>JAGTTD010000001.1:36221949-36821949 GCA_018398585.1 Simmondsia chinensis
TATCATACACAAAGTACGATAAGTCATACACCACTAATTACTTGAAACATACCTACATAAGTTGATTTTACACTATTATAATCCATCATACACCGTGTACGATTGATCATACACCGCTAATGACAAAAGACAAACTAACACAAGTTGATTACACAGCATTAAAACCTATCATACACGGTGTATGATTGATCCTATACCACTACTTACTTGAAACATACCTATACAAGTTTATTGTACACCATTATACCAGTAATTACTTGAAAAAACCTGCAAAAGTTGATGGTATTCCATTAAAACCTATCATACACCGTGTATGATAAGTTATACACAACCAATTACTTGAAACACACCTACATAAGTTGATTTTACACGATTATAATCCTTCATAATCCGTGCATGATTGATCATACACCACTAATTACTTAAAGCATACCTATACAATTTTATTTTACACCATTATACCAGTAATTACTTGAAAAAACCAGCAAAAGTTGACGGTATTCCATTAAAACCTATCATACACCGTGTATGATAACTCATACACCACTAATTACTTGAAACATACCTACATAAGTTGATTTTACCCTATTATAATCCTTCATAATCCGTGTATGATTGATCATACACCACTAATTACTTGAAACATACATATACAAGTTCATTTTACGCCATTATACTAGTAATTACTTGAAAAAACCTGCAAAAGTTGATGTTATACCATTAAATCCTGTCATACACCGTGTACAATAAGTCATACACCACTAATTACTTGAAACATACCTACATAAGTTGATTTTACACTATTATAATCCATCATACACCGTGTATGATTGATCATACACCACTAATTACTTGAAACATACATATACATGTTCATTTTAAACCATTATACCCGTATTACTTGAAAAAACCTGCAAAAGTTGATGTTACACCCTTAAAACCTGTCATACAATGTATATGATAAGTCATACACTAGTAATTACTTGAAACATACCCACATAAGTTGATTTTATACTATTATAATCCATCATACACCGTGTGTAATTGATCATACACCGCTAATGATACAAGGCAAACTAACACAAGTTGTTTACACACCCTTAAAGCCTATCATACACGGTGTATGATTGATCCTATACCACTAATTACTTGAAACATACCTATACAAGTCTATTGTACACCATTATACCGGTAATTACTTGAAAAAATTTGCAGAAGTTGATGGTATTTCATTACAACCGATATACACCGTGTATTATAAGTTGTATACCACTAATTACTGGAAACACACCTACAAATGTTGATTTTGCACGATTATAATCTTTCATAATCCGTGTATGATTGATCGTACACCACTAATTACTTGAAACATACATATACAAGTTAGTTATACACCATTATACTATTAATTACTTGAACAAACCTGCAAAAGTCGATGTTATACCATTAAAACCTGTCATACACCGTGCATGATAAGTCATACACCACTAATTACTTGAAACATCCCTACATAAGTTGATTTTACACTATTATAATCCATCATACACCATGCATGATTGATCCTACACCACAAATCACTTGAAACATACATATACAAGTCAATTTTACACCATTATACCCGTAATTACTTGAAAAAATCGGCAAAAGTTGATTGTATACTATTAAAACCTATCATACACTGCGTATGATAAGTCATACCCCACTAATTACTTGAAACATACCTACATAAGTTGATTTTAGACATTTATAATCCATCATAATCCGTGTATGATTGATCATACACCACTAATTACTTGAAACATACATATATAGGTTCATTTTACATCATTATACCAGTAATTACTTGAAAAAACCTGCAAAAGTTGATGTTATGCCATTAAAATTTATCGTACGCCGTGTGCGATAAGCCATACACCACTAATTACTTGAAACATACCAACATAAGTTGATTTTACACTATTATAATCCATCATACACCGTGTATGATTGATCATACACCACTATTTACATGAAACATACCTATATGTATGATAGATCATACACCACTAATTACTTGAAATATACCTATACAAGTTTATTTTACACCATTATACCAGTAAATACTTGAAAAAACCGGCAAAAGCTTATGGTATTCAATTAAAACCTATCATACACTGTGTACGATATGTGATACAGCAATAATTACTTGAAACATACCTACACAAGTTTATTTTACACTATTATAATGCATCGTAATCCGTGTATGATTGATCATACACAACTAATTACTTGAAACATACATATACAAGTTCATTTTACACCATTATACCAGTAATTCTTGAAAAAACCAGCAAAAGTTGATGTTATACCATTGAAACCTGTCATACACCGTGTATGATAAGTCATACACCACTAATTACTCGAAACATACCTACATAAGTTGATTTTACACTATTATAATCCATCATACACCGTGTATGATTCATCATACACTGCTAGGGACGCAACACAAACAAACACAAGTTGATTACACATTATTAAAACCTGTCACACACGGTGATGATTAATCCTATACCACTAATTACGTGAAACATACCTACATAAGTCGTTTTTAAACTATTATAATCCATCATACACCATGTACGATTGATCATACACCACTAATTACTTGAAAGATACCTATGCAAGTTTATTTTACACCATTATACCAGTAATTACTTTAAAAAACCTGCAAAAGTTGATGGTATACCATTAAAACCAATCACACACCGTGTATGATAAGTCATAAGCCACTAATTACTTGAACCATACCTACATTAGTTGATTTAACGCTATTATAATCCATCATACACCGTGTACGATTGATCATACACCACAAATTACTTGAAACATGCCTATGCAAGTTTATTTTACACGATTATACCAGTAATTACTTTTAAAAACCTGCAAAAGTTGATGGTAAACCACTAAAACCTATCACACACCGTGTATGATAAGTCGTACACCACTAACAACTTGAAACATACCTATATAAGTTGATTTTACACTGTTATAATCCATCATACAATGTGTATGATTGATCATACACCACTAATTACTGGAAACATGCCTATACAAGATTATTTTACACCACTGTACCAGTAATTACTTGAAAAAACCAGCAAAAGTTGATGGTATTCCATTAAAACCTATCATACACCGTGTATGATATGTCATACACCACTAATTACTTGAAACATACCTATATAAGTTGATTTTAAACTATTATAATCCATCATAATCCGTGTATGATTGATCATACACCACTAATTACTTGAAACATACATATACAAGTTCATTTTGCACCCCTATACCAGTCATTACTTGAAAAAACCTGGGAAAGTTGATGTTATACTATTAAAACCTGTCATACACGGTGTACGATAAATCGTGCACTACTAATTGCTTGAAACATACCTACATTAGTTGATTTTACTCTATTATAATCAATCATACATCGTGTATGATTGATCGCACACCACTAATTACTTGAAACATATAGACCACTAATTACTTGAAACATACATATACAAGTTTATTTTACACCATTATACCAGTATTACTTGAAAAAACCAGCAAACGTTGATGTTAAACCATTGAAACCTTTCATACACCGTGTATGATAACTCATACACCACTAATAACTTGAAACATACCTACATAAGTTAATTTTTCACTATTATAATCCATCATACACCGTGTGTGATTGATCATACACCACTAATATCTTGAAACATACCTATACAAGTTTATTTTAAACCAATATACCAGTAATTACTTGAAAAAACCTGCGAAAGTTGATGGTATTCCCTTAAAACCTATCATACATCGTGTATGATAAGTCATACACCACTAATTACTTGAAACATACCTACATAAGTTGATTTTACACTATAATAATCCATCATAATCCGTGTATTATTGATCGTGCACCACTAATTACTTGAAACATACATCGTGTATGACGAGTCATACACCGGTAATTACTTGAAACATACCTACATAAGTTGATTTTACACTATAATAATCCATCATAATCCGTGTATGATTGATCGTACCCCACTAATTACTTGAAACATACATATACAA
This sequence comes from Simmondsia chinensis, assembly GCA_018398585.1. NCBI lineage: Eukaryota > Viridiplantae > Streptophyta > Magnoliopsida > Caryophyllales > Simmondsiaceae > Simmondsia > Simmondsia chinensis. Next base: position 36,226,057 of record JAGTTD010000001.1, read on the forward strand.
GTTCATTTTGCACCATTATACCAGTAATTACATGGAAAAAGCTGCGAAAGTTGGTGTTAAACCGTTGAAACCTTTCATACATCGTGTATGATAAGTCATACACCACTAATTACTTGAAACATACCTACATAAGATGATTTTACACAATAATAATTCATCATAATCCGTGTATGATTGATCGTACCCCACGAATTACTTGAAAAATACATATACAAATTCATTTCGCACCATTATACCAGTAATTACATGAAAAAACCCGCAAAAGTTGATGTTATACCATTAAAACCTGCCATACACCGTGTACGATAAGTCATACACCGCTAATTACTTGAAACATACCTACATAAGTTGATTTTACACAATTATAATTTATCATACACCGTGTATGATTGATCACACACCGCTAATGACTCAAGACAAACTAACACAAGTTGATTACACGCCATTAATAACTATCATACACGGTGTATGATTGATTCTATACCACTAATTACATGAAACATACCAACATAAGTTGATTTTACACTAGTATAATCCATCATACACCGTGTATGATTGATCACACACTACTAATTACATGAAACATACCTATACAAGTTTATTTTACACCATTATACTTGTAATTACTTAAAAAAACCTGCAAAAGTTGATGGTATACCATTAAAACCTATCATACACCGTGTATGATAAGTCATACACAACTAATTACTTGAAACATACCTACATAAGTTAATTTTACACCATTATAATCCATCATACACCGTGAATGATTGATCATACACCACTAATTACTTGAAACATACCTATACAAGTTTATTTTACACCGTTATACCGGCAATTACATGAAAAAACCTGTGAAAGTTGATGTCAAACCATTGAAACCTTTCATACACCGTGTATGATAACCCATACACCACTAATAAGTTGAAACATACCTACATAAATTGATTTTGCACTATTATAATCCATCATACACCATGTATGATTGATCATACACCACTAATTTCTTGAAACACACCTACACAAGTTTATTTTAAACCATTATACTAGTAATTACTTGAAAAAACCTGCGAAAGTTGATGGTATTCCCTTAAAACCAATCATACATCGTGTATGATAAGACATACACCACTAATTACTTGAAATACACCTACATAAGTTGATTTTACACTATTATAATCCATCATACACCGTGTATGATTGATCATACGCCACAAATTACTTGAAACATACATATACAAGTTTATTTTACACCATTATAACGGTAATTACTTGAAAAAACCTGCGAAAGTTGAAGGTATTCCCTTAAAACATGTCATACACCATGTACGATAAGTCATAAACCACCAATTACTTGAAACATACCTACATAAGCTGATTTTACACTATTATAATCCATCATACACCGTGTATGATTGATCATACACCGCTAATGACTCAAGACAAACTAACACAAGTTGATTACACACCATTAATACCTATCATACACGGTGTATGACATATCCTATACCACTAATTACTTGAAACATATCTATATAAGTTGATTTTGCACTGTTATAATCCATCATACAATGTGTTTGATTGATCATACACCACTAATTACTTGAAACATGCCAATACAAGTTTATTTTACAACACTGTACCAGTAATTACTTGAAAAAACCAGCAAAAGTCGATGGTATTCCATTAAAACCTATCATACACCGTGTATGATAAGTCGTACACCACTATTACTCGAAACATACCTACATAAATGAATTTTAAGATATTATAATCCATCATAATCCGTGTGTGATTGATCATACACCACTAATTACTTGAAAAATACATATAAAAGTTTATTTTGCACCATTATACCAGTAATTACTAGAAAAAACCTGCAAAAGTTGATGTTGTACCGTAAAAACCTGTCATACACCACGTACGATAAATCGTACACCACTAATTGCTTGAAACATACCCACATAAGTTGATTTTACACTATTATAATCCATCATACACCGTGTATGATTTATCATACACCACTAATTACTTGAAACATATAGACCACTAATTACTTGAAACAGACATATACAAGTTCATTTTACACCATTATACATGTATTACTTGAAAAAACCAGCCAACGTTGATGGTAAACCAATTGAAACCTTTCATACACCGTGTATGATAACTCGTACACCACTAATAACTTGAAACATACGTACATAAGTTGATTTTGTACTATTATATTCCATCAGGCACCGTGTATGATTGATCATACACCACTAATTTCTAGAAACATACCTATACAAGTTTATTTTAAACCATTATACTAGTAATTACTTGAAAAAACCTACGAAAGTTGATGGTATTCCCTTAAAACGTTTCATACATCGCGTATGATAAGTCATACACCACTAATTACTTGAAACATACCCACATAAGATGATTTTACACAATAATAATTCATCATAAACCGTGTATGATTGATCGTACACCACTAATTACTTGAAGAATACATATACAAGTTCATATCGCACCATTATACCAGTAATTACATGAAAAAACCCGCAAAAGTTTATGTTATACCATTAAAACCTGTCATACACCGTATACGATAAGTCATACACCGCTAATTACTTGAAACATACCTACATAAGTTGATTTTACACAATTATAATTTATCATACACCGTGTATGATTGATCATACACCGCTAATGAATCAAGACAAACTAACACAAGTTGATTACACGCCATTAATACCTATCATACACGGTCTATGATTGATCCCATACACCTAATTACTTGAAACATACCTACATAAGTCGATTTTACACTATTATAATCTATCATACACCGTATATGATTGGTCACACACTACTAATTATTTGAAACATGCCTATATAAGTTGATTTTACACTGTTATAATCCATCATACAATGTGTATGATTGATCATACACCACTAATTACTTGAAACATGCCAATACAAGTTTATTTTACAACACTGTGCCTGTAATTACTTGAAAAAACCAGCAAAAGTCGATGGTATACTATTAAAACCTATCATACACCGTTTATGATAAGTCATACACAACTAATTACTTGAAACATACCTACATAAGTTGATTTTACACCATAATAATCCATCATACACCGTGTATGATTGATCATACACCACTAATTACTTGAAACATACATATACAAGTTCATTTTGCACCATTATACCAGTAATTACTTGAAAAAACCTGCAAAAGTTGATGTTATACCATTAAAACCTGTCATACACCGTGTACGATAAATCGTACACCACTAATTGCTTGAAACATGCCTACATAAGTTGATTTTATACTACTATAATCCATCATACATCGTGTATGATTGATCGTACGCCACTAATTACATGAAACATATAGACCACTAATTACTTGAAACATACATATACAAGTTTATTTTACACCATTATACCAGTATTACATGAAAAAACCCGCAAACGTTGATGTTAAACCATTGAAACCTTTCATACACCGTGTATGATAACTCGTATACCACTAATAACTTGAAACATACCTATATAAGTTGATTATTATAATCCATCATTCACCGTGTATGATTAATCATACACCACTAATTTCTTGAAACATACCTATACAAGTTTATTTTAAACCATTATACTAGTAATTGCTTAAAAAAACCTTCAAAAGCTGATGGTATACCATTAAAACCTGTCATACACCGTGTATGATAAGTCATACACAACTAATTACTTGAAACATACCTACATAAGTTGATTTTACACCATTATAATCCATCATACACCGTGTATGATTGATCATACACCACTAATTACTTGAAACATACATATACAAGTTCATTTTGCACCATTATACCAGTAATTACTTGAAAGAACCTGCAAAAGTTGTTGTTATACCATTAAAACCTGTCATACACCGTGTACGATAAATCGTACACCACTAATTGCTTGAAACATGCCTACATAAGTTGATTTTACACTATTATAAACCATCACACATCGTGTATGATTGATCATACGCCACTAATTACTTGAAACGTACATATACAAGTTTATTTTACACCATTGTACCAGTATTACACGAAAAAACCCGCAAACGTTGACGTTAAACCATTGAAACCTTTCATACACCGTGTATGATAACTCGTACACCACTAATAACTTGAAACATACCTACATAAGTTGATTGTTATAATCCATCATTCACCGTGTATGATTAATCATACACCACTAATTTCTTGAAACATACTTATACAAGTTTATTTTAAACCATTTTCCCAGTAATTGCTTGAAAAAACCTGCGAAAGTTGATGGTATTCCCTTAAAACCTATCATACATCGTGTATGATCAGTCATACACCACTAATTACTTGAAACATACCTACGTAAGTTGATTTTACACTATAATAATTCATCATAATCCGTGTATGATTGATCGTACCCCACTAATTACTTGAAACATACATATACAAGTTCATTTTGCACCATTATACCCGTAAGTACGAGAAAAAACCTGTAAATGTCGATGTTATACCATTAAAACCTGTCATACACCGTGTACGATAAGTCATACACCGCTAATTACTTGAAACATACCTACATAAGTTGATTTTACACTATTATAATTTATCACACACCGCGTATGATTGATCACACACCGCTAATGACTCAAGACAAACTAACACAAGTTGATTACACGCCATTAATACCTATCATACACGGTGCATGATTGATACTATACCACTAATTACTTGAAACATACCCACATAAGTTGATTTTACACTATTATAATCTATCATACACCGTGTATGATTGATCACACACAACTACTCAATTGAAACATACCTATACAAGTTTATTTTACTCCATTATACCTGTAATTACTTAAAAAAACCTGCAAAAGTTGATGGTATACCATTAAAACCTATCATACACCGTGTATGATAAGTCATACACAACTAATTACTTGAAACATACCTACATAAGTTGATTTTACACCATTATAGTCCTTCATACACCGTTTATGATTGATCATACACCACTAATTACTTGAAACATACCTATACTAGTTTATTTTACACCATTATACCGGTAATTACTTGAAAAAACTTGCGACAGTTGGTGTTAAACCATTGAAACCTTTCATACACCGTGTATGATAACTCATACACCACTAATAACTTGAAAAATACCTACATAAGTTGATTTTGCACTATTATAATCCATCATACACCGTGTATGATTGATCATACACCACTAATGTATTGAAACATACCTATACAAATTTATTTTAAACCATTATACCAGTAATTACTTGAAAAAGCCTACGAAAGTTGATGATATTCCCCTAAAACCTATTATACATCGTGTACGATAAGTCATACACCACTAATTACTTGAAACATACCTATATAAGTTGATTTTACACTATAATAATCCATCATAATCCCTGTATGATTGATCGTACACCACTAATTACTTGAAACATACATATGCAAATTCATTTTGCACCATTATACCTGTAATTACTCGAAAAAACCTGCAAAATTTGATGTTATACTATTAAAACCTGTCATACGCCGTGTACGATAAGTCATACACTGCTAATTACTTGAAACCTACCTACATAAGTTGACTTTACACTATTATAATTTATCATACACCGTGTATTATTGATCACACACCGCTAATGACTCAAGACAAACTAACACAAGTTGATTACATGCCATTAATACCTATCATACACGGTGTATGATTGATCCTATACCACTAATTACTTGAAACATACCTACATAAGTTGATTTTACACTATTATAATCCATCATACACCGTGTATGATTGATCACACACTACTAATTGCTTGAAACATACCTATACAAGTTTATTTTACACCATTATACCTGTAATTACATAAAAAAACCTGTAAAAGTTGATGGTATACCATTAAAACCTATCATACACCGCGTATGATAAGTCATACACAACTAATTACTTGAAACATACCTACATAAGTTGATTTCACACCATTATAATCCATCATACACCGTGTATGATTGATCATACACCACTAATTACTTGAAACATACATATACAAGTTCATTTTGCACCATTATACTAGTAATTATAGAAAAAACCTGCAAAAGTTGATGTTATACCATTAAAACCTGTCATAAACCGTGTACTATAAATCGTACACCACTAATTGTTTGAAACATACCTACATAAGTTGATTTTACGTTATTATAATCCATCATACATCGTGTATGATTGATCGTACACCACTAATTACTTGAAACGTACATATACAAGTTTATTTTACACCATTATACCAGTATTACTTGAAAAAACCAGCAAACGTTGATGTTAAACCATTGAAACCTTTCATACACCATGTATGATAACTCATACACCACTAATAACTTCAAACATACCTACATAAGTTGATTTTGCACTATTATAATCCATCATACACGGTGTATGATTGATCATACACTACTAATTTCTTGAAACATACCTATACAAGTTTATTTTAAACCATTATGCCAGTAATTACTTGAAAAAACCTGCGAAAGTTGATGGTATTCCCTTAAAACCTATCATACATCGTGTATGATAAGTCATACACCACTAATTACTTGAAACATACCTACATAAGTTGATTTTACACTATAATAATCCATCATAATCCGTGTATGATTCATCGTACACCACTAATTACTTGAAACATATATATACAAGTTCATTTTGCACCATTATACCAGTAATTACATGAAAAAAGCTGCAAAAGTTGATGTTATACCATTAAAACCTGTCATACACCGTGTACGATAAGTCATACACTGCTAATTACTTGAAACATACCTACATAAGTTGATTTTACCCTATTATAATTTATCATACACCGTGTATGATTGATCACACACCGCTAATGACTCAAGACAAACTAACACAAGTTGATTACACGCCATTAATAACTATCATACACGGTGTGTGATTGATTCTATACCACTAATTACTTGAAACATACCTACATAAGTTGATTTTACACTATTATAATCCATCATACACCGTGTATGATTGATCACACACTACTAATTACATGAAACATACCTATACAAGTTTATTTTACACCATTATACCTGTAATTACTTAAAAAAACCTGCAAAAGTTGATGGTATACCATTAAAACTTATCATACACCGTGTATGATAAGTCATACACAACTAATTACTTGAAACATACCTACATAAGTTGATTTTACACCATTATAATCCATCATACACCGTGTATGATTGATCATACACCACTAATTACTTGAAACATACCTATACAAGTTTATTTTACACCATTATACCGGTAATTACTTGAAAAAACCTGCGAAAGTTGATGTCAAACCATTGAAACCTTTCATACACATTGTATGATAACTTATACACCACTAATAAGTTGAAACATACCTACATAAATTGATTTTGCACTATTATAATCCATCATACACCATATATGATTGATCATACACCACTAATTTCTTGAAACACACCTACGCAAGTTTATTTTAAACCATTATACCAGTAATTACTTGAAAAAACTGCGAAAGTTGATGGTATTCCCTTAAAACCTATCATACATCGTGTATGATAAGTCATACACCACTAATTACTTGAAACATACCTACATAAGTTGATTTTACACTATTATAATCCATCATACACCGTGTATGATTGATCATACACCATAAATTACTTGAAACATACATATACAAGTTTATTTTACGCCATTATAACGGTAATTACTTGAAAAAACCTGCGAAAGTTGAAGGTATTCCCTTAAAACATGTCATACACCATGTACGATAAGTCATAAACCACCAATTATTTGAAACATACCTACATAAGTTGATTTTACACTATTATAATCCATCATACACCGTGTATGATTGATCATACACCGCTAATGACTCAAGACAAACTAACACAAGTTGATTACACACCATTAATACCTATCATACACGGTGTATGACATATCCTATACCACTAATTACTTGAAACATATCTATATAAGTTGATTTTGCACTATTATAATCCATCATACAATGTGTTTGATTGATCATACACCACTAATTACTTGAAACATGCCAATACAAGTTTATTTTACAACACTGTACCTGTAATTACTTGAAAAAACCAGCAAAAGTCGATGGTATTCCATTAAAACCTATCATACACCGTGTATGATAAGTCGTACACCACTATTACTCGAAACATACCTACATAAATGAATTTTAAGATATTATAATCCATCATAATCCGTGTGTGATTGATCATACACCACTAATTACTTGAAAAATACATATATAAGTTCATTTTGCACCATTATACCAGTAATTACTGGAAAAAACCTGCAAAAGTTGATGTTGTACCGTTAAAACCTGTCATACACCACGTACGGTAAATCGTACACCACTAATTGCTTGAAACATACCCACATAAGTTGATTTTACACTATTATAATCCATCATACACCGTGTATGATTGATCATACACCACTAATTACTTGAAACATATAGACCACTAATTACTTGAAACATACATATACAAGTTCATTTTACACCATTATACATGTATTACTTGAAAAAACCAGCCAACGTTGATGGTAAACCAATTGAAACCTTTCATACACCGTGTATGATAACTCGTACACCACTAATAACTTGAAACATACCTACATAAGTTGATTTTGCACTATTATATTCCATCAGGCACCGTGTATGATTGATCATACACCACTAATTTCTAGAAACATACCTATACAAGTTTATTTTAAACCATTATACTAGTAATTACTTGAAAAAACCTACGAAAGTTGATGGTATTCCCTTAAAATGTTTCATACATCGTGTATGATAAGTCATACACCACTAATTAATTAAAGCATACCTACTTAAGATGATTTTACACAATAATAATTCATCATAATCCGCGTATGATTGATCGTACACCACTAATTACTTGAAAAATACATATACAAGTTCATTTCGCACCATTATACCAGTAATTACATGAAAAAACACGCAAAAGTTGATGTTATACCATTAAAACCTGCCATACACCATGTACGATAAGTTATACACCGCTAATTACTTGAAACATACCTACATAAGTTGATTTTACACAATAATAATTTATCATACACCGTGTATGATTGATCACACACCGCTAATGACTCAAAACAAACTAACACAAGTTAATTACACGCCATTAATACCTATCATACACGGTGTATGATTGATCATATACCACTAATTACTTGAAACATACCTACATAAGTCGATTTTACACAATTATAATCTATTATACACCATGTATGATTGGTCACACACTACTAATTATTTGAAACATACCTATACAAGTTTATTTTACACCATTATACCTGTAATTACTTAAAAAAACCTGCAAAAGTTGATGGTATACCATTAAAACCTATCATACACCGTGTATGATAAGTCGTACACAACTAATTACTTGAAACATACCTGCATAAGTTGATTTTACACCATTATAATCCATCATACACCGTGTATGATTGATCCTACACCACTAATTACTTGATACATACATATACAAGTTCATTTTGCACCATTATACCAGTAATTACGTGAAAAAACCTGCAAAAGTTGATGTTATACCATTAAAACCTGTCATACACCGTGTACGATAAATCGTACACCACTAATTGCTAGAAACATGCCTACATAAGTTGATTTTGCACTATTATAATCCATCATATATCGTGTATGATTGATCGTACGCCACTAATTACCTGAAACATATAGACCACTAATTACTTGAAACATACATATACAAGTTTATTTTACACCATTATACCAGTATTACTTGAAAAAACCCGCAAACGTTGATGTTAAACCATTGAAACCTTTCATACACCGTGTATGATAACTCATACACCACTAATAACTTGAAACATACCTACATAAGTTGATTATTATAATCCATCATTCACCGTGTATGATTAATCATACACCACTAATTTCTTGAAACATACCTATACAAGTTTATTTTAAACCATTATACCAGTAATTGCTTGAAAAAACCTGCGAAAGTTGATGGTATTCCCTTAAAACCTATCATACATTGTGTATGATCAGTCATACACCACTAATTACTTGAAACATACCTACGTAAGTTGATTTTACACTATAATAATCCATCATAATCCGTGTATGATTGATCGTACCTCACTAATTACTTGAAACATACATATACAAGTTCATTTTGCACCATTATACCAGTAAGTACAAGAAAAAACCTGTAAAAGTCGATGTTGGACCATTAAAACCTGTCATACACCGTGTACGACAAGTCATACACCGCTAATTACTTGAAACATACCTACATAAGTTGATTTTACACTATTATAATTTATCATACACCGTGTATGATTGATCACACACCGCTAATGACTCAAGACAAACTAACACAAGTTGATTACACGCCATTAATACCTATCATACACGGTGTATGATTGATCCTATACCACTAATTACTTGAAACATACCTATATAAGTTGATTTTACACTATTATAATCCATCATACACCGTGTATGATTGATCACACACAACTACTTAATTGAAACATACCTATACAAGTTTATTTTACTCCAATATACCCGTAATTACTTAAAAAAACCTGCAAAAGTTGATGGGATACCATTAAAACCTATCATACACCGTGTATGATAAGTCATACACAACTAATTACTTGAAACATACCTACATAAGTTGATTTTACACCATTATAATCCTTCATACACCGTGTATGATTGATCATACACCACTAATTACTTGAAACATACCTATACAAGTTTATTTTACACCATTATACCGGTAATTACTTGAAAAAACCTGCGAAAGTTGGTGTTAAACCATTGAAACCTTTAATACACCGTGTATGATAACTCATACACCACTAATAACTTGAAACATACCTACATAAGTTGATTTTGCACTATTATAATCCATCATACACCGTGTATGATTGATCATACACCACTAATTTCTTGAAACATACCTACACAAGTTTATTTTAAACCATTATACCTGTAATTACTTGAAAAAACCTACGAAAGTTGATGGTATTCCCTTAAAACCTATTATACATCGTGTACGATAAGTCATACACCACTAATTACTTGAAACATACCTATATAAGTTGATTTTACACTATAATAATCCATCATAATCCGTGTATGATTGATCGTGCACCCCTAATTACTTGAAACATGCATATACAAATTCATTTTGCACCATTATACCTGTATTTACTTGAAAAAACCTGCAAAATTTGATGTTATACCATTAAAACCTGTCATACGCCGTGTACGGTAAGTCATACACCGCTAATTACTTAAAACATACCTACATAAGTTGATTTTACACTATTATAATTTATCATACACCGTGTATGATTGATCACACACCGCTAATGACTCAAGACAAACTAACACAAGTTGATTACATGCCATTAATACCTATCATACACGGTGTATGATTGATCCTATACCACTAATTACTTGAAACATACCTACATAAGTTGATTTTACACTATTATAATCCATCTATAAATTGAATATTCACCAAATGGATGTGAAAACAGCATTCTTAAATGGTGAGTTGGAAGAAGAGGTGTGCATGGAACAACTAGAAGGGTTTGTTGTTTTGACCCAAGAGTAGAAAACATGTATACTCATACGTTCTTGTTGGGCTAAAACAAGCCCTTAAACAGTGGCACCAAAAATTTTTTCAAGTTGTTCTAAATGATAGATTCATGATTAATGAATCAGATAAATGTGTATATAGCAAGTTTGATAATAATAATAATAATAATAATAATAATAAAGGAGTCATTATTTGTTTATATGTCTATGACATTTTAATATTTGCTATGGATATAGGGCAGGTGGGGGAAACCAAACAATTTATCTCTAGTAACTTTGCTATGAAAAACATGGGTGATGCAGAAGTTATTCTTCGTATAAGGATAATAAGAAATGGTGATACAATATCCTTGACTCAGTTTTAGAACATTGAAAAGGTGTCGAAAAATTTTAGTTTCAATGAATGTCCTCCTGCTCCGGCACCAATGGATCCAAGTTTAAAGTTTGTATCAAATGATGATGCTCCAGTGAAGCAACTGATGTATGCTAGATTCATAGGTTGTCTTATGCACACTATGACATGTACGAGGCCCAATATAGCCTTGGCAATTGAAAAGTTAAGTAGATATACTAGCAATCCAAGTAAAATGCATAGGGTACAAACAGTACTGAAATATCTTACGACAACCATAGATTATGATATTTCTTGTCATGGGTGTCCTCCTACTTTAGAAGGTATTTGGATGGAGAGCTCTAATATGGAGGATTACGCTTCTACAAGCGGGTGGATTTTCTTACTTGTTGGGGGTGCTATTTCTCAGGGTTTCAAAAAATAGAGTAGTATTACTGAACCACCATGGCGGCAGAGTTCATTGCTCTGGCTTCTGCAGCAAACGAAATAGAATGGGTTGACGGATATCTTGTATGAGATTCCTTTGTGGCATAAGCCAATCTCACCTATCTTTATCCATTATGATAGCCAAGCCATGCTATCAAAAGCGTATAGTCGAGTGTATAATGGGAAGTCCAGGAACTCATCAAGAATGGGCTACATTATGGACTTTGTGAGAATGAGTTCGAATCTAGTGGATCCTTTTAAAAAAATCCTTGCTAAAGACTTGACAATGAGTATAAGTAAAAGGATGGGTCATGAACCTATCAATTTTAGTCACCCATGCTGACTCTCAACCCAATGTTGGATAAAACATCAGGTCTTGAGTTCAATGAGATAGTTCCATCATCTGTGTGATTGCAAGCCCTAAAAGTAAAATTCCATCCTGGGTGTAGTGCTTGGTGACCTATGACAAAGGGAAAAGGAGGTTGACCGCTTGCTCTTAGTGGAACCAAGGAAATTATTGAATGTCCTATTGTAGGGACATGATCAATGGGGTCTACCTATGTGAGTATGAAATTTGGCTGCTTCAAGGAGTGTTTTAATGATATGGGTTTGACTACGTTACACTCGTGAAGGGTGCTGGACACAAGGCCTAGAATGTGCCAATTGAAGATGAGATGTGTGTAGGGAGTAATTCTTGTGTGTGGAGACATGTACAGTTAGTCAAATGGAATTGTAAGGTTCAAAGCTTAGTCTACTCTATTATTCTAATTAATTGTGATGTGTCTTCACTAAATGAGGGTTCAATCGGAAGACACCTTCATTTATGCATAAAGGCTTCCTTTTATTTCAAGATAATGTATAATTTGTATGAGAATGTATGTATTTTGAAAATGATGGGGGAATGTTGATGTGTTTTAAAAATCAAGTGTTTAGGATGTGTATATGATATGTTTTGGTTTAAATATGGTGTTTGTCGAGGCATGTTAGTTGCGTGTTGACAGATATTTTGCAGAAACACTCTCCGGAAGTTGTCTGTGTGTTGACACACAATCCTACAAAACCTAGGGACTGGGCCTATGTGTCGACACACAGACTTCGTGTGCTAACACACAGACTTTGTGTGTCGACACACACGGCAGTTTTGGCCGTTATTATACGTGGTATTTTTGTGGGTTTTGGGAAATTAGTTTTTTTTTATTTTTACTGGGTTGTGTCCCTTGCCAAAAGCCTTTTTTGGAGAGATGTGTCTATTCACAAGAGGCACATGAATGTTTATATAAAGTCCTAGCAAAGGCATTTGCAAAACGCTTGAAAAATAACATCATTCTCTCATTCTCAAATCTCGGTTACTCTTCCTCTCTATGCTCTTACTCTCAATTTATTTTTAGGTTTCATTATATCCCCCAGACTATTTTGATATCCACCAAGTAAGCCTTACGAAAGTGGTTCGCTACACGCCTGTAGCTATTATGATACCTATTTTTACTATTTTCCTAATACTAGCATGTCTTGACTTATATACACCCCTACTCCCGAGGGTCCGAGTTCCTTAGACATTATGCACTCAAAGTGATTTATAGCGCGAGCTAGTGTGCTTCCCTAAGTAGAGAGTGCACACTACGAGGTTCCCAAATCCTCGGACCGTGACACGACACATGGTAGCTAAGACATACGCGCTCTCGTGGACAAGGCCCGATCGAGCTGCTTTGCAAAGCTTTCAAATAAGTCCTATTGCAATTTTTTAGAAAACAATATGCTTGATATTTATCGTCTGAGATGATTATGAGTTTAGTAAACTTATGTAGTCTTGCTCTATTGCTACACCTTAAATATAACATAAGTTGCATATATTTCTTGATGCCGCACAAATACGAAAATTAGTGGAAATAGGAAGGTTCAACGACCTTCCTTTAAATTTCTAAAACAAGTAGAAATAACAGGGAAAATTCTAACTAAATTCTTACAGTCCAAGAATTAAGAAGAAACACATAAAAGTATAAAAATATCTAAGAATTGAATGCCAAAAAGCCCCTAGGCCTCCTCTTGCTTAAATAGAGGAGCTTATTCAACAAGAATAAAATACTAAAAGATTAAAAGATAAATACAAAATATCTCATAATTATAACCTCATCTAATAACTAAAATATCCTAACATCATCATACTCCAGCCGTGCTTCTCTATTCGCCAAGCCTACCTGCCAATGCTCTCGCTAATGCTCATCTGCCACAATCTATCAATGGGTTACATCATCCTCCCCTGGATGGAGAGAATTCACCCTCGAATTCACCACTGGGTCAGTAGTATCGTCATCGCCAAAGTATGGAATGAGGTTCTTGACATTGAAGACGTCAGAAGTCCTCATACCACTTGAGGGCGGTATGCATTGTCATTGATCTTCTTGGCAATCTTTAAAGTACCAATCTTGCATGCTGCAGCTTGTTATACTCCAATGCCGGGAATCTATATGTGGTTAAAATCGCCCAAACTTGATCTCCTACCTGAAGTTGAACTGCTCGATGTCGCTTGTCACTCGACAACTTATACTTGGCACTTGCTTCAAATAACTGTGCTCAGGTCTACTCATGGATGTCCTGAAGGTTGTATACAAAGTCTTCCGCCTTGCCATGAGGATGAGTAAGATCAAAGACTGGCACCAGAACTATCGAAGATCGGGGAACAAAGCCATAAATGACTTTTAAAGGCAGAAAGCCTGTGCTCGTATAAACCGAGCTGTTGTAGGCGAGCTTGGCTTGATTTCAACTTTTGCTCCCATTCCTTGACATTCTTAGCAACAAGGCAACGGAAGTAAGTTATCAAAGAGCGATTTGTTACCTCTGTTTAGCCATTCGTCTGAGGGTGATGCACTGTGCTAAAGGCAACAGGTGTATTCTCCATCTTCCATAAGGTCTTCCAGAAGTAATTCACAAACAGCACATCCCCATTCGAGACTATGCTAGTTGGCAACCCATGAAGCTTATACACTTCCTGGAAATACAACTTAGCTACATGTACGGTGTCAATGGCTTTCTTGCACCCAATGAAATGTGCGATCTTGGAGAATCAATCCACAACAACGAAGATCGAATCTATTCCTCCTCTGTCCTCGGTAATCCCAGCACAAAGTCCATACTAATATCCGCCTAAGGTTGACTTGGATTCGGCAACAACATGTATAACCTTGTATTGGACACCCCGTCTTTCGATATCTAACTAGTATGGAAACACTTGACAAATCTCACCACCTCTTTTCTCAACGAAGGCAAAAAATAATTGGTGCTCACCAGATTGAGTGTCTTGTCTCTTCCCATATGCCCTTCGGTGTGTTTCTCTTGGATGATCTTGAGACACAAACTCGAATCTGGTATGCATAGCTGATTTCCCTTGAAGAGAAACCCATCATGTATAGAATATCCGGGAACTAACCCAGATTGAGCTTCCCGCCAAATCTCCCCAAAGATGAGATCATCTTTATACTAAAGTAAGCACAGAAACTCTGCTATCGGATATGATGAGAGTACACCTACTTATTGCATCATCAACCTTGTTCAATGCACCTGATTAATACTTGATCACAAAGTGAAAGAGCTGAATATAACTTGCCCACTTTGCATGTCGGTCAGATAGCATGTCTTTGCCATTGATGTACTTCAACGCAATGTTATCTGAGTATAACACAAACTCTTTGCTGGCTAGATAGGACTTCCAATGCATCAATGCTCTAACCAAAGCATAGAAATCAATGTTATAAGTTGAATAGTTCAACTTACTCCAATCAAGTTTCTCACTGAAATACGCAATGGGACACCCCTCCTGACTAAGTACTGCGCTAATGCCAAACTTGGAGGCGTCAGTGTGAAGCTCAAAAGTCTTCTAAAAATCTAGTAAGGCTAATACCAGGGCCCTGGTTAACCTCCTCCTCAATTCTTCAAAAGCGTCAACTATTACTGGAGTCCAAGCAAAGGAACTCCCCCCCCCCCCCCCCCCCAATGGAATCCATGACTGGCGCCATGATTGAGCTGAAGTTTGGCACAAACCTCCTATAAAAAGATGTCAAACCATGAAAGCTTATTACCTCACCTATCATCTTCAGCTGTGACCAATCTTGAACCGTCTTAATCTTCCCTTTGTCAACCGTTATACCATCCTTGGACACAACAAACCCAATGAAAGTCACCCAGTCCTTCATGAATTCACACTTCTTCAAAGGAGTGAATAAGTGCTGCTCTCTCAAGGTGCTCAGTATGTCCTTGACATGCTCCAAATGCTCAACATGGTTCTGGCTGTAGATCAAGATATCGTCAAAGTAGACAAAAATTAATCGTTAATGAATGGGCGTAGAACCTGATTCATGAACTGCATGAATGTGCATGGCGCATTAGACAACTCGAATGTCATGACAAGCCACTCGTACAATTCTTCTCGTGTCTTGAAGGTGGTCTTCCATTCATCACCTAGTAAGATGCTGATCTTATGATACCCGCTTTTCAGGTCCAACTTTTTGAATGCCTTTGAATAATCTAAATGATCAAGTAAGTCATCCAATCTCAGAATAGGAAATCAGTAACATACCGTGATCTTGTTGATGGCTCTGCTATCTATGCGCATCTGCCAACTACCGTCCTTCTTTTGCATCAACAGAGCGGGAACCACGCAAGAACCCAAACTCTTCCGGATAAAGCCTTTGGCGAGTAATTCGTCCACTTGGCGCCTCAACTCCTCATGCTTTGTGGGACTGATCTAGTAATGTAGCCTATTCGGTAGCGCAGCTCCCGGCATTTAATCAATCCGGTGTTGGATGTCCCTCAAAGGCGGCACTACATCCAGTAACTCTTCAGGAAATACATCTTGGTATCTTCCCATATTTCACCTTACTCTCTTTCCCGATCAACACGAAGTGAACTCTGCTCTCGCCAACGTCATTAGCAAACATAGCCATGCCTTGTAAGTTCGAGTTCTTATCTACTATTGTTCGTGGCGCCCCCTCCTTTTTAGGCAACAAGAAGATTTTTATTCCCTCAAAGAGAAAACTCTATCATGTATGGAAACTCTATCAAACAGCCATAGACTCCCCAACTATAGGTGGCAGGCTTCCATAGTGACTACGTCAGACCATGCCCCATCCCAATATTTTGACACAATCGAGAAATTCTTTTTTTTTTTTTTTGATAAGTCAGTGTGTATATATCAAAAAATCGGACCGATGTACGTCCATACATGAGTACGAGGGGCATACCCCAAGCTGGCCGAAGCCTACTAGCAATCCGAAAGAAAGCAACAAGAGAAAGCAACAAAGAGTTAATACAAATAAACATCAAAGGAAATTCCAAAGTACAAACTCTACACAAAGGAAAACAAAGCGAATGAACGCCAAATTAAACCTAACTGGAATCAGGATTTCTTCTTGCCCTTGGACTTCTTGTTCTTCGCTGCAGGTTGCGTATGCTTCCTTAGCTTTCAAACAACTAGTCTGAGGCAAAACCGCTGAATTTACATCATGTAAAGCAGAAGTCGCAGTGTCCATAGAATCACGGTCACCAGAACTAAAAGGGATATGGATGGTACTTGTGGTCCATTATTATAGACCGAGCTTCCCTCAACATATCCAGCACCCACCTGAACCATGAAAGCTTCACCAGACGAAACTGAATCTGCGAGGTCGAAGCGAGAAACAGGCTCCCTGGCCCAAAGCAATTCGAGAAATTCACCATGTATAATTTTGAGACAGTTACCTGGTTTCTTTTCTTGACCCAATATATCTTGTAGGGATTCGGGTGTGCTTTCATCTTTAATCCCAACTTCTTGACGGCCTCCTCGAAAATAACATTCTCACAGCTCCCCGAATAAATCACCATGTGGCACATTCTCCCGCCAATGGTACATGCTGTCTGAAAGATATTATCCACAACCAGCCATCTCCCTCTGCTTCTTTAGGCACGAATCAGACTCACCTAATCACAAGAAGCTAACCCTCATCACCTGCAACGATGTCCTCCTCTACTGTCGCCAACACGTCCTACACCTCCTCCTCATTCACAACACCATCTTCAACATGGAGCCCTTGATGATCAAACCCTTGCCCGATTTTTCACCCTTCCAACGCTCAGCAGCACAGCATCTTATCTCTCCACACTTAAAACAACGGGTTCTTGAGCTACACACCAAGTCTTGATTAACTAGTTTACCAATGTCTGCGACTACCAAATTCATCTGCATGCCTAGGTTAGAAGGTACTCGTGTCTGGTCATGCCCACTATTCTGGGTGCCCCATGTTCTCACAGCCCGACGTCGCTTTTGTTGCTTCTTGACGCTCATAGCCCTCTGACTTGCGCCCGAGACCGAAAAGATGTCAAACATGTTCAACACCTCTTTTATCAACTCCTTCAATCCGCCAATGTACCTCTTCGCCAATTGCTCCCCTAATTTCGCCAAGTCATTCTTGGCGACAAGAGAGTAGAATTCTATAGTGTATTCCTCCACAGTCCAAGAACCCTGACGCAAACTCTGCAAACATTGATACATCACTTTGGCATGATCATTGGGCAGGAAGGCGCTCCTCATGTGCTTTTTCATCTTTTCCTACGTCTCTATCTTCGCCTTACCCTACCTAAGCCGAGTATGTTTTAGCTGTCACCACCAAGCGGCTGCCCTACCCCTCAATCGGGTAGTAACCAATGGCAACTGTTTGTCCTCCGGGACCTCCTTGAACTCGAGCACTTCCTCCACTGCAACAAGCAAATCACAAAACTCTTTCTGGGCATCCTCCACCATTAAACTCTAGAATTTTGATCCGAAGCCCAGTACCCAATTCGATCATCAACATAATCGGTGCCTCCAGTATTTGCCAATTTCTCCTCACTCACCGATCCTGAACTTCAACTTTTGGGAGCTGGTTGTGGAAGCTCTCATCCGTGTCTTCCTTGCCACCCCCTGCCGAGGGGTTTTGAGGCTGAGCCACGGGTGCTTGATCGGGATTCGCTCCCAATTGAATCAATCACAACATGGTTCACCAGAATTTCTCCTCCAAATCCTTCTCCTATCGTACTACCATTAAAAAGCACGCTTGTATAAGTCTCCAATGGCGGCACACCTCTGTAGCCTACGGGCCATCTCAGAAATTGTTCTGAGCTTTGATACCAACTAATGCAGCGCGAATACAAAAGTTAGGGGAAATAGGAAGGTTCAACGGTCTCCCTTTAAATTTCTATTGCTAAAACAAGTAGAAACAAAGTGGGAAATTCTAACTAAATGATCACAATTCGAGAATTAGGAAGAAATAGATAAAAGTAAGAAAATATCTAAGAATTGAATGCTAAAAAACCCTAGGCCTCCTCTTGCCTAAATATAGGAGCTAATTCAACAAGAACAAAAGACTTAAAGATAAATACAAAATAACTCATTATTATCTCCTACTCTAATAACTAAAATATCATAACATCATCCTCCTCCACCTGGGCTTCTCTGCTCGCCAAGCTAGGCTACTCACTAAGCCTACCTGCCAATGCTCATCCGCCACCATCTGTCCATGGGCAGCATCATTTCTAATAGTTTACTCTTGTTACAAACTTTTAGGCTTCATTTGTTAGGACGCAGATTTAGATTCTAGGAGCATATTTCCTACTTTTCCATTGTTTGCCACTCATTCGCTCACAGAAAATACTTTTGACAAAAAATATTTTCCACCCATTGGGGAAAAACGACTTCCCTTGTGAAAATGGGGAAGTCATGTTTCCAAGTGTAGCAAAATCCTTCGCTGTAATCATTATGCGGATTTGGATTGAATTGAAATAAATCAGATTCCTAGGATTGGGGCTTACTGACACAGAACTCTTAAGGGTAACACCCTGAAGGGATAAAGTTGCCTAAATCTCACCCCGCTCCCCTCCCCAGAACCTGCTCAGGCGGGTGCTCTTGAGGCACTGGGTTTGTTGTTATTGTTGTTGAAATGAATTGGATTGGAATGTAAACCTTTAATGCGTAATCTAGAACAAGAATTGGAACGAATATTCAAAAAAAAGGCCAGATATTACTTTATCATTGTTTCTATAGAATAATTTTTATCATTTTGAATTTATATAAAGAATTTATCAATTAGCTCTCAATATTTGAACAGTTATCACATAGATGCCCTGATGCTTCAATAATTTGTACACTGAAGTTTAAAAATTTTATCATACAAGTACCCTAAAGTTGAAGAGTTTTATGAATCAAGTATCTTTTCGGCAAATTCTAATCAAAATGTTGACGTGGAATATGAGTTCAACGATATGTGTGTGTGTGTGTGTGTGTGTGTCTGTCTGTCTGTCTGTCGCCAGAAAATGCTTATATGCTATATTGTTTTGAAAATATATATTTACATAATTTTTGTCAAAAAGCGGCTAACTTTGTCATAATCTACTGGATTTTCGTTTAAAAAAACTAAAATTTAACAGAGTGGGGTAACTCATTGTATATATTAAATTGTCGACATGCTTAAATGAAAATGCTTAAACTTTAGGATACCTAAGAGATAATTTTCTTATTTTATAGAGCTTTTGATAGTTACTTTATTATTTTATTACTTCCATGTATGTTATATTGCTACTTGTATTATCATATAATAAGATGTAAGATTATTGGTGAAAAAGGCTTATTTTAAACCATATAAAAAAAATCACAATGTAGAAGCAAATTTTCACTCAAAACAAATGACGGAAAACCTTAATCGAATTTTAATTTTCCTTGAAAAATCTTTTTCAAAAAAAACAAATTCCTAAATTATACTTTTTCTTTAAAACAAATGGAGCCTTAACAAAATATTTTAATGATTAATATTAATTATAAACTTAATGTTGGTGCAAACTCTTCAAACCTTGCAAATCTCACAATACGGGTAACCAAAAGATCTCAAGTGTCGAGGCCGTGTGATCACTTTCCTCAAGACTTATTTCGGCGTATGAAATAGTCTCCGGAATACGACAACCAATAACAATGAAGTGAGAGTGTGTAAGAGGAGACATAGAAGAGATGAATGAGAATGAAGTTTTTAAAGAACTTTCACACACTTGGATTCAGTTTTCTCTCAAAGTTCTTTCAATTCTTTTGTACAATCTTTCATGTGTTCTTTCAGTCCTTTTGTATCAATTTTTCATGCATTCTTCAAAAAATTAAGAGAGGGAATATTTATGCTATAGAGTGAGGCGATTCGTCCCACATAAGCATCCCAAAAAAGAGGCACCAAAAACCAAAAGAAACCATGCAATTAACTGTCAAAATCACCATGTGTGTCGACACACACCCCAAACAAGACAAAAACACTTTAGCAAACATTAGGACAAGTCTCAAACACTTTATTAATCATATGCATCAACATTCTCCCACCATTTTCAAAATACAATAATTCTCACATACAACATCTCAAAATTTAAGGAGGCCTTATTGTGCATCAATGGGGGTGTCTCTCGATTAAACCCCAAGCTAGTGAAAACACGTTTACAGCTACTCGATCGAAAATGATAGACCATGCTTTGAACCATACAACCCATTTGACTAACTGAACACATCTACACCTATAATGCGTACTCCCCATACACACCCTACAACTCCCAAATCGGCACATATGTAGCCTTGTGTTTTGTACCCTTCATGAGTGTTTCAGAGCCAAACTCTTAGTCAAAAATCACTCCTCGAAGTCGCCAAGCTTCACACTCACTAAGGAGAACCCCACTGATCATGTCCCTGCGTTGCAATATTTAGTAATAATATAAACTCAGGTGCATTAAGAGCATAATGTCACGGACCGCCTGTCTTAGTAGGATTTTTACATAAGTAGGCCTTGTACTTAGGAATATTCTAGAAGGGCCTAGGACGTGCTAGTGCCTTCAAGAATATTCGTGCGTGTGTTTTGAGTTTAAGTTCATGTATGTATGAAGAGTCATGTCCGTTGGTTCATAGGACGTGTCCCATGGGGCCTTAACAAGGTCCATGCACACGGGCCTTTGGGAATGGACATAGCCCTTCCTTGGTTAGATGCGTGTATGTGGGAGAGACGTGTCCCTTGGCATGGAGAGACTCGTCCCTTGGGTCGTTGACATGGTCCAAGTGAACGGGCCTCATGAGGGGTCACGTCCCTTCAATAGAGGCGTGTCCTTTGACAAGTAGAGATGTGTCCAATGAACCTTGATTTGGTTCATTGACATGGCTTGCTCTAAGGGGACACGTCCCATACCTGTTATTTAAGATTCATGTACTTAGATTAGGATGCATTGTACACGGTTGGCATGAGGAGTTGTGTCCCATTCTTGTAGTGCATGTACATAGGTAGAGTTATGTCTTTTGGTGAAGAGATGTATTCCTTTATTTGTAAATATGCATGAGTATAAATAAGAGAAGTGGCATTTGGCCGCGGGTGATCATGATCAACCCAATTCATCCAAACTCTCTCTCTATTGTTCCAAATACTTAAACCGTGTGAATCATACTTGTGTCCCTAATATTTTACCTTGCTTTCTAAACGCTTTCCTTGCATCAAATACTTCCGCATTATATTATTCCGCATAACATAACCTCCGGGTTGTCGGGTAGCCTGACTTAGTGAGGGACTTTAAGAGCAAAGCTAAGTGGCGCACGGGCTTGACAAGGTTGTCAAAAACCATCCCGTGACGATAAGCTCATCTTCTTAGAATCTTTGACATAGGTTACCAAGCACTTGATACATAGGATGGAAAATTCTCTTTTGGTGCTTGTAGTCACACGGATGATAAGTCTCTCTCATTGAACTCAAGATCTGACGTCATACCAGGCGTCAAGTTGAGGTCCTATCATGGGTGACTTATAATGACAAGTTTCAACCCCATCCCTTCACTAGTTTTCAAAACCAAGCCTCTAATAAGGCCTTTCATAAACGGATCCGCTAGATTCTGACTTTTTCACACAAAATCCACTGTGATGACACCTTCTCGAACAAGTTGTCTCTCAATACTATGTTTTACACCTATATGCCTGGACTTTCCATTGTACCCCTCACTGTACGCTTTTGAAAGCGTAGCCTGACTATTATAGTGGATAGATATCGATGAGATCGGCTTTGGCCACAACGGAATCTCATACAAGAGATCCTTTAACCACACAACTTCTTTAGCAAGAGTTATGAACTCTGTTGCCATCATGGAATTAGATATACAAGTCTATTTCTTGGAACCCCAAGAAACCACACCATTTGTGGATGCATGATCTCTCACATCAGAGATCCAACTGGCATCAGAGTACCCTTCCAAAATGGGGGGATACCCTACATAAGAAATACCATAGTCCATGATTTTCTTAAGGTACTTCAGTACTCGATATATCACATGCCAATCTAGCTTACTCGGATTTCTTGTATACCTACTAAGCTTTCCAACAGCAAAGGCTATATCAGGCCTTGTGCTAGTCATGGCGTACATGAGACATCCAATGACTCGGGCATACTCCAATTGTGATACTGGAGCTCCCACATTTAGTACTAGCTTCACACTAGAGTCCATTGGAGTGGACATTGGTGCACAAGCACTATAGTTGAATCTATTCAATACATTTTCAATGTAATGAGACTATGTCAAGGATATTGCATCTCCATTCCTTACAATCCTTATACCAAGGATAACCTCAGCCTCACTCATGTCTTTCATTATTTTGTTTGCTCTATTTGTTTCATATCAGTACCGAATATCAGCATGTCATCGACATACAAACATATAATGACCCCTTAGCCATTATTAAACTTGCTATAGACACATTTATCCGATTTATTTGTAACGAATCCATTGTTTAGAACAACAACTTGATCTAATTTATGATGCCATTGCTTTGGGGCTTGCTTTAGCCCATACAAAGAATACATGAGTTTACATACTTTTCTCCCTTGGCCCGGAACAACAAAACCTTCCGGTTGTTCTATATACACCTCCTCTTCTAGTTCACCATTTAGGAATGCCTTTTTCACATCCATTTGGTGAATCACTAGCTTATAAATTGAGGCAAGAGCTATTAGAACTCTTATAGTCGATATTCTTGCCACCGAGGCATACATGTTAGAGTAGTCTAAGCCATGTTTTTGGGTAAACCCTTTAGACACTAATCGAGCTTTAAACTTGTCTATAGTTCCATCGACTGTCATCTTCTTTTTAAAGATCCATTTATTCCCGATGGGCTTATTCCCTCTTAGAAGATCCACCAATACCCAGGTATTATTACCCATGATGAAATCTATCTCATCTTTTATAGCCTCTTGCTAAAAAGAAGCATCATGAGACCTTATAGCCTCATCAGACGTCATGGGATTCGCCTCCATGACACAACAATATGGAATTACAAGATTCATATCATTACTCGAACCTTCTACAAAAAATGTGTAGAAGTCCGATCCAAAAGATTTCTCTTTCCTTGCTCTCTTGCTCCTTCAGCGATCTAGAGCATTCTCAGGGACTTCTTCCCTCTCATGATGATCATCATCATATGACATTGGAATGTCATTCTCAACCGGTACATAATCCCTTGGTCTAGGAATAGAAGTAAACCGATTCTCATCAAACATGGCATCTCTCGATTCTGTTATTGTATTAACATTGCTATAGTCATTTGACTGAATTACATAGAATCGATACGCTTTACTATGTGGCGCATATCCAACAAATATACAATCGATGCCTCTCTCACCTAACTTTTTACGTTTAAATTCAAGGACTTTAACAACTGCCCATCACCCCCACATTTTTAGATAATTCAAATTTGGGGCTCGTTTGTTCCAACGTTCATACGGGGTTATTTTACTTTTCTTGTTTGGAATGTGATTTAATAAATGACAGGTTATTAACATGGCCTCACCCCAAAACCCATCACTGAGACGGGAATAAGATAACATGGAATTCACCATCTCAGTTAGAGTCCGATTTTTCCACTCTGCCACGCCGTTTTGTTGTGATGTGTAAGGTGTTGTGACCTCATGCACTATACCTGCAGTTTCAAAATACTTGGGATCATAGTATTCCCCACCATGGTCCGATCTAAGCCGTTTAAGGAAGGAGTCACAGTGTAGTTCGGTTTCCGCTTTATATGCCTTAAATCTCTCTAATGATTCGTCTTTATGGTTTATTAGATACACATAGCAAAACCTCAAACAATCATCAATAAAAGTTATAAACTATTTTTTTCCTCCTATGGTCGGAGTACTTTTAAAGTCACATAAGTCATTATGTACTAAGTTCGGTAAGTTCATATCTATTTGAACCGATGGAAATGGTAACCTCGTTATTTTCATTAACATACACGTTTTACATTTATCATCTACTTTATCAATATGCGGTATCAATGAAGAGTTAACCATTTCACGCATCTTACAAAACTTCACATGACCTAATCTTTGATGCCATAAAAATGAAGAGTCAAGCATATAAACCAAACTAAGAATTTTATTATCAACATTTAGTTTAAATATTCCATTACACAAGTATCGCTTACCAAGAAAGACCCCCTTTCGACAAAACAAACTTGTCGGCCTCGAAGACCAACTTGAACACGAACCTATTCAGTAAACCACCAAACACGAGGTTCTTTTTTAAATCCGGGGCATAGCATACATTGGTTAAGGTAAGGGTTTTCCCGGAAGTGAAAAGCAAGTCAACTTTTCCTGTACCCTCAATCGGTACACTCGCTCCATTGCCCATAAATAACACAGTTCCATTGTCTATGGGTTCAGAATCCTTCAAGAACCCCTCGTCTTTACACACATGCTTCGTGGCCCACGAGTCAAACCACCAAGAGTCATCACTCTCGACTAGGTTGATCTCCGATATCATCGCCACAAATCTATTATTCGAATTTTCGACGCGATGATCAAGCCCCTTGCCTTTCTTATTCTTAAGGCTGAAACAGTCCCTTCTTAAGTGACCGGACTTCTAACACTCCCAACAGACCAACTTTGGCCTCTTGTCATTTCATTTCTTTTGGTAGTGTTCGGTTCTTTTGGGTCCCTTGCTTGATTGGCCTTATTCTGTGACATTGATTTTTCAAACGTCACCAGGGGGTCTTTGTTGTCATCTTGTAACTTGTGTCCCTTCTCAATACACAAATGGTTAGCCAATTCTTCGATTGATATGTCTTCCTTTTTATGTTTGAGACTTTTCTTAATGTCTCTCCATGAGAGTGGAAGTTTGTCAATCAAAGATGACACAATGATGGTGTCATCCATATTCATGCTATGTTGTTTAAAATTATTCAAAATTCTTTGCATTTCATGGAATTGCTCCGTGATCGGACGTTCATCTACCATCTCGTAATTATTGGGTTCACTAACTAAAATTTTTTTACTTGTGGCGTCCTCTGCCATGTAGCATGCCTCTAAAGCATCCCATAACTCCTTTGCGATAGGCACATTGGAGTAGATATCAAAGAGGGCATCGGTCATGCCATTCAGTATGTGCCCTCTATAGATGTAGTCATATTCAGAACATACACCACATTCAGCGTAGTGATTAGAAAGTGCATCTTCCTCTGCCATCAGTGGAAATTACCGCCATCTCAACGGCCCAATTTCATGAAATTGGCTATCATTTCTCTCAGTGATGAAGCCATATCAAATCAGATCACGAATTAGAAAATAATTCTTAAGATTGTTGGTACAAACTCTTCAAACCTTGCAAATCTTGCAATACGGGTAACCAAATAATCTCATGTGTCGAAACCTTGATCACTTTCCTTAAGACTTATTTCAACGTAGGAAATAGTCTCGGGAATACAATGACAACCCATAACAATAAAGTGAAAGTGTGTAAGAGGAGAGATAGAAGAGACAAATAAGAATGAAGTTTTTAAAGAACTTTCGCACACTTGAATTCAATTTTCTCTCAAAGTTCTTTCAATCCTTTTGTATCAATCTTTCATGTGTTCTTTCAATCCTTTTGTATCAATTTTTCATGTGTTCTAAAAACAGTTAAGCGAGGGAATATTTATGTTATAGAATGAGGAGATTCGTCCCATATAAACATCTCAAAAAGAGGCGCCAAAAACCAAATAAACCGCGCAATAAACAGTCAAAACCACCCTATGTGTCGAAGCTGTGTGTCGACACACAGATCGACATTCAACTCTCTATAAGTCTGTGTGTCAAAGTGAGTATCAACACACAGGTTACTATAAACAAGGATCTGTGCATCGACACACAGGCCTCTTCCTGCGCTTCTATAATACCTATGTGTCAACACACGGGCTCTGTGTGTCGACACACAGCTGATGTACTTTGGTTATGTAGGATTGTGTGTCGACACACGAGCCCTGTGTGTCAACACACACCCCAAACAAGACAAAAACACTTCAACCAACATTGGGACAAGTCTCAAACACTTTATTAATCATACTTATTTTGAAAATACATCAACACTTAATATTAATAGAAAGTAGTCATTGTTAGACCAAAAAATATTATTGATAGACAACGATGTACGTATATTAAATAATAATAGAAAAAGTCAAAAAAATTATCCTACCATAAATAATTTTGAGATGACAATAACATTTTTGCAGTAAATTTTATCAGAATATATGCATTTGTCCTAGGCCATGCAAAGGAAAAACTTAGTACAAGAAAAGGAAAGAGAATACTACAAATTAAAAAGAACGACGTGGTCACTCCCTTCACCTACCAAATCTTTGAGGCCCCTCTTCTCCCTATCCTCTTATGTTCATTTTAAAGCACATTGATTGATCTGAACAAACTCAAAGAAAGAGAGTGAACATTAAATAAATTAATTAAAAAAAAAGAAAAAGGAAGAGCAAAATTATCATGGCTCAAACTATGCTGCTTATGCCTAGTAGTGTTTCAGTTGATCTCAAAAAAGAGCCGTTGCTTCATCTACGAATTCAAAAAATTAAGCCCAGATCATCTTCTGGTCTTCTGTTCTCTCCTCTTCCTTGTACGACGTCGTACTCTGATATCACAATCCGGTCTATTTTCAAGTCCAAGCCTAGAGCTGCCCCCAAGAAGGCATGTATTTTTCTTTTCTTTTTTTTTCAATTCTGTTAGCAAGATTTCTTAGGAACATAAAATTATTTTTCGACTGCTCAATTATTTTGGATATAGGTAGAATTAAAAGGGCTGGAGGCCCTTCGGAAACAGCCTCCTTATCCGGTATAGTATCTTGTTTGGGTAAAGCTATGTTCATCTTACCCTCCCCAAATTCTGCCTTAATAGGAGTCTATTTGAGGCACTGGATTATTGTTGTATAGCTAGAATTAAAAGATTGAGCGTAATAATCATAAATGGTTTAATTAATATGAAATGATTGTTTGTCATATGTTTGATAAATGTTTGTCATATGTTTGATAAAAGTGAATTATTATGAATTATTTACTTTTATTTTTAAAGCGAAAAAATTAGCCTAAAAGGGTACTTTTTTCAAGAAAAAATAAAAATATTTGTTTGGTCGGATGATATAATATTTATGATACTCATAAAAAATGATTTGAAAAATTAGCAAAATAGTAACTTATTTTAATAAAAAGAAAGAAGGTAACACGTGAAGCTTCAATATGTTTATTTTAAATATATAATCTTCCTTGTATCATTTTAGAGTTTCAGCATTATCTCCCGAGTACTAAAAATGAAAAGTACTTTTCCTAATTATTTTGATTTTCTTTTCTAACTAAATAGGTTCTCTTACTATGTTAAAAAAAAAATTAAAAAATTTTCAAGTGTTCTTTCAATTGTCAATTTTCGGTAAACAGACTTGAAAGATAAACTTAGTAACTACTACATATTTTTCATTAAGTTTTAGGATACTTGTGTTCCATACAAGGTATTGCTTGTTAAATTTCACCAGGACTAGATTGAGATCAAATCTACAGAGTTCACAGATAGAAGGTCAATATAAAATTCTAAGTGAGATTTCATCCCAAAACTAATTTGCATTAAGTGAAGTAACCTACTAACCTTATATGTTAATCTCTTCTCTCTCACAATTCTTAGTAGATTTAAATATGAAGTCCTTAACGTTTCTCACAATAAAATATGAATGTCGTACGTTTAAGTAAGAATAAAAGGGGTGAAGCAGGTGGAGAAGCCGAAGGAAAAGGTGGAAGATGGGATATTAGGGACATCAGGAGGGATTGGATTCACCAAGGAGAATGAACTCTTTGTGGGTCGTGTTGCCATGCTCGGCTTTGCTGTAAGTTTCTCAACACTCTTTCTTATTACCTACATTTAATTTAAGTACATGTGGCAGAAGACACCTCACCCCACCCTTCATCATACTAGTATCTATGGGGCTAAGGTTACGTATATCTCACCCTCCTCAGACCTTGTCCCTTGGTAGGAGTCATTTGAGGAATGGGCTGCTTCTTGTTGTTATAGTGCAAAACATAGACTCTTGCAGATACTGGTTTAATGGTTATATTCTTTGTTGTTCTATAACTAGAAAATAGGCCCAAAAAGGCACTGAACCTACAGGGCAGGAGCCGATGAAAATCAAGATTAAAAAAATTCAAAACATAGATGGCAAAAGATGGGTGGGAGATGGGGAACTAAATTCTAGCTGATAAGAGCAGTACGCTAAAGTAAACAGCGTTCAATACTGCTAACACATTGATCTACAAGGCCAAGCTTCTCTCATTCTGCAGAATACATTAGAGTATGCTCTTCCAACTTACTAACAGGAAAAGCTTTGCCACAAGATACTCATTGGTTGCATCAAGCCTTGATGCCTGGACACTGATCTTGATTATGGACCAATAGTGTAGTTTTAAGCATCCTTAGGTTTACATTGGTGCGTCATCTGACCTCATCACTTGAAAGATGTTTCTTAAGGTTACAATCCCAACACTTTCTAATATCCAAAAGCCATCTCATGGCTGCCGCTATTACTTCCCCCTCTTGAACTTCTGTTTCACCTGTGGTACTTTTGTAAGTGTTTGATGCATGACTTTGTCAGGTCCATCAAACTATAAGGTGTGTCACAAGCCTTCTTCCAAAAGCCACAATCGTCCTTCTCATCTATGTACTTGTATAGATTTACTGCTGAACTTGTTCCCTGCTTGTCTTTCGTATGGATGTGACCGTTGTGCTCTTGTAATATCACTCTATTCAAAGATAAGGTAAGAAAGAAATTCTTGGAGGATTGGGTCCTTGGTCCCTTTCTTCTAATTTGTCTTAGGATGTTACCATTTGCTTTGAATCTTTTTCTATTAGTCTGCATTGTAGGTTTCTCCAGTATCTCTTTTGCACAGCTAAATTCTCCAATCTCAAACATTCTTCCCGAAGGGGTACCGAGTTCAGTGTCCATACCTTGCTGATTGACTTTCAAATCTTCTAGAACATGTTGCCCTGTACATCCCCCTTCTCGCCCCCCATTGTACTAGCTTCCCCCTGCTTAAATACAAGGCTTGGTGGCTGGCATGGACGAAATGCACTAGGTCCACTTCCATTGGCTAACTCCCGTCCTGTACTGCATCTGCATCTACATGATTGCCTTGGCCTTCTTCTCTATCAACTATGGAGTTCAGTTGCCCTTTTAACTCTCAATATTGTTGTTTGTTGGTAACTCAAATTTTATGACACTGTTAGCATGCATTTCTCCTATATGGAATTTGAATAATGATGAATAATGCAGGCATCGCTGTTGGGAGAGGGAATAACAGGAAAGGGAATATTAGCACAATTTAACTTAGAGACGGGAATACCCATATATGAAGCAGAGCCATTGCTGCTGTTCTTCATACTATTTACATTGCTGGGGGCAATAGGGGCATTGGGGGATAGAGGCAAGTTCATTGATGAGTCTCCCACTGGACTTGAACGCACTGTTGTTCCTCCTGGCAAAGGCTTTCGTGCTGCCCTTGGTCTCAGCGAAGGAGGTACTTTATTTATACGCTTCTTTTCCTTAGGGGTACGTTTGAGCTGAGCTGAGCTGAACATTGAACAAAGCTCGCCGAACTCAAAAACTTCAAGCTCGAGCTCAACTCATCAAAGGCTTGGGCTTGGACTCAGCATATTTAGACTCATACTTGGCTCGATTTGACATATTTAAACTAATAAACTATATTAAGATAATACTTACTTAGGCTCACAAGCCTACAAACTTCAGCTTTGTTAGGCTAAGGCTCTAGTCAACTTGGAACGAGGCGGGCTTTTGAAGCTTTATGATCAGCCAGCTTGTGAGGCTTGTGAGCCCACTCGGCTCACTTATACCCCTACTTGTCATATTTGGTTTCCACAATGTTACGATTACAAATTCTTTTTTTTGGAAAATTATTACTTAAATATCCTTAGGTTTGACTATTTGTCAACAATATACCCTAACCTTTCAAAATTTACAATGGAGTAGCTTAACGTGTAAAAATTTATAAAACTAAACTGAATGACTATTAGTTTGGTGTACTCTGGGAAATGAAAACAGGACCGCTATTCGGATTTACAAAGGCAAATGAGCTATTTGTAGGAAGACTAGCACAACTGGGATTTGCATTTTCATTGATAGGAGAAATCATAACTGGCAAAGGTGCTCTTGCCCAGCTCAACATCGAGACCGGCGTCCCTGTTAACGAGATCGAGCCGCTAGTGTTGTTTAGCATCGCCTTCTTCTTCTTTGCTGCCATTAATCCCGGCAATGGTAAGTTTGTTACTGATGAAGATGATGAATGAATTAGTGCATGTAATATATTTCCTTGACCTTCCGTGAATTAAAATTACTTTCTAATGTTAAAATTATTTTGTGGTTGTCATTGTTGTAAGTCTACTTGTTTAGAAATGGCATAATTATTATCTGTTTTTCCCTATATCTGATATCAGAGCGCACTCCGGGAAAAAGCATTTTCTAGCGCCTCTTTTGTCACTGCCAGCGCTTTACATAGCTGGTATATGGACAAAGTGCCAGAAATTAAGCGAAGACAAATACATTCATTTATTGATGTGAGGCGTGGCAAATATGTCGTGTTGTGTCATGTTTATATCCATATTATATAAGGGGTCTTAAAAATGGAGTCAAACCGATCTCAACCCACTTGTTAAATGGGTTAGGTACTCTCAACCCTTAACCCAATCTAATTATTAAATGTGTAACCTACAAGTTACTCATTTATTTATATTGGTGACTTTTTTTATTAAATGCTAGTTTTTCAACTTATAAACATGTTAATAAGATGATCTATGGTCTATACTAACAATAAATACTGATCGTATTTATAAATGTTAAAAAAACTATCAAATTAATATTATTAAATATAATTCAAATTATTTTATGTCGGATAAAGTCTCAAAAATATATATATATATAAGGCGAAAATACCAAGACTTGGGTTCAATTTATATATTAAATAAAATCTGAAAAGAAAACAAGAAGATAAAGGAGAACGAGCAACAAAACCAATAATATTTACGTGGAAAACCCTCAAAGAGAGAGAAAAACCACAGATGGAGGTAAAGAACTTTTATTAATCAAAATTGTGGAGTATTATAAGAGGATTATTCACTCCGTCTCTCTTTCTACCATTCCCTCTGTTTGAAACACTGTTTGAAATAGCTCAAACCCTAGAAAAATAAAGGGAGTATAAATAGTACATGAGAGAAAACCAAAAAACTGAGAATTGGGTACAATCCGATCCAAATAGAAAAGGGCCCGGTGCCTCCTCTCCATCACAGACCTCTGTTCGAAATTTGGACAAAAAATTTAAGACACAACCAAACAATATATATATAGGGCAAAATTCATATGACAATGTGAGAGGGTGGGAAGCGGAGATCTTGGCCATCCATCCTTTTTTTATGGGCCTTCCTCTCTCTCTCTCTCTCACCCCAGTCAACAGCCACTGCCACCAGCAGTCAATGCCATCATCACCCGCAGCCGCCGCCGCCGCCGCCCCCCCAGCCAATCATCTTTCCTTTTGTCCCTCTCGTCACGGCGGGCAACAGCAGCTGGTGGCTGGGGGTCAAGGGATATTGGGGAGAGAAAAGGGTATTGGAAGAGAGAGAAAGGGGGGGCGGCGGGCGATCGCATTGGCCGGCAGCGGCGGCCACAGTGGATGGCTGGGGTGAGAGAGAAACAAGGGGAAGGGGTTGGGGAGAATACTGTTTTTTTTTTTTTTTTTTTTTTTTTTTTTTGACCCCATAAAAAATGGTCAATCTTGACCGTCCATTATAATTGAAGGCCAAGATTTGCTCCTCTCACTTTCTCATAGGAATTGTGCCATATATGGGTGGCATTCTTATGAGAGGGTGAGAGTTTGAGATGAGCGAATCCTGGCCCGCTATTGTTATGGATGGCCAAGATTTTTTAAACGTTAAAAAAATTAACAATTTCCGGTCAATAACCCTTCATTGAACAAAAACAAAAAAGGGATAAGGGACGGAATTTATTTTATTTTTTTTTTTCAATAGTCAACAAATTTTGGCCATAAATTGTTATTTTGTTAAATGTCCAACGAATCTTGGTCGTCCATTACAATGGAGAGTCAGGATTCACCCTTCGCACACTTTCACACTCTCGTAAGAATGCAACCCATATTTGGCACTATTCCTATGAGAAGGTAAGAGGGTGAGAGGGACAGATCTTTGCCATCCATTATAATGAACGGTCAAGATTAGCCATTTCGGGGCCCGGTGCACCACCACATCGCCACATACCGACACCCCAACCAAAGGACAAATGTCTGTTGCCGTTAAGGCAGTGTCCATCTTCGTTGATGGGTTGCCTGAAAGGACGTCTAACTCGTGGCTCAAAGCCGTCTTTAGAGAATTCAAGTCAATCTACAATGTTTTTGTCCCTGCAAAGAAGAGGTTGAGGTCTAGATGTTCTTATGGCTTTGATTGATTTCATGATCCGCGTGAAGCTAAATGGGCAATTTCATCCATGGATGAATGATGGGTGGCAGGTGTTAAGCTCAAGGTTGAATGGGCTAACCCTGACAGAAGATCAACAGAATCATTCGTTCGGATAAACCCAAATCGAGGGAGCTCCAACAATCCAGAGCTACTACAGGTAACCAGGATCAGAGTGCTGATATTCCATTTCGGGCAGAGGGGTCTATGGCTTCTAACATATTGAAGATTATGGTTTCTAACGCCAATAAGAGTGTAGAGGCTTGGCTCAATCGATCTATAATTGCACATTCGTCTGATGAGGTTAGTTTGAATGATATCCTCACTTCTATAACGGAAAATGGCCATCACGGTTTAGACCTAGAGGGTTAAACACCAATACATTTATCTTGGTCTGTGAGTCGGTTAAGACTTTGGAGTTCTACCTCAGCCCGCATAAAGAGATTTTACTTTGGAAATTCAGAGAGGTATACAAATACTCCAGAGAGACTCTTGGTTCTCTAAATAGAAGAGTATGGATAGAGGTATTTGGTTTGCCTGTCCAATGCTAGACCAAGGACTACTTTATGGATCTCACTAAAATATGGGAAAGTTCGTCAGGATGGACCCAAGGACGTCTGTCATGAGATGTGTTGATACCGCCAGGATCCTCATCGACACCTGCTCCTCTACATGTATTCACCAGATGGTCCAAGTCCAGTTTAACGGGGGCTCCCGTTTGGTCCTTGTCAAGGAGGGTAATTTGGAATTGATCCCTGATTATTCGCCCAGAATTGTTGCTCTTGCAGCCTCGGCCAGATTAGCAAGGGAGCAAGCCACTTGCGGTACGCATCCACACCGCGATAATCAATGCACCACCCTGGTGCGACACAACGCACCAATTCAACCCTCTCTCGCACAGATGACGGCTGTCAGCGATGTTTGTGTGGAGTCTGGAAGAAGCCTTATGAGGTCAGCGAATGAAGGAGCCAGCGTCTTAGAATTGTCGCTGGGTCAGATTGCTATTCATATTCACGGTCAGTATGTCGGGAGGTGGCATCTGGAATGCTATTGGCCACGTGCATCTCTTCTTCCTACGCTTCCCCAGCCTATTGTTCAAAGATCAATTCAAGAACTTCGAGAAATCCAGCATGCTCCTCCTCTTCTCCCGTGGACTGAAAATGGATAAAGCCCAATCAATATAGCCTCATGCTCAAACCTCGTATCATGAGAACGAAGCTCGAGACATCGCTAGCGATTATGATTCTGGGTCCTCTGGGCCTGAATTTCAACCAGGTTTTGAGCCCCTTGCCCTAAACAGGGCGAAGCCACTCATGGAGGGACCTAACTTTGTTAGAAAGAGTAAAGGAAAATGTTTGACGATAAAAAGGGAAAGGAGAGCTTTGAAGCGCAAGAAGAAGCAAGAGAAACGGGAGCTTCAAGAGTTCTTGAAGGATATGCCGCCCAGAAATAGAGTGCAGAATTCGGGTAAGACCTCAGGCAAGCAGAGCAAGAGGAATATGACGAAGCGGACTGGTAGCATGCATGAGGCCGAGAAGATCCTTCAGGTTGAGCGAGTAATTGAGATGGGAAAGAGGCTAGGTCTGAACTTCGATGGCTTTGACCCGCCTACGGTGAGAGCTATACTTGATAAAAGGGTAACCTGACTGCCTTTTATCCTGTTTCAATTGCCCTAAAATCTGAATCAGTCATGGTGGTCAGTTAAATTCGTCCTGTTATGCCGGTTGTTATTTGTAGTCATGTTTGATCCTGTTCTTATTTTTATGTGCCCCGCCATTTAACAGGTTTTATAAGGGCTCACTAACTCACCGCCTGAATTGTATCGCAACCTGTTCCCTAATTATCAATTTTATGGGATTAAAAAAAAAAAATTTCCCAACCCCTTCCCTTTCTCTCTCTCCCTCCCCTCTCCAAACACTTACTTTCTCTCTCTTACCCCAGCCACTAGGGATGGCAATAGGACAAGTAAAACCTGCTACCCGTGGACACCCGCCCTGTTTAGGCGGGTACGGGTAGTGGTGGCCAACGGGCCGGGTCGGGCGGCCCGAGCCCGGTGGGCCCTTTTTGGATGGGGGCCGGGCCGGGCCTAGGCCCGGGAGTCCTAATTTAAAAAAAAAAAAATTTATACTACTTTTACTTTATATTTTTTTGATAAACAAATTTGTACTTTTAAATATTAGGCTCCAACTGCGTTGTATTTGTACTTGTTACATTATTTATTTACCACTATTTACTATTACTTATTATATATTTTATTTTATTACATATATTTAGCATTATTGGTGCTTGGGATAAAATGTATTTGTGTCTCATATCATTTATTAATGAATTATAATAATTTTAGTACAAAATGACTTTGTATTTTTCAAATTTTGTAATTTTTTTTAAGCCAACGGAAGCGGGCCAGGCCGCTGGTCCAGGCCAGGGGCCGGTCCGAGCCTGGCCCTAGAGGCCCCCCGGCCCGGCTCACAAACGGGTCGGACCCTGCCCGGCCCGCTACAGTGCCAGGCCGGCCGCGCCCCGGCCCGTGGCCACACCTAGGTACAGGTATAAGTGGGGCGCGTAGTGGGTATGGTTTAGGTGTACCCGCCCCATGGGTATAGTTTTGTACTCACCCCGCTCCGCTCCATACCCGTCCCGCCTCACCTCTTATCCACCATACCCTCTTCATTTTGTACATAATTAACCTTCAAATTAAAAAATATATGTTTAAATTCAATAACCCAATTATTTATCAATGTTATAAAAAAATATAATTGGCTTTCAAAAATAGTGTTAAATAACTAATATGAGCGAGTATAGATAATTATTTTCTACGCACATTATGGAGGGTACGGGGCTGGAAATGGATACCCGTGGGTAATGAGGCGAGTATATGTTTGTACTCGCTCGGTATCCACTTCATACCCGTGGCGGGTAATGGGGCGGATACTGGTATAGGATTTGGGTGGCGGCTACGGGTATGGAAGAGGCACCCCTGTACCCGCCCTGCCCCGCCCCATTGCCATCCCTACCAGCCACCCGCCGCCGCCGGCAACCACCGCCGCATGCCGCCCGTCATTGCCACCCCTCCTGTTTTGTATCTTCCAATAACCCTTTCTCTCCCCCACCCATATCCCTTCACCATTGCCGCCACTACCAGTCCACTGCCTACTGCCCCTTATGCCATGGTAACAGAGGCTACACCGACACATACACAGGCAATACATAAAAGTTTCCAAAAATACATGAACAGGTTAAACATCTTGAGAACA
Source organism: Simmondsia chinensis (assembly GCA_018398585.1). Lineage (NCBI taxonomy): Eukaryota > Viridiplantae > Streptophyta > Magnoliopsida > Caryophyllales > Simmondsiaceae > Simmondsia > Simmondsia chinensis. Next base: position 36,263,653 of record JAGTTD010000001.1, read on the forward strand.
ATTAAAAACAAACAAAACGACAATACTGAGATGCTAAAATAGGTTGGCAGATCTTTCTTAGATCTCCTATTCTAATTTCAAACTTCAAATCTTCAATAGCATGGGTGGAGCCGCCAAAAACCTTGTCACATACGCCTTTGTTAATATATTGGCCAGCTGAACATGACTTGATATGAATTTAACCGTTAAGTCTTTTCATAAAATCTTCTCACGAATGAAATAGAGATCTATCTCAATGTGATTGGAACATGAATGATAAACCGATTTGGTAATTAGACAGACAAATGAAATATTGTCACACCAAAGACAGGGGCTATCAACAAGATGAATGTGAGTTCAAATAGGTGTTGGACTCAACATAACTCAAGAATGGCATTGGTTTCAAATAGGTGTTGGACTCAACATAACTCAAGAATGGCATTGGCTAGACCACGAAACTTTACATCGGTGTTGGAACGAGAAACAATGGAATGTCGTTCAGAAGATCAATTAATAATATGTGGACCAAGAAACAAGCAGTAACTTAAGGTAGAACGACGAGTGGTGAGACAAACGACCCACTCATAGACCAATGCATGGAGAATAAGGTGTGATGCCTTCCGGAAAGAAGACCATAGTGCGAAGTAGCTTGTAGATAACATAGAATACGTTTCACAAGCTTCGAATCACCAACAAAAGGATTATACATAGCGCGACATGCACAACCCACAACATAAAATCTCCGGCCAAGTGATGGCAGCATGGTGTAGGCCACCAACATTCTCCTATGTAGGAATGGATACAAGAACGGCTCAGCATCCGTGCCAGAGGAAGTGAAAGCGGTGGAAAGAGGAGTAGACACACCGTTGCACTATCCATTTTGGCCCGGGAAAGGAGACTGCAAATATACTGTCTGACTTGAGAGTAGTATGTCATCATCATGGTGCACTGAATGCCTAGGAAATAATGAGTGAGCCAAGGTCCTTGACTGGGAAAGTGCGGCTAAGATGGGCCATATGAAGATACCATGGTGGGATATGAACCAGTAATAAGAACATCGTCAACATAAAGGAATAAATAAACCACATGCACAACTTGATGGAGGATAAATGTCGATGATGGTGCGGTAAGAGGTGCCATAGATACCATAGTGAGATCTAAACCATTAACAAGAATATCGTCAACATAAACCAATAAATAAACCATATGCGCACCTTGGCAAAGGAAAAGGAGTGAGGTGTCAGTGTGGCAAGAGGTGAAACCGAGTTCCTTGAGTCTGGAGAGGGACTAAAAAAACAATGTTATAGGAGCTTGCTTGAGTCCATGTAAGGCCTTGAGGAGACAACACATGTGCGGGAACTAAAGATGAGTTACCAAGTGGTTGGCGAATGCACACGATCTCCGTCGGGCACCACGAAGAAATGCCTTCTGCACATCCATGTGTCAAACCTGTCAACCACAGGTTACAGTAAGTAAGAGAATAAGACAGATAGCAGTCAGTTTTATCACAAGACTAAATGTGTCCTAATAATCAATCCCTTTTTCCTGATTATGGCCCATAACAACCAATCGAGAGATAGACATGTTAGCACCGCAATTGATGCGGTAGACCCATTTATGACCTACAACATTTTGAGAAGGATGAGAATGGAACAAACTCTCAAGTACCAGCCCCCAAAAGAGCATTATATTCCTCATCCATGACATTGTACTAGTCGTGGGATCTTAACAATAGTGGTTTAGGTCAATGGCTCTATAAGGTGCTCCATGATTGAAGCAGTAAGAGAGAGGGGTAGTCGTGGTTTGAGGGAATGTGTTTGGGATTGGGTAATCATGTGAAATTGAGATTATGGCGCATTGGGCAATGAGTTCGGGTCTTACTTGAGCTCCGTGTTGTCAAGAGGTACTTGGTGGTGATTGAGAAATATTTTGAGTTTTGAGAAGGTAATGTAAATGGGGGTGAAGGCTACTGGAGGCGTTGAAGATTGGAATTTTGATGTGGTGCTGCAAGATTTGGAGGCTTTTGATGGTTATGTAAATTTTGTTGGTGTGTTTTCAAAATAAGTAAAAATAGTTGGTGTTTATGGGTGAAGAGGTATGCCTTTTCATGTAAAGAGATGTGTCTCTTCTAAGAGGCGCTAGAAAAACTAATATCACCATGAATGCAGAGTTTATTGCTCAGGCTTCTGTTGGTAAAGAAGCAGAATAGTTGAAGGATCGTTTGTATGAGATTCCTTTGTGACCTAAGCTAATATCCTTATTTCTATCCATTATGGTCATGCTATGCTTTCAAAGGCGTATAATGAGATGTATAATGGGAAATCCGGACATATTGGTATGAGACATAGTTATGTGAAACAATTCAACAAAGATAGGGTGATCAACTGTGGGCTTCGTGAACTCACGTCAGAATCTAACGAATCCCTTTACGAAAGAAACTGGGCGGTAAATAAGAGAAAAGGGATGGATCTAAAACTCATTAATATTAGTCAACAATGATGGACCCTTGATTCAACACTGGTTACAATGCCAAATCTTGAGTTCAATGAGTCAATTTGTCATTAGAGTGATTGCAAACACTAAAGTGATTACTCCATCCCAGGTGTAGTGCTTGGTAACCTGTGACAAAGGTAAAAGAAAGTTGAACGTATGCTCTTAATGGACCCGATGTAATGTAACATGTTACAGGGGCATAATCAATGGGGTCTACCTATGTGAGTGTGAAGTTTGGCCGCTACAAAGAGTGGTTTAATTATATGGGTTTGACTCTGAAAAACTCATGACGGGTAGGACACAAGGCCTGTAAATGTGTTGGTTTGAAGATGAGGTGAATGTAGGGAGTAAGTCTAGTGTGTGAGATATATTCAATTAGTCAAATGGGATGCATGGTTCAAAGATGTAGTCCATTGTGTTATTCCGATTAGTTGTAATGTATTTTCACTAGGTGATCATTGATTTGGAGAAGGCATATGCTAAGGGGGCCAAGAGAGGTCCATGAAGGGTCTTGAAGAAGAAAGGCATCTCCGTGCCATATATCCGAGCCATTAGAGACATGTATGAGGACGCACAAACTACCGTGCGTACAACGGAAAGGGAGACTGACGCTTTCCCCATTATAGTTAGGGTACACCAAGGATCTGCCTTGAGTCCCTTCCTGTTCATTCTGGTTATGAACGAGCTCACTAGGCACATCCAAGGGGAAGTGCCTTGATGATTGCTTTTCACAGATGACATAATTCTAATGGGGGAGTCCCGAGAAGAGGTAAATGAGAAGCTGAAACTTTAGAGAAGGGCCTTGGAATCAAGAGGCTTAAGACTCAATAGATATAACACTGAGTATATGGAACTCCAGTTTTATACCTCCACCAGGCCTAACATAGAAGACGCCAAGATTGAATTGGATTCCATTCCGAAAAAGGAGTGTTTTCGATATTTGGGTTCCATGGTTCAGCAGGACGGCAAAATTGACGAGGATGTCAACAACCGTATTAAAGTAGGCTAGCATAAATGGAGGATGGCCTCTGCGTTACTTTGCAATAGAAAATTCCCATTAAACTTAAAATGAAAATACTATAAGACGGTAGTCAGGCCAGCTATGTCATATGGTGTGGAGTGTTGGCCAATAAAATAGCATCATACACAGAAGCTGAAGGTGGCGGAGATAAGGATGTTGCGGTGGATGTGTAGACACGCAAGGAAGGATAGGATAAGAAATGACGTCATAAGAAGCAAACTGGGCGGCCCGATCAAGGATAAATTGAGGGCGCAATGTTTGCGGTGGTTTGGACATGATAGGAAGCAATCGACCATTACCCCTGTCAGGAGATGCGATTAACTCTATACTACGATCGAGAGAAAAGGAGAGGCAGGCCAAGGAAGAAATGGATGGAGACAATCCGACACCACATCACCCACCTAAACCTACATGGGGAGATGACCTTAGATAGGCCTCAGTGGAGGGCTAGCATAGGAATAGCCGATGTAGCGGTTTAAAATAAAGGAGCGTAATCTAGATAACACTAGTGCCCCTAGCTTTATATGTCTACCTGTTTGATTTACTTGATATAGCTGCGAGCTATTTTATTGCCTATGCTTTCTACATGTTTTGCTCTTTGCCGTTGTTGCCATTGTTTTTGCGCTCTTATGCTCTGACGCTTATATGCTTTATTGCTTTTTGCTTTTTACGCTTTTCAGGCTTGGGGTCCTCTAACACAGCCGCCCATTAGGGTAGCACCCTGAAAGGGTAAGGCAACGTACATCCCACCCTCCCCAAACCCTGTATATACGAGAGCCCTTGAGGTACTGGATTTTTTGTTGCTGTTATTGTTGTTGTTGTTGTATTTTCACTTCAATCGCAAGACACCTTCATTTATGCATTACGATTTCCTCTTAACTTCTGAGATTATGTAAATTTTGTTTGAGAATGTATGTATTTTGAAAATGGTGGGGTGATTCGTGCTTGGGCGAGAGCAATACCAAGATGGGTGATCTCCTGAGAAGTCCTAACCCCTTAGACTAGGGATACTCGAAAACAGCCTCTCTTCAGGATATTACCCTGAAGGGGGAAGGATGCGAACATCAATAAGGCTGAAATAAGTCTCAAGAGAAGTAGTTCGCTACACACCTTAAAGCCATTGTGATCGTTGTATCCATTTTGTTGAATTTCCCTAACAAATTTGACGTAGGAAAGATGGTAGAGAAGGACCATGAGTCTGGTACAGGGAACGAGGCGAATGATCAAGAGGTAACATAGGGAAAATTAGAGTCACCAAAAGCTACATCCAAGATACTATAAAGACGACCAGTAGGTAGGTGAAGATGTTTGTTGGCTTGAACTATACTCGAGGAATAAACAAGGGATAAAGTGAATTCAAGTTTATGTGAATCATATGGATGTAGAGATAAAAAAACAAGCACCACCAAACACTTGAAAGAATAATCAAGATCCTTGTTAAACAAACGTTTATCATTACTTAGAATTGCAGTAGGGAGCCAGTTAATAAGACAAAAAATTGTAATGAAATTATCATCCCGAAAGGTGAGTAGTAGAAAGGCGTGCGCTAGAAGGGTGAGACCAAGTTTGAAGTTGTGCATGTGGGCAACTAACCTCGTGATGCACACCCAGTTCAGTGAGAAATGTAGACATTAGAAATGCACCATCCCAACCTGTGATAAATGTTTTAATTTATCGATCAAGTGTATTTTGAGCTTGAACTTTATGTATACAGGAAGAGCTTCACTTTTGTCTCTTAGAAAATAAATCCATTTGAAACAACTTAAGTCATCAATAAAAGAAACATAATATCAACCGTGGCGGATCCATAAATTCATCGATGCGAGATCCATATATATAACTAAAACAATAATAAATAACAATAAATATAAATTTACATATTATAAGACATGTCGGCCTGAGGCTCTATCGCAGAGAAAATGAAGAGAGGAGAGAGATAGAGGTGGCTAGTGGGCCGGATCGGCCCGGAACCCGGCTTGGCCCAACCCGGCCTAGCCCGGGGCCCATTTAAGTTGTATTATCACAAAAAATGTTTAAATATTTTGTTTACCCATAAAGAAATTACAGCTTACATGGTAATGGCTGTGTCTTATATGTTAGAAGTATGGGGGTTCGAACCCCACTCGTGTCATTTTTGTCACTTCTTTCATGACATATTAAAAAAAAAAAATGTTGCACTTGGCCTAGCCCGACCCGTGGCCACCTCTAGAGAGAGAGAATGTGTTTAACAACAAAAAAAAAAATTAGGGTTAGGATTTAATATTAAAAAAATTGGTTATGTTAAAAAACAAAAAATTAGTTAAGAAAGTGCTAGAGGTAGGCTTCGAATCCCTGACCAGAGGGAATGTGATAGAGCGCTCTACCACTGGTCCAAGGGTTTACCATCGCTGCGGGTTCACACTTTTAATTTTATATAATTCAAAATTTTTTTCTACCAATTTATAAATATTTCTAGAGGCCTGGTCGTGAAGCTACAGTGTCCGTGCACCCCGGTACTCATAACATACGTCTGCCACTAAATACAACAACAACAACAACAATCCCAATGCCTCGCGGCTCCCGCAAAAGCAGGGTCTGGGAGGGGTATATGTACGCAGCCATACCCCTTCCGAGTGGAACGGAGACTGTTTTCGAGGACCCCCAACCTGAAGTACAGGAGCACCTGCAAATAAAACTATCAATTTATCGCCAAATGAGTGAAGGAAATAGACATGCAAGCATTTAAGTATGTATATAAGCCAAGAAAACAGCCAAGTCATCAGAGAATAAACTAATCAGCATATAAATGCACCACTTACGGCTATGACTGCCTAGGAATCTTAAACTACAAGTCGCTCGCCGCTCTATTCTACACTGCCACATCGGCTACCCTTATGCTAGCCCTCCCTCGTGCCCCATCTGAGGCCATCTCCTCTCTCAAGTTTAGGTGAGTTAAGTCGTGACGGTCGTCTGCCACTAAATAACGATATCAATTAGGAGATAAAATAGGTGAAGAACACAAATCTAAACAAGATCTAAAGGTTTTTTTTTCTTTTTTTTTTCAAAAGACCTAAAGTTTTAATTATAGCAGAAAAAGATCTAGTAATGGCAAGTGATGTGCCTTTCGGAATTGACAAGCATGACAAAAAGACATTTTATGAGATCCCTAAACTTGCATGGAGTTATGGCAAAGGACATGGCAAGTGATGATTTCATATGGATGGCCTAGACAGTGATGCTAGGCTTTAACTAAGCCCTTGTCACTGAGGAGAGCAAGAGGAGATGCAGCAGAGGTGAGGTGACATAGAGACCATCCTTAGTTTAACCCTTGAAAAGCATTTGCCCCGTGGTTAGATCCTCAACAAAACAAGAGTAAGGAAGAAATTCAAGTGCAACATTATCATTGGATGTAAATTTATAAACACTTATAGATTATGAGTAATATGAGGGACATCAAGGATATTTGTGAGACATAGAGGAAGATTACAACAACAACCAACCCAGTGCCTCGAGGGCTCCTGCCTGAGTAGGGTCAAATGTGCACAGCCTTACCCTTCAGGGGTGCCCCCTAAAGAGACTTAGAGGAAGATTGATGGAGGAAATAGTGCATGAACCAGTGTAAGAGATAAGAAGGGCATTACCATTGCCGACCACTACTTGTTCACTGCCGAGCTAGTCCCCATGAAGGCTCAAAGTATTTAGTCTGCAGTGATATGGTGACTTGCTCCTAAATCTTGATGCCAAGTGCAGTAACTGATCGCATAGGGAAGAGGAGTCCCACAGTTGGCAGGAAGGAGGGTTGTGCTATTGGATGTTTCTGCAGCACAATGGTGATCAAAACGATGGTAACACTTTTGAGCAAGATCTCCAAGTTTCCACAAATTTGACACTGAATAAGAGGCATCCCCAAATTATCGCCTCGATATTGTCCCTGAGCTTGATTCGGTTGCTGTCCACCCCCAATGTTATTGCAAGTTTCGATTCAGTCGTGAAGCAACATTTGCCACAGGAGCTGCAATTTGGCTCTCGTTCAAGCGCCTACTAAATACTTGAGAAAGCCACATAAATCATCAGAAGTACTTGTACATTGAAAAAGCATGTAGGCAGTTCTTACCCAAAAAAGAAAAGAAAAAAGAACAGGGCAGGTAGGCAGTGACAACTGATGCATAATCTTATCCAAGGCCATCAAGTGTGTTCTGGACTAAAAATCTTAGTCAGAAATTTCATGACCAAAGACTTCATCTTGTCGAGGTAGTCTTGCATTGATAGACCTTGCTTCTTAGTTCGGCTAAGGCATCTAGAAAGGTACATGATCTTGGCTCAACTACAAGAGAGAGAGAGTTTCTCTAGGCTATTCCAAATATTGGCGGTCATGGTGTGACTAAATCATTTCATGCCAATCTCCTCTAATAGAAATGAAAGAAGTCAGGCAAGAAGGTAGTTCGATTTAATTCTGGAGTCATGTCAACATTGCTATTGGTACACTCTCTTGTGAAACGTATTTAGGTTGACATGGATCGGATTCATCAACATGCTCAATGAGACTAAAAGTTGAGATATGAGCTTTGATGATGGTTTTCCATATGGGATAATGTCTCTCTTCAATCTTGTACTTGGTTGATGATTCAAGTTGAAAATAGGACCTTGGTTTTGCAGTCCATTGGAAACTTTGGTTGGGATCAAGTTCGTTTGCGAAGATGATGACTTGGCCGCCATGTGTGGCACCTGGTTCTGGGGCTCTAATACCATGAACAATGAAATAATTTGTGTTTGTACATTGATCATGAATGAATTACGTAAAGGTTTACAAGTGTTTAAATTAAACATATTAGCTAACAAAAAGATAAAAGGAGATCAGAAAAGATAATAGGAAAACAAATTCAAAACAAACCACAACACTAAAAAAAAAAAAAAAAAAAGCAAAAAGCAACACTCGCAGTGCCTCAAGGGCTCCCGCCTAAGCAAGGTCTGGGGAAGGTGGATGTACGCAGCCGAGGCACCCTGAAGAGAGGCAAAACAAACTACGGCACTAAGATGATAAAATAGGTTGACAGATCTTACAAAGATCTTTTATTTGAATTTCAAACTTCAAATCTTAAATAGATATTAATCGAATAAGATGATGATCAATGATCTTCCGACAGGAGTCAATTTTGAAATTATTCCCATCACTGAAATTCACTATAAAAAGAGGTTCAGTGCAAGAAAGAATGGCCAGGAGGATGCATTTAGATTGTGTTAAGAAGTCAACTATCTCAAAAACTCATTGGTAATAAAAGTCAGGAGCCAAAAAAGTTTGGCAAGTAGGATCCAGTTCAACAAGGACAAAAGAAACAATTCTCCCAAAAGAGTAAGCTAGCAAGTGAATGTTCATAAATGATTTTTTTACTCTAACATACTCCATTCATGTGATACCCATTAAGCTTAAAATGTACACAATACATAGGCCCATTTCATATCTTGTACTGATATTATATTAATATTAAGAATCAGGCACACTGAAATCAAAAGTCGAGACCCCTCAGCCAAAGAAGCCCTAATATTATATCAAGGCACTATATCGAAAGGTGGAGTCATTGTAACTGTACAGAGAAGAAGACAACAAGGATAGTGGCAGATCTACATTAAGGAGACCAGGGAATAATGGACCTTGCAACTTTACCATCCGACCTTTACAAATAGATATAAACAGCAATATATATCTATATGTGTGTGTGTAACAATTGGTGAACCTATAGCATAACTAGCAAGTCAGTACGGTGGTAAGCAAGCTTTATTTCCTCTTTGCAAATGGTCTCTTACTTTCCTAACAATTATAAGAAAAAATACAGATTTTTTTTAATTAATCCTCTTACCTCCCTGCCTAACATCTCTATAAATTTTTAGTAATTTTCAATTAATATAACTTTACCTTCATATTATAAATATGTTCATATCTCAGAGTTTTACATTAATTAATTATATATTTTAGGATTATTTACCAAACTGTGTCAATTTAGTTCTGTAAATTTTTAACTTTATCAATTCCTTGAATATTTTACATTGTGTCAATTCAATCATATGGTGAAATTGAAGTTAAATTACTATACTTTGTAATGACCTAGTCATGTTAGATGCAAGTGAGCAAATATAACCCATTCGTTGAACCACTTTCACTCTGCCCGTCACCCAAACATTAAAATATTGTTGACAATTTAACAAAAATTTCATTCAATTAAAATGACATCAAATTAACCATACAAGTACTAAATAAACACAATTAAGAGTAGGACTAAATTGATATAATAGGTAAAGTACAAGAACCTATAGCAAGGCCTGTTACTTTTAATTATACTCTTTTATTCTTTATTTACAAACCTGGACTCCACATCATTAAATTCCAAGATGTGTCACTAGTTGAGAAGGATCATACTACTGCAATGGCAAGTTCTTCCGGCCTCTATGAAATGGAAGAAGATAATTTACATACAAATTATGGTAAGAGGAACTTAATCATGAATGCAGTAAGCAAATTGAAACATGAAGAGAAGGTTATAATTTACATACCTCGAATTGGCCTTAGAGTTTGCTAGACGTTCTGCTCGAAATGCCTCCAATCGTCTTGGCTCTCTCTCTGAGAACAAATTTCTGCGTCTTACCCGTCGAGGTTTTAGGCAAATCATCAAAAATAACATCACGAGGAGCCATATATTGAGGAAGACGATCTCTGCAGAACTTAATAATCTCTGCAGCAGTGACATCGTACCCATCCTTCACCTTCACGAATGCACAAGGTGTTTCTCCCCAGTATTCATCTGGCTTTCCTACAACAGCAGCCTCCAAAACTGCTGGATGACTATAAATAACAGATTCAACTTCAATGGTGCTGATATTCTCTCCCCCAGATATAATAATATCCTTGGACCGGTCTTTTAGTTGAATATAACCATCTGGGTGTTTGACACCTAAATCCCCACTTCGAAACCATCCGCCATGAAGAGCCTCTTTGGTTGCTTTCAAGTCTTTTAAGTATCCATTCATAATGGTGTTTCCTCTAAACATAACTTCACCCATTGTGTTTGCATCACATGGAACGCTTTTCATCGTAGAGGGATCCTTTACATCAACTTCCTCCAAAGCGATATGATGAATTCCCTGGCATGCCTTGATCTTTGCTCTTTGATCTGCAGGCAAAGCATCCCACTCAGGCTTCCATGCGCAAACAGTACCTGGCCCATAAGTTTCTGTCAAACCATACGAATGGGTCACAGCAAACCCCAGATCTTCCATCTTAAAAAGTACCTGTGGAGGTGGCGGTGCACCTCCAGTCATCACCGCCACCCTGCTAGGGAGAGGCTTTCTATCAGTAGCAGTTGTGTTTATAATCATGTTCAATATTGTTGGCGCACCACCCATGTGGGTTACGTTGTGCTTCGCGATACTATCAAATATTTCCTTGGCAGAGACAGCTCTCAGGCAGACATTTATACCACCTAGAGCTGCCACGCCCCATGTCATGCACCAGCCATTGCAGTGGAACATAGGGACAGTCCACAAATACACAGGCATTGCCGCCATCTCATTCAATAGAACAGCAGCCAGAGAATTTAAATATGCTCCTCTATGACTATAAACAACACCCTTTGGGCTCGACGTCGTACCTGAAGTGTAATTCAGAGAAATAGGGTCAAACTCATCTTTTGGTCTTCTGATCTCAAAATCGGGTTTTCCTGCTGATAGAAGACGCTCATATTCCAAGTAATTAGAAGTACACATGGAATTGGGAGCTTTAGTTGATTGAAGATCCAAGATTGCGACGATTCGAGGGGGCTTGGTGTTTGTCTTGGACAAAAGCTCTATTGCACCATGGGCAATACTGAGAAATTGGGAGTCCACAAAGATGAGCTTTGCTTCCGAATGCTTGAGTAACACTGACACCATTGCAGAATCATGACGAATGTTAAGAGTACAAAGAACTGCACCTGCCATTGGAACCCCGAAGTGGAGCTCATACATGGCAGGAATGTTTGGTGCCAAAACAGCAACCTGCATTTGAAGCATCAGCAGGCAAAAGATAAGCGAAAGACTCAAAAAAAAAAAAAAAAAAAAAAAAAAAAACCCTTAAGGCTTTGTTTGTTTGGATGGAAAACATTTTCCATCTCAATTCTGTTGTTTTTTCTATAACTTCATAGTAATCTCAATGAAAGTAGAAAAACTTTTCCGTCAGGGAGGAGAAAGCATTTTTCATTGTAATCTCACGTCTTATGTTTTACTTCAACCTCCACTTGACCAAGCATGAACCTCATATATAGGAAAATTATCATTAAGGTAATCTGAGATTTGAGCATTTATCACCTAGGTACTCTAACATTTCAATATATATAATAGCGTACCTTGAGCTTTGAACATTTTATCACATAGGTATCCTAAAGTTCAAAAATTTTATCAATCAAACACCTTTTTGTTGAGATTCGATAGATATCCATTGCTAAAATTGATCACAATTTCGATGTTATATTAATATCTTCATTAAAATTTGATGATCTTTTGCCAAAAATGCAAAAATGACACATTATTGTGGCAATATTTAAGTAGTTTACACCAACATTGGGTAAATATTTTATCATAATTCGCTGAATTTTTTATGAACACATTGGCATGGCTAGTACATATTATCATAAACATGTATTATATCAACATTCTTTGCACAAAATTGGTCATATCCTTACAAATGTTCATCAAATTCCTATATAGGGTACCTAAGTGGTAAAACGTTCCAACCTGAGGGTACCTCATTGTATATATTGAAATATCATGGTGCCTAAGTCATAAATGGTCAAATCTTACCTTAGTGATAATTTCCCTTATTTATGAAATGAAGTGATTTCTTTTAACTAAAAGGACAAAAGGTTTTAGGAAAAAATATTTTAAAATTTTTTTAAAGAAAATATTTTTTGTTGAACCAAACAAATCTTTAAATGGTCCATAGGTGTGAAAGATAACATAGGAAAGAGAATAAGAAAGGAATACAGGTGCATCATTAGACAAGCTGTAAAAGGAAATAATATGCGAAGAATTCCTTTGGCAACTAAATGACATGTGAAGATAAAGCACTTTATAATGTTGAAATAAAACAAGATAAAGCACTTAATCAGTATCCTGCCCAAATTTCCCTTGATACAACACCACAAACCCAATGTCTAAAAGGCTCCCACCAAGGCAGGGTTTGGAAGGGTGAAATATATGCAGCCTTACTCCTATAGAGTGCTACCCTAAAGGGAGACTATATCCAAGGACCCCTAACCTTACAAGCATAAAAACCAATAGCGTGGAGAGAGCATAAAGCAACAACAAGTAAAAACGCAACAAGCAACAGGCTACAAAGCACATGGCACCGCTGGGCAACAACCCCGCACAAGCAGCAAGCATCCACCAGCACATGCAATAGCAAGTATAAGCAAACAGGCATACATATAAGCCTAAGGGCGTTAGGACTAGCTTAGTTGTGCTCATCTATTCTAAACTGCTATAGTGGCTACACCTATCCTAACCCTCCACTCAACTCTATTTAAGGCCATCTCCTCATTTAAGTTTAGGTGGGTGAAGTCATGTCATATCGTCTCCATCCAATTCTTCCTAAGGCCTGCCTCTCCCTCTCCTCTTATGTGTAGTATGGAGTTGTTTGCATCTCCTGACAAGGCAATGGTTGGTCTCCTCCTAACATACCCAAGCCACCATAAGCATTGCTCCCCCAACTTATCCTTGATTGGAGCACGCCCAATTTGCTTCTTATAACGTCATTTCTGATCCTATCCTTCCTTGTGTGTCCACACATCCATCACGACATCCTCATCTCCGCCACCTTCGACTTCTGTGTATAATGCCGTTTAACTAGCCAACACTCCGCACTGAATTACATAAATGAGTCTCACTACTGTTTTATAGTATTTATCCTTTAACTATAATGTAGATAAAGATTCCGGAAGAAATTGCATTGCAGAATCGATACAAATTAGTAGTGTAGGGACGCATTTGGTAAAATTAAAGCTCTGACTCTCTTTGATTTAAAGCAATAATTCATGGAGTGCGTGAGCTGATCACCCAAAAAGGAATTATGCTACAAGTCAAAAACAAGACGTTAAGGCCCCTTCTCAAACCCCATCCGCCCAATCAAATAGGCCATTATGCTACACAATCTCCACGTTTGTGCTATGTACTGTTCGCAACACCTCACTAATATGACAATGCGACATGACTGAAAACCTCAATGTGGTTTCAAGCCCCCCTACAGTAGGAGGAAAAACAGAAAACGGGAAGAGAGCAAGATCGATATAGGATCAAAAAGAAAACAAAATTGAGCTTCATTTTATACAGCCTGTATACATGCCATGGCACACTGGTAAAAGCATGGACTTGCCCTACACAAGTTCCACAGCCTTATATGTTCCTGCAACATATTTTTCCAGTTCGAACACCCTCAAATCATAACAAAAAGTGTTTTTCCTTTAAAAAGAAAAAACACTTTCTTTTCCAGAAATGAAGTCTGGCCAACAGCCCTTTAGTAATAAAAGCACATAAAAAAATATAGGTCGCTAGGACCTTACCTCAAAAGTAGGAGGCAACTGAGGGGATAGAGTATTGCTTTAGGCCAAAAGGTCTAGAGTTCGATTCCCCCCTTAAACCTCTCCCTAAGGAATCCTTAACTTAACTGCCTCTTGCGGACAGGGTTTACCAGGTAACCGAGTTCCTCGTTAGCAAAATATAGGTCACTATAAGTTAAATTCAGTATCCCCTCCTCTAAGTTTCCAAAGAAAAAGGATATCAAACGATCATTTTCTAGTTCCTTTATAGGGGACCCATTTGCAAGTTCCTTTCCTCCTACAAATAGGACTTGACCATAGCCTTCAAGGGGGGAAAAAGGGCAAGTTCTTTTTTTCAATCTTTCTTCACTATTGGGTATTTGCATAAAGTTATAACATCATGCTAATAAAACAATAATCTTAAGGATCTATTGGACCTAAGGAATGTTTAGGAAAGGGTGAAAAATTTTTACTCATTGGTTCACCAAAAAGGAAAAAAAAAATCATGGTAAAGCATATTCTCATGCTCGGACAAATAAGAAAATAAAAAGGACAAAAATTAATATGGACAATGCTACAGCCCAGACATGTGACACCAACCATGTTTTCTTCAAATGACCCAATATGCTCAAAAGGTATAATTCTATACAAAATTAAAACGAAATTAGTGAGAGTGAATGTACTCTTTGTATAAGATTGAGACATTCATGAAGGAACGATATTCACATAATTACAATACAGAGCCTAAATTGACACGGTTAACAAAGTACTAGTGGTTTGACATTAATAACCCTTTACCCCAAGTTTGGCAATTGGGTAACGAGGGTAACCCTCATTACACCTCTTTTCTTTATATCCAATTCGGAGGTAAAGTGGAAAGAATAAAGTTTTAATAAATTTTAAACTACTTTACTCTTATTTTAATTATAACCATATTTAACCTTACCCATTTATACAATTGCAAACAAGGGAACTTATTTACCTCTCTTTATCCTTACCCCTCTTTATTAGAAAAATCTAAACAAGGACAAAATAATTTCTTACCTTTCTCTCTTTACCCCTATTTACCCTACCCCTTTACACTTTTTTTACCCCTTAATAGTTGCCAAAGAAAGCATTATGCTCAATTTGATTAAAACTTAACAAGTTAATTTGAGTAAAATTAAGAAAAGGCAAAAATAGGGAAAACAAGGAAAAAGCAAAACTAGGGAGAACTACTAGTTTTCAGTTGCTTGGTTACCAATTAGTTTTTCCGACTTTTCTTAGTTTTCCCCAATTTTCTTAGCTGTCTATGAGATTGTTAACAAGTTCTACTCACTTTTTCCACCTATTTTAAAAGAAAAATTGGGAAAAGTAAAACAACTAGTGTTTTATATAATTTTGCCTGGTTTTACCAGCTTTGCTCTTTGTCAACCTAACATGTCTAATTTTTACATTTATACAATTTTGCTTAATGTTTTTCTCAGTTTTACTCATTACTAAACCTAAACCAAAATGACGGTTGAAAAAGAAAAAAAGGAAAATCTTGTATACATATTCACGCATCAAGTACTAAACTGATAGATTTCGGCAATTTATGATATGATCCAAAAATGGGAAATAGATTGAAACTAAAGTAAAGTAATAAATGATTAGAATTAAAAGGGTACAAGAGATAGAAAAGAAATATGATTTCACTACTTCTTTTCTAATACAACTTCCTACCTCTATGTATAAAGAGTTCATCCCCCACCTAGACAGTACCCGCTTTACTTTTTATTGGACTATCTTCTAGAGCCTATATACCTAATTTGGGCACATGGATATATACAGGATCGCCAGAGCAAGAGAGAGGAGGACGAGCGACTTGAGCAAGTGAAATGCATAAAAGGTGAAGATGGACAGGTGCTAGTGGAAGGGCATCTAATTAGAGCTAGGTGGAAAGCCTACTTCCACGATCTGTTCAACAACCAGGGAAACACAGAGATAGCTCTAGGGGATCTTCAGACACCGAGGGGGGATCAGAACGAATGCTATTGCGAGCGAATTACTCCAGAGGAGATCAAGGAAGCCCTAAAACATATGAGCAGGGGAAGAGCAGTTGGTCCAGATGGGATATCTATTGAGGCATGGAAAGGCCTCGGACATAGGGGCATTAGCTGGCTGACAAAATTCTTTAACCAAATCCTTATGGGGACCAAGATGCCGGACGAATGGCGGAAGAGCACACTGGTCCCAATCTACAAGAACAAGGGTGACATCCAAAGCTGTGCCAACTATCGGGCGATCAAACTAATGAGTCACACTCTCAAGCTGTGGGAGCGAGTCATAGAAAGGAGACTACGACAACAGACGAAAGTGACTGAAAACCAGTTCGGGTTCATACCGGGGAGATCAACAATGGAAGCCATCCACCTCTTAAGGAGAACGATAGAGCAGTATAGGGAGAGACAAAAGGATCTCCACATGGTCTTCATTGACTTTGAGAAGGCTTATGATAGAGTGCCAAGAGAGATACTATGGAGGGTGTTGGGTAGGAGAGGCATTCCAATGCCTTATATTCGGGCCATTAGGGACATGTATGAAGAGGCACATACTAATGTGCGTACAGGGGAAGGGGAGACAGATACTTTCCCTATTACAGTTGGGGTGCACCAGGGCTCAGCCTTGAGTCCCTTTCTGTTCATTCTAGTGATGGATGAGCTCACTAGACACATCCAAGGAAAGGTACCTTGGTGTATGCTTTTTGCAGATGACATAGTTCTGGTAGGGGAATCTCGAGCGGACATAAACGAGAAGTTGGAATTGTGGAGAGGTGCTTTAGAATCAAGGGGTTTAAGGATTAGCAGATCTAAGACCGAGTACATGGAATTCAAATTCGATCATTCCACCACGTCTAGTACAGAGGAGGTCAAGATCGAATCGGAAACCGTACCGAGTAAGGAGAGTTTCAAATACCTGGGATCCATGATACATCAGAATGGTGAAGTGGACGAGGATGTCAACAATAGGATTAAAGCAGGCTGGCAGAAGTGGAGGATGGCATCCGAGGTGCTGTGTGATAGAAAGTTCCCGCTAAAGCTAAAGGGAAAATACTATAGGACGATAGTAAGATCGGCTATGCTATATGGGGCAGAGTGTCGGCCAATGAAACAAAATCAAACACAGAGGATGAAGGTGGCAGAGATGAGGATGCTACGATGGATGTGTGGCCACACAAGGAAGGATCGGATTAGGAACGAGGTAATACGAGGTAAATTGGGGGTAGCCTCGATAGAAGATAAATTGAGGGAGCACCGCCTAAGATGGTTTGGACATGTTAGCAGGAGACCGACTACAGCCCCAGTTAGAAGGTGTGAACAGCTTCACACGACTATGGGCAAAAGAGGCAGGGGCAGACCAAAGAAAAGTTGGCTGGAGACGATTCGTCACGACCTAACCCACCTAAACCTAAGAGAGGAGATAGCCTCGGATAGGGCACGATGGAGGGCTCGCATAAGGGTAGTGGATGTGGTAGAATAGATTAGTGCGGAGGGCGACTTGTAGTTCTAGATTCCCAGACAGTCATAACCTCAAGGGGTGCACTTATAGGCTAGTTGTTTGTTTTTTTTTTTTTCCTCAAAATTCATTGGTAATAAATTGATGGTTTTATTTATAGGCGCTCAAATACTTCAGGTTGGGGGTCCCCGGAAACAGCCTCCTTTCCACTTGAAAGGGGTAAGGCTGCGTACATCCACCCCTCCCAACACCTGCTTTTGCGGGAGCCGCGAGGCATTGGGACTGTTGTTGTTGTTGTTGTTGTTGGGCACATAACATAATCAATTTGAGCACCTAATTTAAAAAAGATAGATAAAAGCGCAGAGGAAGCAAAGAGCTCACAACATCGCCATAGGAAACGCCGAGGTTAGAGAGAGAAGAAGCGAGGCGTGTGCATCGCTGAAGTGTCTGCTTCCAGGTGTAGCGGAGATTACCATACACAAGGGAGACGCGGTCCCCATAAACGATAGCAGATCGCTGAAGGAAACTGATGGGAGAAAGCGGCATGTAATTGGCATCGCATCGCACCACTCCCTCCATTGATTGTGATTGACACTGAGGAAGAAGAGTCTTAAATCCCTATTCCCTATTGCAATATCATCTTTCTCTTGTTGGTTTGTTGAGTAGGAATAGTCATTGGGACATTCGCCTTATCTTAATAATCATCATAGGATTGTCGAACGTTAAGGAATCCCTATTTAAGCAAAAGGCCGGCCAAATTTTACCGGATAGGATAACAGGATGTAAGACCTGTGACACTCCGGACCGGGGCACAGGTGTGTGCCTTGCGCCTGTGCCGTGTCAGATGGGCTGCCAAAGATTGGCATCATGTGGACAAGGTGAGCACTCAGGTAAGGGTGCATTAGGCCTCCGCGGACCTAGGCCTAGGTGATGAACTAAGTGGGAACCGAGACGGACGCGTACCCAAGGCACGGCCCAGGACAGTGTCATGACAAGGGCCTGGCACTGCCCCAAACAGTGTCGCGACAAGGGCCTGCACGGCCCCAGACAGTGTCGTGACATGGGCCTGGCACGGCCCCAGATAGTGTCGTGACAAGGGCCTGGCACGGCCCCAGATAGTGTCGTGACAAGGATCAGGGCACGACACTGGGCCGGCCCAAGGTTGCGAACGGGTAAGCTATTGGCACAGCCCAGACAGTGTCATGACAAGGACCAGGGCACGGCACTGGGCCGGCCCAAGGTTGCGAACGGGTAAGCGATAAGCACAGGCCCAGTGCAGGGCACTGGCCCGGCCTGGAAATGCGCAGGCCCAATAAGGCACAATTAAGCCCGGCCTTGAAAGAGGATAAAAGGAGCACGTGATACATGTGGAGGACGGTTACCAAAGGAAAAGAAGTGGGAATAACCTTTGATCGGTTCAAACAAAGAAAAGAGAGGGGAAAAGGAAGAGTGGGCTTGAACATGGAGGTAACCGCCGGTTTAAAAGTGGCACCTAAATTAATAGAGCATGTGCATTGACCAAGCTTGACCATAACCGCCCAGGCATTCATGGAGAACATGGGACACGGCTTGAAGGAAGAGGGAAAAAAGGCGGGAACGGTTTACCCATGACCTTGGGGTTGTCAAGGTCTATAAATATGTGTAATTTGTATTCATTTTGGCATCTTGTAATCTCAGAAATTAATCAATGAAAATGGCCCTTGGTTTCGTGTGAAAAATTGTCCCTCATATTTCCTTTTGAGTTCTCTTGTGCTTGTTACTTTTTACTTGATTTTTGGCTGGGTGAGTAAACCTCACCGCCCTCACAACTAGTCCATAAAATAGCTATGACAATTGTGGTATCAGAGCCAGGATACGTGAATGATGGCTGGAGATCCGAATGAGCCTTTGAAGAAACTCAAGGGTAGTGAACGTATTGCTAGATTAGAGGAAATCATGGGAACCGAAGTGGAAGATGGTGGTGATCCTCCTCTTGGAACAATTTTCGGTAACATTAAAATGCTTTCAAATGACATTCAAACTCTAAAAGAAATAATGAGCAATTTACTTGAGGCCCATAGGACACCGTCCCCAACACCTCCTGCGCCACCCAATGTATACCGTATGGCAAATTCTACTACAGGTGGGAACTCAAATATGAGAACCTCAAACGAGACCCTTAATCCTACCATAGAGTCCCTTCAAAACGAAATTTCCGTGTTAAGGAGAGCCATTGACACCGGTTCTCAAAGCCTAGAAAAGAGGAATTAAAGTCCCCACACCGAGATCCTATGAAGGAGAACGTAGTGCCCGGACCCTTGAGAATTTTCTGTGGGACATGGAGCAGTACTTTAATGCCACCCGAGTAAGAGAGGAAGACAAGGTCGTGATTGCTTCCATGCACCTTAGTGGTGACGCAAAATTATGGTGGAGCGCCCGAGTGTCCGAAGATCGTGCTGCTGGCCGTCCCATGATCAACATGTGGGAAGTACTAAAGAAAGAGTTGCAGAGTCAATTCTTACCCTTGAACACCTCTTGGATGGCACGAGAAGCGTTGAAGAAGCTTAGGCAAACCGGTTCTGTCCGTGAGTATGTTAAGTCATTTTCATCTTTGTTACTAGACATAAATGACATGACCGAAGAAGATAAATTGTTTAACTTTGTAACAAGCCTCAAACCGTGGGCCCAAATTGAGATGCGGAGGCAACGAGTCCCTAACCTTGCCACTGCAATCGTTGTGGCTGACGGTTTGGTGGACCTAAAACCGAATGGAAATAGAGACAAGGGAAAACAGTCCGCTTCATTTAAAAAGAGAAAGAGGGAGTATAAGCCTAATTGGAACAGGAGCAACAAAACTAAGCCTCCTCAAGCGGGGCCTTCCAAGGCCACGTTTAAGAAAAATGCACCGGTCCCTAAAAAGACAAAAACATGGGTGACTTGCTTTATATGTGATCGACCTCATTATGCAAGAGAATGCCCAAAGAAGCAACATTTAAATGCTTTAAGTGAGGAAGTACAAGAAGAGGACTAACAAATGCAAAGTGATGAATTTAGGGCAACCTTCTTGAGGTTGCTCAATGCCATTAGTCATGACACACCTTCATTGGAGGGGTTGATGTATTTTTGTGTATGTGTGAATGGGAAACCTATAGTTGCTATGGCTAATACTGGGGCTTCCCATAACTTTTTGAACTCAAAATCTGCCCAAAAATTGAAATTGAATCTAGTCTCTTTCGATACTGGGTTAAAAGCTGTAAATTCCAGCACAATAGCAACTAAAGGTAGGACCCCTAATGTAATGCTAAAAGTGGGAGATTGGGCGGGAAAGACGGACTTTACAGTAGTGGACATAGACGACTTCGAATTGATCCTAGGTAATGAGTTTTTCGGGACAGCCAAGGCCTCAGTTACCCCACACCTACGAGGAATGATGATAAGTGACCCAACCAAACCTTGCTTTGTCAAGGCATGGTCCACTACTATGAATCCACTAAGACCATTTCAGACCCTATCCGCAATGTAACTTAAGAAAGGATTTAAGACAGGACTCCCCACTTTTGTGGCAACCTTAGTTGAGATCAAACCTGGGAAGGAGGTAGAGGTGCCGGACTTGATTGCAGATGTGTTGGACGAATGTATGGGATGGGCCCTGCGGAGCTTGCGGAGCTCCGTTGGCAGCTTGGGGAGTTACTTGATGCAGGTTTTATCCGGCCTTCAAAGGCACCATATGGGGCACCAGTGTTGTTCCAAAAGAAGCAGGCTGGATCCTTACATATGTCCGTGGACTACCGGGCCCTGAACAAAGTGACCATGAGAAACAACTACCCGATTCCTTGTGTTGATGATTTATTTAACAGGTTGTCCAAGGCTAAGTACTTCATAAAGTTGGACCTGCGCTCGAGTTATTGGCAGGTTCGGATTGCGGAAGGGGATGAGCCTAAGACCACTTGTGTAACTCGTTATGGGTCCTTTGAGTTTCGTGTAATGCCGTTTGGGCTTACTAATGCCCTGGCTACTTTTTGTAATCTAATAAATGATGTCCTTTATGATTATCTTGATCGTTTTGTTGTGGTTTATTTGGATGATATTGTTGTATACTCAAAAACTTTAGAAAAGCATGTAAATCACTTAAGAAAAGTGCTAGAAAAGCTTAAGGAACATGAACTCTATGTGAAAAAAGAAAATGCGAGTTTGAGCAAACCGAGATTATGGTCCTTGGGCATAAAATCAGCCAATGGCATGTAAAGATGGATGAAGCCAAGGTCAAGGCAATCTTGGATATTCCCACACCCAAGAATGTATCGGAGTTGAGATCATTTTTAGGATTAGCCAATTACTATAGAAAAGGTCTCACCCGTAACAGATTTGTTGAAAAAGGATACCGTGTGGTCGTGATCCGAACCTTGCCAAGAAGCCTTTAGAGCCCTTAAGAGCGCAGTGTCAATGGAACCAGTCTTGAAGTTGCCGTGCTTTGACAGACCCTTTGAACTTCACACGGACGCTTTGGGCCGTGCTATTGGTGGAGTGCTTGTCCAGGATGGGCATCCGGTTGCCTTTGAGAGTAGGAAGCTAAAAGAACATGAGGAACAATATTCCACACATAAAAAAGAAATGCTCGCTGTAATACATTGTTTACGTGTATGGAGGCACTATCTTTTGGGAGTGAAATTTGTAGTTCGCACCGATAATATTGCGAACACCTATTTCAAGTCACAAAAGAAGTTGTCTTCTAAACAAGCCCATTGGCAAGATTTTGTAAAGGAATATAATTTTGTATGGGAGCATAAACAGGGAAGGCACAATGTGGTTCTGGATGCCCTAAGTCGCAAGACCCTAGAGCTTGTCGCAGCTTTGTCACGAGTTGAGACGGACTTCACTGGACGTGTCAAGGAGGCAGCCCGATCTGACCCTATGTACCGGCGGATAAAACAATAGGTATTGAGTGGTGAAGTGCACAGGTACTGGATTGATGATGACTTGATCTTTGCGCAGGGAGCACGTTTGTATCTTCCTGCAGGTAAAATCCGGGTAGAGCTACTAAGAGAATGTCATGATGCAAAGTGGGTCGGACACCTGGGACGTGAAAGGACCCAAGCCTTGCTAGAACGCAGCTATTATTGGCCAAAGATGGGGCACGAGATTGAAGCCTACGTCAAGTCATGCATTGTTTGCCAACAAGACAAGCTTGAGC
The DNA here is from genome assembly GCA_018398585.1 of Simmondsia chinensis. Lineage (NCBI taxonomy): Eukaryota > Viridiplantae > Streptophyta > Magnoliopsida > Caryophyllales > Simmondsiaceae > Simmondsia > Simmondsia chinensis. The sequence continues at coordinate 36,286,331 of JAGTTD010000001.1, forward strand.
GGAGGAAGGAAGCTGGACTCCTACAACCACTACCAGTACCAGAAAAGCCATGAAAGTCTTTGTCAATGGATTTTATTTCTAGTTTTCCTTGTGTTGAGGGACAAAAATCTGTAATGGTTGTAGTAGATAGGTTTTCTAAGTATGCTATTTTTATGGCAGCCCCAAACACTTGTCTGGCGGACCAAGCTGCCCAACTTTTTTAAAAAAACGTGGTTAAGTATTTCGGTCTACCTGAGGACATTGTAAGTGACCAAGATTTTAGATTCACGGGTCAGTTTTGGACACCGTTGTTTGACTTGATGGGGTCTCAATTAAAGTTTTCTACGGCAAACCATCCTCAAACGGACGAGCAAATGGAAAGGGTAAATGCCTTGTTGGAGGAATACCAAAGGCATTACGTGACCACGTCCCAAAGAAATTGCGTGGAGCTCATGGACACTGCTTAATTTTGTTATAACTTGCATAAGAGTAGTGCCACGGGCTTCAGTCCATTTGAGTTAGCCATGGGCTTGCAGCCTCTTACTTCACACGAAATTGTGAAAGAAAGTGGGGGAAGGTGCCCGGCGGCACAACGATTTGCATTGGATAAGCAAGAGCTCCTTGACATGGCGAAGGACAGCCTTGACAAGGCAGCTAGACGAATGAAAAAGTATGCGGACAAAAAGAGGAGACCCTTAGAATTTAAAGTAGGGGATAAAGTAATGCTCAAACTAATGCCCCAAATATGGAAAAAGATAAATAGCAAAACAGTACATCGTAGCTTAGTGCTTAAATATGACGGACCCTTTGAAATTATCAAAAAGGTTGGACCCGTTGCTTATCGTTTGGATTTACCACAGAGGCTAAAGGTGCACCCAACTTTTCATGTTAGTTTTCTTAAGCCTCATATTGAGGACCAAACGGGTGCACACTTGAAGCAAAGAAGGGCACCGCCCACCATTCGGAAGCAATTTTCCAAGGAAGTGGAAAGAGTCCTTGACCACCGGGTATTTGGTCAAAGTGAAAAGAACAGGAGACGAGACTTCCTGGCTCTTTGGAAAGGCGCTCCTCTAACAGAGACTACGTGGGAATGTGACGTACCTTTGTGGCAATTTGAGGACAAAGCTGCGGAGTACTTTAATTCCCTTCCGAGGACGTCAGGTATTTCAGGTGGGGGAGGTTTGTAAGACCTATGACACTCCGGACCGAGGCATAGGTGTGCGCCTTGTGCCTGTGCCGTGTCAGATGGGCTGCCAAAGATTAGCATCATGTGGACAAGGTGCGCACTCAGGTAAGGGTGCATTAGGCCTCCACAGACCTAGGCCTAAGTGATGGACTAAGTGGGAACCGAGATGGACGCGGACCCGAGACAAGGGCTTGGCACGGCCCCAAACAGTGTCATGACATGGGCCTGGCATGGCCCCAGGCAGTGTGGTGACAAGGGCCTGGCACGACCCCAGACAGTGACATGACATGGGCCTGGCGCGGCCCAGACAGTGTCACGACCAGGACCAGGGCACGGTACTAGGCCGGCCCAAGGTTGCGAGTGGGTAAGCGATAGGCACGGGCCCAGTGCAGGGCACTGGCCCGGCCCGAAAATGCATAGGCCCAATTAAGCCCGGCCTTGAAAGAGGATAAAAGGAGCACGTGATACTTGTGGAGGACGGTTACCAAAGGAAAAGAAGTGGGAATAACCTTTGACCAGTTCAAACAAAGAAAAGAGAGGGGAAAAGGAAGAGTGGGCTTGAACATGGAGGTAACCGCCGGTTTAAAAGTGGCGCCTAAATTAATAGAGCATGTGCATTGACCAAGCTTGAACATAACCGCCCAGGCATTCATGGAGAACATGGGACATGGCTTGAAGGAAGAGGGAAAAAAGGCAGGAATGGTTGACCCATGACCTTGGGGTTGTCAAGGTCTATAAATATGTGTAATTTGTATTCATTTTGGCATCTTGTAATCTCAGAAATTAATCAATGAAAATGGCCCTTGGTTTCGCGTGAAAAATTGTCCCTTATATTTCCTTTTGAGTTCTCTTGTGCTTGTTACTTTTTTCTTGATTTTTGGTTGGGTGAGTAAACCTCACTGCCCTCACAACTAGTCCATAAAATAGTTGTGACACACGACGTGGTGAGCAATAGATGCTTGAGTTAGAGTTTTTTAATTTAGTTAAATTTAGAGTGACACACATTTAATTTATTTGGATAATTGGGTTAGATTTAAATTAATCAGTCTGTTGTTGACTATGTTAGATATTTAAGTTGAAAACCACATTTATTTTAAATTTATCTTTTTGGTAACCTATTTTACCTAAGATGATATGACCTATGTTTAAAAATGTTAATTTGATAGTTTATTTTGATAATTATATATGTGGCATATATTAATTGATGGTGTTAACCATGAGTTGTATTATTGACATATTTGTAAGTTGGGAAACTAGTATTTATTAAAAATAATTCACCCACAATTACCCGTTTAATAATTATATTAGATAACGATTGAGGGTTTCTAACTCGTTTAATAAATAGGTAGGGTTCGGATTAACTCCATTTATAAGACCTCTCACATACATTTGTCAGTCCTCCTATATATGGATTTTATCCCTTATATTTCAAATATAAATTTTTTTTAAGAGGTAAAGAAAACACCAAGCCAACTAAATACGGTTAGAAAGACTAAGCAATCCTTGATGGATTATGGTAGGAAAATGTCTCAAAATTACATGGTATTTTAAGCAGAGATGTCGTGAGGAAGCCGATCGATCGAGGGAGAGCTCGATCGATCGGGAAAGTTACGTAAAAGAAGGACGGCAGCAGTGAGCAAGCCGATCGATTAGCGAAGTACAGATCGATTGGGACCCCCCAATCGATTGGGAAGCGCGTTTTCACAGGGCCTATAAATATGGACGTAGGGTTTACATCATTGGCATCCAATTCATACTTGAGGTTTTCCCAGCGACGCCGCATCACAAAATTGAGAGAGAGAGAGAGATATATTGTAATTCTTCTTTTAAATTCAATAATAAAAGCTCCAATCTTCGCCCGTGGTTTTCTCCCCTTTCGATTGTAAAGGGGTTTCCATGTAAACCATTGTGTCGTTTATTTCTTTTCTCTTTTAGTCCATTTATTTCTCGATTTGTCGTGGCATTTGATTCGATTGCATACCGGGAGAATTAGTTAATTCCGCACAAATTGGTATCAAAGCCTGGTTCTTCGAATTGGTACAATGGCATCAGGTATTAAGACCGAGGTAGAGAAGTTCAATGGTTAGGAAAGCTTCAGCTTATGGCAAGTCCGTGTGAAAGGACTCCTAACTCAGAATGGCTTGAAAAAAGCACTGGAGGGGAAATAGAAGAAACCTAAGACTATGAACGAGGTACAATGGGAAGCGATGGATTAGAAGACTCTCACGGTGATACAGATGTGTTTGGCTGATGATGTTCTATCAGAGGTCTTGGAGACGGACACCGCAAAGGAGTTATGGGAGAAATTACTAGACATGTTTTGTCACAAGTCAGTCTCCAACAAACTCGCAGTGAAGTGTCGGTTATTCATTTTCCATATGACCGAAGGTACATCTCTTAAAAACCATCTTAGCGAGTTTACCTCTATTATACAAGAATTAAAGGAATTGGATTATGTCCCTAAGGACAAGGATCAAGTTATGTTGTTACTGTGCTCACTCTCTAATTCGTATAAGGGCTTCGTAGAAAGCATGATATACGGGAGTAGGCCAACCATTACTGTTGATGAGGTGAAAAGAAACCTTGTGAGTAAAGAACGGGTAGATAGGGAGTTATCTGACTCGGTGAATGACTCAGGTAGTGGTTTGCATGTGAGAGGTAGATTAGAACATAAGGGATCCAATGGTGGAAAAAAGTCTAGGTCTAAATCTAGACATAAGAACCTGTCGTGCCATTACTATCACAAGAAAGGGCACATAAAGAAAGACTGTTACAAGTGCAAAAATAAATTGAAAGAGGGTAACAAGGGTGACCAGGGCAAAGACAAGTCCACTGAGGCTAGTGTTATAGAGGATGATAGGGATGGAGAGTTTCTATTAGTTGCTGATTCTTAGTCCAGGTCCAAGGATAAGTGGGTTATGGATTCGGGTTGTTCATATCACGTTACTCCAAATAGAGACTGGTTTTCCATGTATAAGTCTATATAGGGTGGACTTGTCTTGATGGGTAATGATGCTGCTTGCAAGGTAGTGGGGATTGGAACAATTCGTGTGAGGATGTTTGATGGGGCTATTAGAACTTTGAGTGATGTACGTCACGTCCCAGAGTTAAAGAAGAACTTGATTTCTCTAGGTACCCTTGAGTCTAGTGGGTACAAGTACACTGCTGAAGGTGGAGTCATGCAGGTCAGTAAGGGTGCTTTAGCTGTGATGAAAGGATATAGGGTTTGTACTTTGTATGAGCTTGTAGGTACTATCGTGACTGGTTCAGTTGCTATTTCCACATCTGCTATGACAGATGCAAAGATCACAAGACTGTGGCAAATGAGAATGGGTCACATTTGTGATAAGGTATTGTCTAAGTTGAGTAAAAGGGGACTGTTTTGTGGTCAGTCAATAGGACTGATGAAATTCTGTGAGCACTGTGTGTATGGGAAGCAGAAGAGAGTCAGCTTCAAGTCAGCAGTGCATCAGACAAAGGGAACATTAGATTACATACATTCTGATATGTGGGGACCTTCCAGAGTGGCTTCTAAAGGTGGGTCCAGGTATCTTCTAATGTTCACTGATAATTCCTCACGTAAAGTTTGGGTTTATTTTCTGAAGCAGAAAAATGAAGTGTATGATGTCTTCAAGAAATGGAAGATTCTGCTTGAAAACCAGACAGGGAAGCCAATCAAGAGGTTGAGGAATGATAATGGTCTTTAGTTTGTTGAAGGTGACTTCACTAGATTTTGTGAAGATCAGGGTATAGTCAGACACAGGACATGTACAGGTCGACCTCAGCAAAATGAAGTGGCTGAAAGATTGAACAGGACATTACTTGAGAAGGTTTAATGTATGATTTCAAATGCAGATTTGAAAAGAGAATGGTGGGCAGAAGCAGTTAGCATGGCTTGCTATCTTGTGAACTAGACACCGCATTCTTCATTGCAGATGAAGACACCTAAAGAGGTATGGTCTGGTTCTACTTTTGATTATTCTCAGATTGAAGTTTTTGGTTGTCCTACATATGCATATGTTAATGATAGAAAGCTGGAGCCTAGGGCCAAAAAATGCATCTTTCTTGGTTATTCGTCAGGTGTGAAGGGATATAGACTGTGGGATCCCAGTGCTCAGAACTTTCTGACTAGTAGAGATGTCACCTTTGATGAGTCTGCTCTACTACATCCGCCATGCACACCCTCCATTGACAGTGATTTAGTTTAGGTTGAGATACCTAATGCTACATAGATATAGCCAGATCAGCAGGTTGTTCAGCTAAAGAGTATTCCAGCACCTCAGGTACGGGTTTTTGATGTTGTTACTGATAATGCAGAAACAGGTCAGCAGGTGGAGAATTATACTATAGCTGGTGGTAGATCGAGGCGACAGATTAGGCCTCCAAAGAGATATGGGTATGAGGAGATGACTGCTTATGCCCTTACTACTGCTGAATCTTTAGATGACAGTGAGCCGACTTTGTATTCAGAGGCTGTATCGAGACCAGATGCTGAGAAGTGCTCGTTGCTATGAATGAAGAGATGCAGTCTCTTCATAAGAATCAGACATGGGAACTGGTGAAGCCTCAAACAGGGAAAAGATTTATTGGTTGCAAATGGGTCTTCAAAAGAAAAGAGGGCATTCCTGGAGTTGAAGATGCAAGATACAAGGCACGTTTGGTAGCTAAAGGCTACAGTCAGGTACAAGGTGTTGATTTTCATGATATATTTTCACCTGTAGTCTGACATACTTCGATTCGTGCGTTTTTGTCTTTAGTTGCTATGCATGACTTAGAACTTGAGCAGTTAGATGTAAAGACTGCCTTTTTGCATGGTGAACTAGAAGAGAGTATCTATATGCATCAGCTCGAGGGCTTCATTGTAGAAGGAAAGGAAGATCATGTATGTTTGCTTAAGAAGTCTTTATATGGTTTGAAGCAATCTCCTAGGCAGTGGTATAGGAGATTTGATCAGTTCATGATAGGTCATGGGTACATCAGGAGTAAGTACGACAATTGTGTGTACTTAAAAAAGACTGATTCAGGCTTTGTTTATTTGCTTTTGTACATTGATGATATGTTGATTGCAGCATGAGACATGAAGGATGTTGATGACTTGAAATCTATGTTGAAGAGGGAGTTTGAGATGAAAGATCTTGGAGGAGCTAAGAAGATCTTAAGCATGGAGACTCATAGAGACCGAAAAGCCAAAAAATTATACTTGTCCCAGGAGAAGTATATTGAGAAGGTGTTAGACAGGTTTCATATGAAGGATGCTAATCTAGTTAGCACGCCTTTAGCAGCTCACTTCAGACTCTCAGCATTAGACTCGCCTCAGACTAAGGAGGATGTCAGGTAAATGTCTCAGATTCCCTATTCTAGTGCAGTGGGCTGTATTATGTATGCAATGGTTTGTATATGCCCAGATATTTCTTTTGCAGTGAGCAAAGTCTGTAGGTACATGGGGAATCCAAGTAAAGAGCATTGGCATGCTGTGAAGTGGATTCTCAGGTATCTTCGTGGAACTTCTGATATTTGTTTGGAATATGGGAAAAGTAAGTGTTGTTTGGTTGGGTATGTAGATTCTAATTATGGTGGAGACATTGATAAGAGGAAGTCCACATTAGGGTATGTGTTTTGTTTAGGTGACACAGCTATCAGTTGGAGTGCGTGTTTACAGTTTGTTACAGCACAATCTACTGCCGAGGCCGAATATATGGCAGTCACAGAAGCATTTAAAGAAGCCACCAGGTTGAGGGGTTTGATTAGTGAAATCAGTGTTGAGCAGGGCACCGTTAGAGTCTAAGGTGATAGTCAGTTCGCCATTCACCTAGCGAAAGATCAAATGTCACATCATGACAAAACGAAGCATATAGATGTGAAGCATCATTTCATTAGAGATCTGATTGACGAGCGGAAGGTGGAGTTGAAAAAGATTGGGACTGGGGACAATCTAGCTAACATGTTCACTAAGTTTCTACCAGGGAGCAAATTCGAGCATTGCTCGAATTTGGTGAGTCTTTCCGTTTGATGTGTGTTAGCCCCGATTGAGGGGGTGTTTGTGGAGAAGGTGGAGTTATTTTATTATTGATGTTAATTTTGAGCCAAGGTGGAGATTTGTTAGGAAAATATCTCAAAATTACTTGGTATTTTAAGCAGGGATGCCGTGAGGAGGCCGATTGATCGGGGGAGAGCTCGATCGATCGGGAAAGTTACGTAAAAGAAGGACGGCAACAGTGAGCAAGCCGATCGGTCCCGATCGATCGGGAAGCGTGTTTTCACGGGGCCTATAAATATGGACTTAGAGTTTACGTCATTAGCATCCAATTCATACGTGAGGTTTTCCCAGCGGCGCCGCAACACAAAATTGAGAGAGAGAGAGATATTGTAATTCTTCTTTTCAATTCAATGATAAAAGCTCCAATTTTCGCCTGTGGTTTTCTCCCCTTTCGATTGTAAAGGGGTTTCCACGTAAATCATTGTGTCATTTGTTTCTTTTCTCTTTTAGTCCATTTATTTCTCGATTTGTCATGGTATTTGATTCGATTGCATACCAAGAGAATTGGTTATTTCTGCATAGATTACACAATAAAACCTATTGCGAATATGTTCTTTGTGATTTTGCAAGGCTAAGCCTAACATTACCACCATATATGCCACCCACACAAACTGATGTAGCATGTCCCATATATCCTTAATGACAATTCTAATTTTCCACAGGCATTGAAAGTCACGTCTTGCATCCGAATCACAGTGAGGTTGTCATCTTCAATATACATATGGTTTAATATCATATTAAGACATCTTTTAATGTCTTCCCTTACTGTTTAAGCCTTCGCTAATAGAGTTGGAGCATTACTTACACTTCCACAATCTAAGTCAAGAGTTTTCCGACTATGATCTTGATTGATGAATCCATAAGATGAGAAATCATATATTTTTGACCCATCAAAATTAACTTAATCTAGTTTTTCTCTGCAGAAAGCCACCTAGCCTCATTTATGGCTCTAATATCCATTGTAGCTGTAGATTGGATGTTTAAATTAAAGCAAACTCATTCCTAAATTTCCATTCAACGAAATTTATATTGATCTAGATAATCACCTTTCTAGGAATGGTAGGCCTTTCTTTGAAAAGTAACTCATTTCAAGTCTTCCATAAGACCAAAAGAGCCATAGCAACCTCCTCAAGCCTATTGAGATTATCAAGCCACTTTGTTGCCTTAAGTCTTGAAGCCATTGACGAACCCACTCATGTAGGAGATTAAGTCTAGCCCTTCCACGCCTTAACATTAGCACCAACAATGCTTCATAAAGTTGTACAAGGGAAATAAATGGCCTATGGTGTCTACACCCTCTTTATAACGCGAAGGGGAACTCAATGTCCTTAAACCTCGACACTCCATAATGGAACAGCTTGGAAGAGAATTATGGCACAACTTCCAAAGAAAGAGCTTAATTTTAGGGGGCTACATCTTTTAGGAGAATTTTTATTTTGTAAACTAAAATTTCCTAAAGTAACATATCAGAGGCAATTGAATCACAATTTCAAATTCTAAATTTTAATATTAAACAATCTCTACTCTAATTAAAGTGTGACAATGCATAGCATAAATTGATATAACATAACACGAAATAAATATGAAATTTAAAAGAATTAATTAAGAAATATATATCTCAATGTAGACCATAGTGTAAAGATGAAGCAAGAACAACACCATTGAAGTCTTCTCTGCAATTCCTCTTTACAGCTGTAGTGTGGGCGTCATAAAATCAAGAACCTCTAAAGCTGTTTTAGAGAAAAGAGGGAGAACACTTTCTCTTCAATTCACCAATTGAAAAGAAAGTATGAATAATAAAATAATTATTATTCTTCTGCCAAACCCTAGCCAGATTTATATGCCAAATTATTTGAATTAATGTAAAATAAAAAATAAAATAAAATAAGATTCTTGATAAGTTAAACTACCAAGAAATCTATCTAAAAAAAATAGTAGAGGGCCCAACCTTCACCACCGCGTTAAGTCTGCCACGTGGCAGCACTAGATTGGCTCACTTTAGGTGATGCGGATTACCGCATTGTTCTGTGCCAGTGCACGACACATGTCCCGTACTGATTGGCCCATGGGGAATTTTAACGTTTTTCCTTTATTATTTTATTTTTCTGGTATAAGTTAATCTCATGAATTTCAGCTTTAGCAAAAAATAATTTATTCGTTTCATGAATTCTCTCGATTTTCTAAAAGTGTATATTATAGAGGCTTACCTGGGGTCCTTAGGAACAATTTAATTCTAACTCCAAATGGGTCAAATTGTTAGTATCTCATGATAACAATTGATTACCATTTAGTAAAACTTAATTCCACTATATAAGTTTTACAGCACTCTAAAAATATATATATTTACTAGTTAAATTTCCTATGATTGGTTACTCACAATTAACCTCTCTATTGGATGTCCATGCGAAAAATAATTTAAACTACTATTGTTATTTTTTCCATGAGAAAAATAATTTAAACTACTATTATTATTCTTTCTCACATCCATCACCTTAGTTCCCGACTCACCTTTCTTGAATAATTTACTAATACAAGAAAAACACTTATGCATTAATTCTAGATGTCGAACATGTGGAACGCTTTGGCCAAAGTCTTTAGAATCAATTTGTATGCTTGCGAATCAACTAAGGAGACATCCTAATTTCATAGATTCCTAGTAAAATATTTGTTCCCTCTACAATTCATGCAGTTACCAAATGAATGTGATATTTCAGTTACATATTGTGACCTAATCCTTTTAGCACATCAAAGCAACCAATATTCCATGGATGATTTCATACAATTTCCTAGATTTAGAGTTATTGTATAAACAAAATAAAATGAGCTGTTCATTTCTAATAGTAGCATAAATACGAGCAAATCACATGGTCCAATTTAGTGTAACAATCGAATTGAATTACCAGAAAATATAACATTTCGGATAACCATTCACATAACCAAGACAAGTTATCTAAAGATTATATTATAGTCTTAGCAGACAGGTAGTCTAAACTTGTCACTAACTATGAATTAACTTTAACAACATATCACTAATTTGATTTAAGTCTATCTGTGGCTCAATCTCATTGTCCACTTAAACCAAACTTGGCATGTCATCTTGGACTATATCCATCTCATAGAAAGCTTTATAAAAACAATCACATGTATATTTGACTCGTAAAACCGTAATCAATCGTTAAATAAATAAAATAATTTTATTTAATTAATATTTTAAACTAATTAATTGAGTTTTTCAGGACACCGATTCTAAACAATCTCCCACATGTCCTAAACCCAATTAACCATGTATTGCATAGTTATCCCTCAGGGATTTTTCAACTCATCGACTATAAACTTCAATGTCGATATCTCACTGTGTCATTCTTTTGCTCACATGCTTTGATCTAAAGGGAACCTTCTGCATCAAATAGTCTCCATAGTTGTCAAATACCTGACTTCTGTAGTGAACTAAGCAATACAAGACTACTTCACACTTCATCATGTTATGACTTTCGCTCCTAGGGTAAACACTAATTCTGACTTCTAGTGTCTAGAATCCGTTTTTAAAAATAAGCAACCCATAATAAGCTCAACATTCTTTCTTTGAATCTCGCTAATGCTTGAACCTAAAAATATAGTTGGTTTATCTTAGGTCTTTCACTTTTAAATAACTGGACGACAAAATCTTAACAGCTTCTAATAATTCTACACCATTCTTAATGAGCAAAGTGTCACCTATATACAATACTTTGAGAGTCACTACTCTCTGGTCATGTCACTCGCACACTCATGATTTACTAATCATTTTTTTCAAATCCATATGATTTGATAGGCATCATCGAATCCACTATTCAATGAACAAGATGTTAGGAACAGTGTCCTGAAATCCATATTTATTCTGAATATATTATTTTAATTAATAAATAAAATTGAAGTTTCAGTCGTTGCCTAATTAAATTTGTGTATGTGAGCATTTATACTGCATGTGATTTTCTTTTGGGAGACATCCATGAGATGGGTGTAGTCCTCAGACTGCAATTTACACGTTTGTTCTAAGTGGTTTATGAGACTAAGCCACAGATAGACTTGGAACAAATGGTATGGATTATTGTTTGAAAGACTCGTAGTCGAAGACAAGTTTGGACCACTTGTATGTTAAGACTATAACGTGACACTTTAGATGGCTTGTCTTGGTCATGTGGATGGAGATCCAAAAGTGTTAAGTTAGTGTGTTTAATAAGATTGACACACTGAGTTGGACCATGTGGGTTACTTATTTCTAGACTACTATCGAAGATGAGTGATTCACGTTGTACTGTTTGAACGACGACTCTAAATCCTGAGGGTATTCTGGACTTGTGCATGGAGCGTTAGTTACTTTGGTGTACTATAAGTAAGGTCTAACCGAATGACTGAAATCCCACGTACATTGGGTAGCAGCGTGAAGTGTGACAAGGATCAGGTATTCAATAGGGAATCTACAGTCTCTTATGAGATACAGATGTCCCCTTAGTTGATTTGCAAATATTTGAATAGTTCGAAAACTTTGGCCAAAGTATTCTAAATGTTTGACATTTGGAATTTATATTGTGAATATGTTCAAGTATAAATGAATTATTCAGTGAAAGGCGAGTCGGTAACTAATGGAGAAGCTGTGAGAAGGATAATGGTAGTGGTTATATTTATCCTTTGTCATGGACATCTAGTGGAGGGGTTGTTGTCATCAATACAGTCCATTAGGGAGATATCGAATAAATAATTTAAGTCTGGAGTGCAGTTAGATTTAAATTGTCTCTGAGGTCCTTGCGCAAGCCTCTGTATTTATTGGCATTGGAAAAATATTAAAGAATTTATGAGATGAATTATTTATCCATAAGATGGGTAAATTAATTTTGCCAAACATTATTCTTGAGATGAATAAAAAAAATTTAAAATTATAAAATAAAATAATTTTGAAAATTAAAGTTCATAAGATGAATTTTTACATGTAGGAAGCAAAGCAAAAAAAAAAAAAAAAAAAGAAAAAAAGGGACGAAAATTGCACAAGGCTGGCAATCCGGGTGCTCACGGATCGACTAACGTCGCGCGCTAGTAGGCCCTTACGCTATCCGTGTGAGCACGGGCGGGCCAATCGTGGCCTGCCACATGTCACGCAAATCCAAAAAAAGGGCACAATTTTAACAGGGTAAAACACTGCGTTTTACCTATTTTTAAAACGAAAACGGTGCGTTTTGATTTTAATTGCTCGCATCCCACATCAAAAAATTAGTTTTTTTTTTTTGCTCCGGTAATTCCATAAATAGAAGGGCTTATTCCGAGGTTTGGCATTGGAGTTGAAATATTTCTTTAGGGTTTCTGAAACTGTTTCGGAGATCCAATTGGAGAGAAAAATTTCCGTTGAATTTTTTTTTCCTCAATTTAATATTTTTTGGAGCCACCCTCCAAGCAGTTCGAGGTCATTGCGTAGAAAGTCTCGAGGTCTCAATTTTGAAGAATATTATTGTCTTTCTGGTTTTTCTTTTATTTAAGCAATTTCAGGTATGTTATTCTTTCTTTATTCTTTTTTGCTTTTCTATTTATTTGTAGTATTCGTTATTATACCTGTTTAAGTTTATGTATTGTTATGAATGTATTAGAGTAAAAAGCTTGTAAATCTAAATTATGAATTTAGATTTGTTGATTTAAATTATGAATTTAAGTAAGTAAATTTAAAATTAAGAATTTTAAATCGACCCTAGGTTTAGAGTTATGAATTCTAAACCTATTCTACTGCGTAGTCTTTAGGGAGAATTTTTGAAATTCATCCCAACAACCGGTATTAGGGCAAAGGTTTTATAGAGATAAACCTATTCCTGGGAACTCTCGCACGTGAGGTGTCTCGAAGCGTGACTCTTTGACTGGGGGCTTAGGTAGAGAGAAGAGTCTCCTACCCTAAGTGCTCTAATAGGTGCCTATTGTTGTTACCATAGTTGAGAACTGTGAACCTAATAGTCGGCATCATAGTTCATTTTCCACAAAATTTTTATGTTTTCCCAACACAAGATGCTTATTTAAGTCTACAAATAGACTTTCTCAATGTGAATACTATATACTCCTGACTCTCTCCAACATACTTTTCTGGTTGTATCATATACATAATTTTCTAAAGATGACCATTTAGAGAATGTCGTCTTAACTTATCTCATGATAATGCAATATAATGGACAAGAGTATCCTTATAGACTTAAGTATAGAATCTAGCTAAAAGGTCTCATCAAAGACGATTCCTTCCTTTATGGCATAACCCACTACCATCATTCTAGCCTGGAAGGTCTCACCTTTCTCGTCCACCCAACTCTTTATTCTTTTAGATCCATTCAGATCCAATCTTATGGAATTTATGTCTTTCAACGCCTTTACAAGATCCCACACATAGTTAAAATACAATTATTCTGACTTAGCTTTTATTGCCCTGACCAATTGGTCTACATGTTTATTCTTAAGAGTTTCATTGTAGTCCAAAGGATCACATTTATTATCATGCTCAACCGTTAGGACTGAAGACATGAATCTATCAGGTGTCCCTGACCATTCACCCACTACATCAAAGTTTCTCATGTACTTAGTGTAACATTAACCTAGTTGAAGATATATCTAATGTATCATCTAAACTCTAAGTTGTATCATGATATTGAGATACATCATCTTATATTATCAATTTATCTAACACAAGCCATCTACTGTTCACAATCCAACACTTACATGTATGATGTTGTAACCCAACCAAACTACACAACACTCCCTGTCGGCAGGGTTAAATTGAGATATCAGTAGGGTGAGAACATTTCTTAATAAATATCTTTTCTTGTAAGCTTTTACTAAAAATATTTAATACACCACACTTCCCCTAGCCTCTAAGGTCATACAACATACTCCTCGGGGAGGCTAATGTAGCACCCCAGTCTAGTGTACACCACTACTTATACATCCATACAAGTCTACAAAGTACTCCATGGCGGCGTGGTCGTACCCATTTTCCTGCACTTCAGTCTATCTCCTAGAGTTCTAACCTTGAACTTTGTAAACGAACGCCACCTACAGGGAGTAGCGCCCACCTACTCTTCTGCTAGACCAGTAACGGAGGCCATAAGCATTCATTTATAGAAGCTCGCTCCCACTTGTTGTTTTCAGTCAAGTGAACCTTTTAATTAAATTTTAGCAAACTAACGAAGTATGGAATCTATCAAACCATTCTCTGTGTGTGCATCAATGACCTAACCAATCTACCTGTTACTCTATAGGAGTAGGATTATAGCGAGTTATCAATGAGGTGATAGCTATTCTAAATTAAAATGTTTCCTAAACCTAATTAACTCACCGTTCCTACCTTGGCCTCGAAGATAATATCACATTGCTCCCTAGGAGACTAACATACTTAGTCAAGTGTATACCATTACCTAGATATTGGTACAAGTCGACAAGATACTCCATGGCAGCGTGGCGCATCTGTTTTTCCGTACCTTTATCTATCCTATAAAAGTATAACCCTATATTCTATAAACAAACGCCCCTCCCCGGGAGTAGCGGCTATCCGCCGTACTATTAAATCGGCAATGGAGGCCGTTAAAATTCAACTCCTGAACTTCGCTTCCACTTGAAATTTTAAATGGCAGACTTTCTTTTTCATTTGATTATCTCATAATCATTATTAGAATCACTTTCTAAATTTTATTTAACTATTAAATAATATCCTAATCATATTATATTTTTTTAATTATCCAACCTATGTAATTTAATCTCATTAGATATTTTATGAGAATTTTCTTTTCAAATAATTCAACTATTGAATTTTCTAATCTCATTAGATCTATTTGAAAAAAAATTTCTGCTCAATGAAATCAAATATTTCATAAAGTTGCATATTTAAATAGCTTTCTAACTTTATTCATATCACACATAATATTTAACCCATTTAAGTAATATTACACATGTGAATAAAATTTAATAAGTATTGTGCTATTAAACTTTTTTTATTAATGTTACTTAAGGCCTAAAAGAGGTTGGAATAATTAAAGACTTTTCTGAATACATTTAGAAATGATTATCATATAATCTTTATTAGAGTCTCATTCTAATTAATTATTTAATTATTAAAAAATTTTCATTTCAGTGCTGACATCAGTGTTGACGTCGCTAAATTCAGCCTCGACTACGCTGACATCAACACATCAGATTTTTTTAAATAAATAAATTAAATTTTTTAGATCTAAATCTCATTAGATCAAATATTTTTTCTTACTTAACCAAATATCTAATCTTATTAAACGCTCAATGCAATGTTGTATATATCTAAATCATTCAACTATTTGAATACCTAACCATTAGATTATTTAAAATTATATTTCCACTAATTTTGTTATTTATTGATCATAATCATATTAAAACAACTAAATTATCTAATCTCATTAGATAATATATGAAATAATTAAACAAGTAGTGAAAATCTAACTTTCATAATTAAATCTTGTCATGATTGAACATTGATGAATACAATCTATTAATCGAGATTTTAAACTATTTAAAATATTCAATTAAAATGGGATTAATTGACCTAGCTACTAATTAACCTAACTCTGATGCCAATTGTTGGGTACACAGTTCTCCAACTATGATCATAACAAAAGGCACCTATAAGAGCACTCAGTGTACGAGACTCTTCTCACTATCTAAGCCCCCAGGTGGAGAGTCATGCTTCGTGACATCTCATGTGCGAGAGTTTCTAGGAATAGGATTATTTCTGTAGATCCCTTTGCTCTAATATCAATGGCTAAGACAAATTTTAAAAATTTTCCCTAATTTAATTAAATTAATGCAGCGGAAGGTTTAAAATTCTTAATTTTAAACCTAGAGTTGATTTAAAATTCATAATTTAAAATCTATAGATTTAACTTCCTAATTTAAATCTATAGGCCTCTTCTCTAATACATTCATAATAATAACATAAACTTATATCAGGCATAACAAAAGAAGTTGTAAATAAACATGAAAGCAAAAACTTGAAAGAGAAGGAAAGAAGAACATATCCGGATTTGCTCCAAATTAAGAATACCAGAAGACTAATAACATCTCCTCAAAAAGTCGAGAAATCGAGACCCAGCGGCCTTCTACGCAATGACCTCGAAACGCTAGGAGAGTGGGCTCCGAAAAAATATTAAACTTTGAGAAAAGAAAATTTTCAAAATAAATTTTCCTCTTCCACTAGATCTCCGAAAGTCAATACTTTCAGAAACCTTTAATTTTAAATTCTAAATTGAATGCCAAACCTTTGGAATGGATACCTTTATATATAGTAATGCACCAGAGGGAAAACAAGCAATTATTTCGATGTGGGATTCGCCAGTATAAGACAAAATGCAACGTTTCATAACGAAACGAAGTCAAAACGCTACGTTTCATCTAGAATTAATTGGTATGCTTGTGAAACAACTTAGGGGACATCCTAATGTCATAGACTCCTAGTAAAATATCTGTTCTCGCTACACTTCATGTAATTACCCAATGAATGTAAGATTTCAGTTACATGTTGTAACCTAATCCTTTTAGCACATCAAAGCAACTAACA
Organism: Simmondsia chinensis; assembly: GCA_018398585.1. Classification (NCBI taxonomy): domain Eukaryota; kingdom Viridiplantae; phylum Streptophyta; class Magnoliopsida; order Caryophyllales; family Simmondsiaceae; genus Simmondsia; species Simmondsia chinensis. Next base: position 36,303,113 of record JAGTTD010000001.1, read on the forward strand.
TTACATGCACTAGTTCAAACATTTTCATGGATTTAGAGTTATTGTATAAACAGAATAAAATGAGTTGCTTATTTTTGACAGTAGCACAGATACAAGCAAATCACGTGGTCTAATTCAGTGTAACAATCTAATTAAAGTACACAAACATAACATTTTGGATCACCATCCATAAAACCAATACAAGTTATCTAAATGTTATATTATAGTCTGAGCAGACAAGTAGTCAAAACTTGTCACTGACTACGAATTAACTTTGACAACATATCACTAATTTAATTTAAGTATCCGTGGCTCAATCTCATTGACCATTTAAACCAAACATGACACGTCACCTTGGACTACATTTATCTTATGAAACATTTGAAAAAAACATTCACATGTATATTTGACTCATAAAAACATAATCAATCATTAAATAAATAAAACAACTTTATTTAATTAACATTTCAAACTAAATAATTGGGTTTTTCAAGACACTAATTCCAACAACATCTAGTTTCCAAATCCATCTAAACAATATTTTGTTTCCATCTTCCCAAGTGAGATTATGGGATAACCAACAAGTTGATTTAATTGAAAATTCCTCATTCGTTGTGACACCCCACCAAAAACTATCATCCCTATGCCTGTATGGGATAGGAGTACCCAAAAATGGAGGCAAAAGTTTTCTCAGAATGATTCTTTTGAAATCATTAACTTTCCATCTTCTTCTATCCATGAAATCAACTGCTTTCAAGTGATGATCCTTGTACAGATGATCATCGTCTATGAAATCGGCTAACAGTACAAGGGTACGCCGAGCATCAAAGAAAAAGGAGATACGACATCCGTCTCCTACCAGCAATTTGAGTCCTTCACTAATAAGGTCACAACAAGCCACAATGTTTTTCCAAGCCCAAGAGTCCTTTTGTTTGGTCATATAGTCATAAAAATCGTGATGTTGCCAATGCTTAGCTCTCATTAATTAGGCCCAAAGGTTATCAGAGTTCCGAATCACCCAAGTTTATACAAAAAGACTTTATTTATTGCGGACATACACTATAAGCCAAGGGTGCCCACACCTTCCAGCTGAAAAATCGTATCCCAGGTAATCATGGCCCGAAAGTGACTTTAAATTATACTGCTTTGTATGGGCCGGAAGTTACTCCAAATTAGGCTAAATCAGGATATTGGCCTTATAGGGAGTTTTTGTAACCTCTCATCTTGAATTCCCCCGAAGGCTTCCTTGCTTGGTCTTCCGCCAACTAGGGGACAACCAAGATACCGATCAAAATCGAATGACATACTCATTAAATTTTTTTTTTTAATATGATGTCTCAAACAAAATGACACACTTTTAGAGAAAACTATTGGTCGGGACTTATGATAATTCACAAGTTGATCTAATTGGGAACAATAATGATCTACTAAGGACTTGAGAAGACAACATAATTTTATTGAAGCTTGACAAACAAAAGGTTGTCATCTACAAAAAATAGACAAGGAATTACCGGGACAACACGAGAGACAAGAAATCCCCAAGCTCTTGTTTTCCAAATCTATGCTATACTGGATTGCCTCATGCGCACCTCAATGCAAAGGATAAATAAATACAAATATAGGGGTCACCCTGCCTTAGATTTGTAGACGGTCTAAACCATGGAATAGCTTGATCATTGATTAATAACGAATAAGAAACATACGAGATGTGCTGCATAATACAGTTGACTCACTTCATGAAAAATCCTAGTTTCAAGAGCATCTCTTTGAGAAAATTCAATCAATTTTGTCATACGACTTTTCCATATCTACCTTTAAGGCCACCCATCCTTTTTTACCTTACTTTTGATGAAAGACTGCTATTATTTCATGAGCAATAAGGATATTATCATGAATCGATTTACCCAAAATAAAACCGCCTTGGGAAAGGTTAACAAGATCTAATGACAGCGGTCAAAGCTTATTAGCTAAAACATTTGCAATAAGCCATCCAGTACTAGGAATTTATAAGGATTCATTTGAAATAGGGCTAATCGGAATTCCTCCCCCGATACCTCTTTGGTAAGGACTCATTCATATCTCTAGAAACCATTGGCCGGATGTTATCCAGAAGAATTGTCCTATTTAAATTAGAAGAATGATACCTTCTACTAAATTTTTCCTCAATCAAAGAACAAATACTTGCTAGATCATCAACCCAACTAGAACAATCTCTTAATCTAATAGTTCGTTTTCTGCTTTTTTGACTTTGTTAACTAACTGAAAGTACTTAGAATTATAATCACAATCAACCAACCACTTTTTATGATAGAGCAGCTCTGATATTTCTTCTTATAATGAAGAGAATTCGATGTTGTAATAAGTTGGTTGAGCCTTTTTCACTTAGCATACAACTAGGGATTAGTGGCTAGAAGATCCTTTAAATGTTTTATTTTACTTCCATTTATACCTAGCTGTAGATTAATGTTGGGCCCTAGATTTCGCATTAGATCTTTGATGCCTCTTTTGACATAATGGAGTTTCTGAGCACAACAATACATTTTAGGTCCATTAAAATGACGATTCCAAACTGACGAAACCAAAACTCAAACCTTATAATTAGAGACACATATAGTGCCAAATATCATAGGGGACGCTTTACCCTATTTCGATGGACCGGTATCAACCCAAAGAGGACTGTGGTAAAAATGGAGAAGTTTCCATTGTGAGTCACTACTTGGGGATAAATTCGTGTCCAAGAATTATAAACTAAACATCGTCAAGATGAACCATACACTAGAATTTAACAAATTCATCTTCTAGTTATACGGGATTCCATCCCAAGGGGGTCTAGAGGATCCATATCAAAACTTAATGCCCTAAGCTTCTCAATTCGAGAAGACCAAACAAAAAACCCCCAATTATATTCTAGACTTAATAACTCATTCATATCCCTTGTCAAACTAAAGGAAAAATATTCATGACCTAATCTCCCTAATATATGCCCAAAAGGAATCCTTCTCTTCTTCCTGAGTCTGAGCGTATAAAAAGATCAACCTAAACTCTACATATTTAACTAGATCAATCACTTTGATACAAAATAGTCTATTGGACTTGAATAACACTTAAATATTACGATGAACATGGTTCCAAAACAACCAAATACCCCCTAAATGATTCAGAGAGGAGTAAAATCGAACATTTGGAAACCAAATATGAATCAACCTATATGACTAGGGGGTTCTGTCGTCAAAATTTATAGACAACATACATCGGTCTGTAGTTTTAATTTGAGAAGTTTGTTAGCAGATAGTGTTTATAGAGTACTTAGAATCATGAATTGGCTTCAAGACACAAAGCGAACTACTATTCTTAAAACTTATTTATTCTCTCATTGAATAGTCTCGAGGATACAATGAAACTTTATAACAAAGTGAAAGCGAATTAGAGAGAGGATTTTTGGGAAGTTTACTACAATAGAATGATATGAAAGTTTTTGAATACTATACTCTTGAGAATAAAATGGATATTTATAGTTTTTCAATTATCTTTTAGAAGAGACACATCTCTTCAAATGAAGAGACACACCTTTTCACAAAAGGACGAAAAAATTTGTCTATTACTTATTTTGAAGATACGTCAACAAAGTTTAACCTCATCATGAATGCCAACCCTTTTCACTCCCCTCATATTCCAACGTAAAAGCATCCTTATTGTTTAAGCAAAAGTATCCATAAGGAAACAATTATGTCCCCAACTTCCAAAACCAACAGATCCTGCCAATTTGAACCAAAACTATGGTGCCGAATCATGAAAATGAAGAATTTAACTTCAAGTTGAAACAACACCAAGCACACAAAGAGAACATGGACATTAGGCTAACGTTTATTGGATAGTCACAAAACAAAATCCAACACCATAGCCACATGGAAAAAAGAAACCAAGGTAAGCTCAAATATAAGAGTCATAGTCCATATTCCCTCCCTTTGTACAAATTCTCATCCCCTTTTTTTCGATAATTAGGGACATAGTCGTTAAACAAAGCAGGTCACTCGACCAAAGTAAGGCCTAGGATACCCGTAAAGAAACGGGACCAGAAAAGGACAAGTATAAACAATAGACCAAAACCGAGAAAATGGGGATGCAAAAATGAAATACAAACAAGGCCAACAAACACTGGAAGACTACAGACGCTAAAACTAAATTAGGAAGTGCTAGAATTAGGCTAGGAGATGAGAATATAGCAGGTAGCCAGGAAGGATGATAGGTACTAAAGTCAAAAATTATCCTAGGCCATCATTGTAAATTGCTTGATTATAATATAGAATTGTCACCATCAAAGTTCGAACCTAGCTTCTTCCCAATCTCCCACGTATGCTCCCCCACGAGAAGCTTCTTAGCCGTTATAACTTTTTTGACCCTTTTTTCCCGCCTTCCTCTTTCTACTTTCATTACTCATAGGCTTAGGTAACCTCTTCGTACTATTTTCGAGTGGCATATCTGTAAGAAATTATTGTAGGCCATGCTTAGCTTGCTCTTTTTTTTCCTGCGCTTTAGAGTTCTATGACCCTTTTTAGACAAGCCAACCTTAGGGTCTTGATGACTCGACCCCACTTTCCTCTTTCTCTCCCCAGCCTTGCTAGATTCCTCCATAAACTGCACCGAAGTACCTCTTAAGGAGCTTCCAACATCATGCGGTTGTCTTTCTAAAGCATGGGGCTCAAAACCCGATGGGAATTCAGGTCCTGAGGACACTGACTCAATGTCACTGACAATGTCTAGAGCTTGATTAACTTAAGGAGGTGATTGATCTTGAGGTCCTGGTGATTTGGCTCCACTGTCCTATACCCATGGCAAGAGAAGTGGAGGGTTCCGGTTGACTTGAGTTTCCTAGATGGATATTGCTGATGGTTGGATTACAAACTGAGTAGAGAAGTGAATGATAGTCGAGTATGGGATTTGAAAGTCCTAGGACCATCTACCAATAAAAAGACCATCAACTTGTAGCACAATATAACCCACACTGTGCTCAACAATTCTCACATCAAGATTTCCCAACCTACAGCAAGGCTGCTGGAAATCCTCTTGTAATGGATGACCAGCAGGAGGAAGAGATCCCAAAGTACAACATCAAGCTTATCCCAAATCTAAGTACAGCCTACAGCGGGGTTGCGGGAAATCCTCCTGCAATGGATGACCATTCTGTATATAAAACATAACAGAAGGGGGGAAAAAAACATTAAAAAAGCGTCATTTTCCAAATCTAAGTCAAAGGGTCATACCCCTTAAACCACCAAGTGGACAAAGCATAAAGCTTATCCCAAATATACCAAAACCCATCTTTAACGTCAGCCAATTGATAGCAAAAAAGGAGCAGCAAATAACCATAGTGAATAAATACAAATAATCAAATAAGGCTTAGCATTAGAAATATAAAATATATACATGAAGTCCTCAACTTTGAGATATATTACATGAGTTCAAAAAATCATATTTCCACGTATTGAAGGGGGTGAAAAGGTCATCATAACCACCACTTTTCAAATGATAACGATGACAAAGATGCCTAAAATAGAGCAAAGTAGGAGACGAACTTTTTAGATTCCCTAGAAAAGTGTATGAAAGACTCTTCTAAAAGAATTGCACCACCATATCCACAAGTCGCTATCAGGGATTACGAAAGTTTTAGAAAAAAAATCACACATAAATCATAGTTTAAAGACACAAACTAAATATTCTTTATTCGCACTTGAAGTGCCCACATCCCCATTCCTTTACTTCTTGGCTACCGTACCTCCATCCTTTTCCTCCAAGTAACAATGTTTCATGAATTCAGAGCAAAAGGTCAAAGAATTGAAGTTGGCGTCCTCCACCTCATCCAGACAAGGTTCCATGTTGTTAATAGAATTCATAGAAGCAATTAAATCAATCAGAGGAGATATTGGCTCTTACTCAAAAGAAGGAAGAAGACCAACTGGAAGAACGGAATCACCATCATACCAATCAATAGTCAAATCAGGATTCTTTAGTCGAAATCAACGACGGATCTATGTTGAGCCCACCCTGAAATTTTATATAATTATAAATATCGATGCACCTTTGGCCTAGTGGTCAGCATGCCTTCATTTCATACATTTGATCGCGGGTTCGACCCTTAAGCTTGAGGCCACAATTATTAATTTTTTGGACAAATTATTTTATTATGGCAGATTTTTTCTTATACAATTAATTATACTTTTTAATGGTTCTAGAGCTCGTTTTGTGCATTCATATTAAATATTGTATATTTTAAGGGAAAAATAAAAATAAATAATTTTGTTATACGTCAATGGTCTCGCTAGTTTTTATTTAAATATATACAAATTACTAATATGTAATCCAAAATTTTTTTTTAGTTTGTATGCAAATGACTTCAAATGTTTTTTCTAATCTTTTTGAAAGAATGAGAAGCACACCAAGAGCAATAGCCCTCTCATATATTTATAAGGAATACACAAGATTACAATTTATGGAAACATATCCCAGATATTCTAACCATAATACAATATATTTTAACAATATATTCCAACCATATTTACCATATATAATATACTGTAACCATAATATAATATATTCTAACATCCCCCCTCAACCGAAGCAGGAGGTAACCGAATGCTAAGGTTGGACTTGAAAAGTAGAAAAAGTTGTCGTGGAAGACTCTTTGTGAAGATATCTGCAACTTGTTGAGACGAATGCACATGCAGAATGCGAACATGACCCATTTGAACACATTCTCGTACGAAATGGATGTCAATTTCGATATGTTTCGTGTGAAAATGCTGGGTTGGATTCGTAGACAAGTACATGGTAGAGACATTGTCACAATATACCAAGGTAGCTCGAGGAAGAAGAAGGACGAGCTCACTAAGGAGAGAGCTGAGCCAACAACATTCAGAGATGGCATTGGGAACGGCATGATATTCAGCCTCTGCACTGGAATGGGAGACTGTGGGATGTCGTTTGGAGGACCAGGAGATAATATTACCTTCGAGAAAAACACAAAACCTAGATGTAAAGCAGCGAGTGTCGGGACATCCAGCTCAGTCAGCATCAGAGTATGCCACAAGTTGGTCCAGAAGAGTGGGAGAGATAGTCAAATCATGATCAATGGTTCCCTTGATATATCGAAGAATGCGTTTAACAACCATCCAATGAGATGAGTGCGGAGTGTGCATAAATAGACACACCTGTTGCATTGCATAAGAAATGTCAGGACGAGTAAAAGTGAGATATTGAAGGGCACCAATAATGGACCTATACAAGGTGGGATCGGACATGGGCTCTCCATCCTTCATGGAAAGTTTGGACTTGGAATCTGTGGTGTGGCAATGGGCTTGCAAGAGAGCATATTGGTCCTATCTAGCAGGTTGTGAGCATACTTGGATTGGGATAGAAAAAGACCTGTAGATAAGTGGGATACTGAAATGTTGAGAAAATAGTTAAGGCATCCCAAATCTGCCATGTCAAACTCAGATTGAAGAGAACGAAGCAAATCCTGAAGTACCGCGTTAGATGAAGCCATAAGAACTATATCATCAACGTAAACCAGCAATATAGCCATGTTATGTCCTCGACATAAGACAAATAATGAGAAATTGGACTTACAACTACGGAAACCCAAATGATGCAGAAAGGTATCAAATCGGGTGTACCAAGCACGAGGAGCCTGCTTGAGACCATAAAGGGACTTGTTAAGCTTGCACACATGATTAGGATATTCAGAGCTGATGAAACTCGGTGGTTGCTTCATATATACCTCCTCATTAAGGGTGCCATGAAGAAATGCATTTTTGACATCAAGCTGATAAATGGGCCAGTGCCGAGAAATGGCAATAGACAAGACAGTATGAATTGTAGCAGGTTTAATGACAGGACTAAAAGTTTCGCCATAGTCGATGCCATACCACTGTGTGAATCCCTGAGCAACTAACATAGCTTTATATCATTCAATTTAACTAGTGGAAGTCTGTTTTATGCGATAAACCGACTTAGAACCAACAATGTTACCATGAGAAGGCACAAGAACGAGATCCCATGTTTTATTATGTTGAAGAGCATTAAGTTCATCGAGCATTACATGCTTCCAATTTTTATCATTAAGAGCCTGCTTATAGGAAAAGGAACCTCGGGCAATAAATTATAAGCAAGCATAGAAGGTTTCAGAAGAGGTTTCACAATACCAGCTCGGGCTCGAGTGACCATGGCATGGCATGAACCGGACAGAGGGGATGCTGGTGGGGTATGTTCGGCCAGAGGAGCAGCGGATGTTGTGGTAGTGGGGGTTGCTGGTGGGGGAGGTGCGGCGTTAATAGTTGGCAGCGACGCTGCAGGGGTGGCGGTAGGAACGTTGGCCGGCGGGTGTGGCTGGGGAAAGCCGACAAATGGAGATGATGCAAGTGGCGAGGAGAACACTTGGTGGAGATGGTCCGTTGTGGCTTGAGAGAAGGTACCCAAAAGTGCAAAGGGAAAGTCTGCCTCATCAAAAATAACATGCCTCGAGATAATGACTTTGTTAGTAGAAAATATCCAAACATTTATAACCTTTATGAATTGGTGGATATCCTCAGAAAACACACAAGGTAGAGAGCGTGCAAGTTTATGAGGAGTGGTTGCACTTAAATTTGGATAGCAGGCACTGTCGAAAACCTGAAGGTGATCATAATTAACCTTCGTTTTATACAGGCATTCGAAAGGTAACTTTTTCTTAATGAAAGTGGATGGTAGTAAGTTGATAATATGAGCAACAACAGAAACTGCTTCAACCCAATATTCTAAAGGCATGCAGGCCTGAAAAAGGAGTGAACACATCACGTTACCAATGGTTCGATGCATGCATTCAGCTTTCCCATTTTGTTGGGAGGTATGATACTGAGAATGCCCCGTTGCAGAAAAAGTCCATTAAAGTCACGATTGATGTACTTAGTACCATTATCACACTGAAAATGTTTGATTTCCCCACCAAATTGATTTAACACAAGATTACGAAATTGAACAAATAAGTCGAAAACCTCAAATTTGGCACGCATAGGGTAAATCCACACAAAATGAGAGTAATCATCCAATCATAAAAAATTAATACTTAGAACCACTGAAACTAATAACAGGCGATGTCCATACATCAGAATGAACAATATCAAAAGGACGTGTAGTATTGGTAACAGACTTTTGGAAAGGTAAACGACTATGCTTACCTAGTAGGCAAGCGTGACACAAACTGGACTCTGAAGAACTAGAACATGAAAATGAACTTTTGCTTAACTAAAGTAGATAAAACTAGTTTTCCTGGATGACCCAAGCGATGGTGCCAGAGAGAGGAGGAGACTCGAGATGCAACAAACAATGTATGGATGGAGGAGGATCCTGGTATTATAAAGAGAGGCCCCGAACTGACACAGCGGAAACCAAAATAGTCAAATTCAAGAAGACAATTATTATCGGAACAAGACTGATGGACAGAAAGTAAATTTTGGATAGACCAGGGATGAATAGTACTTTGTTTAAAATAAAACTACCTGCAGGAGTAGAGAGAAAACATGACCCAATACTTGCAATAGAGAGGGATGCACCATTACCCACTAAAATTTTGTCAGTACCAGTATATGGAGACAAGGATGCTAGGATACCTGGGTTATTTGTCATGTGAGAGGAAGCCCCGCTATCCATGACCCAGGAGGGGTCAAGAATAGGGGAAGAATAAGACTGTGGAGGGAACTGACTCGCATCGAAACCTGGGTAAAAACCATAGCTAGTGGTATAAGCATTATTTGCAGGATAAAACTGTGGATAAGAAGGTATGTTACCACCTGAGGAGTAGAGCCAAAGTGAGGTGGGCAAAACGACATGTAAAAAGGACCATGGGCCACAGCATCCCCCTATAATTCAAACCCCACATGTTTTGCATCTATGAATTTCCATAACCACATCCATTATGGCCACGGCCATTACCTCGGCCCCTACGACCACGGCCATTACCTCGACCATTACTAGACTGAATTCCATAACCAGGCATATGTGAAATAAGATGAGCCGGAAGTGCAACGGGCTGCTCCGAGGCAGCTACTTGCAGCTACTGCTGCTGCTGTGTCATGGCGGCCACCGGTAGTGGTGGCTGGGCCACTTTGGTGGTCTCAGTGGCAAGAAGAAGAGTAGGGGCACCTGTGTTAGCATTCTTAAGATGAGATTCTTCGTTCATTAATGTTGACTTGGCCTCAATAAATGATGGAAAAGGGGCTCTAGACATAATAGAGGTACAAACAACATGAAAATCTTTATCATCAGAGAGATCATCCACAACAGCTAAAACCATATCCACGTCAGAAACACAGGCATGTACAGATCTGAGATTATCAGCCAGGGACTTAATTTTTGTGAGATATGCTAACTTGGAAAGATTTTCCTTCTAAATATTGGTCAATTCTTGCTTATATTGCAATTGGGATGGTTGAGCAAAATCAGTAAAAAGTTTAGAGATAGAACTCCAAAGAGAGGCAGGAATTGAATCATCATCATCACTACACACAGCACTAGCAAGGTCAGAGGAAATAGTACCAAGTATCCAAGAGATAAGGAGATTGTCAACTTGTCTCCAGTAGCAGTAGGTAAGATCTGAAACGATGGGTAGAAGGGAGGAGCCATCAAGATGTTCATCAATAGCATAACCTCGACAGGCTGAGAGAAAAGAGCGACACCATACCAAGTAGGTTGATGGATCATTTAAATCAAGGGGAGATGATATATGTTGGCAGACATTAGAGACGCTGAATGGTGTGGGAAGCGAGAGAGTTCCACCACTTGCGGGTGTGGCGGCGAGCGGCATTGTGGGAAGACCGATACTTGGAGAGACGGACAAAAAGGTTGCATCGGCCATACAGAGAGAGAGAGAGAGAGAGAGAGAGAGGAGAGGCATAGCACGGCAAGGTTAGGATTAGGGTTAAGGCTGAGGCGGCACTGGGTTGGTGCGTCTAGGGTTACGGTTGTGGTTGGGGTTAGCCTGTTCTCTTTTTTTTTTTTTTTTGGTAGAAAGGAAAAGAAAAGGAGGCTAGGTTTTTCCTTTACGAGAGGGCTCGGGAGAGCTCTGATACCATGAAAGAATGAGAAGCATACCTAGAGCAGTGGCCCTCTCGTATATTTATAAGGAATACATAGGATTACAATTTATGGAAACATATCCTAAATATTCTAACCATAATACAATATATTCTAGCAATATATTCTAACCATATTTACCATATTCAATATACTCTAACCATAATACAATATATTCTAACACTTTTCAACTCTATAACTTAGATCATATAAGTACTATGTTTGTACTTTTATACTTATACATCGATCTTGTTTAAGTTTATTTATAATATCTTACTTGTATAAAAAATGTGTAATATCTTACATGTAATGGTTAAAAACTAAATATAGAATTTTAAAACAATTTATTAAACTCTCATGAGTCACAAATTTGGATTTACCCTTTAAAATTATCTTCCTTTCATTACATGTATGAACAAAAGTATAATATCTGTGGGAATCTTTATACAAATATTATAAATGATAGTAAGACCCCAACTTAAGTGTGAATTAAATTTAAAATATTATTACTTTTTAATAAGTATGTGTGTGTGTGTATATATATATATGCCTTAAATAAAATTGTCTCAAAAATTTCTTATATTTAGGAGCGATTAATTTAAGAGCCACGTTTTGACTTTGAATAAAAATGTAGAAGAAATGTATGACTAACATATTCAATATAGTAGAAAGTGAAAGTAATTTGTAATTCAAGCCCATTTTCAGTCAAAATTCTAGATCCACCACTGGTCGAAATGTCTCTAGTCTCGTCAAGAGGTAGGATTGTTGCAAGCAAGATGGGTTCCTCGAAAGGAATGAAAGCTCCTAACTTAGTGAGGGAAGCTTCTTCCAGAGCTCCTTCAACCAGAATGGTTGGAGGGAGATAAGTAGGCGGGGAGCTCCTTTTTTTGGAAATTGACTCATTCAACTGGAAAATTACATCCAAGATATTTATATGACTAGAACTAGACCGTTTATCGTCTTTTGACTTAGTCTAGGGACTGACACCAGAGCACTTTTTAGGCTTAGTATGTATCCATTGTTCATATGTATAAGTTTGATATTTAGAAATTTATATCATCTAGATACTTTAACCAAAAACAAGGTAATTTTTTATTGAACTCTAATAAATTTTTAATGAAAAATCACCACGACATATAATGAAAACAATATTTACACATTATTTTAGCATTTTTGACAAAATTTCCAAAATTTGACAAAAATTTAACAAGTTCCGCTTAGGGTGCCTATGTATTTTCATAATCATTTGTCATTAGGAAGCTTTTGAAAAACAAGTTGGCAAATTCTGACAAAAATTTATCAAATCTCAACATAGGCTATCAATTTATTGCCGAATTTATGTTCCATGTCATCATTTTGCGACAAAAATCCATGAGACTGTTGGTATTGTGAGGTAGTGTGCTTTAATTTTGGAATCTTGAGTTTTTTCATCTCACATAGGAAGAGTAGTGAAGGAAAGACTAGTTTATATATCCCCTTCTCCTTATACATGGTAAAATCTTAAGGGGACTCGAGTAGGTTTTGTGAACCACAAGCACGCACGCGTGCACCCACCCCACCTCATCGAGTCGTACCATCACGGCATAGTGTGGTGTACACTTTTTCTAACCCGGACCTTTATTTTTACGTACACTATATTTAAATTTATCATTAACGAACTCCATGGGAGTTCTTGGATTGTGCTTAAGGCTGTTATGCTCAAGCTTAAGGTGTCCCTCTGTGTCCAACCTTGAGGCTATTATACTCGAGAGTATAGCCACTAGTCTAGGTTTGAGCTCAAGGCTTCTAGCTTGAGCTCGAGGTATACATTTTGACTGTTTAATTGCCCATGTTTTTCCATAATGGTTTTGCCTTGTTTGTGCCCAGATTTTGCGCTCTTCCCTATCCTCCACTTTCTTGATTATGGACAGATTTCTTGCTCACAATCCTTAACTAATTCTAACTTGCACCTTAAGTATTTTTACCTATAAATACCGTGCTTCGGGGTGTTGTTCAATACTCAAAAAAAATACAGAATTCATTCTCTCCCTCTTCCATCCGAAAGTCTTTCTGTTCTTACTCTAGTTACTGAGCACGTTGGGGCGTCCTCCAACCCATCACCCAAGAGTACATTCCTGTGTTGGGCGCCTTGTTAACCCTAGAAGTCGGAGTGCCTGACCATCCCGCTTGTACCATAGCAAGGGCATAAACGACTTAGGGCAGTGGCGCGGCATCTTCCTTCGATTCATTCTTCTTCTTTGAATCTTTTAATTTCAGTTGTTTAATTATCTCTTCTCAAGTCAAGTTGGTGTAATAAGAGGTTCATTAAGTTCATCTTTGTCATTATGTTGTTTAACTTTTATTTGCCCCCCATCTCGAGTTAGTCTTGGGTCTCGAATTTTTGAAATTTTGGTTGCTCATTTGCCCATATATTTTCCCAACAATCTAAGTATTTTATTCAAATGAGTAATCAAAACATGGCTAACGTAGGTTTTATCATTCCCGACATGTCAAAGACTGAACCTTCAGATGGGAAAAGCTATAAAATTTGGTCTGATAAGAAGGAGTTTTTCCTTGGACAAGTTGATGTCCATTACACCCTCTCGAGTGACAGGGCTCCTCCTAGGTCGAGCTGCGATTTTCAGAAAGATAATCGAACTCATAGGGGAATGTTACTGCATTACATGATAGCCCCTCCGTACCAGATTTATAGTAAGATGAAAAAAACTAAGGAAATCTGGGAGGCCATATGTATTTAATATGGAATGGATGATAGAGCTGCTAAGAAGTATATATGTGCTAAGTGGTTGTCTTTCACTATGATCGATAATAAACCTATTTTAGATCAAATCCACGAGTATGAGAATTTTGGTGCTGACATACTTAATGAAGGAATGATATTGTGAGAGACGTTTTAGGCGAATTGTCTCATTGAGAAATTGCCTTCTTCATGGGAAAACTATAAAGCTCAACTAAAACATAAAAAGGACATGACCTTGCAAGAGCTAGTTTTCCACATTAATCTCGAGGACCAGAACCAAAAACAACCAAAAGAAAGGTCATCTGAGCACTCATCTATGTCTTCTAACTTGGCTGAGTCTAAGAGTACATGAAAGAATGATAGGTTTAAGAAGCCATGGTACAGGAGGTGTTCCAACCAAGGCTCAAGCTCGAACTCGAAGCAGAAGTAGACTCGTGGCAAGAGACCTCAGAACAATCACAAAGGTGGACATAAACGAGTCAATAGAACATGCTAGACCTGTGGCAAGATCGGCCTTACCTCGAGAGACTGCAAAAAGGGATTTGGACTAGGAAAGCCTAAAGAACACAAACCCCAGGCCACCCTCACCGAGAGTGGAGACGTCTTTGTGGCCATGATCTCCAAGGTGAATATGGTTGGGAACATGGTCGAGTGGGTTGTAGATATTGGTGCCGCGAGGCACATCTGTACCAATAAGGACCTGTTCTATGAGTATGAAAAAGCTGATGTTGGAGAGTGTGTGTTCGTGGACAATTCTAGTTTAGTCCTTGTTCTTGGCAAGAGAAAGGAACTTCTAAAACTTAACTCTGGAAAGTTTTTATCTTTGCAAAATGTGTTGCATGTCCCTGATTTGCGTAGAAATCATGTTTCTAGTGCATTGCTTAACAAAGCTAGTTTTAAACTAACCTTCGAATCTGATAAGCTTGTTATCACCAAAAATACCAACTTTGTGGGAAAGGGTTTTTGTAATGGGGATCCCTTTGTACTTGATGTTGAAATGAATTAGAATGCATGTACTTTTGCTCATATTTTTTAGTCCTTGGATTTGTGGCATGCTCAGCTTGGATATGTGAATTGTAATTCGATTAAGAAGCTAAACAAATGAGTTTAATTCCCAAATGTAGTCTAACTTAACATGACAAATGTGGTATATGTGTCGAGGCCAAGCACTCTAAAAAGCCTTTTAGCAAATCATTTAAACTAACATCTAGCCTACTTGAAATCGTGCATAGTGACTCAGGTGACTTTAAGAATACCCTGAGCAGAGGTGGTAAGAGGTACTACATTACTTTCGTTAATGACCACTCGAGATTCACCAAGGTGTATCTCTTGAGTTCTAAGGATAAGGCTACGGAGATGTTCCTCAAGTATGAGGCGGAAGTTGAGAACCAATTAGACTGTAGAATCAAGAGGATTAGGTCTGATAGAAGAGATGAGTATGACACTACCTTCCTTAAGAAGCATTGTGATAAATGTGGCATTATTCCCGAAGTTTCAGCCTCATATACACCCCAACAGAATGGTATAGCTAAAAGGAAGAATACAACCCTTAAAGAGATGATAAACTCTATGTTAATTAGCTCAGGCCTACCCTCAAGCTTATAGGGGAAAGTCATGCTGTCTGCATGCCATGTGCTTAATAGAGTTCCACATAAAAGGCTAGATAGAACAGCTTATGAATTATGGATGGGTTGTACGCCTAACCTTCAATACCTCAAAGTGTGGGAGTGTCTAGCTAAAGTTGGGGTACCAGAATTTAAAAGAAGTAAAATAGGTCTCAAAATTGTAGATGTTATCTTCATTGGTCATGCTATGAACAATGCTGTATATAGATTCATGTTATTAATAGCTCAAGTCCTGGGCTCAGTAAGATCATGGAGTCTTGAGATGTTGAGTTCTTCGAGCATGTGTTTCCCATGAAAGAATCTATGCATATGTCATTACCTATTTCTTGACCTGATGTATCTACTCCTTCATTTAGTCATTCACCTCCTAGAACTTAGAAGAAGTAAGAGGGCTCGAACTGAGACTAGTTTTGGACCTTACTTCAGTACTACATTTATGTTTGGACACCCTGATTTTGATGAGCATGTTGTAAATGCATTCATGTTACAGGAAGATCCTAAGACCAATCATGAGTAATAACACTTAGTGTTAGTGGACCTTCTTAGGGGATGTAAACTCATAGGGTGTAAATAGGTGTTTAAAGTAAACTGAGGTCTAATGGCTTAATTGACAAATTTAAGGCCAAATTAGTGGCTAAGGAGTACACTCAAAAACAAGGTATAGAATTCTTTGATACCTATTCACCCGTAACTAAGAGAGCCACTATGAGAGCTTTGATTGCTCTAGTGTTCGCACATAACCTTGTAGTACATCAGATGGACGTTAAAACCGCTTGCTTGAATGATGATCTTAAAGAGGAAATTTACATGGAACAACCCGAGGGCTTTGAGGTTCTAGGTATGGAGCATAAAGTTCGTAAACTTTTAAGGTCCTTGTATGGTCCTAATCAAGCTTCTTAACAATGGCATCAAAAGTTTGATTGCACTTTGGTCACGCATGGTTTTGTTGTGAATAGTGGTAATGCATGTGTGTACTCTAAGCATGTTGATAATGATTGTGTAATTATCTGCTTATATGTCGATGACATGCTTATTTTTGGTACAAGCGTGAATATTGTGAATGATACTAAGTTTTTCTTGAGTTCATGCTTTGATATGAAAGACCTACGCGAGGCTAATATGATACTTGGAAATTAAATTATTAGATCACCTGAGGGTTTGATATTGAGTCAATCCCATTATGTGGAATTGATGAAGTTTGGTGACTTTGATGACACTCCTGCTAAAACTCCCTATGACCTAAATGTTCGCTTCAAAAGAAAACTAAGTGATAGTCTATCACAGCCGAAAATGCTAAAATCATTGGTAGTGTGATGTTTTTGATGAATTGCACTTGTCCTAATATTGCCTATGACATTAGTAGATTGAATCGTTATACCCATAGTCCAAATGATGAGCATTAAGTAGCTTTAGTCAGGCTTTTGAGATACCTTCGAGGTACCATGGACTAGGGTCTTTGCTATAAATGACTCCCTACTATTTTGGAGGGACACTGTGATGCCAATGGGTATCTGATAGTGATAAGATTAACTCTACCAGTGGCTATGTTTTTATGCTTGCTAGTGGTGTTTTGTCTTGAAAATCTTGTAAGCAGACCTGCATTGCTGAATCGACTATGGAGTCGGAATTTATTGCTCTTCAAATTGCAGGTCTGGAAGCTGAATAGCTGAGGAATGTGCTGGGAGACATTCTATTATGGGGGAAGGCCAAGCCGTCAGTTTCGATGCACTATGACTCATGAGTAGCCATTATAGTTGCTCAAAGTAAGGTGTATAATGGCAAGTGCATGCATATTCGCCTGAGGCATGGTGTAGTAAGGTACCTTAATGACAATAATGTCATCTTGCTCGAGTTTGTAAGGAATGAGAAGAATTTGGCAGATCCCCTTACTAAAGGCCCTTCTAAGAAGGCAATACGTGATACAACAGAGGGAATGGAGCTTAAGCCCAATTGAGTGTCTTGATCACCCGTCTCGTGAGCATTCTCGATGTTCAATGGGTCAAAAAAAGCCAAGATTGAGCTATTTGTGATTAAGCCACCCTAGCCCCTTCTGAGTTAGTGCTGCTGGTGTTGGAATTGGTGTCCTAAAAGTCCAATGAGTTAGTTTTAAATATTAAATAAAAGAAATTGATTTATTTATTTATTGTCTAAATATGTTTTATGAGTTAAAAATGTATGTGATCGTTTTTTTAAAACGTTCCATGAGAAGGACGTTGTCCAAGATAACGTGTCAGATGAGATTAAACCACAGATGGACTTAGATCCAACTAATGATATATTGTCGAAGTATATGTTCTTAGTCGATGATGAGTTTGGACAACTTATCTGATAAGACTATAACGTGATACTTTAGATTACTTGTCTTGTTCATGTTGATAGATATCCAAAAGTAATATATTGGTGTTGTCTATATGATTAGAATACTGAGCAATACCATTTGAATTAGTTGTTTCTCTACTGCTATCAGTAATAATTAATTTTGTGAGACAATAACTCTAAATTCAGGAAATAATCTGAACTCTTGCATGGATTATTCGTTCCTTTAATGTACCAAAATGACTGATCAAAATTGGTTGGCTTAAATCCTACGTGCTGTTGGGTAACGGCATGAAGTATAATGGGAACAGTTGTTTTATGTGGAATATATAGTCTCTAACGAGATAAGGATGTCCCTAGTTGATTTGCAAACATACGAATAGATTCGAGAAACTTTGGCTAAAGTATTCCGTATATTTGACATTTAGAATTAATATAGAAATTGTTTTCTATATCAATAAATTGTTTGAGAAGGGCAAGCCGTGAACTATGGTTAAAGATGTGAGAAATTTAGCTACAGTAGATAAAGCTATTTTCCCTTACAGATATCCAATAGAGGGGGGGATTGTCACAATGAAAGTCATGTGGGAAATATTGAATAAATATACTTAATTCTAGATTGCAGTAATATTTATTTAGTGAAATTAAATATTACGGAATGGTAATCAATGTTATCAAGAGTTGATTTGAGCTAGAATTAAATTGTTCCTAGGTCCCTCTACAAGCCTCTAGAAGTACACTAGTTACAAATATTTAAAATGAATTCATAAGATAAATTATTTGTTCATAGGATGAATAAATTAATTTTGCCAAACATATTTATTCATATGATAAATAAATTAATTTTAACAAATAATATTCTTGAGATGAATTTTATACTTGTGGGAATTAAACAAAAAAAGGAAAAATGGGTGAGAAATCAGGTCCCTATCCGCATGTGTGTGTCCAAGCCAATCTGTTGTTGACACAGGGCATAGAACTTAAAAAAAAAAAAAAAAAAAAAAAAGACGGTAATCGCTAACGTTAGGTGATGTCAGCGGCCATCAATTTTTACGCATATTATGCGTAAAGGACTCTGACGTCCAGGTGACGTCCGCATGTCCTTTTATTTTATAAATAAACTTGTTTTTGCCATGTTGTAAAATAATTAAGTTTTTGTTTTAGGTTTTGGAACCTAGTTTTCTCCCACGACAAAAACCCTAAAATTGTTTTAGGTTTTGAAATGTTAATGCTGACGATAACATCAAGTACATTGAATTCCATCGAGTTTTAACATCTAATGATAACATCAAGTGCGTTGAATTCCATCGAGTTTCAACATCTAAGCAAAGAAGACTTTTAGATTCGATCTTTTCTTGTTGAACACATTGCTTAGACTTTTGAAGTCTAGGTGGAGATGACCACACATATTTGACAGCATAACGAATTCTCACAATAGAGTCATTTGACTCCTTTAAGCCTTTCTTAACTATGAGACCCAAAATATGTGCAATACATCTCATATGCAAGATTTCACCCTTGAGGATAGTGCCTTTCCAATTATTAAGTCTTCTTCTCAGGTATTGAATTCCCACGTCATTTGAGCTTGCATTATCTATCGTAATATTTAAAACATTATCAATCACACATCTCTCCACAGCTTTACCAATCAATTCTCCAGCATGACCAGAGATTGGGCAAAAATTCAAAATTTTTTTGTGTAATTTCCAGTTGCTATCAACAAAATGAGCTGTAAGACACATATAACTTAAATTTTGATAAGATGACCAAGTACCAGTAGTAAGACATACTCTTGAAGAACAATTTTTAAAGAATTGCTTCATCTTTTTCCTCTGCTTTGTATAAAGACTAAAGAAATCTCTAGCAATAGTCCAATGTGAAGGAATGACAAAGTTTGGTTGCATAGCCTGATAAAAAATTCTAGAGCCCTCTCGTTCTACATTTTTAAAAGGTAACTCATCCAAGATTACCATTTTAGCCAACGCTTTTCTAGCAACTTCTTGCTAAAATTTGAATAATTCAACTTTAGCGGATTTCAAAATCCCGGTTTCTTTATCAATGCATGGCTCTATTTTTGTCAAAGATACAAGCTTTTGTGACTTGGCAATATTTGGAGGATACTCCTTACACCTAAGTAAGTAATTTTTCATTGCAGTAGTTCCACTTTTGGAACATGCACTAATATCTTTCTTACAATACATGCATTCCGCTCTTTGATCAGATGAGGTTTCCCCTTCCTTAAGAGGAATCTGACTAAAATGATCCCAAAGAGAAGACCATTTTCTTTTACCTTTTCCACCAGAATCTTGTTGTTGCGTAGTACTCTTTGGAGTCTCATCAATAATTGAAGTTAGAGGAGTTGGAGAAGAATTGATACCGGGAGAAAATTTTGGTGATGAAGAACCATCACCCAATGTTGAATCATTTTCATTAATTGTAGGGGATGACATCTGCATGAGATGAAAAAATAATTAGATAGATGATTGAGTGATAACATCTTAACTAGAGAAAAGAGTGATAACGTAAGAATAAGAGAGAGAATAATATACTTTATGTTAGTTTGGTAGCAAGCAAGCAAGACATAGCAGCATGAACAACAAGCACCAAATGGGAGGGGTGAGAGAGAGGGAAAAAAATTAGGGTTTATATTTCATATTATTATTAGGGTTGTGCTGCTAAATGAGAATGAGAAGGAAAGGAATTTTGAATTAGGGCTTTTATTTTATATGCTGTTGGTTGTGGTGTAAGGTCCAAGGCATTTAATAGCTAGCTAGTTGAAAAAATTAAGGGAAAAAACACAATTTTTGCTAATTATGAAGCTTCGAACCCCCGCGCCCTGCTGCATGTCTTCACAATTAATCATGGCATCCTAACCAATTGAGATACATCTACTTTTGGTAACTTTCATAGCATGATATATTGTAACTACATCGAGCAGGTCGGGTACCTAATAAATTTTAGAAGTTATATCCCTACCCGACCCAATATTTGAATATGAACGGGTCGGGTATAACCCTTACCCGATATTATCGGGTCGGTTACCCTAATTTCACGGTTCGGGTTATCGGGTTTTCGAGTTTGCGGATACTTTTGCACATTCCTACCTTTGGGAACTGATGTGCCTCATTTTTACATACTCTATTTCTCATTCCTGCGACATATTCAGCTTTTTAAATGTGTGTTTTATTATGATCTAGGCTCATTTATGCTTGGAATGTATTGGAACAAACAAAGGTTGAAAAGTGGCAAAAATAAGCAGAACTTAGGCATATTTAGGCATATTTAAAGACTATTCTGAAAAACCCGACCACTTGTGTAAAATAAAGACTCATTGGGTAGCAATTCGATAAGCCAAACACATCTCGTAGCATTTCAGGGTTCAATCAACCTATCAGCATTGCAAACTGATCAATCAATAGCCCATATTAAGACGGATCCTACAGTGGGCCAGCTGATTGATCAGGTAACAGTGCCGATTGTTACCTGCAGCGCGACCCCTAAGTCACGCCGCATGTATAAATAAAGAGGGGGAGAACTTAACTTGGGATGTTTTTTGCACTTGTTCTCTCCTCCTCTCCTTCCCGAAGCTGCTACGAGATTCAAGGAATTCTCAAATGCTGAAGTGCAGGTGGTTGAAATGCTAGAAGGATCAAAGCTTGGATCAACGTCAATGCAAATTAAGGGAGACTTCATTTTTCTAGTTTTACTTCATTATTTCTTTTAAATTTAATGATGTGTAAAACTCCCATGGAGGAGTAAATGCTTTTAGTTTAGGGGGTAAAGGACGGGTAGCCGTCCATATCCCAGATTTGTATTTTACTTTGACGATGATTTAGTTATGTTATATACGCACCCCTATGGGAAATTATTCACGATTGCTTCGTGTTTCTTTGTATGTGCTAGTAGCTATGTCTAGATTTCCAACTTTTAGCGATTTGTCTTGTGCTTGTAGCCGAGACCTTAACATAACATGTTTTCACGCATAGTCAGAGTTAAGGTTGTACCCAACCCCGAACACAATCTTTTATACAAGTTAATATTGAATTAGGAGTGAAAAAAGAATTAAGTAGTGTTAATGAGAGAATCTATGCTACACTTAGGGTGATAAGATAATTTATGCCTTAATACTAGTTCATTACCCTAAGCCCTAATTTAATCATTAACCCTGGCTTAGAGCTTGCAGCCTAAGCCCTTTAAATCATTGTCCTAAGTAAAATATAATGACGGGATATGAGTTAAGCTACCCTGAATTCATTCCCTAAACTAACCTCAATCAAATTGACATCCTTTTTACTGTTTTAGTTGCCTTAACTTAGTTAATCACTTGACTCGACCAACAAAAAATCCAATCAACTCACTCATTAATAACTAGAGGTGGTCACGAGCCGAGCTGGGCTTGGCCCGATTTTTGACTGGGTCCAGGCCAGGCCTTGTTTTCGCCCAGGCCCAGCCCTCGGTGTGTGTGTGTATATATATATATATATATGCATGTATAATATAACATACAAATACAATCATAATAGTGCTCTATAAAATTGTAAAAATGTATAATCATTTTGACAAAAAAATAATTATAATTTATTGATGAATAATATGACATACAAATACAATACAACACAATCATAAAAATAATTATAACAATATGATACCACTATTTAAAATTACAAATATATTTTATATAAAATATTATAAAAAAAATGGAATTATAATAATATAAATAACTTAGTTTAAACTTGCTACGGTTGGTGCGTGACTTATTGTACTGGTACTACCGTCGTCTTCTTCATCGCTTGGTGAACCCAAGTTGAGTCGGTCTTGCTCTCTATTCGCTGCAACCATCTAGTCATTCAAGTACACCAACATTTCTAAGGTGGACGGTGCTAGCTTCACTCTTTTTGTTCCAAGCAATCTATCACATGTACTAAAAGCACACTCTGATGCTACTGAAGACACAGGACACGTTAGTATGTCACGTGCCATGGTGGGAAGCACAGAATATTGGGTTTTATTAGAATACCACCATTGCAAAATATCAAAATTTGGATTCACCCGATGTCGGGTTGAAGTCGAGCATAGGCGAACGCAAGTAAAAAATGGTGGCAACACAATATGCCAGTGGTAATTCAAAATAATATTTTAAATTTTTTTACATCGTGGAAAAAATAAAGGCCTCCAATACGAGGTTGGATAAGTTCTTTGCCATCCAAGAAGCAATATCTACCTGTCTAGATATTACTTGTGTAATGGTAGGATAATAACATCCAAAAAAAATGTCGTAGCATCTTTAAAAATACAAAAAATTTACAAACTTTATTAATTACATTCTAATCTACACATTCGAAATTAAAATTCTTTAGCTCTGAAGGATTTTCCTTTGCAAATTCAATTAAGATATCTTTCTATGCTATTATTCTTTCTAACATATCAACTGTGGATGACCACCTATTTTGTGCATCTATTTTAAATTTTTTTAAAGGAATGCCATGTGCGTCATAAAAAAGTTTAAAATTTTTATGCTTAGTTCCAGATATCTTAATTGCTATAGCTAATTCTCTTAAAGATTCAAGAGAAGCCTGTACAAGTTGCAAACCATCCATTACCATTAAATGTAGTATATGACAGATGCAACGTAAATAAAAACATTTGCCATCTAACATGGGCCTCATATGCCTAACTAATTGTTTTACAGATGCATCGTTGTTAGTAGCATTATCAAAAGTAATGCTAAAAATTTTGCGTTCTATCCACCACTCACTGCGTGGCTCCATAATGGAACTCATCATTGCTTGAGTAGTGTGGAGATATTCAAGAAGGAAAAAATGAATTATTCGTTTTTGCATGACATAGGAAGAATCAATCCAACATATTGTTATGCATAAGAAAGGCACATCGGGTTTCGACTTCTACGTGTCCAATGTCAATGAGAACATGCTCACGTTCGCCTTTAAAATATCTTGAAGCTCATTTTTCATATTTATACATTCTTTAAATATGTCCCCCTTCAAAGTGTTCTGAGGAACCCTTAGAGCGGCGGGGTTTAACGCGTTTTGATAGTACCAGACGAATCTAGGGTCTTCACCGGTGGTAAAATTTCAGCTCCAATGACGTATCTCATTAATTCGCATCTATTAGTTTCTTGTGTAAACCTAAATTTAGCAAGCGCACCAGTCGCTCGTGGTACGAGAGTTTATTGGGTTTTATCTGCATTTAATTCGGGGTGGCTTTTTAATAGGTGTCTTTTTAGAGTGCCAGTCCCACTACCACGTGGTTGACTTAAAACTTTTGGGGGATCACATAATGTGCAATAAGCTTTATTATGTTCACGATCTAGTGTAAAGTCATTCCATGCGTCGCTCGTATTATGTATACTACTATTGGTGTAGGTTTCAGTTTCATCAGTGGGTGTGGCTTCGGTTTGAGAACATCCCGCACCACCCGATTCAGGATAATCCTACTTGTAGCATTGTTCCCAATTTAAGGTGTCTGTGTAGGGAGGTGACAGACCGGGTTCTAAAACTTCCCGTTCCTGGGTATTAAGCTCAACTATTGTACCCGTTTTAGGGATTTTAGGTGGTCGAGAAGAGCTAGAGCTAGATCAACCAGCTCCAGATGAAGATAAATTATGAACCATGATATTATTAATTTATAATTATAAAATATAAGCAAGAATGCAACAAAGGTAAATAAAAATGACAACTAAAAAAAATTTTGATACTAATTTCACCTAAGCGAAAATTGAAATTTGAACTTCTACGAGCAGAACACAGTTGAAACTTCGAACTTGAGATTTAGAGTAAATAATTGTATGTAAGTAAGTAGAGAAGAGAGAATTGGAGAGATTTTTGTGTGGTGAAATGAGAAAATGATATTAGTATTTATATGGGAAAAAAAATAATTTTTTTTTTAATGAGCCCAACCAGCTCACGAGCCCGGGCCACGCTAGAGCCCAAGCCCGTTCGTGCCCAGGCCTAGGCCTCGTCTATTTTGAGTGCCCGGTGGACCTGGGCCTAGGCCTAGCCAAGGCGAGTCGAGCCGAGTCAAGTTCCGAGCCAACCTAGCCCGGTCGGCCAGCTTACATTGGTGGGCCGGGCTGGCAAGTCAGGCCGGGTTAGGTTCCGGGCTGGCCCGGCCCTGTGGATACGATCTGTATACCTGCTGAGCTAAGACGAACTCGTACGCATGCGAGAAAATGGTTTTAAAACACACTTTTTAAAACACATCAAGTTTTTCGCCCCGTTGCCAGAGAATCGGTAGGCTAAGTAGATTTAGGAATTAACGAGTTCTTTTTCTTTTGTGTATTCTATATGTGTTTATTTCTTTTGCTTGACTTTTCGATTGTGGTCAACGTGGATTCAATTTGTTTTCCGTATTGTATGCACGATCGGCGCTCACTCAATCCAGAATTGTTTCCTTACGTTCCAAAAATTGAGTTAGCCCTATCAATCGTGAAGCAATATGAAGCATGTGCTAATACACCGCAACTCATGGCCAACGATTCACCGCGCACGATTGGGAACCACTTTATTCCCTAGACGTATGTCGCTCCCGCCGGAGTTACATTACCTGCCGTGGGTAACGCCAACTACGAACTTAAGCCTGGGATTAGGTTGATGATTCCCACTTTCTATAGGAAGCCGATTGAGAGCCCATGCATGCACCTTGATGCGTTCCTTGAAATTTGTGAAACTTGCCACTATTAAGGTGTCTCGATTGTTACTATTAGACTACGTCTTTTTTCCATTTTCTATAAAAGACGTAGCTAAGTGGTGGTTTTAATCCTTACTCAGGGGTGAAATCAGCACTTGGAATGACATCCAACAATGCTTCCTGGTCAATTTTTTTCCTCAAGCCAGAACGATGGCTATTAGGCGCACGATAAATAATTTTGAACAGAAGGACCGGGAGCAATTTTATTAAAGTTGGGACAGATTCAAGGAACTCCTTAGAAGCTGTCCCCACCACGGGTCACCCAAGTGGGCTCTTGTTCAAATTTTTTATCATGGCCTCATAGCTTCCAACAAGCAGATGGTTAATGCTTCATATGGGGGAGCCTTTAACCAGCAAGATGAGAACGAAGCTTGGACGCTCTTTGAGCACCTCAACTAACACTCCCTCGACCAAGCCTCTTTTGCGAGGGTGGTTAAAGAGGGCACATGTGGTTCTACGAAGTAGCACCCAACGATAATGTTAACCTTAGACTGGATGCCCTTAGTAGGAAGATGGACCAAATTATGAATTTACGTGCAAACCCTACTAATGTGCAAGCAGTTAATGTGGCTGAATCATCATTAGGTGGTACTACTCCGTGTTGCATCTTTTCAAGTGAGGATCACGCTGTGTTTGACTATTTATATGTGTCACAGTTTCCCAAATACGTGCAGGACTAGGTTTATGCAGCACAGTGGTATTCGCGGAACAACAACCGTTCTCCAACACCTACAATCCTGGGTGGCACAATCATTCGAACTTCTCGTGGAAGCGGAATGTGGATCAAAACCAAGCCACGAGGAAACCAGTGCTAGGATTCGTAGGTAATACACACCCTCTCTGTTTTCAAGGAGGGCAAAGATATGGCTCTTCTTCTAACCCTCAAGCTATGAGTTCTAACCCTCCACCCCAACCTCCGAGATACGCCTCTCAATTTGAGGAGCGTATGCTCCGCTTTATGGAGGAAAACTAACAATTGTTTCGATCCCATTCGCAGTCTATTTCTAAGCTAGAGAACCAACTAGGATAATTAGCTCAAGCTATGAACAGGGGAGAGGAAGGGAGGTTACCCTCCCAACCTTTTGCAAATCCTAGGGAAGCAACTAGTTCTAACCTTAGTCAGGTCACTCACGAGAAGGCTAAGGTTGTGTCAGTTTCGGATGAGGATAATTTGAGAGAGGTAGAGGTAGAAGTTAAGTAGGAAGGTGTGACACCCCTTCCCCCACCAAAAAAAAAATTACTGATAGAAACGGAGCACCAACACCTTCATTGGGTTCACCATATAAACCCGTCCTCCCTTTCCCTTCAACCCTTCTAAGACTAAAGGATAAGGACAACTCGAAGAGGGCGGAGCTATTGGATTTGTTTAAGGACGTCAAAATCAACTTGCCGTTGATTGACACAATTAAACACACCCCATGTATGTGACGTTCCTCAAGGACCTATGCGTTAAGAAGAAAAGGGCGCAAGCTCATGTCTCCAGGAAGGTTCGGCTCACTGAGAAAGTGAGTAGCATTTTAGTTTCCGGCATCCCTCCCAAAAGTAGAGATCCGGGGGCTTTTACAGTCCCATGCATCACAGGAGAAAGCTACACTAGTCGAGCTCTTTTGGATTTAGGAGAGAGCGTGAACCTCATCCCATACTCAAATTTTCAAGAATTAGTTATTGGTGATCTTAAACCAACTAGTGTTACTCTCTAGTTGCTTGATAGATCAGAGCGTTTACCTCGAGGGATGTTGGAAGATGTACTTGTCAAGGTTGACAAGTTTTTCTTCCTCGTCGACTTTATCGTACTGGACATAGATTTTGCTTCTCATTAGAGGAATAATACCCCTATCATTTTAGGACGACAGTTCTTAGCAATGGCCGATGCTATCGTCCATTGTAGGACTATGGTGTTAGAGGCTTCATTTGGAAACCTTAAGGTGAAACTGAATGTATCTAATTCTGTTAGGTTTCCTGAAGAATAGAGCAATTTTGATTGTTTTATGGTCGACACAATTGATCCTTTGGTAGAGTCAGTTGCATCTGACTTTATCAGAGGTGATGACTTACCTGATGCTTTTACTCTGACTGATGTTGATGCTGGTATTGACAATTTGTCTGACGTGCAGGATGTTTTGAGAATTGTGACTAGAGGTCCGATTTTCGAACCCCTAACTGGCCTCCATAGTAAGCTTGCTAAACGGTCAATTGAGTGCCCATCGGTGTTGGAACTCAAACCTCTCCTTGCCACCTTAAAATATGCGTTTTTAGGACCAAATGACACCCTCTTGTGATTATTGTATTTGACGTGGCTGAGGCACAGGAGTCTAGGTTGTTAGGTATCCAAAAGAACCCTAAAAGAGTGATAGAGTGGTAGGTTGCTGACTTGAGAGGAATTAACCCCTCTGTATGCGTACATAGGATAAATTTAGAGGACAATGTTAAGCCTTCTAGGCAGATGTCAAGAAGGCTTAACCCGAACATGAGAGAGGTGGTTAAGAAAGAGGTTATGAATCTGTTTCTGATAGTCCTTGGGTTAGTTCAATCCAAGCGGTTCCTAAAAAGTCAGGAATCATAGTTGTTACAAATGCACAAGGAGAATTGGTTCCTATGCGTATCACTACAAGGTGGACAGTATGCATTGACTATCGTAAATTAAACTCTATAATGCGTAAAGACCATTTTTCCTTACCCTTTTTGGACCAAATCCTAGCCTACTATTGTTTTCTGAATGGTCACTTAGGGTATAACCAAGTCCCAATTCACCCTGAGGGCCAAGAGAAAATAACATTTACCGGTCCCTTTGGTATGTTCGCATATCTAGTATGTTCGCATATCGAAGGATGTCCTTTGGTTTATGCAATGCACCGGCTACTTTCCAACGATGTATGACGTCCATCTTTTCTGACATGTTGGACAATTACCTAGAAATGTTTATGGATGACTTTTATATGTTTGGGTCATCTTTTAATGCATGTCTTGCTCGCTTGGATCTTATTTTGTAGTGTTATGAGGAGTACAATCTGGTGCTTAGTTGGAAAAGGAGCCATTTCATGGTTCAGCATGGCATAATGTTAGGACATGTGGTATCAAAAGCAGGTATCACTGCAGATAAGGCCAAGGTGGATTTAATTACTAACCTTCCTCCACCGACCTCAGTGAAAAAATTTTGCTTTTTCCTTGGCCACGCTGGTTTTTACAGGCACTTTATCCCCAACTTTAGCGAAATCACTAAACCTCTATCGAATTTGCTTACTAATGATGTTCTTTTTGTTTTTGTTGATGAGTGTTTAGCTACTTTTACTGAGTTAAGAACCTTGTTGTCTACAGCTCCAATAATCCAACCACCCGACCATTCTTTGCGATTTGAGATTATGTGTGACGCCTCAAATTACGCTGCAAGAGCCATGGTTGGTCAATGAAAGGATTGAAAACCTATCATAATTTACCATGTTGGCAAATCCTTGATGAAGCTCAGAAGAACTAAACCACGAAAAAGGAGTCTCTGGCTATAGTTTTCGCACTTGACAACTTTCGACCTTATATTTTAGGCTCCAAGGTCATAATCTTTTCTGACCATACTGCTATTCGATTCCTTCTTATTAAGAAGGAAACGAAGCTTCGGTTAATTCATTGAGTTTTATTACTCCGGGAATTTAACCTAGAGATTAGGGATAGGAAAGGTTCGAATAATGTAGTGGCCGATCACATTTCAAGGATTGTGTTTCCATCTGATTCCACTACTAGCCCTATTGATGACTATTTTCCTGATGAACAGTTATTTGCTATTGCAAGAAGTAAACCCCCGTGGTATATGCACATCGTCAACTACTTGGCAATGGGGAAGCTTCCTATCCATTGGTCAAAACACGCACAGAATCGTTTCTTCTCACAGGTGAAGCATTTCTTCTGAGACGATCCATTTTTTTTAGGGTATGTTCTGATCAGGTAATACGCCATTGTATCGGGAAATTGAGCAGGAGAATATATTGAGGTTTTGTCATATTCTAGCATGTGGAGGGCATTTTGGGGGATGATGCAATGCTGTGAAAGTCCTACAAAGTGGCTTCTTTTTTCCAACTCTTTTGCGAGACGATCATGATTTTTGTAGGGCATGCAATTGCTGTCAACGCACTAGTGCCCTAAAAAAATGTGATGAGATGCCTCAACACCTAATTTTGGTTTGTGAAATTTTTGACATATGGGGCATCGATTCATGGGGCTTTTTCCTAACGCACAAGGGTTTGTCTTTATTTTAGTAGCTGTTGATTAAGTTTTGAAGTGGATTGAGGCTATCGCAACTAGACGAATAACCACAAGGTGGTTATTCAATTTGTCAAAAATAATATTTTTATCATGTTTTGGGGTTCCTAGAGCAATAATTAGTGATGAGGGGATGCATTTTACTCATCATTCGGTTGAGGCATTTCTTCGAAAGTACTCAATCACACATAAATTGGCCATTCCTTATCACCCTGAAACTAGCGATAAAGTTGAGGTTTCAAATTGAGAAATAAAGTCTATCCTTGAGAGGACTGTTAGAGCAGATTGCAAGGATTGGTCTCTAAGACTCCAATCAGCATGTCTCCCTATCGCTTAGTCCTTGGGAAAGCATGCCGTTTGCCAGTAGAGTTTGAGCATCGTGCATATTGGGTCGTTAAACAGTTCAATCATGACATGCATAGTGTCGAGTCGCATCAACAACTTCAACTTAGCGAGTTAGAAGAGATGCAATACGAGGCATATAAAATGCCAAGCTCTACAAAGAAAGAACCAAGGCTTTTCATGACAAACAAATTTCTCGAAAGACTTTTGAAGTTGGACAAAAAGTATGGCTTTACAACCCAAAACTTCGGTTCTTTCCCGGAAAAGAATGCTCTTGATGGGATAGACCTTATAACATGGTCCACGCATACCCTTCAGGGGCGATCGAGATTCGCTTCCTCAATGATGGCTGCCTTCTTACTGTTAGTGGCTATCATTTAAAACACACTATTGGGTTAGGGGATCGCCCTCACGAGTTTGAGGAAATTCACGTTAGGGACCCAACCTCGGGATCAACTTAGGGCTTTTGGGGGGCAACCCAAATTTTCTGATGTTTCATAATTTTTGTTTTCTTTAAAAAGTTCTCCAAAAGGGGGGGGGGGGGGGAAACATTTTCTTAGCATTTATATTAAAAAAAAAAAAAGTAAGTTCGTTGTGTTTCATTTGGGGGACGGGTACAGAACAACCCCCGATAGATCGGGGGAGTTACTGTTGGAGTCACGTATGCCAACCCTTGATAGATTGGGGGATCCTCAATTGATCGAAACTTTCCCCAAACAATTGGGGCCGCTTCTGCATGATACCCCTCTTTTTTTTAATTCCCCCCGCCCCCCCGAATTTCGCTTCCTCATCCCCACTTTCTTCCTCTTTCCTCTAAAAATCCTAACCCTAGCATACCCAACTCTCTCCCCCACAACCCCCACCGGCCAGCCCCGCCACCGCAAGTGTCACCACCACTACTATCTCCCCTTTACTTTAACTCTCTTCAAGGTGTGTGTTTCAATCTTAGTTTTTAAACTTTTTACCTTGTTTAACTTTAGAGAGAGATATTTCTAGGGTTTTCAAGAATTCTAGACTACATGTGTTAGAATGTTGATGATTTAAGCCTTGATTATGAACAAAGATAGGGTTTCTTTGAATATGTAATTTTTCCATGTCTTTGTTCATAAACCATGTTCAAATAGGGGTTAAAGTAACCAAATCTAAAGCTTTGATATCGTTATTTGTTGGGATTATCGGTTATTTGGGGTTGCTGTGTGAATGATTTAGTAATTTGGTATCATTTGCTCATCTTTATGTTTTTCCTTCAATGTTCACTTGAGTTGTTCATGCTTTAAGGTTAATTAATTTATTTTTACTACTTTCTTTTGACTTCGATTTATAATTTCTTTTATGGCTTACTATTAGTTTCAATTTCATTACAGTTTTTACTGTGTTAAACTTTTAGGGGTAGATTTAAAGTTTACTTTCTCAAATTTGCTATTTATTTGAGTTTTGTTTTTGTCACTTCCTTGTCTTTCCTTTAATTTTTAATGCTAGTTTTACTTCCTTTTGGTTCATTGTTCTTAGTTCATTTTTTTTCTTTTTTCCGGAGTCTTTACCTTTTCTTTTTTGTTGATTCGATTTTGCTTTTTCAGGTCATATGCCTAGTACTAAGAAAAGTCTCTGTGAAGAGGAGAGTAGCAGCTCTCGCACAATGGACCCAGACACCTGCATCCAAGCAACGCCAATAGTAGGGGGAAACAGTGTTTAGTGATGACTTGCAGTGGGAGCCAACGGTGCTTGGGTACTTTGTTTTATATGGACATAGGTTTGCTTACCTCCTTGGTAAGGAGCTAGATGGTGGCCCTGTTTTTTCCTCATTAGTGCAGGAATTTTATCCATCCTATACTCTCAACCATGAAGATGGCCACCCCTCATGCAAGGTCACTATCTGCGGCAAATGCATCACTTTTAATCGTCATGATGTGGCCGAGGCTATTGGTGCCCTGCTTGTTTTTTATGACAATATTTGGACTCCCCCCGAAAACCCAACAAACGCCATGACCATCACACTCCAATGTGTGGTGGCCATTTTGCACCAAATAGAATCACCGCCACTATCCGCTCTGCCCTTCCATGGCATATGTGGCTCCTAGACTCCATCATTAGATCCAACGTCTAGCCTATGGGCCATGCACAGGAGCAAAGGGGACCTTTTGTCGAACTTCTTAGGAGGTTCTATCAGGGTGCTTGGATTAATATCGGGGCAGTTTTCCTTGAGAATTTTGCCGCCGTTCACTTTCGACTTGTTTGTTTCACTGTTAGGAATGGCGCTTTGTTCTTTCCCCATCTCATGAGGAGACTTCTACAGCAGCCTTGGGTTCGGATTCCAATCGCACCCAACAGGAATTGTGCCCCACTTCTCACCTATGAACCCTCCTAGCTCAGGAAAACCTACCTCTCACTCACTCCACCCCGAGGCACAAGGAGTGGGTGACGGAGAGGAGGAGGAGCCCGAATGTTATGATTCTAGGATATGTGCTTAGTTCTAATAAAGCTATGATTGTAATAGATCAATTTAGTATCTTAGGAGAATTAGTCAAGTGTAATGCGTTTGAATGTGTTGTTTGGGTAGGAAGATCAATTGTTCTAAGCTAGTATAAATAAGAGTAGTTTCCCTTGTAAACTCATATGATGAATGATAATGAAAGTCCATTCTCCCTCTTGATCTAGATCCTCTCTAGATATTCTTCTACTTCTCATCTTTTTCACTTCTCTTCTCATCTTAACTCTCTTTTATCCAGTCTATCCTTTGCTTATGAACCTAATTTGATCTAGATTGGTATCAGAGCCTTGATATAATTCCAAATCAAGCTCTTAATCAAGAAAATTCAAAATATGATTGTTGTTGCTGTGCAAGGGACTTTAGATGCTTTGCACTTGACATAGTTAAATCTATTTCAACTAAATTGAGTTTGTATTGTGTCAAGCTTTGGTGCTGGTTGCAATTGATCAACAAAAACAAGTTCTGGTGCTGCAATTGATACAAATCCAGCTGATCGGAGTCCATTTGCTACTACAGCTCAGCCTGATCAATTTCAGCTCAACATTCTTGTAGTTTAGGTATGTTTGATTGCCTTACTACTCAAATTAGCAAGAACCTGAGGAGTTTTTAGCATTGATGCATCTTATGTGGTAGAAAGACTGAGATTGATCAAGAAAATCTAGTTTGGAAGTTGTGATTAAGTGATCTGAAGCTGAATCTTAGAGGTGTTTGATTGATTGCTGAAGAATACCAAAGTTCATCTCAACTAAGCTTAGATTTCTGATTCAGCTGAGCAAAATTAGCTTCATATTACTTATGCTTCTTCATTGAGATCTGTAAGTTATCCATTCAAGAATTCAGATCACAAATTGGTTACTAATCTCCAGACTTCATTCATCTAGCAAGCGACAGTGTTCTGTTAGTTTATTCTTTGAAGCAAGATCTGGCCAGAAGAAGAAAGAAGGCTGCAACAATGGTAGGAGGTGTAACCACTCAATCTCAAGCTGCATCCTATGCAGAAGTAGCTGCTGGAATGACATCTAGAGATATTGGAAACATAGCTTCTGTTAGTGCTACAGGAGGTAATTCAAATCCACCAGCTGGATGGCAACAACAAATGCAAGAGATGTTGTTGGCATTAGAGCAAAGATCTATTTTGAGGCAAGACCAATTTGAACAAAGGTTTAACATGAGGCAAGAGCAGCTTCAAAGCAAAATTGAGCAACAATTGACTCAATTACAAGAGTAAATTAATGGACCTGGTGCTGGAGCTTTGCCTACGTATCACAACTAGAAGTGCCAGCTGTTCACGACACTCCTAGTACTTTGAGCACACCTAGTGTACCTCCACAAGTTAGGACTCAAGAGCAAGTTGAACCAAGACAAGTTGGAGAGCAAGATAGGACAATGGCTACAGAGATGTATTCAGGACCTTGAAAACCAAATGTGGAGCTAGAAGCTTTCAATGGTACCCAACCTCAGTCTTGGTCTCGAAGATGTGAAAGATTCTTCAGGTTCTATGCTACTCCTGAGACAAAAAAAGTTGAGTTGGCTGCGATCTATTTACAAGGAGACCAAGAAGAGTGGTATGATGGTTTAACCCTTAGCAATCCAACACTTACATGGCAAGAATTGGTGAATGAATTGCGTGAAAGATACGGGGATGAAAATCCAGGGGATGTAGTGGACAATTTCAACAAGTTAACTCAAGAGGGCAGTGTAAAAGAGTACATGACTAAATTCGAAAATATGAAGGCAAGAATGATGTCCATTCATTCAGAAGCAAATTAGGCTTTTTATGTCTCAAGCTTCATTAGTGGCCTCCATCCTAAAATCAAGAACTTAGTTAAGGCACTTAATCCCTCCACCTTGTCAAGAGCCTAATCCAAAGCTCGATTGTATGAATCCACGATGCTCCTTAGTGTTGATATTGCTCCTTCGCCACAAAGTGCAAATGATGGAACCAAGGCTTTGAGCTTAGAAGAAAAGAAGGGCACAAAAGCTATGTTTTAAGTGCAATCAATGATACTACTTTGGTCACAAATGCAAGCCACATCAGCTTATGTTTCTAGCTAGAAATGAAGCCGAGAAAGAAGTGAGGTAGGATTGTCCTCGATGCTCTACCGAGATGGATGGTGTGCAAGAATTGGAAGCCATGGGATGTGGATAATGTGTTCCATTGAAGCTTCTCAATCTCAAGCTGTTTTTTCTGCATAAATTTCAACAATCCAGGGTTTATGTCTACTCCTAATATGCATTCATACAGAATTTCAGCTGCAATAAGAGTGGTTCATGGTCTTACTCACTTCTAAGAATCTTGAGGACAAGAATCTCTAAAGGGGGGAGTATTGTTATGATTCTAGGATATGTGTTTAGTTCTAATAAAGCTACGATTGTAATAGATCAATTTAGTATCTTAGGAGAATTAGTCAAGTGTAATGCGTTTGAATGTGTTGTTTGGGTAGGAAGATCAATTGTTCTAAGCTACTATAAATAAGAGTAGTTTCCCTTGTAAACTCATATGATGAATGATAATGAAAGTCTATTCTCCCTCTTGATCTAGATCCTCTTTAGATATTCTTCTACTTCTCATCTCTTTCACTTCTTTTCTCATCTTAACTCTCTTTTATCCAATCTATCCCTAGCTTATGAACCTAGTTTGATCTAGATTCATAACACCGAACATGCAAGCAATCCCGCTCAGGAGGAGGGTCTCAAGGAGAGAATTGTACCCCCACCCGTCCCTGCCGGTCCCAACACCATACTACCATATGAGATGGCCATTATGGACCGTCTTGATTGTATAGAGTTTGAGATTGATTCACTTTGGAGATGGCAAACCGGTGGCTCTCCACCACACTTCCCCCTTCCCTGATTTCTTTTGTTTCTCGTGTACTAAACACTTGTTTGGTATATATTTTTAATCTTATTAACAAGTTTGTTTAGTATGTTGTCTTCTATGTCTTCTTTTGTAGCCTGCTATTTCTTGCTTTCCTTTTTGGATTTGCTCATCACACATAACTGAATGTGCTATATCTCAGGTCGTCTCTTTTCTTTCCTTGCTTGTAATTACTTTCGTTCATTTGCATTGAGGACAATGCAGGGTTTGGGTTTGGGTTTGGGTTTGGGAATGGCATGTACGGGTTGACCTTTTGTTTGTCCTTTTAGCTTAATTTTGCTTAAATTAGCTAAGTTTTTGCATGAATGAGCATAGAGTTTTTTGTGACTTTTTATTAAAGATCAAATTTGAGATGTACTATAACGATTAGAATATTTATGTAATGAGATTATTTCTGGTTCTTACTTTTGAATATGTATTTTTGTCTTTTAACTGGTTAGAGAGGTTACTACTTTTCACCCTTAATCTTGTGACATATCCTACTTTTTAAGTTATAATAGTGGAAATAATTTTAGGAATTTTAATCCATTGTTTTACTCCTAACAATGTTAAAATTAATTTACTATCTCTTTATCTTGAGTGATTGTAAAAAAAAGGTACCAGTGCTTGTTTAATTAGGTAGGTACCCATGAATTGTTGGTTCTTGTAGCCCCTATGTCTCAAGCAAGTAAGTCCATATGGGTGTCTTAACACCTGGTACCTTGAGCCGACTAGGTTAGGAGCTGCCTGTCAAAAGCTCATTACACGGGCCACATGGAAAGCTTAAGAAGAATTAACAACTTTAAGTCACTTTATAAAGCACCATGCCTAAGTTGAATTAAATATCTATAAGGTATGTGCTAGTAACGGTTTAGGTTGTGAATTCTTTTGACTCAAGCCATTAGTTCCGAGGAGTGCTCTTTACTTGGTGCCTTGAGCAAACTGGGTCGGGAGTTACCAGCCAAAAACTCGCTACGCAAATCCTAGGGAGACACACTTGACCGTAAGTTACTTAGAAAAAGGCCAAAAAAAGAAAAAGAAGAAGAAGAAGAAGAAAACAAGAGAGGAAAAAGAAGTCTTTTGATTTCACTATTGATTAGCAATGAATTGTTAGGATAACTGATTCTTTTGATTATTCTCTCTATTCATCTTAAATTTGGAGGATTTGAAATAAGAAAAAGGGGAGAGAACTTGAATCACTAGAACTTGAGTTGGAACCGGTATAATAATAATATTACACAAAAATTCTCTACTCTCAGATGCACCTTCAAATACAACAACAACAACAACAGTCCCAGTGCCTTGTGGCTCCCGCATAACACTGGGTCGGGGGGGGGGGGGGGGGGGGTGATGTACGCAGCCTTACCCCTTCCGGCAGGAAAGGAGATTATTTCCGGGGACCCCCAACCCGGAGTGGTTGAGTTCCTGCAGATAAACCATCAATTCATCAATCATGCAAGAGGAGGAGGGGGCGCGGGGGGGGGGGGGGGGGGGGGGGGGGGGGGGGTTGGGGTTGGGTTAGGAAGGGAAGGAGAAGAAAAGGAAGAAGAAGGAGGAGGAGAAGAAGAAGAGAAAGAAGATCGATGTCTAAACTAGCCTAAGAGTGTTACACTACAGGTTATGCTCACCTACGGAACGTAGACCACATGCCACTCCCCGCCCTACTCTACTCTGCTATCTCCGCTACTCTAATACTAGCCCTCCAACGTGTCCTATCTAAGGCCATCTCCTCTCTTAGGTTTAGGTGGGTTAGGTTTTGACGAATCGTCTCCAGCCAGCTCTTCTTTGGTCTGCCCCTCCCTCTTCTGCTTATCGTTGTGTTGAGTTGTTCGCACCGTCTGACTGGGGCTGAAGTCGGTCTTCTGCTGACATGTCCAAACCATGTTAGGCTTTGCTCCCTCAATTTGTCCTCTGTCGAGGCTACACCCAGATGCACCTTCAAATATGATCGGAAAATATTTTTCACAAGTTATTCTTGTCATTACATGCCCGAATAAATTTTTCCATCTTTAGCTAGTTTAAGTAGAATCTTGCTTGAGGAAAAACAAGGTATGGGTTTATGGATGTTGATGTGCCTCATTTTTTACATATTCTATTTTTCATTCCTAAGACATATTTAGCTTTTACATGTACGTTTTATTATAATCTAGGCACATTTATGCTTGGAATCCATCGAAACAAACAAAGGTTAAAAAGTGGCAAAAATCAAGCATAGCTTAGGCATATTTGAAGACTAATCTGAGAAACTCGACCACGTATGCAAAAGGACTCATCAGCCCGCAATTCGGTAAACCAAATACATTTCGTAGCATTTCGGGGTTCAATCGACCTATCGGCATGGAAAACTGATCAATCAGCAGCCCACAATAGGACGGATCCTATAGTGGGCCAATTGATTGATCAGCCAACAATGCCGAACAATCGGCAGCCTGCAGTAAGCTAGCCAATCAATCGACACAATACCTGCAGCATGACCCCTAGGTCACGCCACATGTGTAAATAAAGAGGGGGAAACCTTAATTTGGGATCTGTTTGGCACGTCCCCTCTCCTCCTCTCCTTCCCAAAACTGCTACAAGATTCAAGGAATTCTCAAACGCGAAAGCACAGGTGTCAGAGTGCCGGGAGGATCAAAGCTGGAATCAACGTCAACGCAAATTGAGGGAGTTTTCGTTTTCCTAGTTTTATTTCTTTCGAGCTTATGATGTGTAAATCTCCCATGAAGGAGTAGACGCTTTTAGTTTAGGGGTGAAGGACGGGTAGCCGTCCGTATCCCAGATTTGTATTTTACTTTGACGATAATTTAGTTATGTTATATCCACACCCCTGTGGGAAATTATTCATAATTGCTTGGAGTTTTTTTTGTGTATGCTTGTAGCCATGTCTAAATTTCCAACTTTTTAGCGATTCGTCTTCTGCTTGTAGCTCAGACCTTAACATAACATGTTTTCATACGTAGTCAGGGTAGAGGTTGTACGCAACCCTAAACACAATCTTTTATACAAGTTAATATTGAATTAGGAGTGAAAATGCAATTAAATAGTGCTAATGAGATAACCTATACTACACTTAGGGTGCTAAGATAGTTTATGCTTGTAGACTAATTCATTACCCTAAACCGTAATTTAGTTATTAACCCAAGCTTAAAGCTTATAGCCTAAGCCCTTTAAATCATTGTCCTAAGTGAAATATAATGACGGGATACGAGTTAAGCTACCCAAATTTATTCCCTAAACTAACCTCAATCAAATTGACATCCTTTTTATTATTTTAATTGCCTTAACTTAGTTAATCACTTGACTCGACCAACGAAAAACCCAATCAACTCACTCACTAATAATGAAATCCGACTTAACTCCATTCCCTGTGGATACGACCTGTATACCCGACTAAGTTACGACGAACTCGTACGCTTGCGAGTAAACGGTTTTAAAACACACTTTTTAAAACACATCGGGAACCTCTATAATTTGGGGTGCCTAAGCAATTGCTTAGATTGTTTAAGGTTATCTTTGACCCTAATTGAAGTACACTGCCTAGCTAGCTGAGGCGTCAGACAAGTCAGATTTTGCATTCAGTCATTTCATTTTCTTGTTTTAACAATTAAGGGCCTTCATTCAACTAAAAATTGAGGTCATCAGATGCAGAAAAGCTATACTGACACAAAAGCTTCCCTCTGTCTTACGAAATTTTCTGTATCTTCTTCCTCCATTCTTTCATCGGAAAACCAATCTTAGCCTTCCCTACATCGGGTCTCTAAAATGGGTTGCATTATATCACTATGGCTTTGATTGCACATTATGACTTATAAATAGACCAAATCGATGTTAAAACAGCTTTTCTACACAGAGAGATTATGAAGGAAGTTTACATGGCACAAACAAATGGTTTTATAAAAGCAAGGAAAGAGCACATGATCTACAAACTAAGGAGTTCATCTATGGACTAAAGCAAACCTCCTGCCAATGGTACATTACTTCCATTAGAAAATATCATCCCTAGGTTTTGCTGCAAGTCAAATAGACTCTTATGCGTTTAACTGGGTCCGCAGGAACAAGTCCATTTGTTTAGTTGATGATATTTTTCTTGTGAGTAGCAATTTTAATCGAGAGCATGCTACTGAAGATGTTTGACATAAAGGACCTTAGACAAGAATCTTATATTCTTGATCATGCATGTCTTACACCACTGAAGTTCCTCCAACTTCATCTTAAAACTAAAACTTCTAAAAGCCATTATCGAATCATTGTTGCCCAAGTGGAAAAAAGTTGAACTATTTTCTAAAATGAGCTTCCGTTTATTGGACATACATTCTCTTTTAGAAAACAAATTGAACTAATGAAGTCTGATTTACTGATCCTTAATGTATAGACCTAGACTCCTTCAATTTGTTATAGTATTAATGGTATGATATATGTCTTCTGACTAGGAGCCCATATATTTCCAACATAGACTTATTCTTCTCTCCATAAATCCCTAACTATGAAAGAGTAGTTATGATACAAAATCTGGTGAGCAAGAAGGAAGACTGAGTTTTAAAGATGATTGAGAAATGCATTAATGTTTGTATTATCTTGCAAATCAAACGAGTTTTCATTTATCTCCAATAATAGCTTCATATAGTGGTATGTCTACCACCTCTCCGAGTTAATGCTCAGAATTTCCACAAATTACACATGCTTCCAGCTTGTTAAAGGGGTATGTTAAGTAAAATACTCCAAGAACTCGGTTAAATTTAGATGTCAAGACGAGATTTGAATATAAAATGAGAAGAGAACGGAAAAAGAGAAACAAAGAGACCAAAATTTACATGAAAAACTCTCCAATGAATGAAAAACTATAGGCGCAAGGGTGAAAGCGTCACTAGATCTTAAATAAAGGTTTTACAAGCAGCTCTCTACCTCTATCACTCCATTACACAGGGAAAAAGCCCTGCAAGTGTGTGTGTGCGTAAATAAGGAGAGAAGTAGAGGAAATCCTAAATTTTATTAGGTATACTAACCTGGCCTAATACAGACAAACCTGGCATGATAAACAAACCTCTGCTCTAAATCTAGACAAAGAATTCGAGACAAAAAAACAACAGGGCATGCAACGAAATCTACAAGACACATTTTTGCCCTTGTATTCTTCTTAGCTCATTGCATTTGAAGGCCACTAACAGCATACACAGACACAGAATTGTCTT
Source organism: Simmondsia chinensis (assembly GCA_018398585.1). Taxonomy (NCBI): domain Eukaryota; kingdom Viridiplantae; phylum Streptophyta; class Magnoliopsida; order Caryophyllales; family Simmondsiaceae; genus Simmondsia; species Simmondsia chinensis. The sequence goes on from JAGTTD010000001.1 coordinate 36,343,704, forward strand.
CTACAAATCAAACAAGTAGATCATAGTGGTTCCTTCCACTGTACAATAATCTCACAACTTTTCTCTGCTTGTTCTTCCCCAAAGCTTTTAGATATTCAGTTCCATACTCTTGTATGGAGATGAAACCGGAAGCCCAACCGCCATTTGTGTGCTGCAACACAGCACAAATGAAACAGAAGACCATTAGCAGATGATACTGGCCAGCAAAGATTCAGTCTTCTTCTGAAACTGTGAACTTTCTGAAAAATTCAGTCATTTTCTTGTGCTAGCAGCTTAAGAAAGTGAAAAGTGAATCCTACTGATTTAATGGTACTGTCTGATGATAACTGAATTATCTTCAGAAGAGAAAGGAAAAGAGAAATAGTAAAATAGAAAAAGAATACAGAGAAGTATGCATAGCCACGTCAAAAAGCTGCAGCTCATTCACACTATTCATGTGGGTGATTGCAAGTATTTTGTTCGCTTCATCGATCCTTTAAGGAGGATGTGATGGGCCTATTTTTAGAAGCAAAAGCGAGAGGTTTCAAGCGTGTTCAATAATTTCAAAACTTTAGTAGAAAACCAAAGAGGCTGCAAGATAAAAATGATTAGGATTGACAATGGCACTGAGTACACTTGTGAAACATTTGAAAAGCTTCGTGAAGAAGCAGGGGTTCATCATCAACTCATTGTTAGTTACACTCCGCAACAGAATGGAGAGAGCAAGAGGAAGAATAGAACGGTTATGGAGATGGCCAGATGTCTTCTGTTTGAGAAAAAAGCTTACGAAGACCTTTTTGGACAGAAGCAGTGAACACTTCAGTCTATTTACTAAATAGACAAATAGACTCCTGAAAAAAAGGCTTTGAGAAACAAAACGCCATTAGAAGCTTGGAATGGAGTCAAGCCCTATGTTGAACATTTCAGAGTTTTGGGTAGCATTTGCTATACTTAAATTCCAGAAATTAAAAGAGAGAAGCTAGATCAGGAGGCAGAAGTTGGGATCTTTGTTGGATATAACTTCAATCCAAAAGGTTACAGAGTCTTCAACTTGCAATATGAGAAAAGGTTGTAGAAATGTGAAGTTCGATGAAGAGAGAGATTGGAATTAGAAGAAGGAAGAAGTTGACCCTTCGAATAATAATCTAAATAGAAGGGACATACCTCAAGAGCCTGATTCAAATCAAGAAATTGCCTTCAAAGGTACAAAGTCAACAACAACAAGAAGAAGAACAACCTAGTGCCTTAAAGAGGCTCTCACTAAGGCAGGGTTCAGGGAAGGTAAGATGTAACCCTAAAAAGTAGCTTTTTTCTGAGGGCCCCCAACCCTAAAAGATAGAAGGAATAATATTCAAAGGTACAAAGTCATTGGATGAAATTTACAGCAGGTGCAATGCTGCATTATGGGAACCCTCGAGTCATGAAGAAGCATCAAAGTCACCAAGGTGGAGAGCTGCAATGAAGGAGGAGCTTTAAATGATTCAGCAGAATGAGACTTGGCAGCCAGTTGACTAGCATACTGCCAAGAAGGGGATTGGCGTGAAATGCGTATATAGAACCAAATTGAATCCAGATGGTTGAGGTTAGCTGTCACAACAACAAAGAGTGGACTTATCATACACATTTGCTGTAGTGGGAAGGTATGACACTATAAGGCCAATGATAACCTTAGCAGCTCAAACAAATTGGAAAATTTTTTAACTTTATTTCAAGTCAGCATTTTTAAATGGCCACCTACAGGAGGAGAAATATGTGGAGCAACCTCCCCGTTTTCTTAAAAAGGGGGAAGAAGACAAAGTCTATCTATGAACAAGCTCTTACAGCTTTGAATAGCTGAATATATGAGCACTTATTAGAGCTGGGCTTTACAAGAAGTCTGAGTGAAGCTAAACTCTGTATGTGCAGCAAGCTGGTGAAGATTTATTAGTAGTCTCTCCGCATGTGGATGATCTCCTCGTAACTGGCAGCAACACGCACTTGGTGCAAAAAATTCAAAAAAGAAATGCAAAAAATGTTTGAGATGACTTGGGTGAGATATCTTACTTCCTTGGCATGGAAGTTCAACAAATTGAGCAAGGATTCTTCATAATCCAAGAAAAATATGCCAAAGAAGTTTTGAAAATTTAGTTGTTGGTACTCCTCTGGTTCTGAATGAGAAATTAAGCAGAAAAGATGGAGCTGTTAAGGTCAATGCTTGAATTTATACACGCTTGATTGGCTGTCTACTCTTTAACTGTAACAAGGCCTAATTTTATGTTTGCTACAAGCCTATTATCTAGCTTTATGCAAGTTCTATGTGAAGCACACTCCAGAGCTGCTAAAACAGTGCTAAGATATGTGAAGGGAACATCAGATTTTGGAATCTGATTCAGAAAAATAAATGATGTTTCAGCTTGTTGCTCATTTGATGATACGAAGAGTTTCTCTCAGGTTATGTTTTCACCATTGCCTTGTAGCTTAATCAACAGCTGAAGCTGAATGTATACAGCTGCTGCAGTTAATCAAGCGATTTGGCTAAGAAAAATCCTTGAAGACTAGCATCAAATTCAAGAAAACTCCACTAAAGTTTTCTGTGATAACCAATTTGTTGCTATGGCTAAAAATATGGTGTTTCATGGAAGAATTAACCACATAAAAATCAAGTATCATTTTATCAGAGAAGCTGTAAAAACGAAGAGGTGAAGTTGTTTCATTGCAATTCGAGGAACTAAGGGAAAGTCATGGTGTTTCCAGCAGAAGTGTCGAGGAGTACTCATTGAATGTTACACTTCCTCTAGTCACTCCATTTGCTTTTGATATTTTGTTTTTTTACATGTAAACAAGTCAGGCTTGGGGATATGGCTATGCTGAAAGTTTGAAAACAAAATTTTTTGGAAAAATGGTTTGAATTTGTTGGATTTGTTTTTATCTGAAAGTGAATGCTCTTTACTCCACGGTATACAAAGTTGTTAGGAGATTGCTTTCTAAGGCTTGAAAACCTTTTTCTCTCTGCTTCTTAGTTTTGCGAAAAGGCTAACAAAGACATTATAAAATAGTCAAAAATGACCCATGGATAAACATCCGCTTCCAGTCTCATACACAAGCGTATCTTCCACTTTCCTACCAAATCTCTCTGAGAAAGTCCAACTACATTGCATTGCCAGAATCCATGTTGTATCAGAGCAACATATGCTGCAGCAATTGATCAATCACAAATCGAAGAAAATTGCACAAATCGTTCAAGGGGAAGACAAACCTCCTGCTCTGGAATGTACACGATGATAGGCTGCTGACACAGCTTCGATAAAACCTGGCAGGAAAAAAGTCACAGTTAGCACGAGGAATTTGTTCAGAAGAATGAAACACAGACATCCACAGAAAAGAAAAGTAGTTCTTTTCTTTCCTTCTTGATTTTCAATTTTTTCTAGGGAAGAAAACAAATTCAGTATCAAATCCTTGAATATGTATAATAATCCAGCCATCAAAAAGTCCAGTGAAACAAGTGAAAGAACTAATTTGTTAAGGAGAATTCAACTTAAAATAAAGACATTGGAAAATTGAAACGGTGCACAGTCATCGTATCATCCTCCATTGATCGCCACAAGAAACCATAGAACAAATTCCATAGTTCTAAACTGCATAATAGATGGTGACATTCTATCCGCAAGCACTCAAACTCAGGTGCTGCTCCAGTGAGCATAGAATGAAGACAAGTGCAAAGCCAATAGCATATGATATACCCCATGTCACCGGCTTCATATATTTGAGCAGTAAATTATGGATTTCTGATTTTACAGATAAATACTATTCAAGTCACAGCTGCACCGTAGTAATAAATAGCCAAAAATGCACAGGATTCCCGTCATGTAAAGGGCTTGTACAACATGCTTCTAAGTTCACAGCTCTTTTTTTTTTTTGGGGTAATGGAAAGGAAGTATGTTTGGCATAAGTGGCTTACAATTTGTGATTCCTTCCAGCTTAACTATCCCAAAGTACAAAAGAGGAAACAACAAAAGCAAGTTTTAAAAAAAAGTTTCCCTACCTCCCCAGCCCACTATCCACCGATCCCATCACCATCCACCCCTAGCCCATGGCCCACCACCCCCCAACAGGCACCACCATCTGGTCCATCCCAATACCACTGATGGAGTTATACAGCTTATAAGTAATTTAAGAACTCCAAACAAAAACTGGTTTTATGTTTTCCAGAAAACACAAAATAATACGAAAGGAGCCATAACAAACAGTGCTTTTAGATTGTGTTTTCCTATTTCCTATTAGTCGAAGACCCAAAAGTTTAGTTCGTTGAAAATGCATTCAAAAGTAATGAGGTGGCAAGAAAATAACACTATGCAAAGACGGCTATACAACACGCACCCTAAACTAAAAAGCAATGAAACAACAATGGTTTGCCTAAGGAGCATTGAACAATCATCGCATCAGTGAACTACGAGGTCAAATTCACTGATGCAGAGAGTATTGGACAATTACAGCATCAACGTTACATACTAACAGTAAGAACAACCGATATCAGTCATAAAACATCATAAACACATAGAAAGTATTATAGCAAGGTCAATATAATGCCAAAAAATGCTGATTTTTTTGCATTCTGGACGATTGAATGGAATGTCTCATGAAAGGTACATCCATGCCCAAAGCTAGTCAATCCCAGCATGGTTAGTGATGGATGCGTGCACCTGCAGTACCCTAGCCTGTACATTAGGACATGAAAATGGACTACTCATAATAAAGTGATATTTCTTCTCTTCCTCTTCCTATGTAGGATAAGAGAATTTGAACAATTTTAAAACATTGTCAACAATCCCTTGGTTCAAAAATTGGAATTTGTATAAAACGAAATGAGCTAGAATTAGCCTGAAAGTCTGTCACAAATGAAATGCCTACACCAATACAATACTTACTAGCAGCTCTGACTCTCCTCCCCAGAAATCAGATCGTCCAATGCGTTGGCAGTAACTGCAGAGAAGTATAAGTTTCTTTTAAAGCGGCAAAAAAGCAGAAAAGATAAAAAAAAAAGACACTAAGCTTCCCTTCAATGCATCGAATTGAACCCTAGAATTGCAGTTCATATTGGAATTGGGTTCAAGAATTCTAATTTTGTTGTTTAATTCACTTGTTGAAATTAGAACTACAATTTCATTGCCCCATTCCATTCAATTAGACAACTAAAAAACATTCAATCAAAAATTGTTTTTCTTTGGGGGTAGGGTTGCAATTCCATATTACCTCCCCTAGCATGAAACCCAAGATGACTCTACTTAGTTGACCTAAAACCCAAGATAACTCAAAACCAAAAGACCCGACACTAGGGATGGCAATGGGGAAATAAAACCCATTATCTGCAGGTACCCACCCCAAGGTATAAGTGATACGGGTAGTGGGTACGGTTGGGTGTACCCGACCCATACCCGCCATAGGTATGGGGTAAGTATAGGTATAATATTGTACCCGTTCTCCCGGCCTTATACCCATTCCATTTTTTATCTAATTAATTTTTAAATAAAAATATATATACTTAAATTTATAACAACAACATCAGTCCCAATGCCTCAAGGGCTCCCGCATAAGTAAGGTCTTGGGGGGTTTTTGGGAGAGAGGGGGGGGGTGTACGCAGCCTTCCCCCTTCAGGGTGCTACCATGAAGGGGGGCTGTGTCCGAGGACCACCAACCTGAGAAACATGGCATATACTTAAATTTAATTACCTAAATTAATTATCAATGTTATAATAAAATATAATTCAATTCTTAAAAATATATCAAATAATTAATACGGACATTTGTTGGATACCTGCAGGTCATGGGGTGGATATGGGTATCCACTTCATATCCGTGACGGGTATTTGGGGTGGTAGGTATGGAGGAGGCACCCCCCGTACCCACCCCGCCTCATTGTCATCCCTACCCGACACTACCACAGTTTGACCACAAACTCAAAATGACCCAACTCGAATGATTTGAACCTAAAATGAGCCAACACAATCCAACTCAAACTTTGAAGTGACCTAACCAGACTGACCAAAATTCAAGATAACGCAAATCCAAAAATTGAACTAACCTAGTTGAATATGAAGCAATCAAGCTAGCCTAAAAGTCGAAATGACCCGAACTAATTGATACGAAGCCTAAGATGACGCAAACCCAAAATGGTCCAACTCAGTTGACTCACAACCCAAAATTGACCCGACCTGAGAAAACATTTGAAATGACTCAACCCGACTACCAAAAATCAAGATGGCTTGAGCTCGAAAAGACTCAAATGAACTAAAAGCCGACCTACGCTAACCTTCTCGAAATGACCCAACAGGATTAACAAAATTCGAGATGACTCGAACATGACCCAACTAAAACTCAACTCAAACTCAACTCAAGTTAACCGAAAACTCGAGATAACTTGAAATTATAAAGACTCAGCCCCATCCAAGCCGAACCCTAGCTAATTTCAACTAGAAATACTCTTTCCCAATTAACACAAAACCCATGATAACTCGAATTGTTATTAAATTACAATTACAAACCTCTAATTCTTTTGATTAACCAAAGGATTCCATTCTAATTTTAATAAGATTGCAACTTTCACAGTCCAGTTCCCTTCAAATACAAAACAGAGCTAAGCCACACGTCCAATACGTGCGCTATTTTAGAACATCAAAGAATGGTGTTGAAGGCTAATTCAGAAAGACATAAGGAAACATGCAAACACTGGCCCCCTCCCTAAACAGCCAAAAAAAGAAAGAGAAAGTAAACATCATTGGAGAAGAAAGCTAACCGTTTGAGAGGCTGATCAACAGTAATTGCAACAACTGCCTCTTCATAACAATGGTGTTCTTTATCATTTTCACATATAACCTCTTTCACAGCCATTCGTAACTCATCTGCATTATCACACTATGTTGTAGCCATAATTATGAAATGACACCAAATTCTTCAGATTATCTAATTAAAGAAGATAAGAGACAAGATAGAAAGAATACATTCAAGAACACAGGTCTCATTAATGGAACCTAATGAAATACATTCTGAAGAATGCCTACAGCATAATGTGAGTAAATAGGGAGCAGAGAACATGAAGAAATGTACCAGCATCATCTCTCTCTTGCCATGGTGTAAGAGTGACACCCTTATTCATGGCCATGCCTTTGACCTGATTCATTAATAAAAAGAAATTTTTACTAAGGCAACAAGCGAAACAACGAGCTACATCATAAAAATTTTAACTATGTTAGTTCCAGGTAAAATTTAAACTTCCAATGAAGAGAACCGCTTGCACTGCTTTGCAAAGCATATAACTTAGATTCCCTTTACATCTCAGCATGTCATTTGAAGACAAAGAAAACTACATTTGAACCTCATTTTCTACAAGTTAACGGAATAGGGCTTGTCAATTGCAAATGCTCGCACATATTAGCCGCTAGTTATCAAACATATGATCTATTTTGCAAGTTAATGACATAAGAAGAATCCAGTACAAGTAATGAAAATCTCAGAAAGGAAGAGAAAGAGACGAACCAGAGCTCGAAACATGCAGCGGCCATCACCGGTTACCTTTTGTACTGAATAATGCTCCACCTTTCTCCCTGCAGGAGATGCTCTACCACTCCCACCTCTTATCTCAAAATATTCATAACAAGAGTAAGCTAAAACCCATAGTTATCTTAGGAAAAATCACCCATCAAGCACAACAAAACCAATCAATCAAACAAAATAATACAATGAAATTTACGTGAAAACCCCTCTTTTAACTAGAGGAAAAAAATCATGGAAGCCAATTTTGTGCGTCATTCGCTATGAAATTTTGAATCACAATATGTAATCATAACACAAAACCCCACTCACTCACAATCTTTCAATCAAACTGTAACTTAAATACGAACAAAGCTACAAACCCTCCTTAGTGTAATTTTTGTATGGTAAAACTACAAATCGTCCCACGTACAACTTTTGGACAGCAAAGTTACATACCTTCAATCAAAACACTCAAGCATAAATTGTTTCACACTCAGATGACCACATCCACTTTTGCAGACCTCTCAACACAAAAAACACTAATCTATTTTTTCCTCACTCTCAGCCTACGCAAGGGCACCCCTTTATAAATTTCACTCACCCTCTACATTTTTCCTTCTCTTTCCTTTTCGATTATCCTTTTTTCCTTTTTTTCATTTTTGTTTTTCACATACTAATTTTGATGTAGTAATACACAACAAGTTGTAATTACAAATTAAATCAAGACAATCAATTACATTTTTATTAGTAAAATTCGCATATAATATGCATATTTGGACACATATCTCTACTTTCCCGTTTAAAAAGGGTGTTTATGTATCATTGTCAATAATATGGTAAGTAGGGATGGCAATGAGACGGATAAAACCTGTTACCCATGGATACCCGCCCCGTTCGGGGCGAGCATGAGTAAGTGAGGCGGGTAGCGGGTACGGGTTGGATGTACCCGCCCGTACCTGCCATGGGCATGAGGCGCGTACGGGTATATTGGTGTACCCGCCCCAACCTGCTCCGTACCTGCCCTGCCCCACTTTACCCACCATACTGCTTCCTTTTTATTTAATTAACTTTCAACTTGAAAAATACATACTTAAATTTAATTACCAAAATTATTTATCAATTATGTCATAAATACAAACGGATACGGATAATTGTTTTTTACCCACATTAAGGCGTGTACGAGGCGGGTAATGGATACCCGCGGGTGATGAGGCAAGTATGGGTATGTATTTCATACCCGTGGCGGGTAATGGAATGGGTATCATTATGAAATTTGGGTGGCGAGTACGGGTATGGAGGAGGCACCCCCCTCCCGTCCTGCGCCCCGCCGCATTGCCATCTCTAGCGGTAACATACGTGTTTGCTTGATGTTATCTGTATAATACACGTATTATAACTCATATTTGTAATTGAAAATAATAAGTACCTACAACTAAATTAAATATCTATATTTTATATTTTGCTAAATTTGTAACTTTGGCTCAAGTTATTGATTGTATCCTTTTATGTACTATGTGTTACTTTTATACTACCACTACTATCATTTACTTTTATAAGTCAACGAACTTTTGACCAACGTTTTCACATATATAGTCGAATAACACAAGTCCACATTAGATCTGTTTAATTTCCGTATTGTATTTTACTTGTAGAGAATTACACCACATCTAGGATAAAACACTAATGACAACTACATTCAGGCCTTAAAGTACTTGAAAAAATAAACATACAAAGAAGGTCCAATTCTGGCGAAGAACCGGCATCTGCTTCCACTATCTACAAACAATCTGGAACTCACAAATGAGCCAGACTCCGAGATTAAACGAAGCGGAGAGGAAACAAGCTCGAACTGTGCAGTTCCATTTCTCAGCTGCCGGAGAATGGTGTCTGCAAGCAAGAATGTGATACAAGTATTCGATTATGGAAAATCTCAAGTCGAGAAGATAAGCATATGATGATTAAGTGAGTGAAAAGGGAGAGTACCGTTGGAGGGTCTATGCGACATCGAAGGAGCGAGCGGGCGATGTTGAATTGAGAAGATCAGCGCGCTGTACATTAGTTTGCGCGTCCAGGCTTAAATTGGTAACACGATACGGTAGGTAGTTAGGATGACAATTAGACAGGTAAAACTTATTATTTATGGGTATTCTTAATGTTTGGGTGGGTATGGATATAAGTTAAGCAAATAGTGGATATGGATTGTTAGTGTATTTTTAAAATATGTGTTGATAAATATGTAAAATATTGTTTAATGTATGTATAAAATACGTATGAGATAATCCCGATATGGGTTTAAGTGTTTAAGACATATGAAGGGTGTGTGTCGACACACAATCCTACAGTACCATTGGGAATTAGGTATGCGTCGACACACATGACCCGTGTATCGACACCCAGCCTTACAGGAGCGCACGGCAGAATATTGGGTGTCGACACACAAAGGTTGTGTGTCGACACACAATCTTACAGTAACCCTGCGTGTCGATGTATGTGTCGATACACAATCTTACAGTAACCCTGTGTATCGATGTGTGTGTCGACACACAGCCAGATTTCTGGCAATTATTTTCACGCCTTCTTTCCCGGTTTTTGGTGTCTTTCCTTTGTTTTCTTTTAGGGACGTCTTCTTCCATTGGAAACATATAAATACCCTCATCTGATACTTGTTGAATTACATTGAAAATATATGATTTTGATTAGAGAGTCACAAGAGTAAAAGATATTGAAGAACATCTTCATGTGTTCTTGAGTTCTTTAAGTGTATATAAGTGTTTGTTGTCTTAAACTTGATCAATCTTATTTCACCTCTGTCAATTTCTCCCCATACATATCTTCACTCCATATTTGGTTGTTATTGTATCCCCGAAGATATTTCATATACCGAAATAAGTCTTTAAGGAAAGTGATCACATAGCCTCAACACCTGAGATCTTGGGTTACACGATTGCAAGGATTTTGCAAGTATATTATGAATTTTTCTAACAATCTTAAGGCTTAACTTTCTGGTTTGAGTTATGGCTTCTTAACTAAAGGAAATGACAGCCAACTTTGTGAAGTTGGACCAGTTTGATGGCGGGAACTTCAGCCGATGGCAGAGGAAGATGCACTTCCTCATCACGACACTGAATGTGGTGTATGTCCTGAATACACCATCTCCATCCCTCGTCTCTGAGGAGGAGGAAACGTTGGCCGAGCAGAGGGCCAGACTGAAGTGGGAGAATGATGACTACATCTGCAGAGGGCATATTCCGAATGGGATGACTGATGCCCTGTTTGACATTTACTCAAACGTGCCGACCGCGAAGGAACTATGGGACGCACTTGAGGCACGCTATATGGCCGAGGATGCTGCAAGCGAAAAGTTCCTGGTTAGTCAATTTAACAATTATAAGATGGTTGATGATCGTCCTGTCATGGAGCAATTCCATGAAATCGAACGAATATTAAATAATTTCAAACAACATAAAATGAAAATGGACGATACAATTGTTATTTCTTCCTTAATTGACAAACTTCCTCGTTCTTGGAAAGATGTCAAGAAAAGTCTTAAACACAAGAAGGAGGATATGTCAATTGAGGAATTGGCTAACCATTTACATGTTAAGGAAGGTTACAGAGTATAGGATGACAGCAAAGACCGCCCTGGTGATATTGGTAAAATCAATATCACAGAAGAAGGCCAATCGAGTAAGGGATCCAAGAGAACCGAACACTTCCAAAAGAAGAAGAATGACAAGAGGCCAAAAGTGGTCTGTTGGGAGTGTCAGAAGCCCGGTCACTTACGCAACGACTGTTATCGCCTTAAAAAGAATAAAGGCCAGGGGCTTGATCATCGCGCCAAAAATTCGAACGAGAGGTCCGTGGCGATGATATCGGAAGTCAATCTAGTCGAGAGTGATAATTCTTGGTGGATTGACTCGGGGGCCACGAGACATGTGTGTAAGGACAGGGGGTTCTTCACAACTTTTGAGCCCATGGACAACGGAACTGAGTTGCTCATGGGAAATGGGGTGTCGGTACCGGTTAAAGGAAAGGGAAAAGTTGATTTACTTTTCACATCTGGAAAAATCCTTACTTTAACCGATGTATGCTTCGCCTCTGACGTTAAGAAGAACCTCGTGTCTGGTGGCCTGTTAAATAGGTTTGGGTTTAAGTTGGTCTTCGAGGCCGACAAGTTTATTTTGTTTAACGGTAGAGTTTTTGTTGGCAAAGGGTACTTATGTAATGGTATGTTCAAAATGAGCATTGATAATAAAATAGGAAGTTTTGTTTATATACTTGACTCGTCATTTTTATGGCATCAAAGATTAGGTCATGTGAATTTTCGTAGATTACATAAAATGGTTAATTCTTTGTTGATTCCTCACATAGATAAAGTTGATGACAAATGCAAAACGTGCATGCTAACTAAGATAACGAAATTACCATTTCCTTTAGTGCAAAGAGAGACTAATCTACTTGACCTAGTACATAGCGATTTATGTGATTTCAAGCGCACACCGAGTTTAGGTGGAAAGAATTACTTTGTGACATTTATTGATGATTGTTCGAGATTTTGTTACGTATATCTGATAAGTAACAAAGATGAGTCGCTTGATAGATTTAAAGCTTATAAAGCAGAAACTGAATTACACTGTGAGACCTTCCTCAAAAGCCTTAGGTCGGACCGGGGTGAGGAGTACTACGATCCTAAATATTTCGAAACCACCGAAATTATACATGAAATAACTGCACCGTATACGCTACAACAGAATGGCGTGGCTGAGAGGAAAAATCGGACTCTAACTGAGATGGTTAATTCCATGTTATCTTATTCCGGTCTCAGCGATGGGTTTTGGGGTGAGGCTATGTTAACAGCCTGTCATATATTGAATAGAGTTCCAAACAAAAGAAATAAAATAAACCCGTATGAGTTATGGAACAAACAAGCCCCTAGTTTGACTTATCTGAAAGTGTGGGGATGTAGGGCAGTTGTTAAAGTCCCTGAACCTAAACAAAAAAAGTTAGGAAAGAGGCATTGATTGCATCTTTGTGGGTTATGCGTCTCATAGCAAGGCATATCGGTTCTATGTAATCGAACCTAATGATTATATCAATGTGAATACGATAATAGAATCGAGAGACGTGATATTTGATGAGAATCGGTTTTCTATCCCCAGACCGAGGGATTATGTACTGGTTGAAAGTGACACTTAAGTGCCACATGACGATATTCGTCATGAGAGGGAAGATATCCCTGAAAGTGCTTTAGAACTCCGAAGGAGTAACAGAGCAACGAAAGAGAAATCTTTCGGTTCGGACTTCTACACATATTTGGTAGAAGGTTCAAGGAACGATGTGGACCAAGTGGCTCCATATTGTTGTGTCATGGAGGCTGATCCCATGACATTTAATGAGGCAATGAGGTCTCATGATTCCTCGTTTTAGAAAGAGGCTATGAATGATGAGATGGATTCCATCTTAGGTAATAATACCTGGATCCTTGTGGACCTTCCACAAGGAAGTCAGCCCATCGGGTGTAAGTGGATCTTCAAAAAGAAAATGAAATTCGATAGAACGATTGACAAGTTCAAGGCCCGAATGGTGGCTAAAGGGTTCACCCAAAAGCATGGGTTGGACTATTTTGACACGTATGCCCCCGTGGCAAGAGTATCGACGATAAGGGTATTGATTGCCCTTGCCTCTATTTATAAACTAGTGATACACCAAATGGATGTCAAAACGGCATTCTTGAATGGTGAGCTAGAGGAGGAAGTGTACATAGAACAACAGGAAGGGTTTGTCGTTCCAGGCCAAGAGAGAAAAGTGTGTAAACTCATACATTCTCTATATAGGCTGAAGAAAGCCCCGAAACAATGGCATCAGAAGTTTGATTAAGTTGTTCTTAACAACGGATTCATTATAAATGAATCGGATAATGTTTCTATAGCTAGTTTGATAATGGCAAAGGGGTCATTACATGTTTGTATGTCAATGACATGCTGATATTCGGTACTGATGTGGAACAAGTAGAGAGAACCAAATGGTTTCTCTCTAAAAATTTTGCTATGAAAGACATGGGTGAGGCGGAGGTGATCCTCGGTATTAGAATTGTAAGGAGTGGTGATTCTATTTCCTTGACTCAGTCTCACTATGTTGAAAATGTGTTAAAAAGGTTCCATTTTGATGAGTGTGCATCGGCGTCTGTCCCGTTGGACCCTAGTGTGAAACTAGTACCGAATGAGGGCGCTCCAGTGTCACAACTGAGATATGCCCAGGTCATTGGTAGTCTTTTGTATGCCATGACGAGCACAAGGCTAGATATAGCCTTTACTATTGGAAAGCTGAGTAGATATACTAGCAATCCAAGTAAGAGCCATTGGAAAGCTGTGGAACGTGTACTAAAGTACCTCAAGAAGACTATGAGTTATGGTCTTTCTTATGTAGGGTATCCTCCAATTTTGGAGGGATACTCTGATGCAAATTGGATCTCCGATATGGAGGATCATGCATCCACAAGCGGGTGGGTATTCCTGCTTGGTGGGGGTGTGGTTTCTTAGGGTTCTAAGAAACAGTCCTGCATAAGTGATTTAACTATGGCAGCGGAGTTTATAGCTCTCGTGTCTGCAGCTAAAGAAGCCGAGTGGTTAAAGGATCTCTTGTATGAGATACCTTTGTGGCCTAAGCCGATCTCACCGATATCTATCCATTGTGATAGTTAGGCTACGCTGTCTAAAGCGTACATTGAGGTATACAATGGAAAGTCCAGATACATTGGTGTAAGACATAGTATGATGAGGCATCTCATTCGAGAGGGTGTCATCACTGTGGACTTCGTGAGGACCAGTCAGAATGTAGCAGATCTGTTTACAAAAGGTCTAACTAGAGACTTAGTTTTGAAAACAAGTGAAGGGATTGGTGTGAAACCTGTTATTTTTAGTCGCCCATGATAGGCCCTTAACTCGACACCTAGTATGACGCTAGGTCTCGGGTTCAATGAGAGAGGCTTGTCATCTGTGTGACTGCAAGCACTAATGATAAATTTTCCATCCTGAGTGTGAAGTGCTTGATACCTGCATCAGAGATTCTAAAGGATGAGCAAATGCTCTTAATGGACCTGGTTCTAGAACATATTGAATGTCGCGTCACAGGGACATGATCAATGAGGTCCACCTTAGTGTGTGTTGATAATTGGCCGCTTCAAATGGGTGATTTCTGACTAAAGGTTTGGCCCTGAAACACTCACGAAGGGTACAGGACACAAGGCCACAAATGTGTCGATTTGGGAGGTGTAGGGTGTGTACAGGAAGTACGACGAGTGTGTGATTGGATAGTCGGTTAGTCAAATGGGTTGTATGGTTCAAAGCTTGGTCTACTATTTTCGATCCGATTAACTGTATGGTCCTTTCACTAGCCAGGGGCTCAATCGGGAGACACCCATGTTGATGCACGACGTGGCGTCCTTTATTCGAGATGTCATATTGAGATTGTATTTTGAAAATGGTGGGGGATTGTTGGTGTATATTCAAAATATGTGTTGATAAATATGTAAAACATTGTTTAATGTATGTATAAAATGTGTATGAGATAATCCCGGTATGTGTTTAAGTGTCTAAGACATATGAGGGGTGTGTGTCGACACATGGGCCATGTGTGTCGACACACAATCCTACAGTACCATTGGGAATTAGGTGTGTGTCGACACACATGGCCCGTGTGTCGACACACAATCTTACAGTAACCTTCTGTGTCAATGTGTGTGTCGACACACAGCCAGATTTCTGGCAGTTATCTTCGCGCCTTCTGTCCCGGTTTTTGGTGTCTTTCCTTTGTTTTCTCTTGGGGACATCTTCTTCCATTGGAAACATGTAAATACCCCCATCTGATACTTGTTGAATTACATTGAAAATATATGATTTTGATTAGAGAGTCACAAGAGTAAAAGATATTGAAGAACATCTTTGTGTGTTCTTGAATTCTTTGAGTGTATACAAGTGTTTGTTGTCTTAAACTTGATCAATCTCATTTCATCTTTGTCAATTTCTCCTCGTACACATCTTCACTCCATATTTGGTTGTTGTTGTATCCCCGAGGATATTTTGTATACCGAAATAAGCCTTAAAGAAAGTGATCACATGGCCTCAACACCTGAGATCTTGGGTTACCCGATTGCAAGGATTTTGCAAGTATATTCTGAATTTTTCTAACATGTATTGGGTATATTATAACAGAAATGGGGTAGGTATGGGTATAGTATTATACCCACTTTACTACACTCCATACACGCCCCCGTTCCATTTTATATCCATTATACCCGTCCTATTTTGTATTAATTTAACTTTTAAATTAAAATATACGTGTTTAAATTTAATTACATAGATTATTTATCAATGTTGTTTTTAAAAATTGTATTAAATAATTAATAAGGGCGGGTATAAATAATCATTTTGTACCCACATTAGGGCAGGTATGTGACAAGTAATAATACTTTGTTGGATACCTGCGGGTGTGGGTATGGATTTGTACGCACAAAGTGGGTATGGTTATCCATTTCATACCCATAGCGGGTATATGGATATAGATTTGGGTGACGGGTACGAGTATAGAGGAGGCATCCCTACACCTGCCCCACCTTATTGCCATCCCTATACGAAGGCCTAAAGTGGATAATTGTGTTCTGTTAAAAAAGGGGGGAAAACTTATCACTTAGTATCCTGAAATTTAATTATTTATTACTTAGGTATCCAAATATTTTAATACATACCATGAGATGCCTTGAGTTTTAGAGATTTTATCACTTAGGTACTATGAACTTTTAAAATTCTATCAATTATATATCTTTTTGTCAAAAATTCAATAGGTTTTTACGTTAGAAAATGCTAAAATTGAATGCAAGTTAACAATATATTAGTATATTTATTAGAATTTGATTTGTTTCCCAAGAAAAAGTGAAAATGACACATAATTATGGTAATTTTAAGTGGTTTACATTAACATCTGGAGAATATTTTATCACAATTTTTACATCAACATTTTTAAATAAAATAGATTAAATTCTTACAAAACTTTATCAAATTCTAACATATGATACCTAGGTGGGGCACCCTATTACAAGCTTTAGAAATACATACAAAAGATGCGAGTCAAAAAACAATTCCAGCCTCCAAATATCACGAATGATAGCTTGATATTTGCATGGAGGATGTGAGGACCTATTACAAGCCAAAATGGCAAACAAACAATCGGACTCAATAATATTATCATCTCATCCAAATGAAAACGCCATAAAACATGCCCCTCGAATGGCTAGCACCTCAACCACCTGAACCAAAGCTGAAGCCGCAGAGGAACACCAATCGCCAACCAACATCCCTTAGTGATCACAAGCAACCACTCCTAACTTTGTCTTGCCATCTTCATCCCTCCAAGCTGCATCAACATTGTGCTTGATAACAGGTTGAGGAGGAGGGGTCCATCTACACTATTGCTGGCTAGTGACCAATCACATAGCCAAGTTTTACTTTATTGTATCCTTTGAGACGCCCCAGACCATATAGTCGCTAATTCCCCTTCCTCCTATCAGCAGTTTGGAAATTTTTAGAAATAAGTATGGAGGAAAACATTGTTTGAGTTTAGGGATATCCCAACTCCTCAAATTAGAACGAATAAGATCATATAGTTTCTCAGGACATAGTTAGCCACCTCTGAGCGAGGGCTTGAAGGGCCACCAAGGCAAGCTACCCACTGATCCTCTGTAACTCAAACCTACTCTCCATCACCAATGGACCACAACAAATCATCCCTTATGAAGTCTCTACTCATAAGAATACTTCTTTATCACCATGAAGGGTTTCTACCCCATGAAGCATTAGAGAAGTTGGAATTTGGGAAATGAATTCCCTTGACCACATGAGCGTAAAAAGAATCAACAATATTAAGGAGTATCCATGCTTCTTTTCCAAGTAAGGAGATATTCAACCCCTCAAAGTCTTGAAACCCCGTACCCCATCCTTTTTCGGGCTAGACAACTATTTCCATAAGGCCTAGTGAATAGCTTTATTCTTGCGAGTGTCACCCTTCCATCAATAATTAGCAATGAGGCTATTAATTTTTCTGCAAAAGATTTTGGAATTTTGAGCGCATAACATAAATCAGGATAGCCAACTGGACTGACTTAACCAACACCTCCCTTCCCGCGTGGAAAAGTTAAGAATTGGACTAGCTTTTAACTCTATGTGTATACGGCCAAGGATAAAGGCAAGGACCATACTTTTGGATCTGCCCAACATCAACTAAAGCCCCAAATAATTGTCCTCATTACTCGTAACATCTTCCACAAAACCATTCAAATGGCGATTCCTGATCTTAGTTGGCACATTGCTTGAGAAGATGGCATGGGACTTACTAAAATTAGCATCCTACCCTAATGCACAAAAAAGAGAAATGACTTTTTTTACAGCTCTACAAGTCTCCTCATTTGCTTCAGAAAAGAGTAAATAATCATCAGCAAAGAACAGGTGGGACATTGGAGGGGTGAATTTGTTAATATGCAAGGGGGACCAAGAACCCGTGTTAACCGCATCACAAATTAACTGCGAGAAAGCATTCGTTACAAAGATAAAGAGGTACGGCGATAAAGGGTCACTGTGACGCGAGCTCCCCTGGATCCTGCACTTTCCTAATGAAGTCCCACTAACAACCGAGCTAACACTGACAATGGTCACACATTGCATTCCCATTGAATAAAAATATGGTTAAATCCCATTTTGTTTAAAAGCCTTCAAGGAACACCCAATTGACTTGATCGTGAGCCTCTGATAAGTCAACTTTAAGCGCCATAAACCCTCTTTTACCGCTTTTTCTCATTATCATACTATGGAAAATCTCATGAGACACTATGATATTATTTTGAATTTGTATATCTTTGACGAATGCTGGTTGAAAAGAGGCTATGAGGTTATGATGCAGCCCATATCTTCGCAGGTAGGGGAATGTGTGACTAAGAGTTTTGATCCGTGCAAGAGTCTTCTAGTTGGGAAGATGCGGATTGGCTAGATTAGGCTAGATTTGTTAAATTTATCCTTATTTTAGTTATCTTGAAGATCGGAGATATGTTTTGATAAAATTATTTTGTTCCTATTGTTATTTTGATTTTATTTGTAACTTTAAGCTTAGTTAAGGAAGTTCCTTTAGAAATAGAAGGAACCTGATTAGGGTTTTGATTCAGTTTTGATATTAGAGATATTTTTTTAATATTTTGGTCTTTCTAGTTCTCTAGTGAGAGAATTGATATTAAGAATTTTTTTTCCTTTGTTTCTTATTAGTTTTTGTAATAGAAATTTAGTGGAAGGCTTTTGAATCCTTCCATTCCCAATCTATTATCTTTTTGATGATGCATCAGTTGATATCAGAGCTCATAATGTTTCTGTGATGGCCCATGGGCGATAGAGATACGCTGTCGTCCCAGACATGTATGAAAGAGACCTTCAACGTCATATGGATAGAAGGTTCGATGAGATGGAAGCGAGATTCTAGCTAATCGAGTGGAGGATGGGACAAGCGGTTATCGAGCTTCATCATCTATCTCGAACCCATGCTCGATGAGAGGATTACTAGACATTCACAGAGGAAAGCTTCGATAACTATCACCATCGATCATCCTCCACAACCATAGAACCACCACTATAATCGTTAAAACCAGTGAGTCATCACTTTACTACCTCCTCAACCCTAGTACCAACATCACCATGACCTATTTTGTCCTCAAAACCATCACTACCACCAACCCACCATGATCCACCAACTCTGTTTCACCCACCAATAATAACGGATGATGAACCTTTTCATGACTTTTCTTCTCTACCAATCTTTGATGAGCTTATATGCGATGAGCCTATTTATGATGAGGGAAAACTTGAGGATGCTAAAATCCAAGACCAAATTCCATCTTCACTGATATGCCCACCAACTCTTAAGGCATGCGATATAGTACTGCAGGCATGGTTAAAAGGATCTTCACATGGTTTTCATTGATTTAAAGAAGGCATATGATAGAGTGACAATAAAGGTCCTATAGAGAGTCTTGGAGAAGAAAGGCATCCCCGTGACCTATATTCGAGCCATTAAAGACATGTTCAATAGTGCACTAACAAATTTGCGAACAGCGGAAGGGGAGATAGACACTTTTCCCATTACAGTTGGGGTGCACCAAGGATCAACCTTTAGTCCCTTTTTGTTTATTCCAGTTATGGATTGGGGTATATATAAAGGGGTGTGTTTTGGTGCATACTTTTTGCGGATGATATAGTTCTGGTGGGAGAGTCTAGAAAAGAGGTGAATGAGAAGCTGGAACTTTAGAGAAGAGCCTTAGAATTAAAAGGCTTACGACTCCGTAGATACAAGATCGATTATGTGAAATTTAAGTTATGTATCTCAACCAGGTCAAGCATAGATGACTTCAAGATTGGATCAAACTGCATTCCGAAAAAAGCTTGTTTTAAATATATGGGTTCCATGGAGCAATAGGATGGCGAAGTTGACGAGGATGTCAACAATCAAATTAAAGTTGATTGGCATAAATAGAAGATGGCCTCTACCATTCTATGTGATAGAAAGTTCTCGTAAAAGCTGAAGTGAAAATACTATAAGATGGTAGGGAGACGGGCTATGTTATGCAGTATGAAGTATTGGCCAATTGAACGGCAGCACACATAGAAGCTAAAGGTGGTAGAAATGAGAATGTTGCGATGGTGTGTGAATGCACAAGGAAGGATAGGGTCAAAAATAACATCATAAGAAGCAAATTGGGCATAGCCCCAATTGAAGATAAGTTGAGGGGGCAACGTGTCACGAGATGGTTTTTGGCACCCTTGTCAAGCCCATGCGCCACTTAACTTCACTCCGAAAGTACCTCGTCAAGTCAGGCTACCTAAGAACCCCAAAGGCTATATTTATGTGGAATTAAGGCAAGAAAGTGTTTAAGGAACAAAGAAATTAGGGACACAAGTATATTTGATCAACACTTTAAAGAGAGAAAGAGAGTTTGGATGAATTGGGTGATTTTTTTGGTCACCGTGGCAATTGCCGTTTCTTTATTATTTATACTCAAAGGGAATTACATAGATGCATGAACCATGTGGAATCCCTAAGGGACACGGCTCAAGGCTAGGGACATGACTTTAAGCAAATATATGAATCTAGTCTAAGTACATGAATCTTAATAAGCAAAATTGGGACACGTCCCCCTTGGGCAGGCCATGTCCATGAACCATGTCAAGGTTCAAGGGACACGTCTCCTCTTGACAAAGGACGCAACCTTAGGGAAGGGACATGACCCGTCATGTCAAGGCGTGCACATGGACCTTGTCAAGGGACCAAGGGACGCAACCCAACATGTCAAGGGACACGCCTCTTCATACATACACACATCTAAGCACAAAAATGGAAGGCCTAGTACATTCTAGGGCTTTCTAGTACATCATCAAAAATAAAAAGTACTATTAAAATAGGCGTTGAGTGATAAACGGGTACGGTAGCTTGGGCACTTTAGGAGGTAACTGGCCACAACCTTTGTCAGAAGATGAACAACTCCATACTATGCACAGGAGGAGAAGGACGAGTAGGCCAAGTAAG
Source organism: Simmondsia chinensis (assembly GCA_018398585.1). Classification (NCBI taxonomy): domain Eukaryota; kingdom Viridiplantae; phylum Streptophyta; class Magnoliopsida; order Caryophyllales; family Simmondsiaceae; genus Simmondsia; species Simmondsia chinensis. The sequence goes on from JAGTTD010000001.1 coordinate 36,364,800, forward strand.
AGATGGATGGAGACGACTACACTGGACCTCACCCACTTAAACCTAAATGAGGAGATGGCCTTAGATTGAGTAGAGTGGAGAGTTAGAATAGGTGTAGCTGATATAGCGGTTTTAGGGTAAATGAGCGCAACGGAGCTAGTCCATTGCGCCACTAGGCTTATATGTCTGCTTGTTTGCCAATGTTGGTGTGCTATTGGATCCTGTGCTTATTCGTGCGGTGCTTTATTACTTCATGGTGCTATGTGCTTTGTGGCTTGTGGCTGTGTTGTTTTGTGCTTTGTGCTTTATTCTTGTAGGTGCTTTATGCTTTCTATATGCTTTTCAGCTTGGGGGTTATCGGACACAATCTCCCTTTAGGGTGCTACAAGGCTGCGTACATCCCACCCCGCCCCCTCCAAAAAAAAGCTCCTATAGTAGCCGGAGCCCTTGCAGCATTGGGCTTCTTGTTGTTGTTTTACTGATATGTCCACCAACACCGACCTTTCCCACCACTCATAAACCATCACCGATCCAGCTGCATAGAACACCATTAGCTCCACCGAAAACATTATCCACCCAACCACCATCACGAGTGCCAATTAATATAACCCCACCTCTGAGAGCTTCAGCACATAAGCTAGGAGCCTTTGATTTTCCCCGTGGTCATCTTCATCCAGCAACAAAACTAGCGTGTCAAATTTGAAGGTGAATTCTTTCTAGGTCGGGGAGGATGATTGATATGCATTTATTATATGATTTTAGACTAACTTTTCAATTACCATATACTTAATCTCTATGAATTTTGCTTACTTTTACTCTTTTTGTCATTTCATCAAGAAGGAGCAAAATTTGTGATTTAAGGCTAAAAAGGATCACATCCCAATTCAAGTCCAAACCGGAGGCTGAAAATAAGAGAGAAATTCAACTAAAATCATTAATTGGGTCATTATGTATAAGATTAAAAGCCTAGTATGGTGAGAAAAATTCAAATAAGGAAAAGGATATTGTAGACTTTGACAAATAAGGAATAGCTATGCGTTACGACATGGGCTCTTTAAATTTTTTTTTTTTTTTTGTTTTGGAAGCATGGTGGCAGCAGCTAAAAACTGAATTTTGGCTATAATTTGCAAAAACAATAAGCAAGCAAGTAAAGGAAGCATAGGACTAAAGCATTGGATGTGTTAGACATCATTTCACATCATTTTGTGCCATTTTTGGCCTGTCGTTGCTATTATAAGAAGGAGGAAGCACACAGCAGCGAACAACAACTTCGGGAAGCAAAAATTTGGACTATTTTGGAGCTGAAAATCAATAAACAGCTCAATCATGGGCGAATCCACTGTTATATCACCGGGGGCATGGGCCCCAGTGACTTATGGACTGAATCTTAAGTATTAGTTGCTGCTTATTATAATTTTTAAATATATATATATATATATATATATATATATATATATATATGTGAAAGAATGGTGCCTCCCATTATTATGCTCATTATTTCCCATGTCAAGAGTTTAAGGCCACCAAACATCAATTTTTTGAACATTTGAATTCATTTTCAAGCACTATAAAACCCTATATAATATACAAATAGCAACAGATTTATAATCTTTCACTAAGTTTTTTTTGGGAAAAACACTAAGTTATGATTTTATTAACTTATATGAAATTTTTTTGGTTATAGTAGTATGTGTATGTGTGTACATATACATATATATATATATATATATATATATATAATTACTATTATTTTTTATTATAAATATAGACCCTGATTTATTAATTTTTGATCCTTCACTGACTATAGTTATGCCCCTACTGAACAAACTTCTAGATCGGCCACTATATTCCATCAACGATATTAGCTACAATTCGAGTAAAGTTTGGAGGAACACACCTCCACCAAATATGATTACAAGAGGGAGAACATTGTAACTTAGCAACAAAGTGGACCACCCTATTATATGATTTGGCGGCCCAGGCAAAAGAAAAAGACTCAATACATGAAACCATAGACAAAACATCCTCTAAATTGGTCATTTGGCGGGCCAAGCTTTTGGATGTACTCAATAAGGCGCTTAGAGTTGGACTCAAAGATCACCTTGGACCAACCATAAGAGTGGGCCAAGGAGCATGCTGCGTGAACTCCCAATGCTTTTGCCATCAAAGTTGAAGAGGTAGGAACGGATCCACGCCACCCACCAATAATAGAACCACTAAAATTTCTATCCCCAATAGCAGCTATGGTGCTTATCAAAATCCATGCAGCGTCGGAGTTGAGCTTGATGGCATCATGGGACCCGGGGGACACTAGGAAGAGGGTGATAGAAATGGAGCCCAAATCCCATGAGAGGGAAAGTAACAGAGAAGGCTTATGAGCATGCATGAGATACAAGAGATGCCACCTCCCTGGGGTCATAGGCAGTCCTGTTGAAAATAAACGAGTTGCAAGCCTTCCAAATTTTCCAACAAAGAAAACTAATCTTACAAAGGGTAACCTGGGAAAGCATAAGGTCTAGACATATGTGGTCCCACCACCACCTTAAGCTGCGAAAACCCTCTAAAGAAGGCTTGAAGCCCAGGTTTAAACAAAACCACTAGCACGGGCGAGGGGATAGAAAAAGAAGATGTGGTCCAATTACTCTTCTTCTGTCCCACACAGGAAGCAACTTGGGGGAAGAGGGATACCTCTTGTCTTCAGGTTGGCACTAGATGCAAGAGCATTCGAATAGCCATGCCATACGAGTGCTTGACTTTGGGTAGGATTGGAAGGTTCCATAAGGAGCACAGGGCTTTCAGGTTCGGGCTTGGGCAAGAGGAGGATGGGTGGTTGTGGTTTGATCAAAAGAATTATTGACCTCTTTTGTGATGCTTTGGGGGAATCGGTGAACTTTGATAAGTCACATATTTTCTTTTCTTCCAATGCCCCAGATCATCTCATAAAGAGGGTGCCTGGATTGCTTAGGGGTTGGGCTAAGGGAGTAAATGATGTTTACATCGGCCGCCAGGTCCCTTGGAGTGGATAAAAAAAAATGCCCTACATTACCTCTATGAGCGTATTAGGAAAAGAAAAATGCACTGCATTACCTCTATGAGCGTATTAGGAAAAAAGCACAAGATTGGAAAGCAAAGGTACTGTCTCACAAAGGATGAAAAATCCTCATCAAATCGATATTGTCTTCTATCCCATATTATGTGATGCATTGTTATAAGATTCCTATCACTTTTAGCTGTAAACTTACTAGCTTGCTTGGCCATTTTTGGTGAAAAGGTGGGTCTCACAAGGACAAGGGAATCCACTGGATTAGGTGGGAAAAAATGACTCGTCTAAAAGCCCGTGGTGGTATGGGTTTCAGGGATTTCGAGGATGTCAATCTTGCCATGTTGGCTAACCAAGCTTGCTTGGCTCTTCAGAACCTCGTGGCTCTCTGAGTTAGAATCCTTAAAGGAATTTATTATCACGATACCTCCTTCCTCAAGTCAAAATTGGGTCATAACCCATCTTGGGGTGGAGAAGTCTCCTTCAAGGAGGGGAATGTGTTGGAATATCTAAAGTGGAAAGCAAGTTAATATGGGTCCCCTCCAGCCCGAGCTTTTGCATCATGTCCCCTCGCCCTCCTGATACCCGGTTCACCACGGTGGACCATCTCATCACGACAATAACAAATGTTGGAACCACCATCACCTGGACTTGTTGTTTGGTAAAGAAGAGGCTGCTCTAATCTTGGCCATACCAATTGGGGACCGTACCATGGACGACATTTTGGTTTGGCATCGCTCTAGGGATGGATCATTCTCGGTGTAGTTCGGTTATGCTCTTTGGAATGCTGCTTGTTCCATTGAAAATGATACAGGGAAAGAGGGTGCACTTGTCTCAACCCTCTCTTGATGGGGAAAGAGTTAAGTCTTTTCTTATTAATATCAGGAGAGATGGGGACAGAAGAGAAACAATCCATAACCAAGTTCACAAAGATTGGAGAAAAACTCCTTTTCAACATAAGTTTTTCCTTTTTTTTTTTTTTGATAAATTAGCGATAAATATTATATACCAAAAAAGAGATATACTGGAATACGAGGGGTATACCCCAAGACACGGCAAAAGCCTACAAAGCAAACCAAAAAAATGGAAGCTAACATGCTGAAGACAACAAATAAAGCAAAAGCTAACAAGTGAAAAAACAAGCGTATACTAAGTGACAATCCCCACTTTTGAAGAAGATCGGCATGGCGATGAGCATCACGGAGGGAGGAAGCAGCTAGAAGACAATTCCAAACAATGCCAGTAATCTCCTCAGTCACAGTAGCAGAAGGTCTAAACTGATGTCTCTAGATCCTCAGGTTCTGCTCATACCAAAGGGTGTAGACAGTCACTGAAAAACCCCTTTTCAACATAAGTTTTTCAAGGAAAGACCAGTCCATTTGGTCATAGGCTTTTGAGATCAAGTTTGATGACAATGAAAGATTTACCTTGCCTTCTTTTGTTCTTGAGAGTTCTTCTTTCCTTAACGAAGGCCGCTTGTGAAGTTGAGATGAGTTGGTTCATATAAGAAGAGAGCCTATTGCCCATGATTTTGGAGATAATTTGTAGTTAAAATTGCATGGGCTTATAGGTCTGAACTGAGATAAATTTTTAGGGCAAGGTACTTTTTCTCTCAAAGAAAACACAAACAGCATTAAACACATCATCCAACAAAATATCCCAGAAGCTTGAGTAGAAAATACCAGGAAAACCAGCCAGTTTAGAAGCTTTTAGACCCCTAAGGGAGAATGCAGCCTCCCGGACCTCATCAAGAGAAACGGGTGCGACAAGTGCCCTATTCATGTCATCAGAAAAGTAGGCCCGTGTGGAAAGGAGCGCTTTGTCCAAACACGATACAGGCCAAGACTCATAAAAATGCTAGTAGTGACATGACACAAGGTTCTCAATTTGAACCGAGTTGTCAACCTAGTTGCCGACGGAGTCCATAATTATGCGAGTAATATTGGATCTCTTTCTATGGGTGGAGGAGGCATGGATGAAGCGTGTGATTTTATCCCTAAATTTGAGCCAGTTAACTCTAGATCGCTGACGCTAGAACCTCACTTCAGCTTCCTAGTGCGTCTCAAGGATGGCTTTCCACTTATTCTCTTCTTCGAAATCTACTTGATCAGAAGGTTTGCCTTGGATCAGTGTAAGTCTCTGGAAAGCCTCACTGACAAGTCTCTTTTCTAATGATGTCAGGAGATACTCCGATCTTTGAGTTTTTATGGCATGACAACAACTTGCGGCTAAATTGGAACATACGTGAGCCATGACCATGTAAGGACTATCCATTTGCCACAATGTCTTTGCAATCATCCTCAAAGAGCCATTTACATTCAAATTTGAAGTCACGGGTATGATTTTGAGAGTCCTCATAGAGAAATAGAATCAAGGGGAGTGGTCAGAACCAACAGTTGAAAAGTAGGGTCGCATGGACCTCGAGAAAACACATCTGCTAATTCGCATTAACCTCCTTTCATATTTCTCCCCACAAGCTGGTTATTTGACCAAGAGAAACGACAACCAGATGGAGAAATTTTAAGGAAGTCACAAGAGTCAAAAAAGTCAACACCCTTCTGCATTGGTAGAGACTCACGTCGGATCCATCAAATTTATCCTCAGCCAAGGAGATAAAGTTGAAGTCACCCAGAATAGTGAGAGCTCCCTGAAAAGTCTGACAAGTCATTGTAAGATCAGACCAAAACCTTGATGTTTTGCTTTTACACAGTTCACCATAAACAAACACATGGATCCATTTTTTTCCAGCACAAATATCCTCAATATTACAAATTATAAATTTGTTAGAAGAGGAAAGAATTATCACATTAACAACCTGGGACCAAAGAAGGGTAAGACTGCCCGCCAAACTAATGGGGTTCACCACAAAAAAAAAGAAGGGAACCCCAATGCGTTAGCTCTACTTCTAGCAACTTCATATTTTTATTTAGTTTAAAACAAAAAAAATAATAAAAGGCCTAAATTTGGAAATGTGCTCCCTAAGAGCTTGAATTGTAAGGATTAACCAAGTCCTTGATAGTCCCAACAAATGATACTCATGGCTCCGGAGGCAGTTGTTCTAAGACAACCGCCGCAAGCTCACAGTGGAAAGGGTTACTGGAACTTGTTGCATCGTCTTCCATCAACTCAATAATCCCGATGCTTGCACAAACAATACCTGAAGGTGGAGATCTGGAACTCGATCCGCATTTGATCATGGACCCCACTACTCTTCTGATTTTTCAAAGGCTAACCATTCCACTCGACCCTAGAAGGTTTGTGACATTGTTATCTTCCTACGAGAAACGACCTGAAGCCAGCCCCTATTCCTTAAAAGTACTTCCAATGAAATTGAAATTGTCCCTTGAAATCAAGTGGTCAAGGGTCCAATTCTCTCTACGATCTGTCTAAATGAAATCTAAAACTAACCATTGGAGCATACACTTCGCCTTCTAGTTAGCCACGAGAATGTCTTGTGAAGGTTCAACTTCTCTCTTACCCTTTCTGTAAGTTGCAGACAATCCTACACTAACATCCTTGAGCATGGAATGGGGTTTCTGGATGGTGGTATTTGGGTTTCTGAAACATTCATTAGTACTAGAATTTTGAAGGGCTTACAAAGTAGTCAAAGCCCAATCTTGTTGAACTCCAAGAACTACAATGTCAATGTTGTCCTGGTCCATTTTTCATGGTTTGTGTTGATGGAAGATGGTTCTGGAGGCCCGAGATCAATTTTTTTAGTGGAGAATTCTCTAGCTCTCAATTGGTTGTCGTTAAGTGGATCATCTTCATTAGGACAATGTTTCTGGATACGACCATTTTTCTCATAGGCATAGAAAAAATCCACCTATCTTTCATATTTAAAACGGATACATAGCTTATCCGAATTCTTTCTTGGAAGGATGAACCCCTTTTTTAGGGGTTGATTGAGGTTAATTTCCACTTTCATTCTAATGATTTTGCACCATAGCTAGTTTTTGTCCTTATCCATATCAATTTTTATGACATTGGGAAAGAGGTTATCAATTCTACGGCCATTATCCATGGTCATCGTGGGTTCATTTACCAAGAACTAAGGCACCGAATGTCATTAGAACTCCAAAGTTAAGTGTGCTTGTGTGAGAGTAGTACCAGGATGGGTGACCTCTTGGGAAGTCCTTGTATTACCAACCCCATAAGGTTGGGGGTCCTCGGATACAGCCTCTTAGCAAGGTTACAACCTGAAAGGGTAAGGCTGCGTACATCCACCCCTCCCAGATCCCGCTTATACGGGAGCCCTTGAGGCACTGGGTTTGTTGTTGTTATTGTATCCATGGTCATCATGTTGAGGGGAAGACCATGGACTTGGATCTAGGATTTAGAGGTAGAGAAATAAATATTAGTGGAAAGGAATGTCTCTGGCCATTCTTTTATGACCTAGAGAGAGTCATTAATGGTCCAGGGCATACCCTCCCGAACTCTGGACCTATCGTCTTTCTTCTAACAAATGGACAAGAAAAGATTTGATTCAAGTTCATGGATCTCAAGTTTACATTTTAGTTGCCAGGCTTTTCCCAACCTAACTCGGCCCCTCCTTGATAGTCCTATCAAACAGCATTTTACTAACCAATGTACATGTTTTCTGGGCCTAGTTGAAACCACCACCTTCCTCAAGGTCTAGATAGTTGTGATTTAGCATATGTGCTTCAGAAGAGCCTAGTTCTCCGTTTGGACTAAGGGAAAGTGGGAATAGTATTGAAGAGGGAAGTAAAAATGGTAAGAATATGTTTTTGGTTGCTTTTGTGGGGTGCAAAATGGGCCAAGGTGATAGGGGGTTAAATAGGCATAGTAAAAGGGAATTAATATGGCAGGTGAAAAAAGGTCAAATGTCAAACTAACCTCTTACTTGATGGAAGAGAAGGATAGGGAAATTATTGTGAGGCAGATAGATGCAGTTCTGAGGGGGCCACCTACCTCGGATTAGGTTTGAGGAATGGTCAAGAGGATTAAATGAGGGGTTTTCTGGATAAGGGAAAGATTGGGATTTTTTAGGATTAGGGTTAGATGCAGTTCCGAGGGTGCCACCTCCCTCGGATTTTTTAGGATTAGCTCCACCAAAGAGCACTTTAAGTAGAAGCTCTTTTTCCCCTAATCGAATATAATTGCTATACATTTATGTTGAATGAACGTTGGATTATAAATATTAAGAGTATATATATTTTGTTTATATAAGCTTGAGTATGGTAAAAAATTTACATAAAGCATAAAATATTTTATTCTTTCAATCTCATATACTCTTTTGAAAATATAGTGAGTTTGGTAGGTAGAGTTTGGGGATCTTATATTACCGCATAGGTTAAGGTCCGACGGATTGTTGAATCCTGGGAAGAGAATGCATTAAAACTTTAATAACAATACTCATGTAGGAGGAGCGCTTCCTTTCTAAGGAGAGCGTTCAGACATGCTTCAACCAAATCAATATATGTTTTTCTAAAATCCTTCTTTTTAATTTATTTTATACCATTGTTGTTAGTATTAAATTGTTGAGTATGATTTGATGAAATGAAGTTATAATTCTTGCGTGTGTAATTAATCCATATTCCGATGTTTGTTTTTTTTATTGAAATATGTTGATATATATTATTCATATTGTTAGACATCATTTCAAGTGATTAATGTACTGTTTAACAATTATTATGAATTATTTCCAACAGTCTTAGGAAAAAAATTGTCTTATTAAAATATTTGAAGCCTTTAGATTCCTAGCCATGCCTTTTATAGTACGGAAAAATATGCATTGTATTCTACTCATTTGTTGATTGGTAGTGTCAGTAAAATAATTTTATAGTAATGTTTTGTTACTTTGCTCAAAGTTCCAAAATTTTTGAAAGGATTATGTAGTTACTTTATACACAATGAATTTGGTGTAATTTTTAGTGCATTCAATATCTTTTACTTGGTGATTATATATCATTATAGTATGAAAGAATATTCATAATTTTGACCTGTTTTTGTTCTAAATTACTGTCTTCATGTTACACGATCTTGAAATTGAGATTCTCATAAATTCAAAATGTGGGGAGCGATCTTCTTTGGTGAGAAAGAAGCAATTTCATGATTCGTATTGCTCTTGGTCAGATTATAATCCATTTATATTTATTAAAAGGTATTATTAGTTGTCACTTGTTCGTATAAATTCATCATAATGATAATGCTACCTTATAATTACTTAAGTCTTATTTATGTTATAATGACTTGTACGCCTCAAGTTGTTAAATGTTTATTTGAAATTGTTATTTAACAAATGAAAGTAGAGGTGACTAAATCTTGAATTACACTGCATGACTTAATATAAAATGCCTTTCCATAGGACGTCACTTTTGGTTCTGGCTTGGAGATGTAGGGGTTAATATAATCAAACTAAGTATTATGTTTGATCATAGTTTGTTATGTATGGCATGCACATATGTTATTTAATTAGCTACACTTAAGTGTTGTATAGATAAAAATCTGGGCCAAACCGAGATGTGGAGATATCGTTAAAATCAAGCTCCTCCTTATATGCATATTTATTTGCTTATGTTGAAGTTGGTTGAAAAAAAAAAAGGGTAAAAAAAATGAGAGAGAAGGAATTCACGTTAACTTATTCTGCTATTTATGCAATTAATTGGCAAATGATGATAGGCACAAATATTGTTAGGCTGTTAAGCAAATTGCTACATATGTGAGTCTTTTTAAAAAATGGGAAAAATGGGTTTATTTTCTAAAATGAAAAAAAAAAATGGGGATTGATTTCTATATTTGCAAAAAAAACATAAATAAAAAAAAGTAAAGCTAATTTGATTTAGTTTTTGTTTTTTGATATAAGTATATGTTGTGGTTATGATTAAAATGAAGTGTAGGAATTTTTGTTGAAGAAGTTTAACATTCATTTTTGTATAATAAATCAGTTTAAAGAAAATGAAATTGGAATATATGAAAACTATTTTTTATGATAATTCTATATATCAAAGAGAATCAAAACTTGGTTTCCTTATAACCATATGATTTGATCTTACGTGAAACATTTTGTGTATAGTTGATGGAAAAAAAATATATGTATTTTATTTTATTAAGTTAAAAGTTATATATTCTTACATATTTTTTGGTGAAAAGATTTTGATAAAAGATTTTATTTCATGTAACTAAAGATATTTAACTTTACGATAGGAAAGAGATATATTTTAAAATAGATGTATATGTTGCTATTTAAAGAAATTCAATGCTAATGGTATTTTTTAAACAATTTTGTTGCTTACAGTTATAAACAGTTATCTGGTTTTAATGTTCGGCTAAAATGCATGCAAATATTATGCCCATATTGTAGTTAATTTAGAGAGTTGGCTATTCTGTGGGAGAGATTAATAAAATAATAAATTTTTTGTCTCTAGAAATCTAACAACATGGAAACTACTGAACATAAAAATAGTTTTCCCATTTCATTGTGTTTAATTACATGTTATGCCTTTTATGTCTAAAAAGAGATGTTTCCTTAAAACATATATATATATATATATATATATATATATATATATATATATATATATATATATATATATATATATATATATTGAAAATAATATATTATTTATATTTATGAGTATCACTCTTTGCCAATCTGACAAGACACTGCCTATTGTAAACTTTGAATTTCCTATTTTTTTTATTTTTCATAATAATATCGTCTGCAACAATCAACAGCCTCCTGCTGCAACTGCTGACCGTCGTCGTCACGTCACTTCACGTCAGCCACCTCGCTGACTAACGCTGCCCACCACCATGCCGGCGACGACCTAGACGGCGACACCCAACTGCCAGTGACACCCTTCGCTATCCCACCCCCACCCCCGCTCCTCCACTCTCCCTCCTCCCCCGACGCCTACCCAGGCCCTCCAACCCCGAGTCACAACCACCGGCCTCCACCACCAGCCTTCGCCGCCCTGCCACCAGCCCAACGCTCCAACATATCACCCCACCCACCGACGAACCGCCCCACCACCTGTTCGCACACCCCCCAACCCCCCAACCCTAGCGCTCCAACACACCCCACCCCCATCCCTACACCACCCCATCGCTCTACCACACCCAGCGCACCACCATCGTCCTCCCCCACACACCGGCACCACCACCACCACCACCGCTACCCACACACCATCCCAACCCAGACCACTGCACCTCATCTCGCCCCACCACCACCACCGCACCACACTCCTCCCGACTCACCACCACCACCACCAACCCCTCATCACCACCACCACCACCACCGACCCCAATCCAAAGACAGTAGCTCGCAACCGGCAACCAAGAGCTGGCCCAAGTAAATATTAGCCGGGTCAGAGTATCAACAATGCACCAGGCCCAGGTTTGATCTATCCTGTATTATAGTAGGGCAGTGTTTTAATTTACCATTGCTAGGTATTTTCCACTGATTCTCTCTCCTTTCATTATTTGAATAGTGTTATATTATTGACTGAGGTGGTACTTTCGTGCGTTTATGCTATAATAAGCTTCGTGTCTATGTTATTCACCCACCCGCGATAGGGCTAGTTCATGAACATTACCAGCCATGGAGCTCAGAGAGTGAGGCCATCTTCAAAGGGGTTGGGGAAGGGGAGGGGGAGGCAAAAGGGGACATGGAACTTGAGACTAGGGACACTAAATGTCGGGACACTAACGAAGAAGAGTGTCGAGGTGGCCCAAATGATGATGAAGAGAAAGATCAACATCGTTTGCCTGCAAGAGACCAAATGGGTTGGCGCAAAAGCCAGGGATGTGCTGGGGCATAAACTCTGGTATGCGGGCAAGGTCAGAGGTAGGAATGGAGTAGGGATCATTGTGGATAGCAGCCTCAAGGATAAAGTAGTCGGAGTAGCAAGGGCTGGTGATAGGATCATAAGTATTAAGATGGTCCTAGATGGTGAAATATTGAATGTAATCAGTGCCTACGCACCCCAAACTGGACTAACTGAGCATGAGAAGGCAACATTCTGGGAGGACTTAGACACAATGATGTAAGGCATACCCCAAGCCGAACAAGTGATGATTGGCGAGGATTTCAATGGGCACGTTGGCGCGATGGAGGACGGCTATGCTTCGTACCACGGAGGATTCAGCTATGGAACCAGGAATGCAGAGGGCAAAGTCCTACTAGACTTCGCGGTCACATATGACCTAACGGTGGCCAACACCTTCTTCAGAAAGCGTGAGCAGCACATCATCATGTACCAAAGCGGTGGGACAAGAAAACAGATTGACTACATACTATTAAGGAAAAGGGTGCAGAGAGATTGCAGGGATTGCAAGGGGACCCCAGGGGAAGACCTGTCTACACAACATAAGGTGTTGTGGGTGGATATAAACACAAAGAAGAGGACCAAAAGAATCAACAAACCTGTGCAGACGCATACCCATTGGAGGGATTTAAAGGGAGAGAAGTATAAGGCATACAAGGAAAGAGTGGAGGCTGAGCTCGGGTGGGACTTCAAGGGAGATGCAAACCAGATGTGGAACCAACTGGCCGAAAAGATCAGAGGACTAGCACGGGAAGTTCTTGGCACGGCAAACGGAAGAGTACCAAGCACCAAAGAGTCATGGTGGTGATGCGAGGAGGTCTAATAGAGGATTAAGGCCAAAAAAGTTTGTTTCAAAGAGTGGGATCATGACAGAGATGAGGATAAGTGACATCAGTATCTGCAAGCCAGGAGAGAAGTAAAGAGAGTAGTCAAAAGAGCACAATCAAGAGCTTGTGAGGATTTCTACAAAAGAATGGAGACCAAAGAGGGTGCAAGGGACTTATATAGAATCACCAAAGCAAGAGAAAGGAAGATCAGGGACTTAGATAGAGTACAATGCATAAGAGGGGAGGATGGACAGGTACTCGTGGATAGGCAACTAATTAAAGCTAGGTGGAAAACGTACTTCCACCAGCTGTTCAACGAACAAGGACAGATAGAGATATCTTTAGGTGATCTTCAAATATCGGAAGAGCAATAGAAGCACTGTGATTGTAGGCAAATTAGCACCGAGGAAGTCAAGGAAACCCTAAAACTCATGGGAAGGGGTAAAACAGTTGGCCCAGATGGCATACCCATAGAAGTATGGAAATGCCTTGGACAGAAAGGCGTCAGTTGGCTGACTAAACTATTTAACCAAATCCTTCTGGGGGAGAAGATGCCTGAGGAATGGAGGAAGAGCACATTGATTCCGATATATAAGAACAAAGGCGACATTCAGAGTTGCGCCAACTATCGGGGTATCAAACTAATGTGCCACATTCTGAAGTTGTGGGAACGGGTCATAGAGAGGAGGGTAAGGCAACAGACAGAGATGTGCAAGAACCAATTCGGATTTATGCCCAGGAGATCAACAATAGAGGCCATCCACATCCTAAGGCGGACGATAGAGCAAAACAGGGAGAGACAAAATGACCTTCATATGATTTTCATTGATTTAGAAAAAGCATATGATAGAGTGCCAAGGGAGGTCCTTTGGAGAGTTTTGGACAGGAAAGGCATCCCGCGCCCTACATCCGAGCCATTAGAGGACTAGGAGGCACAGATTATGGTGCGCACCGTGGATGGGGAGACAATCGCTTTCCCGATTATAGTAGGGGTACACCAAGGGTCGGCTTTGAGCCCCTATCTGTTCATCCTGGTTATGGATGAGTTCACTAGGCACATCTAGGGATGTATACCTTGGTGCATGCTTTTTGCAGATGACATTGTGTTGGTGGGGGAGTCACGGGATGAGGTAAATTGCTAGAACGGTGGAGAGGGGTACTAGAGTCGAAGGGTTTACGACTAAGTAGAGCCAAGACCGAGCACATGGAACTCAAGTTCAATCCCTCTTCCATGCCTAGCCGGGAAGATGTCAAGATCGGTTCTGAGGCCATATCGAAGAAGGAGAGCTTCAGGTACTTGGGGTCCATGATACAGCACAACGGCGAAGTGGACGAGGATGTCAACTACCGGATTAAAGTAGGATGGCATAAGTGGAGGATGGCCTCCGCGGTACTTTGTGATAGAAAGTTCCCCTTAAAGCTAAAGGGTAGATACTATAAGACAGTTGTGAGACCAACCATGACGTACGGGGTGGAGTGCAGGGCGATAAAACTATAGCATACACAAAAGGTGAAGGTGGTGGAGATGCGAATGCTGAGGTGGATGTGTGGACACACAAGGAAGGATAGGATCAGAAACGACGTCATAAGAGGCAAATTAAGCGTAGCCTCCATTGAAGATAAATTGAGAGAGCAACGTCTGAGGTGGTTTGGACATGTCAGAAGGAGACCGGACAACGCTACAGTAAGAAGGTGCAAAAAACCCCTTACTACACTAGCCAGAAGAGGAAGAGGCAAGCCGAAGAAGAGATGGATGGAGACGATCCAACAAGACCTCACCCACCTCAACCTTTCAGGAGGAGATGGCCGTAGATAGGGCCTAACGGAGGGCTAGCATAGGGGTAATAGTGGCTCCAGTTGGAGTAGGGTAGTCGAGCTTCCTAGTGCTAGGCCTCGTCATCCTGCTGGCGCACGTAGGTGGTGTACTAGCTTCTGGCGCTACCACTTGCCAATGTATCTCTATTCTATCTTCATCTTTATCTTTAGCTCTATCCTTATCTCTATCTCTATCTCTATCTTATCTTTGATTTATGCTGATGTAGCTTGCTTTATGTTTGTATGTTTGCATGTTTGTTGTTGTGCTTGCCATGTGTGTGCCCTACTCATTTGTTACTCTTCTGCTGCCAGGTCACTTGCTCTTTGCGGCGGACCTGCTTTCTTAGGTTGGGGGTCCTCAGAAACAGTCTCTCTTCAGGGTAGCCCCCTAAAGGGAGAAGGCTGCGTACATCTACCCCTCCAGACCCTGCTTAGGAGAGAGCCCTTCGAGGCACTGGGTTTGTTGTTGTTTGTTTGTTTGTTTACTCTTTGCCAATCTGATGTTCATGTTAACTTTTGACATATCTAACAAGGTATGGGGATAGTACCATTGGTTTATGTTGCTTCTAGTTGGATCATGTCTATTTGCTTTATTGTAACTACTTCTATAAGTACTGAAATTGATTCCAACAGTAATTTTTTTTTAGCACAAAAAAGCTCGAGGGCACGACTAAGTATCATTCAAATCCTCCAAAACAAGTGACACAAGTTGAGTAGGAATGCTTGACTAACAATCACGATTACAACGATTTCTAAGATGGTATTGAGCAATCCTATGAGCCACATTCTTACAACATAGCGGAGCACACATAAAAATACAAGATGAAAAGAGACCAACCAAGCTTTTTACATCACCAACAATATAAGGAATTTCCTAAGGGGGAGAAGAAGGCCCAAGAGAGATTGCATCAATAGTCCCTTTGTTGTTTGATTCAATAATAATGTTCTTTTGATTCCGAGACAAAGCAAGGTGACATTCGGCTCGGATGGAAAGTGACTCCCCAACCAACGCCAATCGAGCGACTGTTAAGCAACACCAACCTCCCTTAATGAGATCATCATCCGAGCGAGCAACGATGGCCACACTGACATGATGGTTGGAAGTATCATAAGCAGTATTGACATTGATCTTGATGGTACCCCTAGGACAGAATTCATAGCAAGCTGAGTGGGAGAGTGAGCCGATAGAATAGCAGTAGCAGCCGCACCTGCAACACACGCTACGGTGGCCGGAGAAGAGCAAGACTGATTCAGGAAGTAGGTGTTTCTACCCTTCCAAAGCTCCCAACACATGAAACAGATGAACGTGATGACATCATTGGAATTCCGAAACTCCTCGTTGATTGAGGAGCACCAATGAATGAAGCTCCCAAAACCATTGGGTTTCAGTTTGTAGCCTAAGTTCGAGGCAAACCAAGATGCTTTAGCAAAAGGACAAAGGAATAAAATGTGCTCCACTGCTTCTACATCATTCCAACATCTCAAGAATTTTGAATAGTTAATAATCCCCCTAATACAAAGATTACAGTAGCAAAAGCATTGGACATAGCCCGTCAAAGGAAGTGACAAATCTTAGGGGGAATATTAGTGGCCCAGATAAGCGTCATCACACGATCATGGTTTGCATTCGAACTCGAGCCTCTATTCGTAGAAGTGTCATTATTACCGCTGGCTAACTTAGACTAAGAAACATAACTGGACTTGACCGTGTAGTTGCCATTAAAGTTAAGTGCCACACAAGGTTGTCCAATCGAGATCTTCCTCTAATCGATGCCAAAGTGAATACACTTAGCTACTTGCTTGTTGAAAAAGGTAGAGATAGTTCCCTCATCCCATCTTCTAGCTCCATGACAAATAAGATCCTCCACTTTGGAGGGTCAGTTGCTGTTCGTGCTCGATTGCGGGACAATAAAGCTGGGTAGGTCAAGAACCCTTTTGTCTTTCTAGATGTCGATGTTGCTTCCATTTCTTACATTCCATTGAATGCCTTTTTCAATGAGGGGTCATCCTTTGATAATGCTTCTCCATTCCCATGAGGGGTTGTGGCCCATTTTTGCATCAAAAAAAGATCCATGAGGGAAGTAAATCCCATTTAACACCCAAACCCATAAGGCATTTGGGTTTTCCATAGCCCTCCACGTGTTTTTGGCAAGTAAAGCGAGATTGGCACCCACCAAGTCTCGAAACCCAAGGCCTCCCAAGGATTTTAGTTTTAATTTTGCCCAACTTGCCTAATGAATACCTTTCTCGTCACAACTTCCTCCTTTTCACAAAAACCTTGCCACAATACCATTAATCTTTTTTGCAAAAGAAATAGGAATTTTTAAACAACTCATAATAAAGGAAGAGATGGCCAAGATAACGGACTTAATGAGGACCTATCTTCCAACTTGAGAAAGGGACTTGGCCTTCCATCCTTGCAATTTATTCCTAATTTTTTTGAAGAGAAAGAAGAGGGTCTCTTTCTTAGACCTTCTTCCTGTTTTGATAATTCAAAAGCGGAAACGGCTTTTTACTAATGAATCGATATTCAAAATCATTCCATTCAGGATCTCTTATTCTATTAAAACGTCGGATTTCTAAAATTTCATAGGGACCCCCCAAAGGGAAAGCTAGACCTCGAGTGACGAAAGACTCCCAAGTACCATTCATCAGTCTTCATGAGCTCAACTTTCAAAATTCTCAAGCATTCCTCTCTTGTTTCCTTTGGGGTACTCGAAGAGAAGAAAGTATGAGATTTATGGAAATTAACTTCTTGATCAGAAGCGTGGCAAAATTTATCCAAGATGTCCTTGACCATGCGGCAAGTATGAGAAGTAGCTTGGGAGAAGATGAGGCAGTCATCCGCAAAAAGAAGGTGAGAGAAGCCCGGGCACCCCGGTTTGATGTGACCTTTCCCAAAAACCAAAGCTCTCAGCTTTGTGAATGAGCCTTGAGAGACAGTCCATAATGATAAGGAAGAGGAAGAGAGAAAGAGGATCCCCTTGCCGGAGTCTTCTTCCAGTTGGAAAAAGATTGGAGTTGTTCCCCATTAAAAATTGGGGAGACATAAACTATTGTAACACATTCCATCATCCAGTCAATGAATATGCAGGAGAAACCCAACTTAACAAGAGCTCCCACAAAGAAAAGCCATTCAACCTGATTATAAGCTTTTGCCAGGTCAAGTTTTAGAGTCATAAAATGCCTTTTGCCCTGTCTATGGTTTTTAAGAGCATGGATAGCTTCATGGGTAATGATGATATTATCTTGAATGAGACGGCCTTTGAAGAAAGCGCCTGGGAATGAGAGATGATGTCATTCATGAAGGGTTTGAGCCAGTTAGGGAGAATTTTTGTAATGATCTTGTAGCTAAAGTTGCATAATTTGATTGGACGAAAATTGTGGATAAATTCGGGACGGGTGATTTTAGGAATCAAAACAATATTTTTGAAGTTAAGGGCTTTGAGCATTTTATGACTCTAAAAAAAACCTTTAATGGCAAAAATGACACCATTCGAGATCATATACCAAAAGGAAATGTAAAAAATACCCAGGAAATCGTTAGGGTTCGGAGCTTCCAAGCTTCTAAGCTGGAAAGTCCCTCTTTAATTTGGACATCGATCATTGCAGCAGTTAGGGCCCTGTTCATCTCGTCTGTAACCGAGTACCTTGCCTCATTTAAGACTTCATATCTGTTGGACGTGCCTTTTGTAGCAAAAAAAAAAATGTTTAAAATGCATAGAGATATGCTTCTTTCTATTCACTTGATCATCCTCCCATTTGTCCTCAGCAATTCTTAATTTGGTGATGGTGTTACTTTTTTTTCTTTGGGAAGCCGAAGCATGGAAGAACTTTGTATTTTTGTCACCATGCTACATCCAGTTGTTTTGGAATTTTTGATACCAAAACCTCTCTTTAGCTTCCCACTATTTCTCCATTCTCAATTTAAGATCTTCCTCTTCTCTTCTTTTGTCATCCGATGTTGCTCTACTTTGAAGCTCAGTGAGGCGGTTTGAAGCAAAGTTGAAAAAACCAATTCTCTCCTTTCTTCTTTTTATACTCCATTCCTTAAGAGTCTTCCTACATGAAATGGTCATCTTATGTAAAGTAAACATTCTCGAGCATTCCCTATCAATGTGCCGCCCCTTTTTAACCATGTCCAAACAATCATCCTCAGTAAGCCATTGGGACACAAATTTGAAGTCTCTTGTCTCCGATTAGTTGGCTCTATGTAGGAGAATGGACCGTGGTGAGTGATCCGAAGTTGTGACCAGGAAGATAGTAACAGTGACATTCGGGAATAAAGAGAGCTAGCCTTAGTTAGCCACCATCTTATCAATACATTCTTTAACATTGTATTGTCCTCCCTGTTTGTTTGACCACGAGTTCCGAAAACCTTGGGAAGCAATCTCAACAAGATTACAAGAATCTAAGAAACCTGTAACCTATTCCAACTCAGAGTTGGTGACCAAACAACCATGGAGTTTGTCAACAGCCGAACTAATGGCATTAAAGTCATCAACAGAGCACATATGTTGATTCATATCCTCAAAGAAGCAAGTCAAGTTAGACCAAAGGCCAACCGTTTAACTTTGTCGGGCTCACCATACAAAAAGTAGTGGGACCACTTGATATCCAAATCACACCAAAGCACATCGAGAAAATAAAACGGGGTGATGCTCCTTAATCAAGATATTACAATCATTTTTCCAAAAGAGCAAGTCCCCTTGACATCCCTAAAGGGGAAACATTATTAACAAACTTGGAGGAATGCTTAGTTTCCATTTAAAAAAACAATAGAGGGCCTAAATCTATTACAAAGCTCCCTAAGAGCATGAACTGTTCGAGGGTGGCCCATTCCCCGACAATTCTAGCAGATGATACTCATGGCCTGAGATGATTGCTTCAAGACAATCGTCGCAAACTCGATAAGGTGGGATAAAGCACTGGGCTTCTCAATAACAGCATCGGAGAGCACTAAAAAGTGGGAACGAAATCTCACAACAGGGGTCCAGGAATTGAAAAAAATTTCTCTTAGGGCATCAATGTTTTTGTTTTTGTTGTGAAGTGATTTTTTCATTTGGAGAAATTGTGGGGGAGAATTGGGCAAACTAACAATTTTGAAATGTAAAGGTAAGGTGGATGAGTTTACGGGATGACCAGGTGATACGCGTGATTTTTACATATTTTATTTTCCATTTCTGTCATATATTCGGCCTCTACATGTGTGTTCGGTTATTATTTAGGTACATTTTCATGTGGAACATATCAAAGTGGACGAAAGAAGAATTCTGGCAAAATCAAGCATTATTGAGGGATATTTGGAGACTGATTGGAGAAACCCAACCACTTGTGCAGAAGAAAGATCAATTGGATCATAATTCAGTGAACCGAGCACATCCCATAGCGCTTCATTGCTTAATCGAGAAAAAGGGGCTCAGAGAACCGATCGATCAGCAGCTCCTGGTTAGGGAAACTAACCGAGAGCCTGCCGACCGATCGACCAAAGGCACCGATCGATCGGGAGCTTTGCGTGAGCTCACCGATTGATCGAAGCTTTTAGTCGATTGATCGGGCATTACTCCCGATCGATCGGGATGGTTTCGTACGGAACCCTAACTACTCCTGTGCCTACAAATAGAAAAGGGGAAGTTAGCTTTTGTCATGCTTTTTCTCGCCACACGTCCTCCCCTTTCTCTCAAACCCGAAGCCGCTGCGAGATCTACAGGATCTCAAAAGCTAAAGCGTAGGTGGTTGGAATACTGGGAGAATTTAGGCTTGGATTAGCATCGACACGAAGATTGAAGGAGTTTATTCTTTTATTTATTTTACACATAGTATCTTCTTTTCTTTAAATTTAAGGATGTGTAAAACTCCCATGGAGGAGTAAACTTTCTTAGTTCGCCCTTTATCCCAGATTTATATTATACTTTTGACGATTGGTTTAGTTATGTTATATTCGCATCCCAGTAGGGAGTTTTTCATGATTGTTGGATATTTTTATATGAGTGCTTGTAGCCATGACTAGGTCTCCAACTTTGTAACGATTAGCCTTGTGCTTATAGCCTAGACCATAACATAACAGGAATTCACGCGTGGTCGGGATTGAGGTTGTACCCAACCCCGATCCCAATCTTTTATATAAGTTAATACTGAATTAGGAGTAACAAAGGAATTAAGTAGTGCTAATGAGATAATCTATGCTACATCTAGGGTGCTAAGATAGGTTATACCTTTAGACTAATTCATTACCCTAAGCCCTAATTTATATATTAACCCAGGCATAGAGCTTGTAGTCTAAGTCCTTCAAATCATCGTCCTAAGTAGAATATAATGACGGGATACGTGTTAAGCTACCCTAAATTCACTCCCTAAACTAACCTCAATTGAATTTTCGCATTCACTTTATATTCGGTTTCAGTAAATTAGCTAACAAGTTATTTAACAACAAAAAAACCAAAAATTCAAACCGCTCGTTAATCAGTAAATCTAACTTAACACAATTCTCTGTGGATACAGCCCGTATACCCGACAAAGCTACAACGATCTCGTATGCTTGCGAGTAGATAGTTTCAAACGCACTTTTAAAATCACATCAAGTTTTTGGCGCCGTTGCCGGGAAATCGGTAGGCAAAGTTGATTAGAAATTAACGAGTTATTTTCTATTTTTTATTTTTATTTCTATTTTATTTGTTTTCAAAAAAAGGGAAAAAAAAAAGAACCAACTTATTTTTTTCATTAGATTTTTTTATATATACAATCTTTATATAGTCTTTTAACACCAACTTTTATATAATCTTTTATAAAATCTTTTAAAACCCTCTTGACCCGATTTCAAGTTTTTTTTTTTTTAATTTTCATTTTCATTTATTTTTGTTTTAAAAAATTTATTCATTTTTAAATAGTTTATTTTTTTGTTTTTTTTTTCCCTTCTCATTTATTTTTTATTTATTTAATTTTTTTTATTTTAATAAGTTTTTTTTAGTATGGTTGATTCCGTACCACCGACGATTAGGGACTACTTCATTCCCCTAAAGTATGTCGCACCCGCTAGGGTTACATTACTTGCTGTGGGGAATATTAACTTCGAGCTTAAGCTTGAGATCATCAACATGCTTCCCACATTCTATGGGAAGCGAATAGAGAGCCCTTACAAGCATCTTGATGCGTTCTGTGAAATTTGCGAAACTTGTCACCATCAAGATGTCCCGACTGATGCTATTAGGCTACGTCTTTTTCCATTCTTGTTAAAGGACATAGCCAAAAGTTGGTTTCAGTCGCTTCCAAGAGGTGAAATCACCACTTGGGCTGTCCCCACCATTTGCTTGTTGGGCTGGTCTCACGGCTTCCAACAAGCAAATGGTTAATGCTTCATGCGGGGGATCATTTAACCAACAAAATGAGGACGAGGCGTGGACGCTATTTGAGCGCCTCAGCGAACACTCTCCCGGCCAAGCCTCTTCAGCAAGGGTGGTTAGAGGGGGCACACACGGTGTCTACGAAGTAGCACCTACCGATGATATTAACCTTCGACTGGATGCCCTTAGCAGGAAGATGGATCAGCTTATGAACTTACATGTGAATCCTACTAATGTGCGCCCAGTCTATACAGCTGAGTTATCGAGTGGTACTACTCCGTGTGGCATTTGTTCGGGTGAGGACCATTCTGTGCTTAATTGTTTATATGCGTCACAATTTTCGAATATGTACAGGAACAGGTTCATACAGCTCAAGGATATTCAGGAAATAGCGACCTGTTCTCCAACACCTACAATCCTAGGTGGCGCGATCATCTGAACTTCTCATGGAAGCAAAACGCCAATCATAATCAACCCACGAGACAACAAGAACCCGGCTTTGTATGTAACGCGCACCCTCCCATTCTGCAGCGAGGGCACAGGTATGATACTCAACCTCACTCCAATGTTACCCATGATAACCCTCCTTCCCCACCTTCAGGATATACACCACAATTTCAAGAGCGTATGCTCTACTTTATGGAAGACACCACACAACTGGTTCGGTCTCACTCTCAGTCTATAGCTCGATTAGAAGACCAGATAGGACAATTGGCCCCAGCACTTCATAAGCGAGAGGAAGAGAGGTTACCCTCCCAACCTCTCACACTTCCAGTACGGTCAACTAGCTCTAGCCCAAACTTGCCCCCTCACGAGCAAGTTCAGGTTGTGTCAGTGTCTAGGGAGGGGAACCTTCGAGATGTGGAGGTCGAGGTTGAGAAGGAGAGCACGGACCCATCTCCCACTATTGACAGGGAGGGCCCACAAGGTAGGTTTGCTAAACCTACTGTCCCTTTTCCTTCGGCCCTTAAAGGACCGAAGAAGAAGGATGACCAAAAAAGGACTGAGCTTATAGACTTGTTTAAGGACATGAAGATCAACTTACCATTGATCGAAGCTATTAAATACATTCCTATGTATGCCAAGTTCCTCAAGGATCTTTGCACCAAAAAGAAGCACACATAAGCGCATATCCCGAGAAGGTTCGGCTCACCGAGAAGGTGAGCAGTATTTTAGTATTAGGAGGCCCACTCAAGTTTTGAGACCCCGGGGCTTTTACAGTTCCATGCGTCTTAGGAGAGCGTTACACTAGCAGAGCCTTGCTAGATCTAGGAGCGAGTGTAAACCTCATCCCTTACTCAATTTTTCAGGAATTGGGTATAGGAGACCTTAAGCCAACGAATGTTGCACTTGAGTTGGCTGATAGGACAAAGTGAGTACCTCGTGGAGTAGTGGAAGATGTACTTGTCAAGGTTGACAAGTTTGTCTTCCCTGTTGATTTTCTCATCTTAGATATAGACCCTACTCCTAGGCAAAAGCACAACGCTCCCATTATTCTAGGTCGACCATTCCTAGCAACGGCCGACGCTGTGATTCACTGTAGGATGGGAGTGTTGGAGGTTTCTTTTGGAAATTTCAAGGGCAAATTGAAGGTCTCGAACTTTGTTCGACACCCTGAGACTAAGGACGAGTTGGAATGCTACAGGTTTGATGATATTGACCCTTTGGTAGAGCCTGGTAAGCCGGATTCTACTAAAAGTGACTATTGTAATAGTGTCCTTATCTGTTTCGATAGCTATTCTTCATCACCTATACCTAGTAGGCTAGGGATTTGCGACGTCGATGCTAGTAATGTTTTCCTCCTTGCTAGTCACGGGTCTAGAAGCGCTGTTGGGTTTGGGGATCATCCCTACTGGGTCAACCTGAGTTCTATGTCAGACACTGTCTCGGATTGTGGTTGACATTGTGCTCCAAACTGCGTCCGACTGAAGACGCTAAACTTAGCGCTCTTGGGAGGCAACCCAACCTATTTTTAATTTTGTTTTAATTTGTTTTTCCACATGAAGTCTCTCAATTGTAGGTCCTTTTATTATCCCTACCATGCTAACTTTGTTTCTCTTTTACTAAACACTTGTATAATCACTATTTCCAACACTACTAACAAGTCCATTTAATATTTTGTCTTCTATCTCTTCGATTGCAGCTTGCTATTTATGTCTTCCCTTTTTGGATTTGCTCGCCACGCATAGCTGAATATGCAAGGTTTGGGTTTGCATTGAGGACAATGCAGGGTTTGGGTTTGGGGATGGAAGATGAGAGTCAACTTTGTTTGTCCTTTAAGCTAAATTTGGCATAAATTAGCTACATTTTTGAAGGCATAAATGAGTATAAGGTTGCTTGTGACCCTTATTGTAGCCCAGTTCTGTGATGTACTTTGACGATTAAAATGATTATGAGACGAGATTATTACTGGATCAGACTTTTGAATCTATAATTTTGTCTTTTAACTAGTTAGTGAGATTATTACTTTTCACCCTTAATCTTGTGACATATCCTATTGTTTGGGTCGAAATAATGGTAATAATTTTAGGAATAGGAATCCACTATTCTACTTCTAACAATGTTGAATTCAATTGTACATTTCTTATCTTAAGTAACCCCTTACAAAAAAGGAAAAAAGAAAAAAGGGTGACTTGTTGGTTTTTGTAGCCCCTGTGTCTTGAGCAAGTAAGCCCGTAGGGATATCTTAAAACCTGGTACCTTGAGCCAACTGGGTTGGGAGCTGTTGGTCGAAGGCTCGCTATATAGGCCACAGGGAAAACTTAAGAAGAATCAACTTTGTAGTTACTAAAATAAGCACTAATATCTGAAAAAAAAAAAAAAAAAAAAAAAAGGTGTGTGCTAATGGATTAGGTTATGGATCCTTAAGACTCGAGCCATTAGGTCTGTAGGGGTCTCTTAAAACCTGGTACCTTGAGCCAACTAGATCGGAAGCTGCCGGCCGAAAACTCGCTACATGAGTCTGAGGGAAACACACGTAACCGAATGAAAAAAGAAAAAAAAAGAAAAGAAAAAAAGAAGGGGGAAAACAAAAGAGAAAAGAGAAGCCTTTTGATTTCACTATTGATTAGCGGTGAAGGGTTAGGATAACTTGTTCCTTTACTTATTACCTTATGTCTTCTTATAGTCAAAGGGTTTTGAAGTAAGACGAAGGGGAGAGAAGTTCTCAAATCACTCACTAGTAAAAAAACTTTAATAACGGCTACTTATGTTAGAACTAGTGCAATAATAAAGTCACATAAAGATTCGCTACTCTCAAGTAAACTCTCAAATATGATTGAACAATAATTTTCACAAGTGACCTTTGCGGTTAAACGCCTGAATCGACTTTTCCGCCAGTATCTAGCTTAAATCGAATCTTGCTTGAGGACAAGCAAGGTGTGGGTTTGGGGATGTTAATGCACTTGATTTTTACATATTTTATTTCCCATTCTTGCCATATATTCGGCCTCTACATGTGTGTTTTTGTTATAATCTAGGTACATTTTGGCTTAGAGTGCAACGGAGCAAACAAAGGCTGAAAAGTGGAAGATTCAGCCGTAATCGAGGCATAATTAAAGACTACTTTGAGAAACCCAACCACATGTGCAAAATAAGTACCCATCAGGTAAAGATTCAGTCAAAAAGAGTCTTTCCTTGGGCGCGTGGATCGATTGACCATACATTTTGGCAACCGGTCAAGCTTAAAACGAGTAAGAGGCTAAAAGAAGGGTATTTATGACCCAATATTTTGCTAATATACTTATGAAACCAATTAGGTCATGTAGATCTCTTCGAGAGCTTCAATTTGGTATATAATATGGCCCATAACTCATTACGGATCAAAAGTTACGCTCATGTTAAATTAACTACGCAAGCTACTAAGGGGGTGCCGATCGATCGGCTTGACCACCGATCGATAAGGGATGGCACGGGACCAACCCTAAAGCACGCCCCATGTATAAATATGGAGGGGGAGACCTAATTTCACATCGTGGAGTAGGCATTTTTTTTTATTTTTAATTGTGGGTCGAGATTGGGGTATTGTTCTTGTTGATTTTCCTCTTTTTTTTATGTTTCTTTCTTTCCCTTATCTTCGGGTTCATCTGCTCTTGTTCTTATTTTTAGATTATGTGGCCTGCCAAGCAGAGCCGCACTGAGGAGGGCAGTAGCTCCCAACAGATCGACATTCTTGCTCGAATCAGGGCTGCCCCTGTATCTGGGGAGACGGTGTTTGGTAAGGATCTGAAAGATGAGAGGAAGGGCACTTGGGCCATTCTCTTTTCCCAACATAGGGATCTTACCTACCTTCTTGGTAGAGAGCTGGAGAAAGACCCTGTTTTTCCTTCTTTAGTGAGGGAATTTTATTCCTCCTATGCTCTCCAACAAGAAGGGGGTCGGACCTACGGTGACTTCACTATTTGTGGCAAGACCATCCGATTTGATGCCACGGACGTCGCCGAGACTATAGGTTATCCCTTATATGTTGACGAATCTGTTTGGCGCCCTCCTGTTAACCCGCCAAAGGCCATGGACATTATCACTGAGTTATGTGGCGGCTAATGTGCGAGAGATCATCCTCCACCACGTTCCGCTCCCCCCTTCTGTCGCATATGTGGCTTCTGGACACCATTATTAAGGCCAATCTATGGTCTACCAGTCATGCCCAGGAGCGTACCGGCCCTATTCTAGATCTTCTTTGGAAGTTCTACCAGCGTGTATGGGTGGATGTGGGGGCCACTAACCTACAGAGTTTTACAGCTGTCCACCACAGGCTTTAGCGCTTCTCTGTTGGCGGCGGTGCTCTATACTTTCCTCGTTTAATCACGAGGATTGTACGGAGCGCTTGGGTGCGCATTTCGATCGCTCTTGACCGAGCTTGCGCACTGCTCCGCCACTTTGATCCCACCCAGCATCGTCGGACCTTCCTTTCACTTGCCCCGGCCGACGCGTGAGGGGAGCATTCGGACATGGAGGATGTCCTTGCCCGGGCCGCTGCTCCTGCCCGAGCATCACGCCACGAGGGACGCCCACCCACGCCACCTGCTTCTACTGATCCCGGCCACGTCCCGCCATACATTATGGATATTATGGACCGTGTGGATCACATTCAATTTTTGGTCACCGAACTCTATCGATTGCAGACGGGTGGTTCTCCTCCACCTTACCCCCCTCCCTTATTTATGTTACTCTTGTACTAAATATTTGTTATGTATATCTTTCTTTTCCTTTTATTAACAAATTATTTTAGTTCACAATCTTCTCTGTTTTTTTTTAATTTTTTTTTTTTTGTAGCTTGCTTTTGTCTATCTTCAACTTTTGGGATTTTGCTCAACATATGTGGCTGCCCATTCATGATCTCAGGTCATCTCTCTCCTTTCTTGGCCTCTATTTTAATTATGGTGCATTGAGGACAATGCAAGGTTTGGATTTGGGGATGGCAGATAAGAGTCGACTTTGTTTGTCCTTTAAGCTTAATTTGACATAAATTAGCTACATTTTTTTTGGAAAGCATAAATGAGTATAAGGTTGTTTGTGACCATTATCGTAGCCCAGTTCTGTGATGTACTTTGACGATTAGAATGATTATGGGAGGAGATTATTGATGGATCAGACTTTTGAATCCATATTTTTGTCTCTTAACTAGTTAGTGAGATTATTACTTTTCACCTTTAATCTTGTGACATATCCTACCGTTTGGGTCGAACTAATGGTAATAATTTTAGGAATAGGAATCCGATATTCTACTCCTAACAATGTTGAAATCAATTATAAATTTCTTTATCTTAGGTAACCCCTTAAAAAAAGAGGAAAAAAAAGGGAAAAAAAAATGTGACTGGTTAGTTCTTGTAGCCCTTGTGTCTCAAGCAAGTAAGCCCGTAGGGGTATCTTAAAACCTGGTACCTTGAGCCAACTAGGTCGGGAGATGCCGGTCAAAAGCTCGCTACATGGGCCATAGGGAAAGCTTAAAAAGAATCAACATTGTAGTTACTAAAATAAGCACTAATACCCATAAAAAAAGGTATGTGCTAACGGATTAGGTTGTGGATCCTTAAGACTCGAGCCATTAGGTCCGTAGGGGTCTCTTAAAACCGGGTACCTTGAACCAATTGGATCGGGAGCTGTCGGCCGAAAACTCGTTACATGGGTCTGAGGGAGACACACCTAACCAAGTGAAAAAAACAGAGAAAGAAAAAAGGGGAAGAGGGAAAAACAAGAGAGAAAAAAACAGCCTATTGATTTCACTATTGATTAGTGGTGAAGGGTTAGGGTGACTTGGTCCTTTACTTATTACATTTATTTCTTCTTTAAGTCAGAGAGTTTGAAGTAAGACGAAGGGGAAAGAAGTCCTAAGATCACTCACTAGTAAAAAAACCTTAATAACGGAGACTTAAGTCAGAACCAGTGCAATAATAACGTCACATAAGGATTCGCTACTCTCAAGTACACTCTCAAGTATGGTCAAATAATAATTTTCAGAAGTGACCTTTGCGGTCAAATGCCTGACTCGACTTTTCTACCAGTAGCTAGTTTAAATAGAATCTTGATTGAGGACAACCAATGTGTGGGTTGGGGGATGTTGATACGCGTGATTTTTATATATTTTATTTCCCATTTCTGTCATATATTCGGCCTCTACATGTGTGTTCAGTTGTTATTTAGGTACATTTTCATGTGGAACACATCAAAGTGGACAAAAGAAGAATTCTGGCAAAATCAAGCATTATTGACGGATATTTGAATACTGATTGGAGAAACCCAACCGCTTGTGCAAAAGAAATACCCATTGGATCATAATTCGATGAACCGAGTACATCCCATAGCGCTTTGTTGCTTAATCGAGAAAAAGGGCTCAGAGAACTGATCGATCAGCAGCTCCTGGTTAGGGAAACTAACCGAGAGCCTGCCGATCGATCGACCAAAAACACCGATCGATCGGATGGCCGATTGATCGGGCATTACTCCCGATCGATCGGGATGGTTTGGTACGGAACCCTAACTGCTCCTGTGCCTATAAATAGAGAAGGGGAGGTCAGCCTTTGTCACGTTTTTTCTCTCCGCATGTCCTCCCCTTTCTCTCAAACCCGAAGTCGCTACGAGATCTACAGGTTCTCAAAAGCTGAAGCACAAGTGGTTGGAATACTGGGTGAATTCAGGCTTGGATTAGCATCGACACGAAGATTGAGGGAGTTTATTGTTTTATTTATTTTACGCACAATATCTTATTTTCTTTAAATTTAAGGATGTGTAAAACTCCCATGGAGGAGTAAACTTTCTTAGTTTAGGGATAAAGGGTGGGTAGCCGCCCGTATCCCAGATTTATATTATACTTTTGACGACTGGTTTAGTTATGTTATATTCGCACCCCTGTGGGGAGTTTTTCATGATTGTTGGATATTTTTGTATGTGTGCTTGTAGCCATGACTAGGTCTTCAACTTTGCAACAATTAGTTTTGTTCTTGTAGCCTAGACCATAACATAACATGAATTCACGCGTGGTCAGGGTTGAGGTTGTACCCAACCCCGAACCCAATCTTTTATATAAATTAATACTGAATTAGGAGTAACAAAGGAATTAAGTAGTGCTAATGAGATAACCTATGCTACATCTAGGGTGCTAAGATAGGTTGTGCCTTTAGACTAGTTCATTACCCTAAGCCCTAATTTATTTATTAACCCAGGCTTAGAGCATGTAGCCTAAGTCATTCAAATCATTGTCCTAAATAGAATATAATGACGGGATATGTGTTAAGCTACCCTAAATTCACTCCCTAAACTAACCTCAATTGAATTGTCGCATTCACTTTATATTTAGTTTCAGTAATTTAGCTAACAACTTATTCAACAACAAAAAAACCAAAAATTCAAACCGCTCGTTAATCAGTAAATCTAACTTAACACGATTCCCTGTGGATACAACCCGTATACCCGACAAAGCTACGACGATCTCGTACGCTTGCAAGTAGACGATTTTAAACACACTTTTAAAATCACATCACCAGGTGTTCGATTAAAATGGAGGGATGAAAGGGATTGATGAGGTGAGAGGGATTAGGTGTGGTTTTGGTTGGGGAGTGAATGACTATAAGCAAAGACGAAAGGGATAAAGAAGGTTCTACAAGTTAATAGTCGGTATTGACAAGGAAGTAAACGATATGCAGGAGGTAGTTGTATGTGTAGAGGTAGTTGCAAGTTTCATTAATGGAGGGATTATGATTTTTTTAGGGGGATGGAGTAGGACATAGGAGCCCTAGAACAGCTCCACGGTATGAAATTTTTACATGTGACCTATTTATTTCCTAGCAATTATAAAAGGTTGCTTGGACTTTATTTTGTTCGTTAGTCCATCGAGTTGGCATAGTTGTTTGATAATATCATCAGACGATTACAAATGTATGCTCAAATAATTTTAGCCATAGTGATTCAGAGATATTTGATCTAAAAAACAATTATGAATGTAGTATTCATTTGAAGTTTTAGAAAAGAGAAGTTTGGTAAAGTAAAAAACAAAAAACTTTAGCCGCTTTAATTGAAAAATTTTGGTTAAAATTTGCAAAATAGTTGATTGTAAGAATTTCAAACTTAAAATTTGAGTCAAGACCTTTGCGATAATTTTGCTTGTATAATATTTTTTGGGCATATCTAGTTTGATTTGGACAATTTGAGAAAACTCATTTTGGTTGAACTTTGATTTGGTTTGAGAAAATATTGGCTAGTTCTTTGAAAAGCTTATGAACCATAAGTTATGGTTATTGTTTGGAATATATTTTTCAGTTGAAGATTTTGATAGCCGAGTTTATGTTGTGGACTCAACTCGGGTTTATATTAATTTGAATCGGTGTGGCTGATTTTGAGTAATAGTTGTTTGATGTTTCCATATAAATTTGCACAAAATCATTACTTTTAAAAATGCATAAATTGTTTTAAAAGACACATTAAATGGCTAAAAATAGAAAGCAACATGAGAAGGGAAATCGCTTGATATGTTGGTATCTTGTAAAAATAAAATACTCAGTATTAAATTAATATGAAATGCCTTGAAAAATGACAATTTGGTATTTCTTTATGAGTTTTGCCTAAACTCATTCTCTATGAGGTTATACTATAGGAATTCCTAAGATTGTCGAGTGTCTGAGAGGCATTATGTAGGTCTTATGTTCAACTAGTTTTTATTATGTTATGAAAGACACAGCATTCTAATTAATGTTTAATCCAGGTGAATAAAGATGAGTGTGCACCAATGGGTGTGCTACATTGTGGAATTCCTCTTAATG
Organism: Simmondsia chinensis; assembly: GCA_018398585.1. Classification (NCBI taxonomy): domain Eukaryota; kingdom Viridiplantae; phylum Streptophyta; class Magnoliopsida; order Caryophyllales; family Simmondsiaceae; genus Simmondsia; species Simmondsia chinensis. The sequence goes on from JAGTTD010000001.1 coordinate 36,395,844, forward strand.
GAAGGATGAAAAGCGTGATCTACCATAGAGACGGAAGTAATTGAGTTGCCGGCAACAAACAGAGATGCGAGCTAGCTGATGTTAGAAAATCAAAGATGAAGAGCTGCTTACAAAATGACCAATGAGCCTTTGAAATATTTATTATCGAGGGGAGTGGGACTGAAGCCCACAAACAAATCACCACAGTCGAAACCCGTTCTCGGAAGAATGGCAATTCCATGAATGAGGTTCAATGGGTAAAAACAAAACTGATGGGTGGTTAAAAGAGCACAAATTATGCAATTTATAGCGGAGTATTCTCAGGTTCTATTACTAAGGTGAGGTGCTTTTTATTGTTTTATTTCACTCAACATAAATGTATAACAATTATATTCTTGCATTCATGAATTTAGTGGTCAACACAAGGGCTACAATGACTTGCTTATTTTTTAATTGTTGTGTAATAAAGCTTTAGAATTTTTAATATCATATTAAGGATGAAAAACTAATGGCTTGCTTATTTTTTAACAGTTGTGTATTATTTCCAACAAATTTATGTCTTTTAAAAGGGTTATTTATATTTTAGTATCCTGGGATTTTTGAAAATAATAAAAAGAAGCCTAACCTTTTTGAATTATTAAAAAGACCCCTAAGTTTTTATCGTATCAATAAAAGGCTCTTCTCAAGTATAATAGCGTCATTTTCCATCGACGGAGCTGACATGGCAATTGTTCTTTTTTTTTTTATTAATGCTACTATACAACAATAATAACAACAAACCCAGTGCCACGAGGGCTCCCACATACGCAGGGTCTGGGGGGTGGATGCACGCAGCCTTCCCCCTTCGGGGTGCTACCCTGAAGGGAGGCTATTTCCGAGGACCCCCGACCTGAAGAGTGTGTCATCGTAGAAGCATAGAATTCTGAAAGTATGAGGTGAACATAGTTAGAGCGGTAAATAGTATAGGCCAACATTACAAAGCACACCCTATACAAGGTAGCTGCAGTGAAATAATCAGCACGTACACAAGTTACATAGGTAATGTTGTGTTAATGCTACTATAAAATGACATAAAGCACACTTCAATACCCTTATTATTACTTTAGAAGAAAAAAATTCGAGATGTTATGTTATGTAAATGCTATCTCTTTTCTCTTAATTTGTTTCAACATCCTTATTATTATTTTATAAGCACAAAATTTGAGATGTTGTGCTATGTAGAAGCAATCTCTTTTCCCTTAATTTGTTTCAAAATATGGTTATTAAAGGATATTTTTGTTATTTTACTATATCATTAGTAAAAATACACTTGTCATATCAGCTCTGTCGACTAAAAATAACATCATCACGGAAGAGAGAAGCCTTTTTATTAATGCGACTTAAACTTATATGCATTTTTATTAATATAACAAAAACTTAGAGGCTTTTTTAATAATTTAAAAAGGTCAAAGTCTTTTTTATTATTTTTCAAAAAGTCGGGGTACTAAAATGTAAATAACTAGAGGCGGATCCAATTCTGCCACTAGTGTCCTTAAGCCCAAGTAACTAGATTTAAAAGATTTTAGGGTAAAATTAGAAAAGTCCAATTCAAATAAAATGAAGGCCCCCAACCTAAACCCATTAGCAAAGACCCCCCCAAGCCTTGGTGCAGTGTGTCATTTCTCTTAGCCTCTCTCTCCTCATTGTTTATCAATCTTTCTCACCGCTCTTTCTCTCTCATTGAACTCTCTCTCCCTTACTGAACTTTATGTTGCTGTCCGATCTTCCTCAATCGTTGCTTGCCATTTGCTGCCCACCCGTCGTTGCTGGCCTTGAAGGTCTTGCATTTTCGTTTTTTCTTGATTTATTATGTTTTTCATTTTTCTATGGTTTAGGATTTTGTTCACATATTAAACAAAAAGGGTCTAAGTATTGATGTAAAATTATTTTTTGGGTTGGAGTGTTGAATTTTGATATAAAAATTAGGAAAATTATCATTTAGTATTATTAATTTGATTATTTATCATCTAGGTTCCATAAGATTTCAATATATACAATGGATACCTTGAGTTCTAAAAATTTTGTACTCTAAAGTTTATAATTTTGTCAATCACGTTTTAGAAATTAATCAAATTTTAACATATGACACCTAAGTGATAAAATATTTAGACTTCAAGGCACTTCAATATATATATATATATATATTAAATGTCAGGAGCTTAAATAATAATATGTGTCCCCTGTCATGGTTTTTTCTAGATTTGCCATGTAAATAATCCTTGATTTTAGTTTAACTTGTTTTTAAGATAGTCCTAAACTAAATTAGCTTTACTAAGGCTACGGTGTAACTTAAGTCGTAGGATACGTTCTCTCTTATTTAAGGTATTCTATATTTGTTATTCCCTTGTTGAAGTGTTTATTATTATTCTTAATGTTTTTGAGTGATTGGTCACCATTTGAATGATTTAATGATTCATAATGAGTCTGAGAGGAGATTTATGATGATTGTTAAAGTAACAAACACCATAAATTGAGCGAATGCTATAGATAGATTAATGCGATTTGGGTGGCTTTAGTGTGAAAACCATAGTTCTTCATGACTCTTTTGTTACTTAAATTCATGCAAGAGATTTATTGGTTAATAGGTAAAAGAGTATGCTAAATATTGCTCGAGAATAAATATATAGTATAATAGGGATTTCGACTATCAGCATGGATAAGCAACTTCAATACCGAAAATAAGAAGTTGTATCGAATCAACTAGGTGAAATTGGATGCCTTGGTCTTAATATTAATTATATCCTTTTTAATTATTGTTTTCCTCACTTTAGCCTTTTCAATTTCATATTCAAATCACAACTTTCGATTTTTCAAATAGTACTAAAACTATTAATTTATGTATTCATTCGATAAAACAATCATCATAGGAAAGATACTCTACTCATTTCCTTATTACTTGATACGATTTAGTGCACTTGCTAAATCTACATGCATCAATGATTTAGTCTGTATCTTCGTGGGAAAGAGGATGAACGATTAAGACTTTTGATCCGCGCAGCAGTCTTCTAGTTGGGAAGATGTGAATTGGCTAGATTTATTAGATTTATCCTTATTTTAATTATCTTGAAAATAGGAGATGTGTTTAGATAAAAATTTTTGTGTTTTTTGTTTTTATTTTAATTTATTTAAGACTTTAAACTTAGTTAGGAAAGCTCTTTTACAAACAAAGCAAGCTAATTAGGGTTTTGATTCAGTTTTGATATTATAGATTTTTTCCAATTATGTTTTTCTTTCTAGTTCACTAGTGAGAGAATTGAGATTAAGAACTTTTCCCTTTGTTTCTTATTAGCTTTTGCAATAGAAATTTAAAGAAAAACTGTTGAATCCTTCCAAACCAGTATATTATCTTTTTGGCGCTGTATCAAGTTAGGCATGAGCAGTTTAGACGGCTTGAGATGATTTTGCGATTATTTTATAAATAAATTTACGCAGGCTAATGGGCCTAAAATAGTTCATGGTTTCTGGTCTATTTATCTTCGAGATGAGGACAATGTCAGTCTCACTAAATTTTTTAGGAAGGTGGCCATTCCGAAAAAAGAAAGCATTAATGGCATTAATAACATCATCCGCAATCATGTCCCAACATTCTTTGTAGAGAATACCTGGATAGCCGTCTAGGCTCGAGGCTTTAAGGCTTTCTTATTGTTTAACAATTGTAGTTATTTCTTTAGCATGGATATTAGTACAAAGGGACTCATTCGTATGATCATCACACACAAGGATAGCTGTAAGACCCGTGACACCAAGGATCGGGCACAGGTGTGTGCCTTGCGCCTGTGCCGTGTCAGATGGGCCGCCAATGATTGGCAGTGTGTGGACAAGGTGCGCACTCAGTTAAGAGTGCATTAGGCCTCCACGGACCTAGGCCTAAGTGACGGACGAAGTGGGAACCGAGACGGACGCGGTCCCAAGACAGTGTCATGACAAGGGTCTGGCACGGCCCAAGACAGTGTCATGACAAGGGTCTGGCACGGCCCAAGACAGTGTCATGACAAGGGTCTGGCACGGCCCAAGACAGTGTCAGGACAAGGGTCAGGCACGACCCAAGACAGTGTCAGGACAAGGGTCTGGCGCGACCCGAGACAGTGTCATGACATAGGTGGGGCGCGACTAAAGACAATGTCATGACAAGGGCCTGGCGCGACCCGAGACAGTGTCATGACATAGGCGGGGCGCGACCTAGACAGTGTCATGACAAGGTCCAGGGCACGGCACTGGGCCGGCCCAAGGACACAGATAAGTAGCGATAGGCACGGGCCCAGTGCAGGGCACTGGCCCGGCCCAAGCCCAAGTAGGCCCAATAAGGCCCAATGAAGCCCGACCTTATAAAATGGTAATAATAAGCACGTGACACATATTGGTAACGGTTACCAAAGGAAAAGAAGCGGGAATGAGCATTGACTAGTTCAAACGAGGTAAAGTGCGGGAAAATGGAAGAGTGGGCTGAGGTGGATGTAACCGCCAGTTGAAAATCAGGCGCCTAAATTAATATAACATGTGCTTTGACCAGCTCACCTTGTAACCGCCAAGGCACGCGTGGGAAGAGTGGAGCACGGCTTTGAAGAAAGAGGGAAAATGGCGGGAACGGTTACCCCTTGTTCATGGGGTTGACCACGGCTATAAATAGATGTAATGGGCATTCATTTTGGGTATCTTGTAATCTCTGAAATATTAATAAGAAAAGCCTCTCCCCCTCGTGTGAAAAATTGTGTCTAACATTTCCCTTTGAATTTCTATTGTGTTCATTTCTTTGTTGTTGTTCGTGTTCGGGTGAGCAAACCTCACCGGGTACTTAGCTCATAAAATAACTGTGACAATTGTGGTATCAGAGCCAGGTTCGCTTGAACCGTGTGTCCAGACGCCGCTTACTTGCTGCCCAGAACTTGCGTACGTTTGGACTTAACAAGAGTAACATTAAAGTTCCTACTCTGAAAGCCTTTTGGGGTGAACGTGATGCCAAAACCTTGGAGAACTTCCTTTGGGACATGGAACAATACTTTATGGTTGCCCATGTCCGTGAGGAAGACAAGGTTGTCATGGCATCTATGCACTTGATGGGCGATGCAAAGTTGTGGTGGAGAACTCATGCGTCCGAGGACCGTGTTGCTGGTCGTGCTAGAACTGGCTCATGGGAGGCCTTGAAGAAAGACCTTCGTGAACAATTCTTCCCAACCAATGCTTCTTGGTTGGCCCGGGAGGCCCTGAAGGATCTCAAACAAAGTGGTTCGGTTCATGAGTATGTAAATGCTTTTAGTTCCGTCATTTTAGAAATTAAAGATATGTCGGATGAGGACAAACTCTTTAACTTTATTTCGGGTCTTAAACCATGGGCTCAACTAGAGTTGAGGCGCCAAAAGGTCCATGACCTTGCCTCTGCTTTGGTTGCGGCTGAATCATTAATGGACTTTAATGTTGGACATGACTTTAATAAAGATCACTTTAAGAAGGGAAAGAAACATGGCTTTAAGTCCTTTAAAAAGGAGAAGGGTCCTGCCACTGAACCCAACAACATTAAAGTCTCATTCAAAAATGATGGGAATAACAAAGGAATGGGTCCTAAGTCTATTGCTTGTTTCATATGTGATGGTCCTCACTTTGCAAGGAATTGTCCTAACAAACAATCCTTAAGTGCTGTAGTTCAGCAGGACGATGATGAGGATGTGGATCTTGAGCCATCTCCATCTCACGTAAGGATGAGTTAATTAAAGCTGATGGACAAAAAACAGGTTTCGGATGATGCGCAAGTGGCTGGTCATCCAGGTAGACTCGTGGGCTGCTGTTTACGTCTATGATTTATGCATGTTTCTATGGTCATATGTTTTGTTTTGGGCTCCGTTGTTTTGGAGGTTTTTGGATGTAATTTTCATTTTATTTCGATGGCTTTCATTTATGTTGTTTCGATGATCGTTTATCATGGTATTGTGTGCCATACCTATATATGTTAATTATACATGCATGATGGATTATCGAATGTGAGGCGTCTAATGAGACTTGAACGCACCTTATTAACAAGATTGAGCCTTGAAAAGAATGAATGATGAATGATACAACTAACGGAATGTGACCTATGTGTTAACAAGGATGAGTTAAACAATGTTCAAAGCACCTAAAGGACTTGAGTGCATTAAGGATTGGTGGGCATTAGTTTGGATGAAACGATGTCAAAACACTAACGGACTTGTGCGCATAAGAAATTTTGCCAAGCCTAGTTGGTGTGTGCAAACCGTGGCCTATTGCGAAGCATGATGAGAACGAGATGTTGCCGGCACCCATGAACGACTAAAGGAACTGGATGGCCTAAGTTAGTTCTTAGGGTACTTACTCTTTCTGCCGAGAATGTAAGTTCGTCTGGTAGGAAGGTTCGTAAGACCCTTGACATTGGGATACCACGCATAGGGTGATGCCTGGCGTTAAGCATATCATGACTCAATCAGTGCTCCGACCTAGGTACTTGACGCACAAACCTCTAGTGTTTGAAGGGATGTTAGCGCCTATGTCTTGGCTGCGACAGGGGACATAACGGATCTTGACCCAAACATGACCCGGGGAGGGCATGCACGCTTGAAGCAGTGCATTGACATAGTAAAGGACCACCAGTCAAGAGCACAATTACGCTCAAGTGGGCACACGTTAGTTGTGCCGCACTAGTTAAGGATGGACCCATGACTAAGTGCAAACGCATGCGTTGTGACAAAATGAGACCGACATCAATAAGGCACAAGTATATACGCAATGCGTATCCTTTGTAAGGATAAACCGGGCCTAACGGAGATGAGCCTGAGCATGGCATCAACGGATTGAGGGCCATGCGCTTGTTGCACGGCCCTGAACCAAGGCGCGCGGGTCAGGAGCATTAGGTGCACAAGCAAGGACGAGGCACGAAAAGCTGACTCCAAGCGCAAGTGCGGATGCGCTATGCTAGCGTGACAATGGACCTTCACCTAGGCGCCATATGGCACTCCTTGGCCATAGGGTGTTTGGAACAAGAGACGAGACTTCTTGGTTCTTTGGAAATGCACTCCTTTAACGGAGGCTACGTGGGAACGAGACGTAACTTTGTGGCTATTTGAGGACAAAGTTGCGGAGTACCTTAATACCCTTCCGAGGACGTCAGGTCTTTCTGGTGGGGGAGGTTTGTAAGACCCGTGACACCAAGGATCGGGCACAGGTGTGTGCCTTGCGCCTGTGCCGTGTCAGATGGGCCGCCAATGATTGGCAGTGTGTGGACAAGGTGCGCACTCAGTTAAGAGTGCATTAGGCCTCCACGGACCTAGGCCTAAGTGACGGACGAAGTGGGAACCGAGACGGACGCGGTCCCAAGACAGTGTCATGACAAGGGTCTGGCACGACCCAAGACAGTGTCATGACAAGGGTCTGGCACGGCCCAAGACAGTGTCAGGACAAGGGTCAGGCACGGCCCAAGACAGTGTCATGACAAGGGTCTGGCGCGACCCGAGACAGTGTCATGACATAGGCGGGGCGCGACTAAAGACAGTGTCATGACAAGGGCCTGGCGCGACCCGAGACAGTGTCATGACATAGGCGGGGCGCGACCTAGACAGTGTCATGACAAGGTCCAGGGCACGGCACTGGGCCGGCCCAAGGACACAGATAAGTAGCGATAGGCACGGGCCCAGTGCAGGGCACTGGCCCGGCCCAAGCCCAAGTAGGCCCAATAAGGCCCAATGAAGCCCGACCTTATAAAATGGTAATAATAAGCACGTGACACATATTGGTAACGGTTACCAAAGGAAAAGAAGCGGGAATGAGCATTGACTAGTTCAAACGAGGTAAAGTGAGGGAAAATGGAAGAGTGGGCTGAGGTGGATGTAACCGCCAGTTGAAAATCAGGCGCCTAAATTAATATAACATGTGCTTTGACCAGCTCACCTTGTAACTGCCAAGGCACGCGTGGGAAGAGTGGAGCACGGCTTTGAAGAAAGAGGGAAAATGGCGGGAACGGTTACCCCTTGTTCATGGGGTTGACCACGGCTATAAATAGATGTAATGGGCATTCATTTTGGGTATCTTGTAATCTCTGAAATATTAATAAGAAAAGCCTCTCCCCCTCGTGTGAAAAATTGTGTCTTACATTTCCCTTTGAATTTCTATTGTGTTCATTTCTTTGTTGTTGTTCGTGTTCGGGTGAGCAAACCTCACCGGGTACTTAGCTCATAAAATAACTGTGACAATAGCCCAGGTGGCCTCCTTAAGAACCCCCGTTTCCCTTACCTCATACAAATCTTGAAAATGACTAGTTATAGCATTTTGCATGTTCCCTGGATCATCAACCCAATTCACTTGACCGTCCATGATTCTAAGCACAAAGTTGGATCATCTTTTAGATGAGACTATTGCATGGAAAAATTTGGGGGTTGCTTGATAGCAGAAAACAATTTTCTTTTTCCATTTTTAGTTTTCCTTTAGTTTTGCAATATAGAAAACTGAAAAATGAGTCCAAGTGATCCCTATTTTCTAATTTTCTGAAATTAAGAATGATACATAAAGAGTAGTACCAGGATGGTTGACCTCCTGGGAAGTCCTCACCCTCAGATTGGGTGCGCAGGGAAACAGTCTCTCTTCGGGTTAACACTTTGAAGGGGGAAGGTTGCGTACATCAGTGCCCCCCGGACCCTGCGTAGGCAGGAGCCCTTGAGGCACTGGGTATGTTCCTTTTTACATAAGTACATATAAATCCAAAAATCAAACAATATGACTTGAACCCAAAAAACATAGCTCGACTATCACAATAGATAGACACAGATGATATTGCCTTATGCTACAAAAGAATCTCATATAAAAGATTTTTCAACTATTATTCTTCTTTACTAGTAGAAGCCAGAGCAATAAACTCTGTACTCATGGTAGAATCAGTTATACATGTATATTTTTTGGAACCCTAGATAGCATTCCCACCAAGTAGGAAGACCCACCTGCTTGCAGAAGTGTAATTCTCCTTATTAGAGATCAGGTTGGCATCCGAGTATCTTTCTAAAGTAGCAGGACATCCAATAAACTAACATCATAATCCATGATTTTTTTTTTTTGGTAATTTTTTAAAGTATTTCAGTACTTTATATACCACTTGCCAATGAAATTTACTTGGATTGCTAGTATATCTATTTAACTTTCCAACAACAAAAGCTTCATCATACCTTTTGTTCCAAAGTTTATACAGGATTACTTTACTTTTCTTATTTGAAACTTAATTCAATATATAACAGATCATTAAAATAGCCTCATCCCAAAAACCATCCCTAAGAGGGAATTAAAAGCATGTTTCACCATTTCAATTAAAACCCCATTTTCCATTCAACCATACCATTTTATTGTGGTGTACAAGGTGTCGTGAACTCATAGATTTAAAGTAGTTGGGATCATAATATTCCTCTCCACGATCCATCCTTAGACATTTTATAAAAGGCCTTAAATTTCTTAATTTTGCCAACACTAATTATTTTGTTTTAACAGGGAAAAAGAAGACATGTATGCTTATAAGTGTAACCGCAATACTTCATAATTGCTTTAACATGCATATATGCATTAACAGCATAACAATATTAATGTTCATGCTTATAAATTGTTTTTCTTAAGTATAAACATGCATGTATTAACTACATTAATCATACAAACATTAACCTTAATTTTTTGGATCAAAACATTAACCTTAATTTTTAAAATTTTTCTTTTTACCAAGTTATAACAAGCATGCATTCATAGTTGTTTATTTATTATTATTATTAGTTTTGGTATCATCTCGGCGTCTGGTTTTCAACAACCATATAAACAAGGATTTTCCTTTTTTGGTATTGTTTATATATATATATATATATATACATATATTTCTAAAACTCGGTTGATAAAGCTACTCAGCGCTTGCACCCTAGTAGCGCCACATACATTAGCCACTGCCCTCTACACGATTGAAAGATCTAATATTTTAGAAGAACTTTTCTTAAAAAAGACTAAGAATTTTTCTTACCTTTAAAAAGAAAGCACAAACAGAGCCTAGATGACTCATCATGTAGCATTTTTTTAAAGTTCTCCTAGGTAAGAAATATTGTTACAAGCGCCTCCTAGAAAGGGCATGCCTTTATCCGCTAGCTATAACAATAAAGCTTAAATCTGCACTAAGTTGATAAAACAAAAAGGTTATAGAACTCAATATAATAACCCTGTGTTGCAATCTAATCAATTGTCGAATCAACCTTCCTAAAACAATGGTTGAAATTGATTGCAATCTCATCATGAGTTATTCTTCATTCATCTTAAATAGTATTCTGAGTCTGTTAATAAAACTTTAAACACTCTTTCAAAATCTTAATAACAGTCTCACAATGACCCGTTATGTAGCACGCTCGAGTCTAGAAGTCAGGAGAGCAGGAGACAGTCGACCCTGCTGAAAACCCCCAAGTTCAAACAGCCAAACCGGAAAAAGCTGGTCACCAATTATTCACTTGACATTACACTTTGCATTTGCATAAGAAGTATCGCCCCCCTCAATTTTTTATTTTCTCTCTTCTCCCTCCTCTCTTAACTTAACCCACCCGCCCCATACATACGCACACACACAACCACCACCACCCCCCCCCTCTTCTTGATCCCCTCCTATGGCGATCTCCTCCATGCTCTCTCTCTCCTCTTTTATCTACTAACTCGGCGGCTGAGATCTCTCTCCTTCCACCTCTGCGCTTTGTTGCTCCACGTTTCGATCACGCGGTTAGTCGTTATAGAAATCCTTAGTTTTACATTTGTTTTAATTTGGAGTTTGATGGATTGTTCATTGTGAAGATTTTATCTTTTTTTCGAAATTTGTGGAATTTTTGACCTAGACAATGCTTGATTGATTGTTCATTGTGAAGATTTAGCCTTTTTCTCGAAATTAGTAGATTTTTCGACCTAGACAATGCTTGTTTGCTTGTTCATTGTGAAGATTTAGCCTTTTCTGGAAATTAGTAGATTTTTCGACCTGGACAATGCTTGATTGCTTGTTCATTGCGAATGTTTAGCTTTTTTTGGAAATTTGTGGAATTTTCGACCTGGAGAACGCTTGATTGTGATTGCGAAGTTTGTTGATTGCAGATATGGAAGGTCCATATTGTTGTTGATTCTTGAAATGCCTAGTGAAAGTTTGATTATTATCAAATTTTAATCATTTACATCTTGAAAACATATAAATTGTTATACCTAAAGATTAATATTTAGAGTGGGACTATTGGGATTCGAACTTGAACCAATTTTCTAGAAACTTATGATGATGGGTGCAAGCCGGAATGGTTTTATTCTCTTAACGATTTACACCTTGATAACATATAAATTATTTGTCCTAAAGAAGTGCATAAATTGTAGTTGGAGATACTGTTGAGCGTTGGATATTGAAGGTTAGTTTGCTGGGATTTGCAGGTAGTACGCGGAAATGGCGATGGCGCCTCACTCTTTGCTTTCACAATCGAATTCCTTGGCTTCTAATCACTTCCGGAGCTCCAAGGGCTCTATCAATGGCATCCCCTTGAGAGCCCTTGGGCAAACGCGGTTATTTTGCTTGAAGAGAAGGGATTTCTCAGTGGCAGCAAGGCTGAGGAAGGTGAAGAAACACGAGTATCCATGGCCTGAGGATCCAGATCCAAATGTCAAGGGCGGGGTTCTCTCCCATTTATCCCATTTCAAGCCCTTGAAGGAGAAGCCCAAGCCTGTTACGCTAGAGTTCGAAAAGCCATTGATGGATCTTCAAAAGAAAATAGTTGATGTGGGTGTTTTTTATGTTCTTAGCGTTTGGATTTAGTTTGGCTGTGTACTGAAGAATTGTTGCAGTGGGGTTCTTTTCATTTGGTTGCTGTGGATGTGAGTACAGGTGAAGAAGATGGCTAGTGAGACAGGGTTGGACTTCAGTGATCAGATTGACGAGTTGGAGAAGAAATACTCTGAGGTGATTTCATTAGTTACCCCACTTTTTGGGCGCAGTTATCAATTTTCACCTCTAAGGTGTCCAACTTGTTCCATTCATAGTGGAAATCTGAGATGTCCCATGCTATGACATTTGGGTTTGAAAAAGTTGGTTTGCATTGATGAATGTGAGTGTATTAGGCGGATGAAGTATTTTAAGGCAGCATGACAATATTAGACTATCTAATCTGTTACTTCTGCATCCAAGACAATTGAATGTTGCTCAACATGCATGTTACTACTTAGGCGTTCCATATATACTGAGGCTTTTGTTCATTTATTTTGGTGTCTAGTCAGGAACAAATTGAATTAGTTATCTGTTGCTGATTGCTCTCGGCTTTGCTTTGTTTGAAGCTTATCTGTGTACAAGAAAGAGCTACAACTACGTAGTTAACAAAGTAGACATGTTTTTTGCAAATGAAAACCTGAATTTATATGGCCCTTTTCAACATGTAATTATTGCATTTGGTTTTCACTTCTAACAAGTTGCCTTCCTTTTTTCCTATACAGGCTCTAGAAGAATTGTACAAGCACCTAACACCTATACAGCGTTTGCAAATTGCTCGGCATCCTAACCGTCCTACTTTTCTTGACCACGTCTTCAACATGACAGAAAAGGTTTATATATTTTTAAGACCTGCACAGAATTTTGTTTGTGGAGTATACTCTTTTCTAAAGAAAGTGTTGTGCGTCCATATATTGGGATGCTGGTGAATCATTCACACTGACTGCTATGCACTGTTATATGAGCAGTTTGTGGAGCTACATGGAGATCGAGCTGGTTATGATGATCCTGCTATAGTGACTGGTCTGGGAACAATAAACGGTAGGAATTACATGCTTATTGGTCAGCAAAAGGGCAGAAACACAAAGGAGAACATCGAACGGAATTTCGGGATGCCTACTCCTCATGGGTATGTCTCTCGAGACTGATTAATTTCCTACTCTTGATATTAATGGAACTTTTAATTTAAATTAACCACATAGTTAAATATGTTGATAATAGTGGGTGACTTTCCTGATGATGAACATGCATGTCAATAGATATGGGTGATATGGGTGTTTATTGAAGCCAATGGCTTGCACAATCACTGTTCTCGGAGTCAAAAATCTGTTGCACCAAGTGATATGGATATTTGCTTTATGTTTCGAGCTGGTTGTGATCTTCTTGGTTATCTTCCGCCTCATTTGTCATCCATTATAGGGCTAGGAACATGCGCAATTGAAGCCTTAGCTTCCGTGAATTTGTCTGCCAGGATGTAGCTGCATTTTCTCTCTTGTTCCCAAGAGGAAAGAAAAATGACTTGAAGGAGAGGGACAAATCTAATCCCCTTGCCACCTAATATCACTAGCTCTAATCATATGTTTTCATGTTGTTACGGGAGGCTGCAAGAATGGACACACATTGTAATTAAGAGTAATGGTATCCTTCAACTGAAGGTCGTCTAATGACGAGCTTTCATTTTCATAACAGATATCGAAAAGCTCTGAGGATGATGTATTACGCTGATCATCATGGATTCCCTATTATCACTTTCATTGATACCCCTGGGGCATTTGCAGACCTGAAGTCAGAGGAACTAGGCCAAGTAGGTGACAATATGTGCTCAAGGTTTATGGTTGAGCTATGATTGCTGACGTAATGTGCATTTAGATTCATTATTCTTGTATCCATGCAGGGAGAGGCAATAGCCCACAACTTAAGGACTATGTTTGGCTTGAAGGTGCCAATTGTTTGCATTGTTATTGGTGAAGGTGGTTCTGGTGGTGCACTGGCCATTGGCTGTGGTAACAAGTTGTTGATGCTAGAGAATTCCGTCTTTTATGTTGCCAGGTGAGCTCTGAGTTTACTTTATTCTGTATATTGTAGAGGAGCTTACTGAATTTTTAAATGATTGGAAACAGTTTTATATTTTCTGAAGAATTCTGACAGTATTTTAAAATTTTCTAAAGAATTCTGGCCATTGGGGATTGTTTTGTGCTTCTCTGTGTTGTCTCTGGTCCCATTCTTCTAGATATGCACGAAAAGCAAATATTGCAAAAATAGGATGCATGATATGTTAAGTGTTTCCTCTAGATATATACTTGTGGGAGGGTCTGAAAAGATGGAAAACATGGTAAGTTTGTTAAGGTAACCTCTAACAGTGTTAAACTAGATGGGCATTTGCAGAAAACTAAACTTGTATGTAGCAATTTAGACTTTTAAGTTAGCCAGAGATGGGTAAAGAGTAGGCGCTCAAAATGAGTTTTCTATTAGTGGAATTAGAAGGAGACAATGTGATTAAAGGGTCGTATACTATCCCGGCTGACATCCAAAGGCTTGTGGATGATATCCGTACTTGTAGTTCTAAGGTGAAGTAGATATCCTTTTCCAACAGTGTTGAGGGAAGCGAATGCGGCAACGGATTGGTGTGCTAATTAGGGTCATGGTCTTCCTGCTCTCGTAACTTGGGATTTTCCACCGGTTCGTTCATTGTTTTAATATCACAAGAGTGGACGGTTTAGGTTTTTCTTCTCTTAGAGAAAGAGCCTAATTCCTTCTCTCTTTGTACAGTTGTAAAAAATTCTAGTTTTAAGTGCTGAAGGATGAATATTGAGTCGAAAACTCTCAACAGCAAATCTCCAGGTCTATGCATAGGGAATTGTTGATTGATGCTCGATGTTACATATATCTACAGCTGTTTGTGTACATGTTGCAAAAACAAATAACAATGTTCTTTCTGACGTCTTGCTTGGACTAATTTAACTAATGTAAGAGAAAGTAATATCATCCCTGAAGCAGAAAATGCATACTTTGCATGCATCTCTTAGTAAGGGCATTTGATCTGCAACCAGCGAAATGGCTTCCTGGCCTTCTGGGAATTTGGTGTGGATGAAATTTTGAAGTCCTCGTGCTATCCATTCATTGTAAGCTGTAATTATCTTCCCATGTACGATATTATTATATCTTCAATGTTTGTGGAGAACACTTCAGAGAAACAATTAAATGGCGGCCTGAGCTTTGTTTTTGGTTGAACAATGTGTATAGTTTAAAGCAATGGTGGGTTACTGAAAGAAAGAGAAGTTTGACTCCTATTATTGCCATTGACCTTAATAGTTTCCTTTGCTTATGAGGTGCTGATTTACTTTCTTGCGGTTCATATTGCAGTCCAGAGGCTTGTGCAGCCATCTTGTGGAAGAATGCCAAAGCTGCACCTAAGGTATGTGTAATATCTGAACTATAGACATAAACGTGATACTGTTGATTGTCAAAACTATTTAATACTTAATTTACAATATTATATGCGAAGGCTGCAGAAAATCTGAGGATCACTGCTGGAGAGTTGTGCAGGCTACAAATTGCAGATGGCATCATCAAGGTGAAATATCTTTTTCTGCCTCCAGTTTCTGTGCTCTGCTGATTTCTGACTTCTTATAACAATTATTGAAGCAGTCACTGCATGAAGGATCCTCTTAAGATCTGTCTTGTTGCGTGCCAAATTCTCAACCATCAACGTCCTCATCTCGTAGATAGTTCAGATTGGCATCTAATATAATATATATTTTTTTGGGTAGGAACCGATTGGTGGAGCGCATGTTGATCCATCTGGGACATCAAAGGAGATTAAGAAAGTGATTGTGGAATCAATGGATGTAAGTACTTCTGACGGTGTTTGTACAATGTTGCTCACTTTCCTGGTTATGTTGTGAAGATGCTTTAGCACGTGCCAAAAAGGAAGTGCCTTTTGAGCCTCCAGCCCACAAATGTGTCCTTTGCTTAGTGAACTTGAAATATTTGAAGGTTTTGACAAGCTGTCCATTGCTGAGATTATTGCAGCTCTTTGACAAATGGCTATGAAATTCTTAATCCCCCCTATTTCTGTGATCCACAGGAACTCGTGAAGATGGACACCGAAGAGTTATTGCAACATAGAGCACATAAATTTAGGAAACTGAGTGGTTTCCAAGAGGGAGTCCCATTAGATCCTAAGAAGAAAGTGAACACGAAGAAGAAAGAGGATCCAATTATTTCGAGAAAGGACCCATCCACAGAAACTTCAAAATTCAATCTGGACGAGAAGATAGAGAAGCTGAAGGAGGAGGTTGACCACGAACTTTCCGGAGCTGCCAAAGCCTTGGGCTTGAATGACAGGCTTCTGAAGTTACAGGAAGAACTTGCTAAGGCACGGCATCCTGAGGATCCTGCCTTGCAGGACAAGGTTATGAGGTTCAAAACCAAGTTCAGCGAGCTTCTTCCGACCGCGCCTAATTATGCGAGCCTGAGTGATAAGCTTGACATGTTAAAGGAACTGACCAAGGCTGAGAAGATTTCACAGACAAGTAAAAAGTCAGCGGCATTGAAGCAGGAAATCAATCAGAAGTTCAAGGAGATCATAGATCAATCTGATATAAAGGAGAAGATGGAAAAGTTGAAGGCAGAAGTTCAAAACTCTGGGGCCTCCACCCTTGAGGATTTAGATCAAGGATTGAAAGGGAAAGTGATGGAGATGAAAAAGGAGATAGAGTCGGGATACGCCAGTGCTCTTAAGTCCCTGAATTTGGATTTTGACATCACAGAATCTGACGCCAACGATTTCGTTGAGCAGAGCTTGTCCCCAGACTTAAAGAGCAAGATTGAGGAACTGAATGAAGAAATGCAGAGCAGAATCAAAGAGACTATCAACACTTCTGATCTGAAGGACAAAATTGAGTTGTTAAAATTGGAAGTTGCAAAAGCAGGGAAGAACCCAGATGAAGAACTGCAAAGTAAAATTCAAACCTTGAGGCAACAGATAAAGGAGAGCCTTGCTAAGGCACTAAACTCATCGGATTTAGTGGCAAAGCACGAAGAACTGAAGGCAGAGATTGCTAAAGTGATCGAATCATCAGGTGTAGATGGGAGTTCTAATGGAAGTCCTGGCAATGAATCAAGAACAGAGGTAAATCTGCAAGCACAACAGCGCAGCTTTGCTTAGTTTGTTTGTGAGCTTATACATTTCATTCCTTTTTTTTTTCTTTCTTTTTTATTTTGGTCTTAAAACTCATGAGGCTATTGTGCATTGTGTTGGGTGATGTTAGATATATAGACCTTTATTTATTATAAGCCAAGGGTCTCTAGTTAAGGTCATAACTTCACACTTGTTGAATGTGTTATTTTGCTGATTTCTGTAATAATAATGTTGAGCTTTTTAATTTAGTAAGTATTAGGGTGTTGCAGTATACATCTCACCCTCTCCAAATCCTGCTTTAGTGAGAGCCTCTTTGAGGCACTTGATTTGTTGGCGGTGTTGTTACAAAACTTGAGAAGAAGAGCATTGGTCTGGTGCTTTGGCTATATGTGTTTTAGTGAATGCAAAGCTTGCCTTGGGCTCATTGAGTGTTCAGCAGAACTACAAAAAACCATATCCCTTTTTTTTTTTTTGAGAAATACTTTTTACATAAGTAATTTTGTAAAAAGTGTTTTAATATGAGTATCTTTATCTTAAATAAATTTAGTTTCTACTTTTTGCTTCTATTTTAAAGGAAAAATACTATTTATATATTTATGCTTAAAAGTGAAAAAATAACTTTTGCTTTAATCTAAAAACTTTTTCTTCTCGATCCAAACACTCTCAAATGTTAAAAAACTTGGCCAAACAGGCTACGATCTTGATTTGAAATAGAGTTGTTGAAAAGGGGGATGATTGTATTCAGCGTTGATGCTATGGAGCATCTTTCGCATATGACAAATTTTTCTAAATCTTGATTGATTATACTTTCACCAACGTCTTTTGCCTCATCAGACCTGTTGCATTAAAGGTTGCCACCCAACATCATTACCAACCAGCTTATGGCATGGCGCCATGTAACGCCGCGTACTTGTGTCACTAACTAGTTTTTGTAGACATAAATTTTCTTTTTAAGATTTTGGATGGACCTATAAAGAAATTGATTGACTGCAAGTCGATAGTTGACCATACTGTAAATGGCTAACAGACTAAAGCAAATATCAAGCATAAGCAGACCGCTAAATCAAGCCCAGGCTTGTGAAAACTACTAGGCCAAGCCCAAAACGTGAGGCGTCAATGAAATCAAGTGCCAAGCTCAAGTTTAAGTCCACAACGAATATTAACCCAATTAAAGCTCATGAAGCCTTTGGGCCTGTATGAAGCTCGGTTCTACACATTTCATGGGCTGAGCCCATATGACGTCAAAAAAATAAAAAAAAAAAATACTTAAAAGGCCCTTCTACTTTTAGGATGTTGCTTTTTCTTTATAAATATGGCACATCTACTCCTTTTTAGGGGAATGGGAAAATAGGGAAATCAAAAAGACGACTTTAAAAACTCTTCAATTCTATCCAGCCACCCAAAAACCAAAAGTTTCTCTTCAAATTAGAGACCAAAGCCTGTGCCCCCTTCTTTGAAGAACAACCTATTTGATTGAGAACAAGCCTCATATGCCCTTCATCAAGTAATTCTACTCGTCTTCTGTAATTCACTGATCAAAACTTAAGGAGTTTGAATCGGAGGATTGTTCAATTTTTTTTTTTTTTTTACATGTGTATGGAGATAATACCCATACTATTCTAAAGAAATACAAGAAATATTTGTTTTATGCTATAATTTTTGTTTTAATCGAATTTTGTGCATATAAATTTGACACGCTTAGTGGGACATCTCTTTCTCCAATAAATAATAAATGACATACATAAAGAGCACCTTCGAAAGTTCCAAGAGGGCGAAAAAGTTGATAGATCACAAGTTTGCTTCTATTGCTCTTGCCTCCTTGATGGGCAATCTTCATGTTGGAGTCACAACGAGAAGCAAAGCTCAGGCCACCAATATCCTTCTCTTGACCAAGGTATTGTCTGGTAGTTTGAGTGCCGATCAGAAGTCACCTGTCTTTAATTCAAGACAAGACATGTTGTTGGTGGAAGAATGTGTTCACTTGTACAATCCGACATTCTAGCCCTTCAATGAGCCGAAGGAGGGGAATGCTAGTGGTGGTTGTATGCCTCCATTACGACAAAGAAAGTCTCTTGAAATTGTTGGATCATGGGGTACTGATGATGGGACTATGTCTCGGTGGAGGAGCAATCAAGATGAAAGTACTGGTGGAAAACCTCAATAAGATTTTGGCTTCAAAAACTGCACAAATTCATGAGCACAAGTTTGGGAAAGACATCAAAAGAGTTGTTGTTGATAGCGATTGGGTCGGTTACAATGAAGAGGAAGCATTGGCAAATCCTTCGAAGGTTGGTACTATCCACAAGTTTGTGACAACTGCAAAGAAGACATCACTGGTTGTGTTCTTTTTCCAGAAGATCCTAGAGTTAATTGTAAATATGGTTCAAGCCCAAATTTGTAGCACTTCCTATTGATCACTGTTACTAGAAGCCATACATCCGCAGGATTGACAAACTTAGGATTCATGTTAGTTACCAACCTCCAAAATTGCAATTGTTCAATGAGAAGAATATCCTTCATCAACACATTTTCCATTTTGTGGAGACATGTAGTAAAGATGGCACTGGCAGAGACTTATTGGTGAAGTAGTTTGTCGGGTCCCTCAAAGGCACTGCCTTTTATTGTTGCACTAATTTGGAGTTCAAACCCATCAACAATTAGAAGCAAATAAAAAGTGAGTTCCTCAACATGTTTTACAATACTCGCTTCATTATCTCCATGGTTGAGCTCATGAACACAACCCAGTGAACAAAAAAGCCAAGCATGGACTACATATAGCAACGATGTGCTCTTAGCCTTGATTGCAAGGATTTCCTTTTAAAAACCTTAGCAATTGAAGTGTGCACTCAGGGCATAAAGTTGGAGTTGTCTTACATTTTTCAAGCATTAAAGCGCATAACATTCAAGGAGTTGGAGATACAGGTGCATGACATTTAGATAAACCTGGTCAATCATGGGGGTAAGACCTCCCTTGTACCTAATGTCAGGAAAGATCGGAGGGAGAAAAAGAGGCCAGAGCCTCCACAAAGGAAGTTTGGTTACTCTTGTGAAGATCTCTAAGAAGCCTAAAAAGGTTGAGGAGAACAAGTTTGCCTTGTCAAGAAGAGCTTCAACAAAAGGTGTATCCCTTCTTGGATTAGACCTCCCTGGCATGGTGGCTAATTTGTTAGAGAAGAAACTATTTACTTTGCTAGGACCTAAGCATCCTAGTGAGTACGATTGCACTTTTGCCCTAAATAATACAAGTATCATTGGGTTATCAGCCATTGTATGGATAAATGTATCACCCAAGAAGAATGCATCAAGCAACTAGTAAACAAAGCAGGATCATTCTCAATTCGGATGTGGTTAAAACCCATCATGCTTATGTGATGTTTACATCACTTGCTAGTTTGACGCCATCCCCTTTAATAAAGCCTTGGCCCTATTGCATGCCTTAGCTAAGGGAGCATTTTCATGCAATCTAATTTGGAAGTTTATAGCCTATGGTGCTTTAGGTGCATGTAGAGCTTTTGTACCCAAAAAAATTGAATGATATTGAAGGACTTGTAGCAAATGATGAAGTAGGTTGGACCTTGGTGATGTTAGGAGGTCCAAGAGGTGCCCAAAACCCCCTCAACCTCGACGAAAAGGGGAAGCAAACAACAAGGAAGCCTCGTCACTCATGAAAGAAGAAGAATGCAAGGCTAAATACTAAGATGCAAGAAGTTATGCCAATAGAGTTATTGAAGTAAACACCACGTATCACAAAGACTCTTAAAGAATTATTTCCAAAGGGTTACTTTAGGACTATCACTGTCTGCTTGATGTCATTCTCATAGATCCCAAAACAGATGAAAGGGTAGATCAAAAAGTGAAGGCCAATCCTACAGTAGGTACAAACTGCCCATTTGTAGAGAGACATGAAAATTTTTGCCACTTTTGACGCACTACCAATGAATCTGGGTTGGCACCAAATTCTTTACCAGCCTAAAGATCTCAACTTTAACCTAGATCAAGCCCTCTAAGATATTAATCCTTATGTGTCTAAGTTTAAAAACACTGAACTTCCTTTGAAATTTTTGTAAGGTACATAACATGCAGTGGCCTTAGCTTTTAGAGATGAAAATTTGTTACTTGGGTCGATGCCCCATAACTGTCCTTTGTGTGTATCTAGTTACATATATATGTTGAAGGGTAAACCATATTCTAGTTAATGACGGTGTAGCCATAAACATTACCCCAAAGGCTACCATGAAGCCACTTAGCATCTTCATCAAAGAGGTTTTAAATAGTCGATTGTTGATTCAAGATTTCAACCTTAATGGCCAGCATGTAATAGGCATGCTTTAGTTAGACCTTACTGTGGGTGATATGACAACAACTATCCTTTTCCATGTCACTGAATCAAGGATGCCATATAATTTATTCCTTGGACATCGGATCCACGAGAATGGTGTTAGCTTGGACATCCTTGTTAAGTACAAATTTGATTACACATTATTCACTACAAATAATGGATCAAAGTTTCGAGTTTTCTTAGTTTACGTTGATGATGTAATCATTGCTGGAAATGATATGGAAGTTACAGACATATTAAAATTGCATTAGATGAAATATTCAAGATAAAAGATCTAGAATGTTCAAAACTATTTTTGGGTTTGGAAACTACCAAAATTAATAGTGGCATTTACCTATGTCATCGAAAATATGCACAGAAATTACTAGAAATGGCTGGTTTGTTGGCTTGTACGCATGTCTCTTTCCACTTGAATATTCATGATGTAGTAAGTTAGAAGTTAGTGATCTTATCCTACAATTTTATAAATGGTCAAAGCATAATATGGGGCACAAGTGAAAAATATTTGGACTAATAGTGGGAATGATTTTACCCTTCAAGACTTCTTGAGGAAGCACGGAATCATATGTCAATTGCATTGTGTCAATTGGCAATTGTATTGTGTTGAAACACTCGAAATGTCCGTGGACTGACTATTGGCTGCCATGTGGCCGCCTCTCGAGGTGCCTCCCTGCTTGGTTGCTCACCTCTTCTGATCTTCTGTGGGATTCTCAAGTCTCAGCTATCATCGAGGGTGGTTAGTAGCGTTTCCCGCACAGATGTTTGGAGCTCCGTTCCATATGGCATATGATTGATTTCAGCCCTCGGGCTGGTGTAACAGATTCTATTAGGTGGTTGGGTGACCCTTCGAGGAAATTCACCACCAAATCCGCTTGGGAGATAATCTGGAGTAGGAGAGAGAAGGACTCGACTCACCACTTGCTGTTGTTTTAGCTTCACGTCTTGAGACATTCCTTTTTTCTATGGCTCGCTTCTAGAGAATGTTTATGGGCTCTAGACAAACTTTTGAGATTTGGAGCATCGGGTGTTAAAAGTGTTTGTGTTCTCTGTGGTATTGCTGATGAGACTCATGGGCACCTTTTCTTCAATTGCCCCTTTTCTACCTTTGTCTGGAGTTGCATTACACCACATACATATATTTCTTGGCCTACCCTTCCTTGGGGTGGTCTCGCTCCTTAGGCTGCTCAGCACCTCATGGGTCAAGAGATTGGCAGCATCGTCACTAGACTGTGCCTCTTCGTGACTGTTTATGTTATCTAGTATGAGCGCAACCTCAGGATTCAGTGTTCTTAGTCCAGACTAGTTGAGGTTGTGGGAGAAGAGGTTATAGGTTTGGTCAGAGCCACTTAATGGTCGCTTCTTCATTTAAGGGAGCTCATCGTCATGTCACTCTGCTTAGGCAATGGGGCCTTGAGGTTTAGCTTTCTCTTTGCTCTTATAGCTTTGCTATTATATTATTGTTTGATTGGACTCTGTTGGACTTTGTTTTGACTTTGATTCATCATTGTTGGCTTTAGCCGTGTCCTAGGTATGCCCCTTGTAGCTGCATTTTTTTCATTTCATCCATCTATTTCGCCGACTTACCAAAAAAAAAAAAAAAAATCTCGAAATTTCCCTTTGCAATTTTGGAGAAATTGTGTCATGATTACAACCCATCTCATAAATAGATTACCATCATCCACTGGAAGTTAATGCACTCCATATGAAGTCTTACATGGGGCTAAGCCTTCCTATGATCACTTACGGGGCATGTGTCTTTATTGGTTATCCTTTGGGATGTAAAGGATACAAGATATAGACCTTGAAACTTAATCAAATCTTTGTCCCACGAAATGTCATCTTTCATGAAAATATCTTCCCATTTCAATCTCATGTCCTTCTTTTATTCATCTAAATTTGCTTGCCCCCTTTGCTAATGATGAGGAAGATACCATACCATCCAAAGTACCGGTTTCTCTGTGTTCTAGAACTTTCACATATCCATCTTCATCTCGAGATACCACGCAAACCTAACCCATTCCCTCTGACAAATTCCAAAGACCCTGCTCCATTGATCTCAAATTTGATCTTGATGTTCCTTCCTTAGCTAATGACTCCACTCATTTTCCATCTTCATCCCCAAAAAATCACCAGTCCTCCTATTAAACGCTCCTCTTGGCCCACTGGACCCTCATCTTGCCTCTGCAATTACCACTGTGACCAAGCTTCATCATCTTAGTCTTCCTCCACCTTTCATCCCTTGATCGACATGATCTTATATGACCAACTATCCCCTCCGTATCGACATTATGCCTTAGCCGTATCCTCTCACTCAAAGCCTACTTCCCATCTCAAAACTTCTAAACATTCTAAATGGCATATGAAGGTGAAAAGCGTCACCTTGAGGCTAATCACACACGTTCTTTATTTCCTTGACCTCCAATGAAAGGGTTATTAGGTGTAAATGGGTCTTTAAAATCAAACACAAGTTAAATGGGACTATTCAATGATATAAAGTATATTTAGTTGTCAAAGGATTCACACAACAAGAAGGCATTATTTTTTGGATACATACTCCCTTGTCAAAAAAATCATAATGGTCCGCACATTATTAGCTCTTGATTCTAGTCAAAATTGACACTTATTTTAACTTGATGTCAGTAATGCTATCATAGGGATCTCCATGAAGAGGTTTACATGACCTAACCCCTGGCTGTTCACCTTAAGGGGGCGTCATGTCCCTTAGTTGCACAAGAGTCTCTACGAGTTACGATAAGCCAGTTGTCAATGGTTTGCAAAGTTATCCATTGCTTTGTTACAAGTGGGTTTATTTAGTCCAAGTACAATTACAACCTTTTTATACGAACACAAGGCTCTTTCTTCATAGCACTCCTTGCCTATAATGATTTACAGCATGCCACTTCCCTTAAACAAGCCCTTGATACCTAATTCCTTCTTAAGGACCTTGGCTTTCTTCGCTTTTTCCTTGGCCTTGAGGTCGCAAGTAACACAAAAAGGATCAGCCTATATTAGCGCCATTTGACCCTCTCTTTACTACAAGACTTTTGATCTCTCCGAACCAAACCCTTTTCTACATCTATTGGCCTAAATCTCTCTCTCCCTCTCTCTCTCTCTCGACAAAGGGGACCTCTTCCCGACCCTGCCTTTCATAATTGCCTAGTTGGTAAGTTATTATACATTATCATCAGATGCCCCGACATCTCCTATTCCATTCACAAACTTAGCTAGTTCATTTCTTCCCCGCGTATTCCTCACCTTCAAGCTATTTATCGCAACTCAAATAACTTTAAAATGCTCCCGGTCAAGGCCTTTTTTAGTCTACTTCTTCCCCTCTTCACCTTACTGCCTTTGTTGATATTGATTGGGCTGGTCCATCATTGGTAGACCTGGCAATTGGGTCAGGTCGGTCGGGTTCGGGTCAGATTAATGTCATATTGGGTCTATCTTGGGTCGAGTCAAAATTAGGTCGAGTCATGCTTGGGTTGGGTCATCCTTCGGTTCGGATCGACATTGGGTCTGGTCAGTCTCGGGTTGGGTCTATATCAGGTTGGGTTAACCTTGACTCAGGTATCCTTAGTCTAGGTCAAATTTCAGGTTGACCCAACAGTTTATTTTGGTAATATATTTATTCGACTTTGTAAATTAAGTATAACTAGAACTACAAAATGAAACGACTACATTAGCATTTTATTTAGATTTTATGATAAATTAGATTTCTATTTGGGCCATTTTAGGATATATGGCGGGTCTAGTTTGAGTCTCGGGTCAGTTTGAGTTTTGGGTTAGCTTGGGTCGGGTCAAGTTATGATTGGATCAACTTCGGGTCTCGAGTTCCAGTCCCAATAAATTTAAAATTTTCAGGTTAGGGTTGGGTGGGGTAGTGGGTCAAATGGGTCAGGTCGTCAGGCTGTGTCACATTTTACTAGCTCTAATCATTGGCTACATAATCCTCCTCGGCAGCTCCCTCGTCTCCTCGGAATCGAAGAAACAACATACAGTTTCTTGCTCCTCAACCAAAGCAGAATACAAAAGTATTACTGCTACATGTGAATTATTTTGGTTAACTGGTCATATTTCTTTTCCTGTGGAGGTTCACCATCCCCCATTCTATCATGTGATAATCTTGCAACAACCTATATTGCTCAGAATCCAGCATTTCATGAGTGTACTAACTAAATTGAGATTGATCCCTACTTCATACATGAGAAAATCCAAGGCTGGCTTCCTCAAAGTTCTCCATATCGGTTTCCGACATCAAGCGGCTGATTGTCTCACCAAATCTCTTACTTTACCAAGCTTATTGTCTTGTCTCTGTAAGTTGAGTGTAATCAATATTTACACTTGTACTTGAGGGGGTATATTACAGTGTATTTTTTATTTTTCATTTTGTACATTTATTTACTGTGTAGGTAGCTAGAAATTTTTTTATTGCCACGTAGCCTTATTCTAGAAACGTCTTCCTTAAGCTGAGTTTTGTTATTTATAGCCCTAATTTGTACAGCCTTTATTACTCAACTTGAAAAATAATGCATCCATGCCTTCTCTTTGCTTTGCTTTGCTTTTTTGTTTAGGAGGAGGCTAGGTGTTAGATCGCTCCCCTCTTAGAAATCTTGCTTCGCTCTCTCTTCTTAGTTTTGTTAAGCCCTCCTGTACGAGTCTTAAATTTCAATTTGAATTCAAGATTCAACAATCCATCGGACCTCTATCAGTATAACAATGAAAGATTGTTGAACTATAATTACCAGACTCATAGTTTTTCCAAAAGAATAGGAGATAAAAGAAGAAGAGAACATGAGAATAATATTTCATTTGTTCAATCTATTTTTCACATCTTGCTCATACACTTATATAGATATAAAATATATACTTAATTGCTTTTATCCCTAATGATCAGTCAAAGCAAAAGCCTAGGTTTATTACTCCACCAACGAATAAGTAATGTTTGACCAAATTATACGCAATAATTTCAAGCCTTGAACGATTTAAACAGCATTTCAATTTTGAGTACTAAATATTTTCAATTAAAAAACTAATTTTGTAAAAAAAATATTTCAATTGAAAATAATACAAAGACTAGATATTTTTTTGAAGTCGACTAAAAAAATTTTTCCAACAAAATCTGGTGTGGCATCAGTTGTACTTATAGGAGCAAATGCTACTAGGATTGGCATTTGTAAAGCTAAGTCTGGGCTTAAGGATTTGTATTTAGGGTGATAACGGTAATCAATACATTAAAGGGAAATGATGGGATCTCTAGGAAAAATAACATAATATTTGTAGTGTAAAAATTTTCCATTAAGAGCATAAAACTTTATAATCACATCAGGTCCTTAAGTTGACGCATCTCCGTATTATGAACATGCTTTCCGAAATTGTAGTTGGCAGTGCCTTGACAAACAAATCTGCTAGATTGTCATTTGATTGAATCTTCTAAACATCAATATTGTTCTTTTTCTTGAGGTCATGTGTGAAGAAGGATTTTGATTATATATGTTTGGCTCCATCACTCTTATTGATATAGCATCCTGATTTGAGTAATGCACGCGTCATTATCCTCATACAAGATTCTTGGGCTTTCTTTTATGGACGGTGACCAACATTTGCTTTGGATATGTTGAATTATGGGTCTCAACCAAACACATTCACGACTTGCCTCATGGAGTGCAAGAATTTCAAAGTGATTCAAGGATGTGGGCAGTGACAATCACCATAAGCGAATATCTACCCTGTCTATGATAGTAATTTGTGTGAATTGGATAGTTATAGGGGTGTGAACGAGCCGAGCCAACTCGAGCCTATCTCGAGCTCGATAAGGCTTATTGAGCTCGAGTTCGAGCCAAGCTCTTATCGAGCGTTTTTAACTCTTGTTCGAACTTGGTTCGATAAGAATATAGTGTGCTCGGCACTCGGCTTGGCTTGGCTCATTAGGCTTATCGAGCCGAGTTGAACTCGTTATCGAGTCGAGTCGAGCTTATTATCGAGCCCAATCAAGTTTAAAACCGAGCCAAGATCGCAATCGAGTTGAGCTCATTAACGAGCCAAGCTTTTTAAGTTATTATCGAGCCATTACCGAACTATTTTTGAACCAATACCAACTACTATCGTGCTCATAACAAGCCCTTAACGAGCTCATATCAAGCCCCTTAACGAGCTCTTATGGAGCCCTTATCAAATTATTCGTGAACATTAGCCGAGCACCCCTATTCAAACTCGGCTCGATAAGCTATTGAGCCCTCATAATGAACACAAACGAGCCCTAATTGATTTCGAACACGAGTAGTTCATTGAACTTTTGGTTCGTTTACACCCCTAGTTATCTTACATCTGTGAAACTAACAAGTTACGGCTCTAAAGTTGTACTATAAAATAATCCATATGGACTGTGCCTCAAAGACAATATAATATGTGCTTAATTCTATTCCAATGTCTTCGCGTGTGAGATGAGCTATAACTTGCTAATAAATTGACAACAAAAGCTATATCAGGTCGTGTACAATTTGCAAGATACCTAAGAGATCTGACAACCCTTAAATATGGTAGCACTGAGAATTTCTTTATTATCTTCTTTAGGGTGAAAGCGATCTTTCTTCACATCCAAAGACCTGACTACCATCAAAGTACTTAATGGATATGATTTATCAAAGTGCTTTAGACCTTCTCAGTATTTATGTGGTTCTAGTGAAGCATTATCCCATCGATTAGTGATCAATTTGCAAACTAAGACAAAATTGGTCTTCCTATGATCTTTCAAATCAAATTATTTCTTGAGATAATTGACTGTTTCTCGGATCTCTTAAGGAGTTCCTACAATATTTAGGTCATCAACATATAATTAGGGGTGAACAAAACCTGTTCGGACTGGCCATTTCGGTCAAGGACCAAACCAAAATGACCATGTATCAGTCCGGTCTTTGGTGGGCTTAATTAGTCTTTGGTTTGGTCTGGTCCAAGATTAGAAAACCCAAAGACTAGACCGAAAACCGATCAACATTAATTTCACATTCAATATTTATGGTACATAATTTTAATATATAATTAATGTGTATTATATGTATCTAAAAATATTTAAATCTTAGAAATATATATATATATATATAGTGCATATTATACCATTATCACTATTTTTAAGTTTTTAACTTTTGTATGGAAACATTGCTCTTCTTATAATTGCACTTGGTAGATGAAAAAATGGTCCAATTCGATCCGGACCGGTTTCTAACCGGACCAACCTGGTTTTAATTGGTCTGGTCCTTGGTCTCATGATTTTATGTAGTTTCGTCTTTGGTTTGGTCTTGGATTGATGAGCAAGCCAACATATAATTGCAATTATAGCAAATTCGTATTTTGATTTCTAACAGAAACGTATGGGCATATTTTGTCATTTAAATACCGTTATGTCAAGAGATATTCACTAAGATAATTGTATTGCATGCAATCAGATTGCTTTAATCCATACAAAGATTTGTGCAATTTGATTGAATACATCTCTTGGGGTTCTGAATTACATGCTTCAGACATTTCAAATCCTTCAAGGATTTTCATGTAAACGTCACTATCAAAAGATTTATAAAGATAAGTTTTTACAACATCCATGAGATGCATGTCGAGTTTTTTCGAGACCTCCAAGCAAAATAGATAGCTAAATATAGTCGCATTCACTACTGGGGAATATGGCTCTTCATAGTTGATAACAAGTCTTTGTGAGCAGCCATGCGCCACAAGTTTAGCTTTATATCTGACAACCTCATATTTCTCGTTTTGTTTACGCACAAAAACTCATTTATTAGCTATAAGCTTTACATCTTCAGGCATTGAACCTACATGCCCAAAAATATCACGTTTTGCAAGGGAATGAAAATTCTGCCTGTATCGCGTCTTTCGATTTTGGCTAGTCATTCCTACATCACCATTAGTTAATGGATTAAGGATTAGAATCTTCATTGGCCATTATAAAATCAAGTGTTACAGCATATACAAATGCTTCATCGATGTTTACTTCATTGCTATTCCAGATTTTTTAGTAGAGACATAATTTATTGAGATCTCATCATTGTAGATGCTATCAGGTTTTGCAGCTACTGCTGCAGCATTAAAATCTATTATGCCTTCATGTTTTTCATGATTGTTCTCTTCAAGAACATGCTCTTCACGATCATTTGTCTTACCAAGTGGATCATCAATTCTATTCTCTTTTCTTTTTTTGAGGAATCTTATGAAGCTGTTAGTTTACCACGCTTTTGAAGTATATAAACTCTTTGGCAACTAATATTTGGATTATCCTTCTGGGACATTGTTGGAGCATTTACAACTGGATATGTGATTTAGTCACTCTTTTTGTATCAGAGAATGAATTAAGTAAT
Organism: Simmondsia chinensis; assembly: GCA_018398585.1. Taxonomy (NCBI): domain Eukaryota; kingdom Viridiplantae; phylum Streptophyta; class Magnoliopsida; order Caryophyllales; family Simmondsiaceae; genus Simmondsia; species Simmondsia chinensis. The sequence goes on from JAGTTD010000001.1 coordinate 36,425,432, forward strand.
ATATTGCCAATCATTGAAGATGTACAATTCTTTGAACTTCAAGTTCATATTGATTTGTATGAGGACCAAATTGAGAAAAAGATGATGATGTCATGATTGTGATATTCTTGATCATTAGTAGTGCATTGCTTTGTAAATATTTGAATTAGTTGTGGCGGGAAAGTGCTGGAGTGTGTGTTTGGCGGCTGTTTTAGTTAGTAGCGGTTAAGTGATGTCTTGATGAAGTGTATTTGGAGATATTTTCTAGCTCACCGACTTAGCTAGGGAAGTAGTATAAGTAGTTGGATTCTTCTTGTATTGAGATTTCATTTGAATGAAACTGATTCTTATCTTCTCCTCTCATCTCAAACTCTCAACTTCTCATCTCTTCTCTTCTTCTCAACTCAAATTCTATCTCTTTCCTAGGTTATGATTCAAGATTGATCTTGAATTATAACAATTGGTATCAGAGCTTGCACAATTGCTTGATCATGTTGCCTTGACATTCGATCAAGTTGACCAGAGGTAGGAAACAAGCAACTATGGCTGGAGCTGCAACTGCGGATTCGAATCAGGCGGAGCAGATAGCTCAATTGTAATAACAGATACAAGATTTCGTGTTAGCAGTTGGAAATATGAATCACTCGCATCAGCAAGTGCAACATCAGTTAGTAGGATTGCAAGAACAGATCAATTTCCAAGCTATACCTTCTGGAGCTAGAATACTGTCTTCTGGAAGTCAGCACGCGAGACCTGCTGATCCATTGTATCCAAGAGCATTTGAGGAGAGTACAGAAGGTGTGACTGTGATTAGGAACACTGGATAGCCTGAGGTGGAGATTTACACCATCGATGGACTGCAACCTCAGTCATGGATTAGGAGATGTGAGAGGTACTTTCGCTTCTATCTTGTGGTTGATTCGGAGAAGGTGGAACTAGCAACAGTTCATTTACAAGGAGATCAGGAAGTATGGGTCCATAGCTTGATACTTAGCAGACCTTCCCTCACTCAGCCTGAGTTTGTGGATGAATATGTGAGAGATATGGAGATGAGGATCCGGGAGATGTGGTGGACAATTTTAACAAGGTGACACAGATAACTTCAGTGAAGGAGTACATGACACAATTTGACAACTTGAAGGCTAGAATGATGGCTGTGAATCATGGAGCTATGAAGCTTATTATATTCTAGTTTCATTAGTGGCCTCAAGCCAAAAATCAAGAACCTTGTTAAGGAAATGAATCCACTGACATTATCCAAGGCTTATTCGAAAGCAAAGTTATTTGAATTAACTGTCCTTGTAGCTTCAAATGGACAATGAAGTAAGAGTAGCCAAGTAGCTTCATCTGTACAGCATAACACTACCGTGACTCGTAAATCCTTAAGTTTGGAGGAGAAGAAAGCTCAGAGGTTGTGTTTTAAGTGCAACTAGAGATATTTCTTTAGACATAAATGCAATCCTAAGCTTCTTATGCTAGTATCTGGAGCTGAGGCTGAGGAAGGTTCAGAAGGACAAGAAGTTGAAGCTGGATCCAATGATCAAGCAGAAGAAATACAAGAGGATTTAGATGAGGATGAAATGGAAATCTCTGTAAGTGCTTTGACTGGAAATCGCTCTCACAATACAATAAGAATCAAAGGGGAAGCTAGCCACAAGCCACTTCTGATCTTGATTGACAGTGGAAGCACGCATAACTTTGTTGATCCAAAGATTGCTAAAAGAGTGGGCCATGAAATGATCAAGACAAGTCCTTTAGCTGTGACAGTTGCTGATGGGAATTCGATGCTAACTCAAACCAAATGTAAACAATTCAGCTTGCAGATGCAAGACCATCAATTATGTATGATTTCAGAGCTTTGAAATTGGGTGGTTGTGATATGGTTCTTGGGGTAGACTAGATGAAGACAATCATCCCATTGGTGTTTGATTTTGCTCAGCTATCAGTCTCTTTTGATTTGAATGGTAGTGCTATCAAATTGCAAGGCATTGTAGAACAAGGCCAGCTACAGATGATGAGTGGCAAAAGGTTGGAAGAGGTGATCAAGAAGGGAGCTTACCAGTTGATAGGACATTTGTTCTTAATTATTACTGAGTCAGTAGAAGCTCAAGTGAATTCTAATCCCTCAATATGCAAGTTGATTCAAGATTACAATGATCTGTTTGAGCAACCAACCTCCCTTCCACCTAACAGGCCCTTGGATCATGCTATACCACTAAAATCAAATTTAGACCCAGCCAATTTGAGGCCTTATAAATATCCTCATTCTCAGAAAAGTGAGATAGAGAGGCAAGTGGATGAGCTTTTGAAAACTAACTTGATCAGACATAGCCATAGTCCTTTTGTTTCACCTATGATATTAGTCAAGAAGAAGGATGGGTCTTCAAAGATGTGTATAGATTACAGGCAGCTCAATTCCCTCATAATCAAAGACAAGTTCCCAATTCCTATCATTGATGACCTTCTAGATGAGCTACATGGATCTCATTACTTCTCTAAGCTAGATTTAAGGCAGGGGTATTATCAGATTCGAGTGTTAGAGCAAAACATACACAAGGCTACTTTTAGAACTCATCATGGGCATTATGAATTTGTGTTTATGCCATTTGGTCTATAAAATGCTCCAGCCACTTTTCAAGCTTTGATGAATTCAATATTCAAATCATTCTTGAGGAAGTTTGTTGTAGTCTTCTTTGATGACATTTTGGTCTATAGTCCTACCTTGAATTCTCATGTTACTCATCTATGTCAAGTATTCAAGATCATGTGCAAACACAAGCTGTATGCTATGTTCTCCAAGTGCTCATTTGCTCAGACTCAAGTGGAATATTTGGGCCATGTCATCTCTTGCAATGGAGTAGGCACAGATCCATCTAAGATCCAAGCCATGAAGCAATGGCCAACACCTTTATCCCTCAAGCAGTTGAGAGGATTTTTGGGTCTAACCGGGTATTATAGGAAATTTGTCTGGGTATGGTATGATAGCCAAGCCATTAACTGATCACCTTAAAAAGGATGCTTTTCTAAGGTCTGAAGCAGCTCAAGAAGCATTTGAAAGATCGAAGGCAGCCATGTGCTCAACTCCTATACTTGCAATGCCAAATTTTAGTGTGCCTTTTGTGCTTGAAACAGATGCTAGTGGTAAGGGCGTGGGAGCAGTTTTATCTCAGAAGGGAAGGCATGTGGCTTACCTTAGACAAGTTCTCAATCCAAGACATTTGAATTTGTCCATTTATGAGAAAGAATACCTCGTAATTCTTATGGTAGTGAAGAAATGGAGACATTACCTGGAGGGCCACCATTTCATCATCAGAACTAACCACCAAAGCCTTAAGTACTTGCTTGAATAGAAAATCACCACAAGAGTGCAGCACAAAGGCCTCATGAAGATGCTTGGATTGGATTATTCGGTTGAGTATCCCAGTGGACGGGAAAATCATGCAGCGGATGCTCTATCATGCAGACAAGAAGAGGTAGAACCCTCTTCCTTGCTATTTCGGTTGTTTTTCCTTCTTGGATGGAGGATGTGTACGAGTCCTATGAAGGTGACAGCCTTGCTCAAGATTGTATTACAGCATTAAGAGTAGCCCTTCTGCTTTAGATTCTGGGGAGAATGGAACTAATGGCATTGTGAGAATGAAGGGAAGGGTGTATAATGGTTCAATAATAGATTTAGGGAGACATGTTATCTTGGCTTCTCATGATTCAACTTGGGGAGGACACTCTGGAATTGAGGGAACCTATCAAAGACTTAAAGCAGTACTTCTAATGGCCAGGCATGAAGAAGGATATGGCGGGATGTGTTCAAGCTTGTGATGTGTGTTAACATAATTAAACTGATCATATGCATTATTAAGGCTTGCTCTAGCCCTTGCCTATTCCTGATAGAGCTTGGCAACACATAAGTATGGATTGTAGTGGATCGATTCACTAAGTTTGGACACTTTATTGCTTTGAATCACCTAAGTTTAGCTGAAAGACTTGCTAAGGTGTTCCTTTATAACATTTACAAGCTCCATGGGTTGCCTCAACCCATTATTTTAGATCGGGATAGGTAGTTCACCAGTCATTTCTGGCGTGAATTATTCTTGTTGTTGGGATCTTCTCTTGCTTTAAGTTCCTCTATCATCCTCAAATGGATGTACAGACAGAAAGGATGAATCAATGCATTGAGCAATATCTGAGAAGTATGACATTCCGCTTTCCCAAGCATTGGCATAGATGGCTATCATTGGCAGAGTTTTGGTACAACACACTTGCCCATTCTACTCTGGGAACAACTCCTTTTAAAGCACTCTATGGATAATGATCCTCCTTCTCCAATGGTGCTTCAAGGAGCTACTTTTTCTGTGATCGAAGTCAATGAATTGTTGTTTCAGAGGAGACAGTTGGTACAGTAACTTAAAGACAACTTGCAAATGGCTCAGTCAAGGATAAAGTTTTTTTGTTGATAAGAAGTGATTTGATATGTCTTTTGAGGTTAGAGATTTGGTTTACATGAAGCTACAACTTACAGGCAATGAACTATGGTAGTGTGCAAGAACGTTAAGTTTTGTGCTCATTATTTTGGTCCCTACAAGGTGTTAGAGAAACTGGGAAGTGTTGCTTACAAGCTGGAGTTACCTCCTAATTCTTATGTTCATCCGGTGTTTCATGTGTCTTTTTAAAGAAGCATGTGGCAGAGGGAAAGTTTTGTTCGGCTACACCTCCAGCAGCATCTATCAATGGTGCAATTGTGCAAGAACCTACAACAATACTGGACTCCCTCTCAGTTCAGCAGCAAGGCAAGGTGATTGAGGAAGTACTAGTTCAATGGGCTAATTTGGATCAAGAAGATGCCACTTGGGAGGACTTGAAGTTCATCAAGATTCAATTCCCTTGTTTCCATTCTAAAGATAATAATGTTCTCAAGGAGGGAGTATTGTCATGATTGTGATATTCCTGATCATTAGTAGTGCATTGCTTTGTAAATATTTGAACAAGGTGTGGCGCGAAAGTGCTAGAGTGTGTGTTTGGCGGCCGTTTAGTTAGTAGCGGTTAAGTGATGTCTTGATGAAGTGTATTTGGAGATATTTTCTAGCTCACCGACTTAGCTAGGAAAGTCGTATAAGTAGTTGGATTCTTCTTGTATTGAGATTTCATTGAATGAAATTGATTCCTATCTTCTCCTCTCATCTCAAACTCTCTCTACTTTTCATCTCTTCTCTTCTTCTCAACTCAAATTCTTTCTCTCTCCTAGGTTATGATTCAAGATTGATCTAGAATCATAACAGATGAATTCCATGTGATTTCCTTTTCAACTTATTTCTTTTCTCCCCTTAATGCTGGGAAAATTGTCTCATCAAAATGATAGTCAACAAATCGTGTTGTAAATAAATCACCTGTCAAAGTCTTGAGATACTTTATAATGAAAGGGAATTCATGACATACATATATTCCCAGTCTCATTTGAGGACACATTTTGGTGCGTTGTCGTGGGGCAATTGGAACTTATATCCACAATCAAAAATTCACATATGAGTAATCTATGGTTCTCAACCAAATGCCAATTGTAATGGGGAGTATTTATAATAAGCAGTCTTCCTTATGCGAAGTAATGTTGATGTGTGTTAAATAGCATGTCCTGAAGCTAAAATAGGGAGTTTTGTTCTCATGATAAGGATGTAGTGATCAGTTGCAACAGTTTTCTAAGTGATTTAACTAATCTATTTTGCGTATGAATATGGGAAACTGAATGCCCAACTTGAATCCCAGCTAATATTCAACTATTGTTAGAAGTTGGGGATGTAACCAGCATTGTCAAGACAAATTGTCTTAATTAGATATTCTGGAAATTGTGCTCGTAATCGAATGATTTGAGCTAATATCCTTGCAAATGCCTTGTTGCGGGTTGATGAAAACACACATTAGAAATTTCTAAATGGTCCACAGGGTGGGTGAATAGGTCACACAAATATCACCCTAAATACTTTCCAGAAATGTAATAGATTCAATTCCTATTTTCGTTGGTGATGGTCAAATAATCAATTTTCCCGAGAACAAGCAGCACATGGAATGCCTATGTGAGCTCTTTATAATTTTTCACATCATTTTGTGGCAGGAGGATCTAACCGACCATGTAAATTAATATATATATATATATATATATATATATATATATATATATATATATATATATATATATATATATATATACTTAGGTTAGTAAACTTCTAGTTTACTATCATATATTTGATTCTAGTGGATTTATGTAATTGTAATATAATCTAGATGAGAACATTAACAATTTTCAACTATATGCTTGTTGCCTAATATTGTTGATGTAATATAGCGGTACTCTATATTGTTCTCATTTGTGGTTTCAATGTGATAATCATCACAACATATATCTTTAAAACTTATTCGATTTGTTTTATGATGCTGTTAGGAATATGCCTCAAATTATTAGGATTTATGAGGAAGAAAGCGGGGAGCATGCTGATCGATTGGGGAAGAAGTCGATCGATCGGGAAAAATACACAGATGAATCCCCCGTCCATAGGGTCCATCGATCGATCGGTGATCTGCTGATTGATTGGGATCCCGATCGATTAGGACCCCCCGATTGATCTGGAGTCTATTTTTCACGGGGTTATATATATGAGCCTAGGGTTACGTATTGAGTATCCAATTAAAAGTGAGCCGCGGTCATCCTTGAGAGAGAGAGAGAGAAAGAGAGAAGTGAATTGTAATTCTTCTATTCTCAAATCAATAAAAGTTTCCATCTCCGCCCGTGGTTTTCTTCCCTCTTGATTGAAGGGGGGTTTCCACGTAAATCATTGTGTTCTTTTTTTTTGTTCTCTTTTATCCATATTACTTCTCGTTTAGTCGTAGTATTTGATTCAAATTAAGTACTTGGAATTCCGTATTTCCGCAAAAATTAGTATTAGAGCCCTTGGTGTTCGTTTTGGTACTACGACATCAGCAATTAAAGCTAAAGTAGAGAAGTTTGGTGGTCAAGGAGTTTCAGTTTGTGTCAAGTCCACGTTAAAGGTCTCCTGACAAAGAATGGCTTGAAGAAAGCACTGGATGGAAAAAGAAGAAATCGGAGAGTTTATCCGAAGCACAATGGGAGGAGTTAGAGGAGAAGGCACTTACAGCTATTCAGATGTGTCTTACAGATGATATTCTGACAAAAGTCTTGGAGGTGAAAACCGCTAAGGAGTTGTGGGAGAAGCTGCAGGAGATGCTCTGCTTCAAATTGGTCTCCAATAAACTCGCAGTTAAGCACCGGTTATTCACGTTTCGTATGTCAGAAGGTACATCTCTTAAGAACCATATAAATGAATTTAACTCTATAATTCAAGAGTTAAAAGAATTGGATGATGCCCCTAAAGATGAAGATCAAGCCGTGTTGTTATGGTGTTCACTCTCTAATTCATATAAAGGCTTTGTAGAAAGCATGATATATAGTGGTAGGTCAACTATCACAATTGATGAAGTTAAGAGGAACCTAGTGAGTAAAGAACAGCAAGGAGATTCATTTGCAAGTTCTAGAGAGAGAAACAAGAGAGAGAAGCTCTGAGGAGGTGATTTTAGGGTGGTGGGGCGTGGACAAGTAGGGCGGCACGTGGGTTGAGTCCCTTGTTTCTACAGAAGGTTCTCCCGGCGCGTGAAGGCGCGTGCGGCATCGTGCGGGCACGATCTTTGCATCCCCGTGCAATTTGCAGCCTGTAGTATTTAGTAAGCTACTCTAATCACCATTTCCAATCATTTTTTGAGGGCGTAAACACATGTAAGTGAGGGAGTTGAAGGTTGTGGATGATTCGCGTAGGACACACGATCTTGCTATCAAGATCTCACCTGTCCTCCTCCTGGAGCTACTGGTTTTGATCCTTGAGGTTGTGGTGGTGGTGCTTGTGGCTAGCGGAGTTTATTTTCTCTCTCCTTGTGCCCATCTTGAAGTTTTATTGCAATGAACCCTCCATGGATGCAAATTGGGTAATCTTCCCTCATTACTCATTCATTTGCTCCTAATTTGTGCCAATTTTGCTGTACTTGATTCGTGTTTTGATTCGCGTTTAGACAAGGGGGATCTCAGCCCCTGTTTTTCGAGTGCACAGGGGGGCTTCTTGGCTCGATTTGTGCTGCTCGTTCTTGTTTGGTTGCTCAAGTTTTTTCTGTTCTTCATTTGTCTCTTGCTAGTTGTATTGTGTTTGGATTTTTATCTTGGTTTTGCTCCTTCTTGTGCCGGATTTCTTGTTCGTTTTTTGCTCCCCTGCTTCTGCGAGGGGTTTTCTGCATCTAGAGATCATCTTCTTGCATGCCATTCCAGCAAATTCGATTGAATCTTTGTTGTTTTGTCCTTGACGTGGTGTCTTGGCTTGTTTGGTGGGTTTTGTGATTGGTTTGGGGGTAGTTTGTGGTTGTTTTGGTGGTGGTCGGGATTCTGGACGGTTTGGTGGTGGCGCACAGGTGCGTGGGTGTGTACGGTGGTGGTTGGTGGCTTGGACGGTGGGGGGGCTGTGGGTGCTTGGTGGTTGGGAGGTGGTTGTTGGGTGGTTGGGTTGTTAGGAGGTTGTTAGAAGATATTTTTCTTCTACTCTTGGTTACGATTAAGGCCTCGAAAAATGTGTCTCGAGATGACGAATTGCTACCGGATTGGTTAACGAATGATTCTTGGGACAAGAGTTCGGGGGAGTCGTTTGATGATTGGCATGCTCGGATTAATGCCCCTTCAACAAGCACCCTCTCTTACGTTCCTCCAAATCTATTAATGACATAATCGTTGCAACCGTATCTCGTGATGATGTTGCCCCGGGGTTTTCCAAATGGAGTCGTTGCCTCACGGGTAGTTTTATCAGGGGGCGAGTTGCACTCTCGTGTTGTACCGCTATTGCCTTTTATCTTTAGGGCTCTAAAGGTCTTGAATGTGTTATTCCATCCAAAACGGGCTATTTTTTTTCACTTTCGCTCTTATGAAGACGCCCATAGAGTTCTCCAAGGTGGCCCTTAGCACTTTAAGGGCCGTTATTTGGCCTTACATCACTAGTTCCTTGATGACGTTACACCTCGGGTTGAACCCTCAACCTTCTGATTTGGGTCCAAATACATGGGCTCCATGCGCTCTTATGGACGAGTAAGGCCTTGAGCTCAATTGCTAGCGGGGTGGGTCATCCCCTCTATATGGATCAACCAACTCCTGATGGGACCTCCATTCAATATGCTCGTGTATGCGTGGACATTGATGCTCTGAAACCACTTCCTAGTAATATGGAGGTTCACTTTGAGTATCTTCGCATCCCGATCACATTCAAGTATGAAGGTTTGCCCCCTATATGCTCTAAGTGCTTGAATTTTGGCCACTCTTGTCCAGACTCTTCTCCTCGTCCTCCGATTGAGATCGTTTATGGTGCTAAAACCCGTCCCCGAGGTCGGCAACTTAAATCGAGAGCGGATCGTGGGCTCGGAAAAAATATTGAGGTTGATGATATAGAACCACTTGATGTTGGGATGGAAAATATTACCCATGCCTCATATAATGAAGTTGGGCCGCAAAGCCCAAAAAATAGGCCCCAAACTAGAGGGTCCTCTCCCCTCACGGCCCAGCGCGCTGCTGGGCCTTCTCCACATGCTGGGGATGCACGGTCCCTAGCGCAAATGGACCCGGGAGGTAGCAGGGGGTGATCGGCCCCTTGCTACTTTGGGCCTCACGGGCCCGAGTGGTGCAGGCCCTCCCGGGTCCTCTTTACGGCTTCCAGCCCAAAATGTCCTGGCTTCCATTGCCCAGACAGTTGCTATTGTTCCGGGTTCGTCTCGGGGTCGTCTGGTATCAGAAAGTTTGGGTTCGCTACCTTTGACTCCCTTTACTTCAGTTGCAGATCCTCCTCTTGATTTGGGGCTCATTGGCTCGGGTCTTTCTGCTTCTAGGGGTACTCGACACCTTGATTTGGACGCTTTGGATGCTGTTTCTTTTCTCGGGCTCTTGGACTCCCCAGGACCATCGGACTCTCGGGCCTGGAGACCCTCTTCCAGGTCTCGCACTTCTTCCGATCCTGATCGACTGCGTGGCCGTTTAGTTCCTCCGGGGCTTTCTGACTTCTGTGTCTCTTCAGACTCTCATGAGACTACGCCTTTACAATGTTCCCTGAACTGCGAGGCTAGTATTCCGAGTGTTGCCCCCCTTCCCCGGGGTTCCAGTGTTGTGATGTATTCATCTACTATTGACTCTTCTGACACTGGTTGGACCGATGCCTCCTCTCGTCGCTCGAGAAAGGCTGAGGGTCGGATGACTCGAGCAGCTGCTAAGGCTGTCGTTGCTGCTGCTGCTGCTGCTTCTCTTGGGGATTGATTTCCCTTCCTTTTCTTTTCTTTTTCATTTTCCTTTTTCTTTTGTTTTATTTGTAGGAGGCTTCTCTCCTTTCTCTTTGGCCCTTTGGCCCTGTTTCTCCTTCTTGGTTTTGTTGTATGCGTTTTGCTTTGTTTTGTCCCGTCTGACCTGTAGGCTGTTTGGACTTGTTAGGGGTATGGCCCTGTACACTTGTACTTTGCTCTTTTTGGTAATAAAAAATAAAACCGCTGACTTACCAAAAAAATAAAATAGTGAGTAAAGGAGTAGATAAAGAATTGTCTGACTTTGTGAATGACTCTAGCATTGGTTTGTTTGTGAGAGGTAGAACTGAGAATAGAGGGTCTGATGGTGAAAAGAAGTCAAGGTCTAAGTCTAGACATAAGAACCTGTCATGTAACTTTTGTCACAAGAAAGGGCACGTAAAGAAAAACTGTTTAAGAATAAGCAGAAAGAAGATAACAGGCATGACCATAATAGAGGTGATAAGTCTGCTAAGGCTAGTGTAGTTGAAGATGAGAGTGATGCTGATGTTCTTTTAGTAACCGAATCCCAGGCCAGATCCAAGGATAAGTGGATCATGGATTCAAGTTGTTCTTATCACGTTTGTCCTAATAGAGACTGGTTCACCACATACAAGTCAATTCAAGGTGGAGCAGTCTTGATGGGCAATGATGCCGCTTGTAAGGTTATGGGTATATGAACAATCAGAGTTAAGATGTTCAATGGTACTATCAGAACACTTAACGATGTGCGACACGTCTCAGATTTGAAAAAGAACCTTATCTGTTTAGGTACCCTTGAGTCACATGGGTACAAGTACACAGCAGAAGGAGGAGCTATGAAGGTCAGTAAGGGTGTGTTGATTGTGATGAAGGGCAGAAGGGTAGGAACCTTGTATTAGCTTGTATGTTATACCATGACAGGGTCAGTGGCTGTTTCTACATTTATGTTAGAATCAGATATTGCCAATATGTGGCACATGAGATTAGGTCATATGGGTGATAAGGGTCTGACAGAGCTAAGCAAGAGGAGTTTATTATGTGGTCAGTCTACAGGGCTGATGCAGTTCTGTAAGCATTGCATCTATGGGAAGCAGAAGAAAGTCAGCTTCAAGCAGGTAGCGTGTCAGACTAAAGGAATGGTAGATTATGTTCATTTAGATTTGTAGGGACCATCCAAAGTTGCTTCCAAAGAAGGTTCCAGGTATCTTCTAACGTTCACTGATGATTATTCAAGAAAAATTTGGGTCTATTTTCTTAAGCAGAAAAACGAAGTTTATGAAATCTTCAAGAAGTGGAAGACGCTGCTTAAAAAACAGACAGGGAAGCAGATAAAGAGGTCGAGGACTGATAATGGTCTTGAATTTGTTGAGGGTGATTTCATCACATTCTGTGAGCATCAAGGCATTGTCAGACACAAGACTTGTACAGGTTGACCTTAACAGAACGGAGTGGCAGAAAGACTGAATAGGACATTGCTGGAGAAGGCTCGATGTATGCTATCCAATGCAGGTTTAGGGAGAGAACAGTGGCCAGAGGTAGTTAACATGGCATGTTACTTAGTGGACCAATCACCTCATTCATCGCTTCAGTTGAAGACTCTAGAAGAGGTATGGTCTGGATCCCCTACTAATTACTCTCATCTAAGAATTTTCGATTGTCCTACTTATGCTTATGTGAATGATGGGAAGCTAGAGCCTGGAGCCAAGTAGTGTATCTTTCTTGGTTATACGTCAGGTGTGAAGGGATTTTGTTTATGGGATCCAAAATCTCATATATTTCTGGCTAGTAGGGATGTCATGTTTGATGAGTCTGACCTACTACATCCGCCACACAAGCCCTCCTTAGTTCGTGGTTCGGGTCAGGCGCAGAAGCCTGGTGATAGTCAGATACAATCAGATAGTTTAGAACATCAGCAGGTAGTTCAGATTGAAAGTATACAGGCACCTCCAGTACAGGTTTCTGATGAGAATGATGAAACAGAAACAGGTCAGCAGGTCGGACAGTATATTATTTGCTGGTGGAAGACAGAAATGACAGATTTGGCCGCCACAGAGATATAGGTATGAAGAGATGATAACCTGTGCCCTTACTATAGCTGAGACAGTGGAAGATTCTGAGCCATCAACATATTCAGGGGCTATAGTTAGATCTAACTTAGAGAAGTGGCTAATGGCCATGCATGAAGAAATGGAGTCATTACAGAAGAACCAGACTTGGTAGCTAGTCAAGCCTCAAATAGGAAAGAGAGTTATAGGATACAAATGGGTCTTCAAACTAAAAGAAGGCATTCCTCGAGTGGAAGATGCAGGATATAAGGCTCGGTTAGTAGCTAAAGGCTACAGTCAGGTACATAGTGTTGATTTTCATGATATTTTCTCACCTGTTGTTAGACATAGTTCCATACGAGCAATACTTGCTTTAGTAGCTATGCATGATTTAGAGCTTGAGCAGTTAGATGTGAAAACTGCATTTTTGCATGGTGAGCTAGAGGAGAGTATTTACATGCATCCTCCTGAAGGCTTCATTGTTGAGGATAAGAAAGACCATGTTTGTTTGTTGAAAAGATCTCTATATAGTTTGAGGCAGTCACCTAGGCAGTGGCACAAAAGGTTTGATCAATTTATGATTAGTAATGAGTTCTTCAGGAGTAAATATGACAGTTGTGTGTACTTCAGAAAGACAGACTTAGGTTCATACATTTATCTTCTGTTATATGTTGACGATATGTTGATTGCAGCTAAGGACATGACTGATGCTAATAGCTTGAAAACAATGTTGAAAAGCGAGTTCAAGATGAAGGATTTAGGAGCAGCCAAGAAGATACTCGGTATGGAAATCAGTAGGGACCAAAAAGCAGGAAAGTTATACTTATCTCAGGAGAAGTATATCTAGAAGGTTCTGGATTGATTTCATATGAAGGATGCTAAGCCTGTTAGCACTCTGTTGGCAGCTCATTTTAGGCTTTCAGCATTTGGATTCGCCTCAGACAGAGAAGGATGTCAAGTACATGTCACAGGTCCCTTACTCTAGTACAGTTGGTAGTATTATGTATGCTATGGTATGTACTCATCCAGATATTGCTTATGCCGTTTACAAAAGTGAGTAGATACATGACAAATCTAGGAAAAGAGCATTGGCACACTGTTAAATAGATTCTCAGGTACTTACGTGGCACTTCTGATGTTTGTTTAGAGTTTGAGAGGAGTAAATGTTGCTTAGTTGGGTATGTTGACTCGGACTACGGTGGAGACCTCGAAAGGAGGAAGTGTACCTTTGGTTATGTGTTCTGTATGGGTGACAGTGCTATCAATTGGAGAGCATGTCTACAGTCAGTTACTGCACAGTCAACTACAGAGGCCGAATATATGGCAGTGACAGAAGCGTTCAAGGAAGCCGTTTAGTTGAGAGGTTTGATTAGTGAACTCAGTGTTGATCAGGACACAGTTGGGGTCTACTGTGATAGCCAGTTTGCAATTCACCTAGCTAAAGATTAGATGACGCGTCACGACAGGATGAAGCACATTGATGTCAAGCATTATTTTATTCGAGATCTGATAGATGAGCGCAAGGTGGAGTTGAAGAAGATTGGTACTGAAGATAATCCAGCAGACATGTTCACTAAAGTTCTACACTGCAGGAAATTCGAGCATTGCTCGAACTTGGTTGGGCTCTCAATTTCTGTTTGTTAACCACGATTATGGGGTATTAGTGGAGAAGGTGGAGGTATTTTATTTCGGTGTTAAATTTGAGTCAAGGTGGAGGTTTGTTAGGAATATGCCTCAAATTATTAGGATTTATGAGAAGGAAAGCAGGGAGCACGCCGATCGATCGGGGGAAGAAGCCGATTGATCAGGAAAAGTACGTAGATGAATCCCGCGTCCAGACGGTCCACCGATCGATCGGGACCCCCCGATCGATCGGGAGTCTATTTTTCACGGGGCTATATATACGAGCCTAAGGTTACGTTTTGAGTATCCAATTAAAAGTGAGCCATCGCCATCCTTGAGAGAGAGAGAGAGAGAGAAGTGAATTGTAATTCTTCTATTCTCAAATCAATAAAAGTCTCCATCTCTGCCTGTGGTTTTCTCCCCTCTCGATTGAAAATGGGTTTCCACGTAAATCATTGTGTTCTTGTTTTTTGTTCTATTTTATCCGTATTACTTCTCGTTTGGTCGTAGTATTTGATTCGAATTAAGTACTTGGGACTCCACATTTCTGTACAGATGCACTAGAGAATAAAGCGTTGTTTATCATTAATCTTGTACCTCGAGGTAAAAATATGGGCGCTTCCAGAGCCTTAAATTAAACTCGCAACACCAGATGTTGTGTTAAATGTAGTGTTGGCTAATTGGAATTAAGCAATTTACACTCAACCCTTTAAGATGGTGTGCGTTGTCGCACTATCTGATGAACATAAGTCTTTGAAAGCAGTTCCAAGTAATTGGCTTGGTAATTCCATTTTCCTTCAACATGGTAATAAATTCCACAAGTACACAATATGAATGGTGTAAAAGCAATTCTGGAGTCTAGGACCTTAATTTAAATCTAATGGTTTATATTCTCTCACTTCATCTCTCACCCTCTGATATGAGTCAAGCCCTATATGTAGATATATAGAGACACACAAACACACACACATAACATCATACTTAATGTAAAACAACACATATGATCATTACATACTTTAGGAAACACAACAAAGGGACTAAAGCAAAGAAATACAAGTTGAGGTAAAGACTCCCATCAATTATTAGCTTATTTTACCTTTTCATCCATATTCTCGAAAGCAGAAGCATCTAGATGTGTGTTATGTTTGGCAAAGTTAGACTACATTTTCTCTTTTTCTTTGATTGAAGCTTGATAAAGATTTACTGAATGCTTGGGCTTATGACAGGTTCCAGACATCTTCTGGGGCCTTAGAGGATTTCTTTTGTAGATCCTTCTCCTTTTCGTTGTTCTTAGGCCAATTGAAACTTGAATTTTCGTAAACATCTCAATGCCAAGTATATTTTCGGCTTCTTTTGTGAATACGATCACGACCTTAGTTACAGTTTTCAAATGATGGAGCATTCGATCGAGGAAATGCTGTTGAGCAAATAGGTCATGTTTGATGATTCTTCATCAAGAGTTCATTATTTTTCTTTGCCACAAGAAGACGTGATATCAAATAAGAATATTTGGTATAACCAACTCTTGGTATTTTTGTTGGAGAAGCAAGTTAGACATGTGGAATGTAGAGAAAGTTTTCCCTAGAATGTCTTCATCAGTAATATTTTCTCCACAATTGCAATTGGGAGGTGATTTTAAAGACAACAGAGATATACTCGACTAACAGATTTTAAGTCCTATAAACATAGGTGTATCCAATCTTATCGAGCTTTCAGGAGGCTCATTTTTCTTTTGGTGGTCAACCATTCCTTCAATTTTTTTCTAAAAGGTGCGTGGTTCCTTCATTGTAAGATATTATCATTTTAAATTCTCATGAATAAGATCTCTGAGGAATGTTATGGCACTGAAATGATCCTCATGGAGTGTGACCGTTCCTTCTTAGATTGTTTGACCCAGACATTTGGCATCCAAGTTTAGTTTGGCATCAAGAGCCCATTCCCAATAATTATTGTTGGATACATCACGAATCAAGAAATTAAGCTTTGTTAAGTTTTTCATTTATAGAATCTTTTTTCCTTAATATATATATATATATATATATATATATAATCTCATGTTGGTGACATGTAATAAAATAAAATCCAAATCAAACGTTCAAAATTTTGCAACACTTAAATATTTTTTGTTATTTCCTTGTAACCAAACAAGAGGCAAATTCTCACTTCCCATGAATTTTGATTTCCTGAATTTATTTCCTTGTAACCAAAAAAAGGCCTTAATATGATGCACTCCAAAGCTAGAATGCTTTGGATTGATCAACTTACTACTAATCTACTAAAAGAAGAAGAGAAGACGTGAAAAAAGATAGATGTGATTTCTTATTTTTTGATACCCAATTACATCATCTTTTAGTGATAATGAATCAGTGCCCTCAGGGCTCGAGTTTCCGCCAAGTTTTGAGCCTTAAAGCCTTAGAATCATAGGGATGGAGTCCAGTGGCAAGGGAGTAGTAAGTGATGAGTTGAACTCCGATGAAGAAGCTTTTTTCTAGGAATTTGCCAATGTCACTTAGGGTGAAAACAAGTCAACTGGGGGAAAGCAGGGCTATAGTGATAGTTAGGAGACTGACCTCTAACGTTATTTCACAAAAAAGGGCTGAAAAACAGTGAGCCGTAAAAGAAAAGGCAGTCCAAAAGAGACCTTCGGAAATTTTTGAATGATTTTACTAATGGAGTAGCGTGCAAAGGGATATACATCATAAATGTGAGCACAAGAATAAGTAATTGGTGGGGAGGGATAATGCCACGGCCTGCGATGGGATAAGGCCGGATCATAATGGGGTAGAAGACATTGGTGAAATTCAATCTACAGAATGAGTATGGGCATTTGGTAAGAAGCTTGGGCTACATTTCGAAGGCGATGACTCGGCCATGATCAATCTATTCGCAGAGTTAGAATAAGGAACAAGTCCAGCACTAAGTTATTCGCGCAGGGTAGTAGAAAAATACAACAAGGAATCTCTTTGGCGAGCTTCTTTTTCCTTTCCCAGTGGTGTGGTGGGGGTCCGGGTTCAGAGCTTCATTTTGCTTCCGGTGCTTCATTCTGTCCTGGTGTAGGCGCCTTGAAAATTTTCTTATATTTTGTGTCTTATCCTATGTTGGTGAGGTCTTCTAATATCTTTTCATTTTCACACTTTTGTTTTCTGATTATAATATTCTTGTATTAGTCTTTTCTATTGCATACTTTTTTGTGTATACGCTTAGGCCTCACTCTTGCTAGTGCGCCTTCTTTATATCGCGACTTGTATTGCTAATTATCAAAAAGAATTCACATACATTGTAAAAGGAAGGGCAACAAGGGAAAATCAAAATCGTAAAAAGCAAAATATATAGCCATTTTGTTATGCAGCTAAAATCTGAACGTGACCCATATCAGGCCCCTTCTTGGCCTAGTGCTGAGGTGGCCTCCTCTAGGCCATGGTTCAAATTTGGTTGGGCCCAATTTGGGGATTCAACAATGCCAAAACCCCTCCACTTATCAATGCATGGATCGGGCCTGAACGGGCTTGCATTAATACTTCTTTGCCCCAGAAGATCCTTGTCCACAGAGGGTCAAAAGATGGAGAACACTCCCGAACATCTATAAACCAAGTCCCTTCCTCAGCAGTTGATCAATAAGTTGGTAATTGCATGATCCTAAAAACGAACCATAATTCGACTCAAAATTGCTTCTGGAGAACGTGATGATGGTTGGTTGGACCAACTGGCGAGTATGCGCGAAGTAGATAGTGGTTGCCCATGATGTACTTTAAGGAAGGACAAATGAAATTCGGGGTGTACAGTTGGTTCCCTTGGAAGATCCAACTTATATGCAACTGGACCAATATGATCAAGCATCTGAAAGGGACCATAATACCTTGACGACAACTTATGGGTCGTTCAAATTTAGGCAGAGTGTTAATTATAGCGGTGTAGCTTTAATCACACCCAATGGCCCCTGCTAAAAGAACAATCACTTCGTTTTTGGTTGAACAGCTACTTCTTTCGGTTTTGGGACCGGTGAAGGTGGTGGCGCAAGACCTGCATATTGTCCTCACGAGCCGTGAGGTTGTGGTCGATCATCACTTTCACATAGTCATTAAAAATATATGATACACATATTCATTAAAAATATATGATATATGAATGGGTGGGAGCTATGTATAAACCACTTTGTATGGAGTGGTATGGGTGGCTGAACGATAAATCGTATTGTATCACCACTCAACCAAAAAAAGCCATCCAAACCAAGTTTTGGGGTATTCAAAACACATACATCCCAAATACCCCTCTAAATAACGATTTAAAACCTATGTTTGACCATCAGTTCCATGGGTGATAAGAAGTGAAACATCGTAGTTCGGCGCCCTAGATTCAAAAGAGCTCATCCACAAATTACTAGTAAAAATTGGGTTGCGGTTAGATATGATAATCAAGTGGTACATAGAGCCTATAAATTTCTTGCATAAAAAGTGAGCTATAGAGCAGTACATGGATGAAATAAAGCAAGAAAGTTATGTGTACTTACTTAAACGATCAACAAAGACCATGATGACGTCTTGACCATTGGATTTAGATAATACCTCAATAAAGTCAATCTAAATGCTGATCCAAATAGTGTTCCGAATAGGGAGGGGATGTAAGAGCCGATAGAAAGCAACATTGTCATATTTAGATTTCTAGCAAGTTGGGCAATTCTGCATAAAATGAGTGATGTCACGTTCTGTCCTTTCCAATAGAATAAGGTGGAAACATGCTTTTGTTTTGCTGTAATACCACAGTGCCCCCAGTGGGAGAAGCATGTATCCAACAAAGAATGATATCAGTAATTACACAATGGGATTGAACAACCAATTTTCCTTTGTGCCTCAAAACACACATGTGCTACGAGAAACTCAGGTGGCTATTGGGGTCAGCCTCAATTTCTTGTTTCAATTTTTGAAAATCGGGATCAGTGGACCAATCTAGTTGTAAATGAGCCACATAATCCGATTAAATAGAAGTCAGCACCATAGATAATAGCTCCCCGCCCGGTGACGCGGGATAACGCATTAGCTGCAACATTGCTCTTGCCCTTTTTGTAGTAAATGTCGTAGTTGTACCCCATAAGCTAAGAAATGCATTGTTGTAGGAATGGGGTTGATGCTCTCAGTTCCAGCAAATGTTTCAAACTTTTTTGGCCATTTTGAATAAAAAAATGTCGCTCCATATGGTATTGATTCCATAGTTGAACTGCATGAACAACCGCTAAAAATTCTCTTTCATAAATGGATTTGTTCTGATGTTGAGGGGAAAGAGCTTAGCTAAAGTAAGCTATTGGATGGTCATCTCAAAGTAAGATAACACCATTACCTGTGCTAGAGGCATCCGTTTCAATGACAAATGTTTTGTTAGAGAGCTAAAACGAGAGTCGCAAAAAGGGTGGTCTTGAGACACCCAAAGGCTTCTTGGGCCATGGGCGTCCAACGAAAGGTCGCAGTTGTTAGTAATTCGTTGAGGGGTTTACCCGGCTGCCATACCCTTGGATGAAAGAGTGGTAGTAGCCTATAAAGCCTAGAAAACCACGAAGTTGCTTAAGTGTATGTCAGGCTAGCCACTGACGTACAACTTGAATTTGGCCTTGTCGGTGGACACATGGCATCCGCGGATAATATGGCCATGGTAACCTACTTTTGTGAAGGCGAAAAGAATATTTTGAACATTTAGCATACAAGAAATTAGTAGTTGAAGTGTGAAATACCTATCGAAGATGACGCTAGTGTCCCCCCATTTGGGGTTGTGTACCAAAATATCATTAAAAAAATGAAAACAAATTTGCGGAGGGCGTCCCAAAAAATTAAATTCATGAGTGAACGGAAGGCAGAAGGTGCATTAGTAAGTCCGAATAGCATTACCACAAACTCGAAGTGTCCGGAGTAACCCATGCAAATTTGATGGTAACCGGAGCGAAAATCAATTTTGGAAAACATTGGCTCTTTATCTTTAACAATGTTGGTATTGAGAGCACAATAATTAGCATACATGCACCAAGTACCATCTTTATTTTTGACAAGGACAACAGAGGATGCATAAGGGTTGTTATTCTCATGGAAGGTGCATTTGTTAAGAAGTTTCTAGGCCATATATTCAAAAATGGCCTTCTGGGCCAAGGAATAGCGATACAATCATTGGTTGATTGATTGGACCACTCTTTTAAGGGAATACAAAGGTCATACCCTGGTACTTGTGAAGGAGGCGATGGAGCGCCTCAAGAGGGTCAGCATCGAGAGGTTTGAATTGGAGACTCAAAAACTAGGATCGTTAATGACGTGTTTGATCGTATAATGTAGCCATAGAACTAGGCTGTCTAAGGAGGCAGGAAGCGAACCACTGTTTGAGTTTGCGGATGCCCCGATGTGGTTATCCCTATGATGGTGTGTGCGCAACCCAAATGTGTGCATGTGAGGTGTAAAATTTCATAACCAGGCTGAAAGGTAGGGGTGTAAATGAGCAGAGCTGAGTTGAGCAACCCCTTGTTGGAACTTGAGCTCGATAACCCTTATCGAGCTCGAGTCCGAGCTGCGTTCTTATCTAGCTTTTCCAACCATTGTTCGAGCTCGGTTCAATAATATTTTAGTGTGTTCCATACTCACTCAGCTCGTTAGGCTTATTGTGCCGAGTTGAGCTCATTATCTAGCCCAACGAGCCGAACTTTTTAAGTTACTATCGAGCCATAATCGAACCACTTTTGAATCAATATCAACTATTAACGAGCTCTTAATACATCCTTAATGAGATTTTAACGAGCCGTTATTGATCCTCCTAACAAGTCTTATCAAACTGTTCGCGACGTTAACGAGTTCAGCACCCTTATGTTCGAACTCGGCTTGTTAAGCTTATCAAGTGAAGGCTCAAAAAGCAACCTAAGAGGGGGGTGAATTAGGTTATTTTGTGATAAAATAAAAATTTAAACTTTAAGAGCCAACAACTAAATTGAAAGCTATACAATGAAGATAAAATGCAAAAAATAAAGGCAAGAAAAAAAAAAAAAAAAAAAAACAATGCATAAGGATTTTTATAGTGGTTCACTTCTAACCCAGAAGTTAGTCCATTCCTCAAGTGATTATTCTTTGTCACCTGAGTCTTTAACTAAGCTTTATAATCCTTTTTAAAACTAGGCTCAGGATCCAATAGGTCTTTTATAAGTAGGCTCAAGTCCCAACCTTTACAACCGGCCCTTTTGCAATTATAGGCTTAAGATCCAACCTTTACAACAAAATGAATCAAAATAATGAAAGAATTAAAGTACATAAATTCTTCACTATTTCAAAAGTGAATTGACAATCGATCAAGCTTAGCCAAAACTAAGGATATGTCAATTAAGCTCAATGATCAAAAATAAAGAGAAACTAGTAATGCTCAAGAAACACTTCAAGAAAAACAAAAGATTAAAACATTAAAGAGCAAGTAGAACTCAAGAACTTTTTTTAAATAAAAGCTTGAAGAATTGAATGATTTAATCAAAGAATTTAAGCCCTATTTATAGGCCAAGATGATAGAGGAGCCATTGAGAAACTTTTAAAAAAAATTGGATTGAAATCAGATTTAAAATGTAGCCGTTAGTCGACATATAGGGGTTGTGTGTCAACACCACGGTTATTAAAATCCCGATTTGAATATTAGAATCTTACGATTCTAAGATTACACAATTTTCAACTGATGTAAATCTTAAGTAGAATCTTATGATTTATTGATATTACATGAAACTAATGCATAGAATCGTAATACGATTTTACGATTCTACCGATCCGACCTCGATTCTGCCAAAAAATCAAGCATATATTAGGAATGAAATTACTTTATTAGTTCGAAGTTAATTAGCAGCATCTATCTTAAAAGCTCTCATAATTATTATAACATAAAATGACACATACATGTTGCATGAAAATATTATTATCATATTTGACTATATTTCTTACATATACCAATGTAAGCAAAGGCCTTATTAATAATTTTTTGAATTATGTAACTGGTATTAATACAAAAACAATTACAGTATACATTTAATAGAATCTTATGATTCTTGATTTGATTCTACGATTCAGATTCTAAAAGCCCCTATCGATTCTAAGTAGAATCCTGATTTTAACAACTTTGGTCAACATACATACCTGAGTGTCGAGACACAGCCTCTATGTGTCGACACACAGAAGGTCTGGATGGCTACTATAAGTTTGTGTGTCGACACTTTCCTTCTGTGTGTCGACATGCAACATGCTTGAACAATTTTGACCATTTAGCTTGATTGATTGAATTACCATATTAGCTTATTTTTGAATTAATTTCCATGTTTGTCTTATTCATTGGAATGAATGATTTTCAAATCAAGCTAAAATATCACCCTAAAGATTTTCTCTTGAACTTATTATTTTGGGCATGATTTTCATAATGCAAATTTAGAATATCCTTATCGAAAAACTTGATTGGTTTGAATTTGACTTGAGTATTTTTAAATAGCATTTGAAAATCAAATTTCAAAAACATTTTTGTTCAAGCATCACATATCAAAATAGGTATTGACTTAGTTGATATATTCCAATTCTAAGTCCTAGAACATAAAAAATAAATGACTTAAAGCGCTTGAACTCGGATCTTATTTTCTTTATTTTGGACGAATCTTCTCTTCAACTTTGATCTCTCTTCCGCTTGATTCATTGTCATGGAAAGCTTGGTATCAAAGTGATTAACTTTGATTTTTTTTCTAACTTTCTTATGAGTCACTTACAAACAAGATTAGAACAATTGAAACACAATGACATACTAAATGATTGTTATCATCAAAATTATAAATGGCCTTTAGGGCCAGCAATTTCCCCCTTTTCTATGATGACAAAGATTTTGTGTTTTATCTTGAAAATGTTAAAGTTGAAGTATATAATTCACCATAAAAGCATTCATTTATCAAAGCATACACATAGCCATGAAATCATAGAGCGGTTTATATCATGATTAATGTTCAAACTCAATCGCTCCCCTAAGTTGATGCATTTTAGAAAATACACATTTGATAGCTGTCAATGCTTGAGCAAACCAAATAAACACCAACTTCATAGCATGAACACCAATTTCACGACAAGGTTGAAATTCAAATATTGATGCATTATAGGAGTTAAACATTCAATAATCAAGCAAACACCAGCTTCTCTCCCCTTTATCATCAACAAAAACAGAAGAAATTAATTTGACTCTCCGTTTTTGATATACCTATCCCCTTCATGAAATCATTAGTATGCATGAATGTATCCATTTCACAATATGGTTATGTAGCAATTTATAACAATGCTAATGTTCAAACTCAATAACCAATTATGAATCATTATCTCTCCCAATGCTTAAGACAAGTATCATAACATGTATCGTACATAAGCAAGCACCAACGTACCTCCCCCTTTGTCATCAATAAAAAGCAATAAGTTAGGGGATTTATATATTAAAGATCAAAATGTAAAAGTAATTTTTTCATATGTAGCTTGATATATTAAGCACATTTTCACATCTTTTTTTTATATAATGTTTTCATATGCCTCAATAAGGTGAATATGAATAATTTTCACAGAGCAAGATTTTTAAATTTGCTTGAAGTTTTGCATAACACCTTTACAACTTTGATTGCAATTATAAAAAAGAATGTGAGAGAATATTCAAGCTAAGCAAACATTGGAGAAATTTTGTTCAAAATAAAGATCGAAGATTACTCAATTTTAGTATTTCCTTTAAAAACGGTTTTCAAGCACTAATATCTATTAGATTGAATAAGAATATTTGGACAATTGTATGCCATCATGTTAAATTTTTGAGAATCATTTTCAAGATAACTATGCATATGAAATTAATGCACACATGTAATGAAATTTCACCATGTCAATCCTTTTTTTAGTGTCACCAAATAGTTCCATATAGAGGCCTAGTAAAAATGTCTAATTATTGATCATTTGTGGGAACAAATTTTACAACAACATCTTCTTTAAGCATCACAAATGATATAATGACTAGATGTACTAGCATTATCACACATAATAGGAACATGATTGATATGAATTTCTTAATCATCAAATTCATGCATTAACCAAGATATTTGAGCACAATGACTTGCACAAGCAATATATTTAACCTCGACGGTGGATGAGGAGACGTTCCCTTTATTTAACCATGATACTAAAGCATGACCAATAAATAAACAAGTTGCGCAATTTGATCTCTGGTCCACGTTGTAACAAGTAAATTCCACATCATTATATCGAACTAGATCTAGGAAATCACACTTGGGATAGAACAAGTCTACGTACCAACTAAGCATTGGAAAAATTCTTTCCATGGCACAATATTGCAATTCTTTTGGACATGCATGAAATCAACCATATACGCACACAATAAACAAGATATCATGTCTACTCGTGGTAAGGTAGGGAAAGGATCGAATCATACCTTTATTTAACTTTTTGATCCACTTTTCTACCTTTTTCATTCATGTATAACTTGAGTGTTGAGCTCGTTGAGTTGCAATTGCTTTTGAAATTTTCCATGCCAAGGTTCTTAAGTATATTCTTGATGTACTTGACTTGTTTAATGAAAATTCCTTCTTTGCTGTTCTTCATCTGCAAATTCTTTACAAAGAGGTGGATTAGTAGCACCAAACACTATATTATCAACATAAATTTACACAATGAGAATTATCATTTTTAGAGTGTTTAATAAAAAGTGTGGTATCAACCTTTCCTCTTGAAAATCCATTTTGCATTAGAAAAGAACTCAATCTCTCATACCAAGCTCTAGGAGCTTGTTTACTCCATAGAGAGCCTTTTTGAGTTTAAGAACATAATCGGAAAATTTGTCATCCTTACACTCGGGTGGTTGTTCAACATAAACTTCTTTTGTAATAAAACCATTCAAACATAAACTTTTCACATCCATTTGAAAAAGTTCAAAATTTTTGAATAAAGCAAAGGCCCAAAGAGTCTAATAGCTTCTAATCTAACAAAGGGTGCAAAGTTTTTTTCATAGTCTATACCTTCTTTTTAGTTATATCTTTTAGCTCCTATCCTTTCCTTGCTTCTTACAACATTGAGAGGGATCACCGATGATATGACTTGTTGGGGAATCCTTTAAGAATTTTAAATCACATGTAGCACGTCTTCCTCTTTGGATTCTATATTTTCGTCTTTCAGTTCATTCATTTGAGCTTTGAGTTTATCCTTTTCTTGCTCCTCAAATGAGGGTGTGATGTTTGTTAGTTTGATTACTATATCATCATCATCACAATAAATTCTAGAAGACAAGACATTAGCTACATCAAAAACCACATGTATAGACTCTTCTGTAACCTTTGACGCTTTATTACAGACTTTATATGCTTTGCTACTTAGAGAATATCCAATAAAAATGTCTTCATCCATTTGTGGATCAAATTTACCAATATTTGTTTTCCCATTGTTGTTAATGAAGCATTTACACCCAAAAGGTTTGATATTTGCAATATTTGGATTTCTTTCTTTGTAAAGTTCATAGGTTGTTCTCTTTAAAATAGGCATTATTAAAGCTCGGTTTAAGATGTAGCAAGTGTGTGAACGGTTTCGGCCCCAAATGAATTTGACAAATTGTTTTCACAAAGCATGGTTTTTTTTTTTTTCCCCCATTTGTTCAAGGGTTCAATATATACTTTTTTTTAACCACTCCGTTTTGATGAGAAAATGTTGGAGTTGAAAATTTGTGGTGGAATCAAAATTAATCACCGCATTTTTTAAAATTGTCTTCTTTATATTCCCTTCCATGATCTTCTAATTGAAACAATTGTCAAATCTTTTTCATTTCGTCCTCGTTTGCCAAAAAATTTCAAATTTATCAAAGGTTTCACTCTCATGAGAAACAAATAAGCACCAAGGAAAATGGAAGTAATCATCAACATTTACAAGTCCATACGCTTTTACTATGGCTCAAACGTCAAGTACGATCAAACAAGTCCATATGCAAGAGTTCAAGATGCCTTGAGATAGAAACTACATCCTTGGGTTTAAACGAATATCTTTTTTTTTTTTTTGGTATATATATATATATATATTAAAATTCATCCGAATGTGATCATTTTCAAATTAAGCTTTAGTAGTCGTCAAACAAGATTATTTTTTGAAGGTTTTGAAATTAAGTCCATACCATGTTCAAATCTTCTAAGTCAAATCCAAAAATCATTTTCATTTGAGACATTAGAACATTTTACGAAGTTCATACGTTCAAAATCAATCATATAAACATTATCACATCCTAATCAATCAAGTAGTACTTCACTCATTTAAGCATGTGCCGCTACATATTTAAATTACTCAAGATTTCATACAATAAACTCTATCATATAGTTGACTAATGTTAAGAAAATTATGCATAAGACCATCAACAAGTAAAGCATCATATATGAAAGGAGTAGAGTTAGGGGTAACATTACTGATACAAAGAATTTTTCTTTTCTTTTTGTCACCAAAAGTGACATATACTTTCCTTGGTTTGATAAAAGTGGACATGGATTTATCTCAGGTTATATCACTTGTGAAACCACTGTCCAAGCATCACTTTTGATAATTATTCTCAATCTTCAAGCATACCTACACAATTTAACGAACTTTCGGTACCCAAGTTTCATTGGGTGCTTCATTGTTAGTCTTGACATTTGGAGGTCGAGATCCCTTTGGAACCCAAACCATCTTGATTTTTTCTCAAATTCTTTTTAAATGGATATTGATGCACAATATGTCCATGATCACCATAATAATGACATCTTATAGAATTTATCGGTGGTGAGAAGGCTTTGACAAAAAGTATATTCAATTTTTTTTTGACCATTTCCATTGTAGTCGATTCCCTCTTTATTGTAAGTAGATCTTTGAGAAGAGAGTATTTTTTTTTCAAGTGTTTCTTCCTCCCTGAGAAATGTACTTGAAATTTTTGAGAGTTCTTCCACTTGTTCTCTTAACGACTCATTCTATTTAACCAATGATTTATCTTCCTTAGATTCTTTATTTTTACTTTCGCTTGAAAGGAATTTTTCTTCTAATAATTGGTTTTCATTAATCAATGTTTCAACTTGATCATTTAATGACTCTATTTTTGTTTTCAAAAATTCATTTTCATATCAGTGAAGTTTTTCCTCCAAGGATTGTTTTTTCGTTGGTTAGTTTTATAATTTCATAATTCAAAGATTCTTTCTTTTTCTTTAAAGATTATGTTTCAAGTTCAAGCAATAAAACTTGGTTTGACTATTTTATTTTATACCCATATTTTTATAGACCCTTAATGAAAGCGTTGTGTCATTTTTTTAAAATTTTTTTATATTTCTCATACAATTCATGAAAGCCAACAACAAGTTCATCATATGATAGATCAATTACCTCATTTTCTTCATTGTTCTCATCATCAATGGTCATGAGACACAAATTCACTTGCTCATCTTCACTTGTATCAAGAGATTCTTCATCCGACTTTCTTTCAAATGTAACTTCAAGTTCATCCCAAATCTCCTTTGCGGTTTCGCAACTTTGAACATGATGAAGCACATTAGGAGTAATAGCATATAATAACTAGAAATGAGCTTTAGCATTTTTTTTTTCAAGCTTTGTCTTATCATATTGGACAAGCTCATTTTCAAATTAATCAACAATTGCATTTCTTTCATTCGTCGAAGAAACAAAATCACCGTTTTTTGTGAATAGCCACAAGTCAAAATCATTAGACGTAGAGGTGGCCAAGGGCTGGGCCTAGGCCTAGCCTTGGACCAGTAGGACTGGCCCGGGCCCGAGCCCGGCCTTATATATATATTATAAAACTAGAGACTTATTATACTCAAAAAGAAGGGAATAAAAATAAAAACTCAAATATATTTAAAGAAAAATAATAAGTATTTATTCCATAACTCAAGAACCAGAAATTTTTCTTCTTCTCAAATAAATCTATCCATTTTATATTGTTTTCATTTCCTTCTATCAATCAATTTCCCTCACTTTTTCTCTATTTTTTTTCACTGCTACATCTTTCCAATTTACAAGGAGCTCGAGACCGTGAGGGTTTTTACACGAAAAGAAAAATGACGTGGGGGTTAATATATACATATTATATGTATATGTATATGTGTATATAAAGATCTTGTACATAATTTCTAATTTTTTAGAATATTTAATAATATCTAAATTTGACCATAAAAATTGTACCCGAAAATATCGAATATTTACAACACTCCCCCTTTGGATATTTTCCTTAAAAATATTTGCAGGACAAACACTCTTGAAAGACTATAGTGTTCGAGTTATATACGCTTTTTGAACTGCCTCATTAAAAACCATGCCAGGAAAAAACCTAGTGGGAAAAACCATAGCGAAGAGGAAAAGAGTACAGTGTATATTTAACCCCCCCTCATGGGCGCACATTAACCAGGGATGTCTCGGAGTTGGGGGATGCCAATCTTGTGTCGACTTCTCGAAAGTTTGTTTTAGATGCTTTTTTGAATAACTCTTCCAGGTTCTTTGATGAATTTGTTAGCATTTGCTTCATCCTTCTTCTAAAGCTCGAGAGTTGAAAGAACTTCGTTGAAATGTACTTGGTTCTATGAACTCCCTTTAGCTTGAATAATGCAGATTTATCTTCATATGGTACTATTTGACTCCCCTAATCGTTGAAAGCTTACAAAATATATTGGATCAAGGGCCTTGACGTTACCCATTCTCTACTTGCTCATAAAGCGCAAGCGTCTCAATAGTAGCTGCAACAGTTAGTAGATAGCTAGCAGTACATATATACATAACGAAATAGCATATACTTGTCACTTACCTTATGCAGGTCAACTAAATGACCACTACTCGCATACAAAATTAATAGCAGGTTTGACATAATAGAATAATGTTATACTGATTGATCCATTAGAATAGACGTTTTAACAGCATTCCAATGCTTTCATATTGGTGTCATAATATATATATCAGTGACAAGTTAACCAAACAGGTTGTACCTGGTATTGTGACAACTATATTAATATGCTAGTTATACCAAGGTATGGTATTTTATGATCTAGAATTCATTCGTTACCTCATTGAGGACTGAAAAAGGTCTTTATCTTTATCAATGAATTAAACAAAAATTGAGGCACTAAACAACATATTGAAACATTTAAATACCGTAATTTTATAAATTGACCAATAGAGTAATACTCTATCATATTAGTGCTCGATTTGCAAGTCGAGACAAAATCTTTTCTTTTTCGAGATCCTTAATTTCGAATTCTTATTTGAGGTGTATAACAGCTCCTTTAAATTCTTAAAGAAGTCATGATGATATTAACATATCCCTCTTTTAGTAAATTTGTACTGCGGATTTGAATTATATTCATCTTTAGTCCTTCAGAGACTTTCATATAAATATCATCTCAAATAAGCTGTTACCATATATATGACGTATAGAGAGACCGCCATATTAAGTGTATCCATTCCTTATATATGTCCCGTCTATTTCTGGTCTCTATAATAAATCTTGGGCTACAAATCATGTTTTTCACCACTCCAATATTTTTCACACCAACATTCACATGTGGCCTACAGGTTTTACTGTTTAGGCATTTAGACTATCAGTCCAAAAATCACACATTAGTAATTCTTTATAAGTTGCGTCTTTCTATTTCATCCAATCAGTACTTTGTTGGCATTCTTGAACGAATTTTTGTTCAAGATTTCAATTTCTTTAATCAGATTAGTAGCTACTATATATACAAATATTTGACCAATTTTCATTTGGATTCCATCATATACAATAATTTATAGAGATCTCTTTATTATCAAAATTTCAATAGTTCCAATAGTTTTAGATACTTGATAATTTTGAAGAATTTTATTTACACATATTATTATCTTAGCAGAGTTTTTCTCCTCAAGGGTGTCCTAATAGAGGGACCAATCTTTTCCGTTGCTCAATTTTCTTTTCCAGATTATGTCTTTGGAACCAATATCTCTAGCGCGCTTCTAGCCTGCAATGGATGCATTTGTTAATATATTAGAATATCGCTCGATTGGGATATCAATTCGAGTAGGAGCATATATAGTGGGGACATATTATTCGGTCACCCTCTTTGCATTAGCGAACACATCTGACAATTGGCTTGTAACATTTTATAAGTGAATAATTCCTTGAACTTCTGATTCGATGATGTATTTTCACAAAAATTTCACATTTTCCATTTTTTTTTTCTTCCCCTGAATTTGGAAACCTTGTATCGTCAAATTTACATTCAGCAAACTATGCTATAAAAATATTTTCAGTTAATACCTCCAAATATTTTGCACTTGACGGGAATTCAAACCCGATATAAATTTTAAGTTCCCATGTTGGACCCATCTTTCAGTATGAGGTGAAGTAATTGGGACATACAGTATATAACTAAAATACATAGATGGGATATATATCTAGTTCTTGTAAGAGACAAGTTATACTGAAGAGATCCATGATAATAAGTTGATCTAATTTAGATTAGTGCCGCAACATGCATTACAACATATACTCGTATAACAGTAGGTAATAATAATGTTTAGCCCTTCGCTGTAGCGTTTAATCAGAAAATATGTTAGACCATTTTGTGTCTATATGTGGGCTATATGGTAGTCAACAGTAATCCCAATTGACATACAATATTAAATTTTCAGGATGTCAATTCTCCTGCAGTATCACATCAAATAATCTACGACTTAAGCTCATAGTCGAATAATTTATGCAAGGAGTTTCACAAATGCCACATCACAAGTGGATTATTCACAAACATGGGACCAATGGGTAAGAGCCTCTATTAATATAATAAAATATCAAATTGGTCCATGTGATGAAATCATTGGCCCACACATATCCCATTTGTATTCCTTTAAATACAAGGGACTAAAACCCAATTTTAATTGAGTATGATTTAATAATCACTTTACCTTAAGTACAAGCAGCACATGATATTTTATCCAATATAATAATCTTCTAGTTCTTTAATAGGTGCTTAAGAGAATTTTCAATGATTCTCTTAATCATCTTTATACTCGAATGACTCAAATAGTCATGCCATGAAATAAGAGCCTTCGGGTCTGTTAAGTTCTAGTTAATCACCCCAATAGGTATCGCGAAATTAAATAGATAGCCTTATGAAAAATATTGCCTCTTTAGAAAACATGATATGTGCTCTTCTGGAGCCTTTAATTAAGTTTCAAACACCCATTGTTATACTATTTTCGAGCCATGAATTTTCACAATCATATTCAAATATAAAATACATATAATCATTAACGAAAACATAAGCATAATATCACAAATATTTTCATATTTCGATAGTGAATTTTATAGTCCTCACAAATTGAGACTTTAACTTTGCGTATATAAGAAGAGTCATCGTATTGATATTCAACATTCCTGAAAAATTGTTCAACTTTAATAGTCAGATTAATGTTTGAACGGACAAACAATAGTATATGAAATTATAGTTAAATTTTTCATTCTTGATAATAAGGCATATCAAAAATAATTCACATATATAAATAAATATATGCCATACAAAATATAAGGTGAATAATATACTCTAGTTTATGCATAGCGAGACAATATTATTTTACTAAGTTAAACATAGCTCAGTACAAAAGACAAGACACAAAAATACAAACATTAGTCAATTTAAACATTTTCATCACCTATCACAAAATCAATTCTCTCACTAGGATCTTCGAAAAAATAAGAAATATCAAAATCTATATCATTAAGTGGAGATTGATCTTTAACAAAATTGCTTTTTGGAAGTTTTTCTTTCCCTTTCAACGATTCTCGATAAAGGTTTACCAAGTGTTGGGCTATACGAAAGGTACGTATCCAATGACCTTTTATATCGCATCGGTAGCAATCTGTTTCAAGATAGGATCTGAGACCATACCAAGGAAGGAGAGTTTCAGATACTTGGAATTCATGGTACAGCAGAACGGTGAGGTTGACGAGGATGTCAACAACCGAATTAAGGTAGGAATAGAGGATGGCTTCTGGGGTATTTTGTGATAGAAAGTTCCTGCTAAAGCTAAAGGAAAAATACTATAAGACAGTAGTGAGACCGGCTATGTTGTATTGGGTGGAGTGTCACCCAATGAAACAACAATATACACATAAGATGAAGGTGGCACAGATGAGGATGCTGTGATGGATGTGTAGCCACACAAGGAAAGATAGAGTCAGGAACAATGATATAAGAGGAAAATGGGGCGTAGTCTCGATCGAGGACAAATTAAGGGAACAACGCTTGAGATGGCTTGGTCATATTAAGAGGAGACAGACCACAGCTCCACTAAGGAGGTGTGCACAACTACATACTATGCTAGGCAGAAGAGGGAGGGGTAGGCCAAAGAAGAGTTGGTTGGAAACGATCCTAACCCACCTAAACCTAAGGGAGGAGATGTCCTTGGATAGAGCTCGTTGGAGAGCGAGCATAAGGGTAGTTGATGTAGCAGCTTAGAGTAGTGATGCATATCACTGCTAGCATAGGGTTTGTAGCGCGGATTAAACCCCTGTGGCGTGCTTATTTGCTTCTCGGTTTGCTCACCTAGTATTGGCCTTGTACTATTTGCCTTATTATTGGTCTTGGAGTTGTCTTCGACATGACCTAACCCTTTTTTCAGGATGCCAGGCTTCCAGGACGACAAGATCTTCAGGTTGGGGATCCTCGGAAACGACCTCTTTTCTACTCGGAAAGGGGAAGGGTGCGTACATCCAAGCCCCCAGACCTTGCTTTTGAGGGAGCCTGTGAGGCACTGGGACTGTTGTTGTTGTTATTGTTGTTGGTAGCAATCTGTTTCCATATCATTTTACAAATTTCGTTAAAGGGATTTCTCTTTTCTATTTTTCTCCTCTTCATTTCGTCCACGGCCACGACCACGTTTACTACCTCGACCACATCCCTGATGGTCATATGTCATAGCATTCACTTCATGGAATAGTTCGGACTAATTGGTTGTGACTGGTGATTTTTCATTAGTAATTCATTATTTTGTTTAGCAATGAGGAGACATGATATTAAGTCTGAGTATTTTTTAAATTTTCGTTCTGGATATTACTACTACAGGAGCATATTGAAAAAATGAAAAGTGGAGAAACTTTTCTCTAA
Organism: Simmondsia chinensis; assembly: GCA_018398585.1. NCBI lineage: Eukaryota > Viridiplantae > Streptophyta > Magnoliopsida > Caryophyllales > Simmondsiaceae > Simmondsia > Simmondsia chinensis. The sequence goes on from JAGTTD010000001.1 coordinate 36,458,564, forward strand.
CATATCCTCCTCTGTAATTTTTTCTCCACAAAATTTCAATTGAGAGGTAATACTAAATGTTGCAGAGTTGTACTCGCTTACAGTTTTAAAATCCTGTAACTGCAAGTGAATCTATTCATAGCGAGTTTTAGGGAGGATTATAGAATTTTGATCATCACACCTCTCCTTTAAATTCAACCAAATGACATACAGGTCCTTTACAGTAATATACTTAGTTTCAGTCCTTCAGAGATATGATGCCTAAGAAATATCATTGCTTTAACGCGATCCTGTAGAAATCCTTTATTTTCCCTTTTTATTGTATCTCCAAGACTCATAGCATCAAGGTGAATCTCAACATCAATGGTCCGTGGCAAATAAAGTTTGCAAGATATATCAAGTAAATTCAAGATTAGTAAGATTAGCCATTGAAAATCACAAAGATTAGGGAATGAAAAGTTACCTCGAGTATAGAACAATCCTCAGCTGGCTAAAGACTCGTGCTGATAACGTGTTATAAAACTAGGTGCATATTATACTCAAAAGGAAGAGAATAAAAATACAAACTCAAATATATTTAAAAAAAATAGTAAGTATTTTATTCCATAACTTAGGAACCAGAGAAGTTTTTCTTCTTCTTGTGTAAGAAATCTTACGGCCTCATGCTCCCGATAAATTAGAAAGGCGCAGCAGTGAAGCAAAAAGAGAGCAGCAGAGAGAGAAAGTGAGAGAAACTGATTGAGAGAAGGAAATGAAAAGAATATAAAATTGACCATAAAAATAATACCCGAAAAATATCCAATAATTACATCATTGTTATAAAATTAGGGATATATTATATTTAAAAGGAAGATAACAAAAATACAAACTCATATATATTTAAAGAATAATAGCAAGTATTTTATTCCAGAACTCATAAACCAAATAAGTTTTTCTTCTATTCAAATAATTCTCTCAATTTTATGTTTTTTTTTTTCACTTTTACAATTCATTTAATCAATCTCTTTCTCAGATTTCACTTTTGTTCACTCCCATGAAGAAAAGTAGGGATAATATACATATATTATATGTAAATGTGTATATAAAGATCTTTCACATAATTTCTAATTTTTGAGGATATTTAATAATATTTGAATTCAACCATAAAAATTATACCCGAAAAATATCCAACATTTATAATACTCCCCCTTTGGATATTTTTCTTTAAAAATATTGTGGGATATAATACTCTTAAAAGTATATAATGTCTGAGTTATATACGCTTTCTAAACTGCCTCGTTAAAAACCTTATCAGGAAAAAAACCCAGTGGAAAAAAAGTCATAGCGAAGGAAAACAGAGTACAGTGCATATTTAACTCCCCCCTCATCGACGCACATTAGCTAGGGATGTCTCGGAGTTGGTGAATGCCAATCTTGTGTCTATTTCTCAAAAGTTTGGTGTAAATGTTTTCCTGAATAACTCTTCCAGTTTCTTTGGTGAATTTATTAACATTTGCTTCATCTCTTTTCTGAAACTCAAGAATCGAAAGAACTTCGTTGAAATGTGCTTAGTTCTATGAACTCTCTGTAGCTTGAATAATACAGATTTATCTTTATATGGTACTATCACACTCCCCCAAATCGTTGGAAGCTCACAAAATATGCTGGATCAAGGACCTTGACGTTACCAATTCTCTACTTTCTCATAAAACGCCAGTGTGCAAATAGTAGCTGCAATTGTTAGTAGGTAGCCAAAACATAGCAGTATAGATGTATACGAAATAGCATTCTTGTCACTTACCTTATGCCGGTCAACTAAATAACTAGTACTTGCATAAAAAATTAACTGCAAGTTTGACATAACATAATAGTGTATACTAGTTGATCTATTAAGATATATATGTTTAACCGTATATCAAAGCCTTCATGTGAGTGACATATTAAAGATTGGTAATAAGTTAATCGAAGAGGCTATATCTGATTGTGCGGCAATTATATCAATGCATCACTTAAACCAAAATATGGTACTTTAGGGTCACGAATTCATTCGTTACCTCATTGAGGACCCAAAAAAGGTCTTTATCTTTATCAAGGAATTAAAAAGAAAATTGTGGCACACTTAAGTACCGTACTCGTATAAGTTGACCAATGGAGTAATACTCTATCATATTGGTGCTCGATCTACAAGTCGAGACAAAATCTTTCCTTTTTCGAGATCCTTAATCTTGAATCCTTAATTTTGGTGCGTAACAGCTTTTTCAAACTCTTTAGAAGTCATCATAATATTAACATATCCCTCTTTTAGTAGATATGTACCGCGGTTTGAACTATATGCTTCTGGCTTATTTAGTCCTTCAATGATGTTTATATAAATATCATTGTAAGTAATAAATACCAATAAGCTGTTTCTATATATATGACGCATATAGAGACCACCATATTAATTGCATCAATTCCTTACATATGTATGTCCCAACTATTTCCGGTCTCCATAATAAACCTTAGGCTACAAATCGTGTTTTTTTTTCAAAGCCACATCATTCTCTTGCTTTAATATTTATAAGTGGCTACAGGCTTTGCTCTTTAGGCATTTGGACTACAAGTCCAAATATTACGTGTTATTAACTCTGCCTGAATTGCGTCTTTCTACTTTAGCCAATCATTTCTTTGTTGGCATGCTTAAACAAATTCCAATTCAAGATTTTCAATTTCTTTGATTAGACCAATAGCTACTGTATATACAAACATTTAATCAATTTTTATTTCAGTTCCAACATATTTATAGACATTTCTATATCATCATAATTCGAATAGTTTCAGTATTTGTAGTAATTTTCGTAGTTTTAGGTACCTGATAATCTTAATAAATTTCATTTATACATATTATTATCTCTACAGAGTTTTCTCCTCAAGCGTTTCATAATAGAGGTACCAATCTTTTCTATTAATCAATTTTCTTTTCTAAATTATATATGTGGAACTGATATGTGTGGCGCGCTTCTAGCGCACAATGGATGCATTTGTCAATTAGAGTATCGCTTGATTGGGATATTAATTTGAGCATGAGCATTTATAGCGGGGACATATTATTTGGTCACCCTCTTTGAATTAGCGAACGTATCTGACAATTGGTTTGTAACATTTTACAAGTGAACAATTCTTTGAACTTCTGGTTCAATAATGAATTCCACATAAATTATCGTTTTCGTATTTCTCTCCTTTATACTAGAAACCCTATTTCGTTAAATTCACAAATGACAAACTATGTTGTAAAACGTTTTCAGTTAATATCTCTAGATACTTTATACTTAACGGGAATTCAAACCCGACATAAATTCCAAGTCCCCGTGTTAGACCCATCTTTCAACATTGAGTTGGAGTAGTTGGGGCATACGTTATACAATCAAAATTTATAGATGGGATATATATCTGGCTCTTGTCAGAGATAAGTTATACTGGAGAGGTATATGATAATAAGCTGGTCTAATATAGACTAGTGCTGCAACCTGTATCATAACATATACCCGTATAAAAGTAGGCAATAATAATGGTCTAGCCATTCATTGCAGGCGTTTAATCTGAAATCTGTAAGACCATTTTGTGTCTATAAGTGGGTCATATGGTATTCAATTGTAATCCCAGTTGATACACAATAATCATTAAATTCTTAAGATGTATATTATCCTGCGTTTTCATATAATATAATCCACGACTTAAGCTCATAGTCAGATCATTTCTGCACGGAGTTCCACAAATGCCACATCACAAGTGGATTATTTACAAACATGTGACCAATAGGTAGAGGCCTCTGTTAAAATCATAAAATACCGAATTAGTCCACGTGATGAAATAATTGGCCCACACATATCCCTTTTGTATTCCTTCAAATATATGGGACTCAAACCCAATTTCAATTGAGTATAACATAGTGATCACTTTGCCTTAAAAAAGAGCACCACATGATGTTTTATCCAATATAAGAATCTTCTGGTTCAATGGGTGTTTAAGAGAATTTTCAATGATTCTCTTAATCATCTTTATACTTGGATGACTCAAATAGTCATGCCATGAACTAAAAGCCTTTGGGTCTGTTAACTTCTAGTGAATCATCCCAACAATTATCTCAAAATTAAATAGATAGCCTTACTTATTGGAGTCTTTAATTAAGTTTAAAACATCCACCGTTGTTATACTGTTTTTGAGACATGAATTTCCACCATTCATATTCAAATATATAATAATTAACGACAACATAAACATTAGTCAATTTGAACATTTTCATCATCTAGCAGATTATCAATTCTCTTATTAGGATATTCGAAAAAATCAGAAACATCTAAATCCGTACTATTAAGTGGAGAATGACCTTCAGCAAAATTGCTTTCTATGAGCTTTTCTTTCCCTTTCAACGATGCCCGGTAAAAGTCAAATAGGTGTTGGGCTATACGGCAGGTACGCATACAATGACCTTTCATACCGCATCAGTAGCAACCTGTTTCCAAACCATTTGACAAATTTTGTTTAAGGGATTTCTCTTTTCTATTTTTTTTTCCTCTTCATTTGTGGACTTCTTAAATTTTGCTCCTTTATGGGTACTATAGTGCCATTTATTATGACCACAACTATAACCTCGCCCACTGCTAAGACCACGTCCACAACCACGTTTAAACCCTCGACGACGTTTATGACTTCAACCATGTCCCTAATGGTCATGTGTCGAAGCATTCATTTCAGGGAGTTGTTCAGGCCCAGTTGGTCATGACTAATGATTTTTCGTCAATAATTCATTATTTTACTCAGCAACAAGGAGCCATGATACTAACTCTAAGTATTTTCCGTTCTCAATATTGCTGCTGTAGGAGCATATTCGAGACATGAAAAGTAGAGAGCGTTTTCTCTAACATATCTTGCTTAGTAATATTTTCTCCGCATAATTTCAATCGGGAGGTAATACTTAACACTGCACAGTTATACTCGCTTATAGTTTTAAAATCCTATAATTGCAGGTGAATCCATTCATAGTGAGTGTTAGGGAGGATCATAGACTTTTGGTGATCAAACATCTGCTTTAAATTAAACAAATTGACATATAGGTCATTTACAGTAATATACTCAGCTTTCAATCCTTCATGGATATAATGCCTGAGAAATATTATTGCTTTTGCATGATCCTACAGGGATGTGCTATTTTCCCTTTAATTGTATCTCCGAGATTCATAGCATCAAGGTGATTCTCAACATCAAGGATTTATGTCCATAAATAATTTTTTCCAAATATATCAAGAGTAGTAAATTCAAGATTAGTAAAATTAGACAATATAGGGCTAAAGACTTGTGCTGATAAAGTTTCATAAAACAAGAAACATATTATATGCAAAAGGAAGAGAATAAAAATGCAAGCTCATATATTTAAAGAAAAATAGCAAGTATTTTATTCCAAAACTCAGAAACCAGATAAGTTGTTCTTCTATTCAAATAGTTCTCTCAATTTATATTATTTTCTCACTTTTACAATTCATTTCCTTAACCTCTTTCTCATAATTTACTTTTGTTCACTGCATTATTTCAATGCTGTCGCTACTACTCTTCTTCTATACAATGTGAGGCGGTGGGTATACTTACCCATGAAGAAAAGTGGGGATAATATACATATATTATATGTATGTGTGTTTGTAAAGGTCTTTTACATAATATCTAATTTTCTAGGATATTTAATAATATCCGAATTCGACCATAAAATTGTATCCCAGAAATATCCAATATTTACAACAATAACAATATAGTAGTGCCATATAAAATTACAATTATATTTTGTAAAAGAAAATGTATTATAAAATATAGAATTATTATAACAATATAAATAAATCAATCTAAACTTGCTACGGTTGGTGTGGTACTTGTAGTGGGGTAAGCGTCATTGACTTCTTTCATCGCTTGATGATTCCAATTTCAGAAGCTCTTGGTCTCTATCCCCTGTAGCCATCCAATCCTTTAAGCACACCAACATTTCTAAGGTGGCCGGTGCTAGCTTTGCTCTCTTTTGATTCAAGCAATCTACCTCCAACACTAAAAGCAAACTCTAATGCTACTGTAGACACCGAACATGTTAGTATATCCCATGCCATGGCGGAAAGTATGGGATATTGGGTTTTATTTGAATTCCACCATTACAAAATTTCAAAATGTGGATTAGCCTCTGTCGGGTAAAATTCGATCATACGTGAACACATGTACAAAGAACGCTCATCATGTGACGTGAGACTTTGTTTGGGCTTTAATCGGTTAAATATATCTCATGCATATGATTTTCCTCAAAAAAGGACGAAGATGATGTAAAAGAAATGTTCATATTAGATGATAATTTTTAAAAATATAAGAAAAATAAATTATGTAAATTTTCATCAAATTTAGAAACAAAAGATTTTGCATCAAAAGTTGGTATTATTTTTTTGTGAAATATCTGGGCAAATAATTCAAAATATGCAAGTTTACAACGTGGACAAAAAACAGCGGCAATATAATATGCCATTGGTAATTCAATATAATAATTTAAAAAATTTTCTATCATGGCAGTGATGAAGCCTTGCAACGTGGGGTTGAAGAAGTTCTCCATCTTTCATGCAGCAATATCTACCGGTCTAAATATTGCGTGTAAAATGGCTAGGCAATAACACCCAAAAAATATGGTAGCTTCTTCAAAAATAACAAAAAATTTACAAATTTCATTAATTATATCCCGATCTATATTTTTGAGATTAAAATAACTTAGATCTGTATAATTTTACTATACAAATTTAATTAAAACTTCTTTGTATGGTATGCATATTTCTAACATTAAAACCGTGAATGACCACCTATTACATGTATATAATTTAAATTGTTTCCTACAAATACTGTGTGATTCAGACAACTATTTAAAATTTTTTTGCCTAGTTTCGGATGTTTTAATTGCTCTAATTACTTGTTTTAAAACCATCAGAGAAAAAGTATAAGTTGCATACCATCCATTATCATTAAATGCATTATATGACATATACAACATAAATGAAAATATTTCCCATCTAACATGGGCCTCAAATACCTAATTAATTGTTTAACCGATGAATTGGTATTAGTAGCATTATCAAAAGTAATATTAAAAATTTTGATTTCTATCCCCCACTCACGGCATGTGTTCATAATGACACTCGTGATTACATGAACATTGCGGGGACATTCAAGCAGGAAAAAATAAATAATTCTTTTTTTGCGTAGGAAGTATCAATCCCATGTGCAGTTATGCACATGTAAGTTATGTCGAATTTCATCTTCTACGTCAACGAGATCAAGCTCGTGTTCATCTTAAAAATTTCTTGAAGTTCGTTTTTTTATTTTTACAAATTCTTTAAATGTGTCCTGCTTCAAAGCGTTCTGAGGGATCTTTTAAGCGGCAACATTTAACGCGATTTACAATACCTGACAAATCTAGGGTCTTTGCCGATGGTAAAGGCTTTTCAACTGAAATGAAGTATCTCATTAATTTGTGTCGACGATTAGTTTCTTGTGTAAAATTAAAGTTTGCAATTGTACCAATTACTTGTTGTACGACAGTTTGTTGGGTTCTTTCCGTATTTAATTTGGGGTGACTTTTTTGTAGGTGTCTCTAAAGTGCCAGTCCCACTATTAAGTGGATGCCTGAAGGCTTTTGGAGGATCACAAAAAGTACAATATGCTTTAGCATGTTCACAATCTAGTGTAAAATATTTCCATACATCACTAGTAGGACGTCTATTTGCTTTTGTGGCACTCATGCTTTCGAAAATGGGAGTTTGAGTTTTATCGTTGGTGGGTGTGGGTTCGGGTTCAGAACATCCCGTACCACCCAATTCAGGATGACCCTAATTGTTTAGATTCCCAATCACAGGTATCTGTGTAGAGAGGTGACCTGATCAATTCTAAAAATGTACGTTCCTGGGTGTGAAGCACAACTCCTCTAGATTGGCTGCTACTGCTGCCCATTCTAAGGGCTTTAGGTAGTCGAAAAGAGCTAAAACTAAATTGACCAACTCCAAATGAAGATGAATTAGATGCCATTGTATTGTTAATTTATTATTATAAAATGTGAATAAAAATGCAAGGTAAATAAAAACGAGAAATAAATAAAATTTTGATACTAATTTTACCGAAGTGAAAATTGATATTTAAACTTCCACAAGCTTCTACAAGTATAACATAATTGAAATTTCAAACTTGAGAGATTGAGAGCAAAGAATTGATAATTGTATAGAAGAGAGAATTGATGATTGTTGTGTGGTGAGATGAAAAAAATTTAGTTAGTATTTTTTTTTAAAAATCATGCCCAATGGCTTAAAGAGCCATCAGGCATGATAGTAGGGAGACAAAGCCCCCCAGTAGGCGCAGGACCCCTCATTTTTTAGAAGACCTGTGGCTCGACCCTTTGACCACCTCTAAGTAGACGTAATAAAAAGTCTTATCCTAAGTTTCCAATAGGGAAAAATTTTCCCATAAAAAAGACGAGGCTTGTTGATCAATTGACCGTCGGCCAAGAAAGGAGCGAATGTTGCCATTTGGATTACTCAAAGGTTGTTAGACCCAAAAAAAGAGTACTAACTCTGATACCAATTGAAGGCCCTAAGTGCAAATTAAGAGGAGGGTGAATTAGGTTCTTTCATGATAAAATAAAAATTTAAACTTTAAGAACCAACAACTAAACTAAAAGCTAAATAGTGAAAAATATAAAAAACAAAGGCAAGAAGAAAAATAATGCACAAGGGTTTTTATAATGGTTCACTTCCAACCTAGAGGCCATTCCATTTTTCAAGTGACTACTTTTCGTCACTTAAGCCTTTAACTAAGCTCAATGTTCTTTTTTAAAACTAGGCTCAGGATCCAACCTTTACAACATATCTTTATGTACGTAGGCTTAAGACATAGCCTTTACAACCAACCCTTTTGTAACCATAGGCTCAGGATCCAACCTTTACAATAAAATGAATCAAAATAATGAAAGATTTAAAGCACAGAAATTCTTCACTCTTTCAAGAGTGAATTGACAATCGATCAAGTTTAGCCAAAACTAAGGATATGCCAATTAAACTCAATAAAGAGAAATAGTGATGCTAAAGAAAAACTTCAAGAAAAACAAAAGATTAAAACATTAAAGCGCAAGTAAAATTCAATAATTTTTGTTGAATAAAATCTTGAATAATTGGATGATTTTATCAAAGAATTTATAGCCCTGTTTACAGGCCAAGGTTATATAGGAGCCGTTGGGAAACTTCTAAAAAAAAATTAGAAAGAAATCGGATTTAAAATATAGTCTTTAGAGTTGTTGCAGTGCTGTGTGCCGACACACATACCTGTGTGTGGACACACAACCTCTATGTGTCGACTCACAGAAGGTCTAGATGGCTACTGCATGTTTGTATGTCGACACATCCCTTTTATGTGTCGACACGCAGCACGCCCTGGTTGATTTGAACAATTTTGACCATTTAACTTGATTGATTGAATTACCATATTAGCTTAATTTTTGAATTAATTTTTGGGTTTATCTTATTCATTTGAATGAATGATTTTCAAAACAAGCTAAAATATCACCCTAAAAATTTTCTCTTGAACATGTTATTCTGGGCATGATTTTCATAATGCGAATTTAGAATATCCTTATTGAAAAACTTGATTTGTTTGAATTTGACTTGAGTATTTTCAAATAACATTTGAAAATCAAATTTCAAAATATTTCAAAAATATTTTCGTTAGAGCATCACATATCAAAATAAAGATATTAACTCAATTGATATATCTCGATCTTGAGTCCTAGAAAATAAAAAATAAATGACTTAAAACGCTTGGACTAGATCTCGTTCTCTTTATTTTGGATAAATCTTTTCTTCAACTTTGATGTGTCTTCCTCTTGATTCATTGTCTTAAAAAGCTTGGCATTAACATGATTAGCCTTGATTTTTCCTCACTTTCTTATGAGTCACTTACAAATAAGATTAGAATAATTTAAAAACAATGACTCACTAAATGATTGTTATCATCAAAATTACAATATAAATGGCCTTTAGGGCCAACATCAAACTTGCTCGAACTCAGCTCGATAAGCTATCAGGCCTTCATAATGAACATAAACAATTTCAAACACCAGTCGTTCATTGAACATTCGGTTCTTTCACACTCCTAGTGACTCGTGTAAGAAAAAATTGACAAGTATTCAGCACAGCGATGAAGAAGAAAGCAAATTAGAAAGATCTTACAAAACGATTATATCGCGCCCTGGTCAAGACCACTGTCCTAAAAGACGATTTTGCCGTTGCTCTGGTGCACACAGTATAACCGGTGGCCGTCCTCCAGGATTAACACGATCCAACTCTTAACGTGCACTCGTTAATTGCTGAGTAGGAGTGCCTTGAACTTTGCCCAAAATTTACAAGAGGGAAGAGAACACGAGAGACTCTAAATGTCGGTGACATCCACGGAACAAACAGCTCCATTATAGATGATCGTGAGCTATTGCCACGGTATTATATTATGTACAATCATATACCCACCATGAATTGATGCCTTTGCTATGTTTGTGATAGAACTTCTCAGATAAACGTGATGTGACAGAGGAGAAAATTGTAGGGTATCAAAATTAGTAACGAAGCAATAATTGAGATAGAGAGAGAGCGAGATGTTTTGTTGAGTACATATAAATTTTATAGAAAACGGTAATTAACCATTAAAATCGGGTGCATTTTAATGACAATAAACTGTTGTGGGTAACGAGTCTTGAAAAATATGCTCCGGAAAAATAAATGTACCCGTTAAGAAAATAATCATCCACGCTATTTTTCCAATGTGGGATATAATTCTCCCAAAAACTAAAGGTTAACTTATATCACTTTTCCAACAATCCCCCACAAAGGATATAAGCGAAAGAGAACAAAGAAGAATAGATTTGGCAAAGGGAGTTCAGTTTTTCAGTGCCGATGTCTAGCGACTTGAATCGTCACCTAGCGTAACCCAAGTTTAGGACTAATATCTTATAAGGAGACTTTCGTCTTGAACCTCACTAGAGGTTGTATAGTCTTCCACTTGGACACACACCAAACTCCAGATCTCGACAACTCCTGCGATTTGGCTCGTTTTATCGGCCATACGCTCGTCCTAGATATTCAGAGGCGCTTTAGAAGGCAAGTCTCAAATCCTTCATAGGGAGCGACCAGACTCCCACACCTATATAGGTGGATCGCATCAAGTGTGTGTTACCGCACACCACCAAACATATGGATATGGGTCCATTAAGAGCTAAAGCTCAACCTCACCCCTTGGTAACATACAGATAGTTGTCCATCAAGTGCAAGCCTTGTTTCCACCACCAAACATATGGCTATGGACCTATCTCTGCACTATCACACCATGGGGAGGGACAACATAAAACAAAGTGTATTTCTCGAATGAAACTATGACTTTTCACATTGAACCTGTTAAGACCAGGTTGGATGCAACACAGTTTATTCATGTATAGACTTTAGTCCCATCCCCTCGATGTTTCCACAATCATTTTCAACATAGCGTCTTTATCAATGGATCTACAAGGTTCTTTTCAAACCTTACACAATTTAGTGATATCACTTCCTTTCATGTAGATCGTTTATGATCTTAAGCCTGAGACAAATAGGTCTCCTCTTACCAAACCCATCAAGTGTGCAGTGTCCACACCATCCATTACGGACTATGGGTTGGGTTAAAGCATCAAACTCTGCCATCACAAACGGCGTTTCAACACTGTACTAGAATAAAGTGGTACTTGAGAGTTAACCATTGTCAACATTAATCATGAGTTGCTCTTACCCCCACATTGAGGTATCTGCAACGAACTATTAAACAACTAGCTCCATCGCCTGCCAACTTCAACAAGAGTTAGTATTACACAATAGTGGAGCAAATATCATATCAATAAAATCATATCTCCACTCCAAGTGCTCAAATAGTACACATCGTACGTATATCGTACATACAGTTGGCACGAAAATCATATACCGCAATTTGTCACTATCACATCTTATATCAATTGTGAAACATTATCACCAGTTTAGGTCACATAAGACCATATACCCATTTCCATTGTACTTAGCGTACGTGCGTTATTACTATTAAGGGTAGTTCTTGTCTTACCATTGTTGTATCAAGTTTTGGTGATATCAAGAGAAAGAGGTACAGAAGACCATAATTCACAAGATGCCTCATATAATTCAACTTAAGGCAACCCCAGCCTTTGCAGGGCTCTCAAGCCCAAGTGCTTAGCATCATCAAGCTATTTATACCGACTTTGGACAATCGGCAAAATAATAGCTCCACCATAATCAATTTTCATAAGCTAGCTATAGCTAGCAAACATTGGTAAAAACACAATAATCAGAAAAGATTATGATCAGACAACATACCTCATAGGCTCTCGGGTGCTCTTACAACCCCCCACAATGGAATGTTTTACAATACATTCCTAAGCAATCAATTTTTCTACCTGTCAACTCAGTCCTTAAGGATAACTAAACAGTGTACGTTTCAGAGGGGTGTTGTGTTATTCATCAAAACATAATGCTATCAATCACCTTAGCATATTTAGCTTGTGATGCTATGCCACGTATTTCTTCTCATCAAGTGAATGCTAGGGTCACATAGTATGTCATCCAAATGACTAACATGATCATGCAACATACTACAATAACTTAAATAAGGTATCTAGACACAAGATAAATACCAAGCCCATGATCAATCAAAGTTCTTATATGACCTGCACTTCACCCTTTTCCCTAAAAAACTAGAAAAGAAGGTATGAAACAATTAGCCTAAGTACCTACAAGTCTCCGAAGACACCACAAGTCCATATATGACTCAAACATATCAATATTTCCCAACTCTTGGCTAAAATTCAGCAAAGACATTTTAATACTGCATAATTCAAAACATGACCAGCATGAAACCAATGCCAAACAGCACAGCCAACTGAGATGCAACATTTCAGCTATAAACAGTCCAAAACCACTATGGACAACATCAAACTCTATATAAGCATCAACATTCAGCAAGTAAATGTCATAATCTGCAATATGTGCACAACATACAGTAGTTGCATATCATAAATAACAAGTATTATTCCAGTACTACAAAATCCAGTATGTAAAAGTCCATAACAACATGTACATCAACATCTTACAACCCACAATCTGTATATGTCAATGTGGACAGTAACATATAACCCAAAACAACATGCAACAGTACATTCAGCTTGAAAAAGACATGCTTCAACACTTAAAACAACATGCTTTCATCATTTTAAGCAACATGTAACAACATATTTTCAACTTGCTTCAAACATAGCCATGAAAAATACACGAGACATATCAATATTGAGACAAATACACAAAATCACACATAGATTTTCCACAAAAACTCACAAGTCCTATTAGCCTTTCACAATGATCAACTATTTCAGTGGGTCATTTAAAACAAACATGCAAGAAAATCTAATTCTCACATATAAGGTCTAAACTCATGGTTAAAACTCAAACATGCAATGCTCTACCAACACAAAGGACTCAAGTTATGCAGCTAGACATGCTTAACCTAAGAGTTGTCAATTCTAGGTTCAAGACTCCATTCTAACAAGTTCACAATCAACCTTACGCTTTAAACACGTATTAACCACAACAATCACATAGAAAATTGAAAAACACACAATCCAAACCAAGAACTCTCCTCCGACCACCAACAGGGTAAGGCTTGAGCAATTTAACTCAGAAATTGCTCCACCAAAACAAGAATCTACACCAGATTCTCAACTAACCATACATGAGGAGCTGAAAGCGATTAACACCAAACCGCTCCACCGATTAGATGTATCTAGAGCTTTCTCACTTCGAGACCAAACCGCTAGTCTCAAGCATAAACATCTTTTCCACAAAGAGGAAACCAAAGGATGTAAAAAAAAAATAGTGAGAAATCCATGCTACCTAGTAATCGAGTGCCCGAAAAATAGGACACTTAAATTCGTCTCAACCACCACGTAGGAGACAAACCAAGGCTTTAGATGCAGTCCGACACTCAAACAGTAATGACCCATCTCCGAAACTAGTCCAACCCGACTAGTGACAACCAAGGACTTCAAGAAGGTCCTAACCAATTAGACATTTCTAAAGTTCCAAAGAAAACCAAGTTTTCTTATCTATTTAGAGATATCCAATGTTCTAAAGCCATGACAGTTATCCTTCTACCAACTTCAAGAAAACATCTATCCCAAGCACCCCCATCACCTATTTAAATCTAAAATAGGCAGTAAAAGTCCTCAATCTAAGCCAAAACAAAGCATTTAGCCCCAATTCTGATTGTAAAGCCAAACCTAAATTTTTGTTTTTTTTTTTTTTTTTCATCTCAGTCATGCCTCCTACCTCCACACCTCTTATAATACAACAATTGACAGCATCACGCAGTATACGAAGATCCGCCTGTCTCTTTCGTTTGCCCTCTGTGTTCTGTCACTACCAACTAGATCTAGGACAAACTAGCATCTGAGGTTCAAATTCATATTATCAGTAAAATAAGCATGATTGGCGTACTTGGTTGCTGATCACATCAAATTTTCCTCTAGCATGGAAGCTTAAAATAATACAACTTTTGCAACACCATGTGAGAACATAATCAAATTTTTAATCATATAAATAGTAAGGAAAGCAAAATTAGTGTACTTGGGTGCTGATTGTATCAACCTTAATTTAATTTGATTAATTAAACTGACTGCAATAAAGCCAGATGTGAACAAAGATTTAGGTGTTAAAGCAAAAATATAAGAACAGCAACAATACAACATTTACAATGTGCCAATACGTTTCCCATTATTCGATTTTTCAATTTTCAAATTGTTCGGTTTCAATTTTGATAATATATCATATAAATGCAACTTTAAAATTTAGCAAAAATGTAATATATAAAAATTCAGCAATTGAACCCTTTTTTCCTTCTAGATCTGTTGATTATTCTTTCAAGTATAAGCACATATTAAAATTCTAATGGTTGGTTATTGCTATGGAGTTCTAAAGAATTTGTGAACTATACTCTTGACAACTTTCTTGCTTCAAAAATCATCAGCTTTTACTCAAAATATGGACAGATTTCAGTTTTTTATATGCACGTAAGGTGTTCGATGAAAGAATAAGCAATTATCCAATAGCATCTTTGTAAAAACACACAAAAGTACCAAAATTAACAGCAATGTAAATCAAATATAAGTAGGGTATTAACCTGCTTGCGACCCAGCTCCAGCTCCCTCTAAAGGATGTTTATTATCAATGGTACTTGGTCGCTCACTTAAGTCACCGCCATTACCATAACTTTGAAATCCTTTCGGTTTCTCTCTTGGCCTAGCCAATTGATTTCTAAATTTATATTTCTTCTCAAACATCAACCTATTATCCTCTCCCTCAACATCCTAATCATCAAAATGTCAAAATTATTCAAAAAATTGACGAGTAGAAGAGTCATTGAAAAGTCGTCTTGTAGATTGTTAGAAAAATTTGATAAGTATTCAGCAAAGCGATGAAGGAGAGCAAATTAGAAAGATCTTACAAAATGATGATATTGCGCCGCGGTCAAGACCACTGTCCTAAAAGACGATTTCACCGCTGCTCCGGTGCACACAGTATAACCGGCGGCCGTCCTCCAGAATTAACGCGATCCAACTTTTAACGTGCACTCGTTAATTGCCAGGCAGGAGTGCCTTGAACTTTGCCCAAAATTTACAAGAGGGAAGAGAACACGAGTGACTCTAAATGTCGGTGACATCCACGGAACAAACAGCTCCATTGTAGATGTTCGTGAGCTATTGCGGCGGTATTATATTATGTACAATCATATACCCACCATGAATTGAAGCCTTTGCTATGTTTGTGATAGAACTTCTCAGATAAACATGATGTGACAGAGGAGAAAATTGTAGGGTATCAAAATCAGTAACAAAGCAATAATTGAGACATAGAGAGAGCGAGATGTTTTGTTGAGTATATATAAATTTCATAGAAAACGGTAATTAACCATTAAAATCGGGTGCAATAAATTCCAACGACTATAAACGGCTATAAGAATAAATTCCAATAGCTATATTATTAATTAATTCCAACGGTCACAATTTTAATGACGTTAAACTGTTGTGGGTAACGAGTCTTAAAAAATATTATCCGGAAAAATAAATGTACTCGTTAAGAAAATAATCATCCACACTATTTTTTCTAATGTGGGATACAATTCCCCCAAAAACTAAAGGTTAGCTTGTATCCTTTTTCCAATAACTCGAGGCGGGCATGGGACACTGTGCGTTAATGACACGTGCTTGTAGCTTGGCCGTGCACATAGCTTCCTAAAGGGTGGAGGGTCTAAAATATTGATCGAGGTATTGATATCTTCACGAACGCCGATAAGGAAATAACTGATGGCATGTTCCTCCGGTAAGGGAACTTGGGCATATAAGGTGTCAAATGCTGCCATATACTCCCGAACTGAACCAGCCTGTCGGAGTTTCAGTAGGTCCACCATTGGGTCCTCATACGCATCCCCAAAATGTTCAAGAACACCTTGTTTATAGTATTCCCATGTCATTGGTGGGCTAAGTCCTCCATGTATGCGGATGCGATGTAGATTTTAACTTTAGGTGGAACACGGTCAAGATGGAAGAATTGTTATATCCAAGTTTTTATCTTGCCAACACTAAATTTAAGAAATTCGAGTTTAGCCATTCGTGTGGTAAATTGATAATTGGGATTATATGAGGGCACAGGATTTGTTGGGTAATCGAAGGATGATCCAAGTCTAGCCCACCATTAAATAGGTCTCCTTGTGGGGAAAACCTAGTATGAGCCGGTAATGGTGCCAATAGAGGTAGTGAAGCCCCAAGGGGCATCGACGATGCCAACAACGACGTACCCCGCTAAAAACCAATGACGAGGGGAAGGATGGTGTCGGACAGGTGAACAGACCAACAAAAAGAGATGGGAGGGTGGGTAGGATTGAAGATCCATCCACAGCCATGGTGCATGACCTTGTTATATGGTTTAAAATTTGGAAATAGGGATCATTGACCCCACGCTACTCTGTACGACCCAACACAATTGTACATTCTAGGCCAGGCATGTGGTTATTCAAGGTACTAGGTATAATGGGGGAGGGGTCCCCATAGTGATGCCAAACTTGCGTCCGTTGTGGTTAGCGATGGGTTTGGTGGAAGGGATGACATTGAACGGAAAACAAAGTCTACTGAAAGAGTTTCCTATGTTGCAATCCATATGGTGTAATCATGTAGATCGTCAATTTGAGCTTGCTAATCGCGCATATGGCATGAATCACTGTGGTAGCTCCAATCCTCAGCTACCAGTCCCTTTGTCTTGTCCATCTCTGCTATTGGTTCTAAGGGCACCAGGTGTGATGGCATGGCGATTGAATCTGAGAACTGAATTCACTCTAATACCAAATGATGCAATCCAAAGGTAGAATGCTTTGGATTAATCAACTTACTACTAATGTACTAAAAGAAGAAGAGAAGAAGATGAAGGAAGAAGACATATGTCATTTCTTATTTCTCAATACCTTAACTACATCATTATATAAAGTACAAAGAAAGGCAATAAGGGCAAAGCCAAAGCCTAAAAAGTAAAATATATAGTTATTCTGTCATACAGTTGAAATCTGTTGCTAAAGCTTGTTGAATGTCGGTCACGTGCGGGCCCCTTCTTGGCCTACTGATAAAGTGGCCTCCTTTGGGCCATAGTTCAGATATGAATCCAACTCGTTAGGCCCAACTGAATGGCGACTGAGCTAGGCCTAATATAGATCGGGCCCAAATGGGCTTGCATCATAACAATAAGTAATTGATAAATAAATTTATATTATTTTTATTTTTTTGATGATTGATTATAATTTTTTTATAAATTCATGAGTTTGTTAAATAGATAAAGAAAACAAAAGGATGAGATAAATAATTCACACGTGGCATGGGAGCCGTGGCTCTGTTTTTTGCACGTGGGACGGACAATCCTTTGCCTCACCCTCCATTCAACCACGTCGCGTGTTGAAACCACCGCAAACCCCAAAAGAAACGCGGAGACCCCCAAAAGAAACGGTACCGATTCCGTATCTAAACCCAAACTACCACGAGACTCAGAATCTAGGGTTTCATATCTCAATGGAAGGAGCTAGCAATGGTGGAATGTTGTACCACGAAGTCCAAGAGTCGAAGCTGTGCGCAGTGCACTGCGTCAACACGGTGCTGCAAGGTCCGTTCTTCTCCGAGGTCGATTTGGCAGCCCTCGCCGCCGATCTCGATCGCAAGGAGCGCCAGATGATGTCGCAAGGCTCTGGGGTTGATTTTGGTGTGGATGAGTCTCATAATGTCTCCATGGGGGGCGATTTTAGCATCCAGGTGAGTTGCTGTTGATGCGCTGTTTCATGAATTCTCAGGCGAATTCTGTTTTGATTGGAAGAAGAAATAGTCTTAAGAGAGAGAATGTACAAGCAGTTAAGGACTAGATGTCATAAAGTCCTTCAATCGCTTTGCAAATCGACTAAGCCTATGCCAGTGAACCCGTCCAAAGAGCTCTTAAAAAACCAATTTTTCCTAAAGAAATTAAATGGCATATACTGATCTTTAAAAATCCTAGCAAATTTTTCATTTTCAGACGACTTCTTATGCTTGCTTATGTTGTTCATTGCTTTTGATGTTTTGTTTCTGAATGTGGAGCTTGATTTGGATTGTTTTGTAGTGTTTTTTGTATCTGGATCCCTGGAGAGGTGACCTTTTCGGTGCTTAGACGTAAATCATTAGGTGTTGAGGTGATTTGATTACTGGTAGTGGTCCTAGTGGAGTTATTTACAGCATTGGTACCTAATATTATAAATTTATTTTTTTCTTGGGTTATTAACACCAAAGGTCACTGTACTTTGTCAATTATGTCAATTTAGTTCTTGTATTTTTAATTGTGTCAATTTAGTCCCCGTACAATTTATATTGTATCAATTTGGTCCCTAGAGTAAAATTTGTGTTAAGTTTTTAATGAAATTTTTAATGATTCGGTCATTTATTGGGTTAAATTGACTTAATGGATGGATTTGTGGTAGATTACTTGCATATAACGTAATCATCCCTTTAAAATTACATCAATAATTTAACTTAAATTTGACCAAATGACTAAATTGACACATAATAAATTGTAAAGGGACTAAATTGACACAATTAAAAGTATAGGGACTAAATTGACACAACGAGAAAAGTACAGGGACCATTGGTGTAAATAACCCTTTTTTCTTTATTTAAAATAGTCCCTGATGTTTATAAATTTGTTTAAATTAGTCGCTCATCTTTTTTCTTATTCAGAATACTCTTTCATGTTTTTCAATCCAAAAAAAAAGGTCTCTCATGTTTTATTTTGAAAATTAGTCCCTCATCTTTTTAAATTTTACCTGATTTTGATTGTGAGATAAGAGACCAATTTTGTCATAAATTGAAACAACAGGGGCCATTTTGAACAATAGAAAAGGTGAGCGACCAATTTAACAAATTCACAGACATTAGGGACTAATTTGAACAAAAAAAAACTAGTTTGAACAAATTTAAACAAATTTAAAAACATAAGGAACCAATTGTGTAAGTAACTCCTTGCAGTGAAAGGCGATTGGGTGAGCGAATTGCGTTATTTGATGGAAAGCAGGCAAGGGCAGTAGATTTTTTTGTGATGTTTATTTATTTATTTTTTTTGGCCACTGGAAGCACATTGAATACTACCACTATTGTATTCATTGTTAAGTGTGGAGATTGATGTCTTCCAATAACAGCCATATTCATGGCTAGGTTTACTGGGGCTTGGTTAATGGCAATAATATTTGGTGACGCTTGGGCTTTCTTGTGTTATAGTTCTGCCTGGAGTAGAGAGTGAACAAAGAAGAAAATTTTAATTCTTGGTTTATAAGGTGATTTTCATTACTGCTATGTGGATGTAGATTTGGCCCGCACTCCCTAAATTCCAGTGTTCAAATTATCCCTTAATCTCTTGTGCTTGTGTTTAATTTTGATTTAGAGTTTGGTGTTTGTGCGTGATCCTATCGTTCATGTTTTCGTCAATCAATAGGCTGTGGTATTTCTAGGTAGAGAGTTCGACGTGGTTGATATTGCTTGGTGCGCTGTAGATATCTGTCACTTCCTTTTGAAGTTCTAATCAATATGCTAATCTGTCTGTCCCGATAAATCAAAATTGATAGATTGCAGTGCTTATATAGAATGCTTACTAGGGAAATGTATTGTAGTTTAAGGGGATACAGATTGCTTTCAATAATGATCATATAGATCTTCCCTATACTTTCTCTTTGTTTCATTAGACAAAATACCCGAGAATTGAGTTCCACTTAGATGTCAAAAGCCAGATTTGAATGAAAAAGAGGAGAGAGAGAGAAATAATGACAGATTCAGGTGGAAAACCCTCAAAATGAGGGAAAAACTGCGGGTGACGCTTGGCCCAATAGTATATGCAAAATTTCTCTCGCTTTTATGTTGTTAAAAGTTGGCAACCTGGAAGCCACTGATTAAGAAAATAATGAACTGAAGAAGCAAAATTTTATAGCAGATACATGATTATGTAATACCTCCATATCAAATAGGAAGGGCACATTGTATTGAACTTTCACCTTTTAATGTTTGCTCTCTAGGATTCTATGGACACGGATTCTCATTGAAATGCCTAATTACAATATCTTCCACTAGATACATTCTTGCTATATTCAAACACAAGAGGGATCAGTGAAAAAACACGGACTTTTAATTAAGGACAATTAGATATCATCCAAGAGATGACAAAAGCAGCATCCAATAAATTGATATGTAGAATTGTTTAGACATTAATGAGGCAGTTGATGCTGCTTGTACTGTGAAATATTATAACTTGGCCAGGTCAGCATTTTTTGCCTCACTTCTCCCTTAGATCATATGCTGTGGATTTTAAGCATACGAATCTATATGCTTGGTTCAGAGGACTCTTATAGGTATGATTGGTTGGATTATTGAGGAATCGTAGTTATTATTCTACAAAAGGAAACGAAAAAAGTGATGGAAAGCGTGGACTGCGTCTCAACACCTACACGAGCTATCTTCAAACAACACTCCCATGGTAGAAAATTTCCAATACTATTGAGATTCTTTTTAATATTTACGTATGCCATTCAGATACACCCCAAGTACATTATTTAGGAATTCAAGCCAGCAAATTGCAGGTAAATTTCTGCAACTAGCTGCCAAGCTAGACTTCAACTAATGACATAATCCAGCTAGAGATCTGTAATTTTCCAGCGAATGAACTGCAAATTAACTTGAGCTTGGGCTTGTGAACTGGAAACTCAATGTTTGCTTCACATTATTCCAGAAAACTGTGCAAGCTCTTCAATTCTCCTGAAGTTAATGAATTGCAAACTCAGTTATCCTTTTATCTAGCAAGTTAACATCAGACGTAAGTAATCATTTGGATCCGGATTAATTTAGGAAGAGCATATGAAGCATTTGGTTCAATGGAGGATAATTTAGTTTTTCCTCATAGCATCCGATCAAAGGCTTTGTTTAACTCAGATGAAATCTCTTCCCGCATTTTACACTGTTGCTTATATAAAAGATAGCTAAAAGATGTTTGAAGGGAAACATATTTGGCCATATGGAAGTTGCCTTTCTTTCAAAGACAGCGGAAGTCATTTTCCATTTTTTCACTCACCCAGACCTCCTGAGACCTCATACTCTGCCTGTCTCAGTTTAACCACTAATGTGCTAAATCCTAGCCCTATTCAAAGTCATCCGACTATATTAGTTTCCTAGCCTTGCAAAAGAAGTTTTAAAGAAAAAAAATATTTAGTTAAAAGTAATTATGAGAAATATAGGGTCTACAAATTTAACGGGAATTCGGTGCATAATCATGTCAATCAATAGTTGTATACTGGCTGTAAGGTTGATTGTTTGAATTGAGGAAATAGAGCTGCTGAGTATGAGTATTTTGATATCTAAGTATTTCATATACAAAAGTGCAAGAAAATGGAATGGAATCAAAGGTTCTATAGTACAAAGGATCGAATAGGGCTTACATTAGTGGGAAGACATTTGCCCTAATGCTTCAAATTGTTCTTCTGATCAGCAACCACATAATTACCTATATATGATGTTCACTTGTGTATTAAGTACACATTTGCTTCCATATAAGGGGAACATGAGGAAGGAGTTGTGCAGCTTGAGGAGCATCAAGATCTCCAATTGTGTTATCATACAAAGGGTTTAGAAGGTACCTAGGATGGATTGAAGTTTGGGCGTGGATAGAAGTCCTACTATCACGGAATCGAGGTTAAGGGCAGTTCAGAGTATTGCAAACTAGTATGGCCATTGGCTCCTCCAAAGTGGAGGAATGAAAGGACCCTCAGGAATTTTTTTCTCATTTAAAAAAAAAAAATTATTGTGACCTCTAACAGAGAATCTAAAGGATGAGAGCCAATAGATTGTGGAACTTGACTATTAAGGGATAACAAAGTCATGGTCTGATTCCAAAGATGTAATGAGCTAAGAAGCCTTGATGTGGGTCAATGAGATTGGGAATAGGCTAATGGAACTCGCGTTAGAATTGTAGAGAATGTTGGTGGATGCATATGTCTGCTACTGCTTTATCTGCTTTTCTAGGGTTGGGGGTTCTTCGAAAACAGCCTTTATTCAGGGTTGCATCCTGTAAGAGTAAGAATGTGTATATCTCACTCTCCCCAAACCCAGCCTTGGCAGGAACCCTTGAGGCACTAGGTTGGTTGTTTTTGTTGATGATGTTCTTGCTAGTTGATGCGTAGGGCTTGGCAGTAGACTCAATAGGATGCAGACCCATGTGAGAGATGTGAGTCGTAAGTTGCACTCCAACAATGGAATTTGGAAGGGTGGATTGGGGGTGTGTTCTGCTTGAGTTTCAACCATAGGCATTTTCCCCAAGCTCTTTTGCCTTAATTTGAGAGGTAACTGGGGAGCACATGTCATGAATTCATGAGTTTATCTGGGGAAATGCAGATTGATTGTTCGGCCTGAGGTTTCATCTCTGATTTTAAGGACTTAATTGTGAACTCAAGTTCAGAATCCTTCCTGTCCGGATCTATTTTGAAGGCATCTATGTCAGTTTGCATGCTACATACGTTGAAGATATGATGCTGATGCTTTCAGAAAAATTGTGATCATATTGTAAAATGGATAAACTGACCCTACTGTATACTTGGAAAATGACTTACTGAAAACGTAGTGCCAACAACCAAGTCACCTGTTTTTGTACCACTTCTTTAGAACTCCAAGTGCCTGCACTCCTGATGTTGGATTCTCGTTACCGAGCAAACACAGATCAAAAGAGTGCATTGTCAAGGGTTTGTGCTCATTTTTTAGAGATGCAGACAACCAGGGTATTCAATAAACTAATCATAGCAAAGAGGGGTATTTATCTATTTCTGCACTTAAACGCCTTTCAAGAACTCTCTTCCTGCAATTTTCTATGCAGCCCTTTCGGACTTCTTAAACAATTTGGTTATGAAGGTTCCTGTAGAAATTCTCTCCTTTTCCTAAGGTGATTTTCATTATGGCTTCACCCTACTTTTTCTCGTCTCCTTTCCGAGAAACAAATCCAGGAACACTCAAATGTAGGCCCTAGTTTTATACATCGACTATCAAAATATTGTGCTAGAGCTCCATTTGTTGGACGAAAGACATCCTCCTTCAAGAAAATCTTCTCATTGAAACATAATTAAAATTGCTTTTTCTTCTAAAGTTTCGTTTTCTCATCTTGAAAAGAATTCACTGCATAATTTACATGGGATTAGGGTTCAACTTGAGATTGAATTCAGTTAGGTTGAGTATGAAGGGGTGGGTCAACAAGAGTAGTGCAAAGGAAATTGACTTCCTTTCTGTTTATAGGAAGTCGTTTTCTGCCATATCGGGGAATAGGCTTTATCTTCAAATCATGTATGCTACTCATCTATGTAAGCAAACAATAATTATGAGCATGGAAGTGGACCTTAGTCCAATCGAACATAGCCTGAATGGTGCTGTTTTAATATTCCCCTTCTTCCTAGCACTACTGCTGGCAAGATAACATTACCCACAGCAGATCATATAGGTTTCAGATATGGAAGTACACCGCGTCGCATTCAGTGGTGGATACTATATTATTTCCTTGGAGCATCCAAAAGGGTCTGCAAATTTTTTGATAATGAAAAGTTGCTACATGCTCAGTATG
Organism: Simmondsia chinensis; assembly: GCA_018398585.1. NCBI lineage: Eukaryota > Viridiplantae > Streptophyta > Magnoliopsida > Caryophyllales > Simmondsiaceae > Simmondsia > Simmondsia chinensis. The sequence goes on from JAGTTD010000001.1 coordinate 36,482,830, forward strand.
ATAGTTGAAGCCATGGAAATTGAGCTGCTGAGTTCGAGCATTTTGAAACATGAGTATTTGATAGACAAAGGTGAAAGAGAACGAGAATAGATTTGAGGTTTCTCAAATTCTAGGACTTGCATTGTGATAGCTTAACCTTATCGCGCAAGGATAACTGACTGATTAATGCTAGCGGTGTGAATTTTCCATGCGAATATTCGTTCTGTTGTAATACTTGTTCACAACTGAGGGCCTGGTTGGTCATGTTGTGAAAAAAAGTGTTCTTTTTAGAACCACTTTTTGCGGAAATACTTTTGTAAAAAATGCTTGTAATTGAGGCATTATTGTTTGAAAAAATTTTAGTTTCTATTTACGCTTCTAATTCAAAGGAGATCACTATTTTCTACTTTTGCTTACAAGCAGAAAAATAGTTTCAACTTCAATCTGAAACCATTTTTTTCCCAAGTGAAGTACCCTCAGATTATGAAAAAAATGCTTTTCTCTGGAAAAGAGCACTTTTTTCCAGAAAAGAAGCCTGACCATCAAGCCCAAATCCAATGTCCCTCTCATAAACTAATCTAAAAAATCAATATAGGTTTTGCAGAAGGCCTTGGAGGTGTGGGATCTACAAGTCATCCCTTCAGATTCACCTGTAGCAGAGCCAGCCCAAATCGATCCTGAGCTAGAAAATGCGTTCATATGTCACTTACAAGATCACTGGTTCTGCATCCGGAAGGTAAACAGCGAGTGGTACAACTTTGACAGCCTCTATGCAGCTCCAGAGCACCTTTCAAAGTTCTATCTCTCCGCGTATCTCGACACCCTCAAAGGCGCTGGCTGGAGTATTTTCATTGTCAGAGGGAACTTCCCAAGGGAGTGTCCGCTTTCTTCTTCTGAGGCTTCCAATGGCTACGGCCAATGGCTGACACCGGAAGATTCCGGAAGGATATTGAAAGCCTGCAATGCTAAGGGGGAAATGAATCAGCAGCCGTTGGATCATCGTCAGTTTGGATCTCAGCACTCTGAAGCTGAAATGCTTGCCGTGGAAGATGAAGACTTGAGGGCTGCCATTGCTGCCAGCTTGATCGATTCTAGCCCTGCAGTGGAGAAATCAGAATGACAATGGTTATGCTTCACGTTGATCTTCTTTTTCTTTTCTTTTCTATACGTTATAATTTTGGGTAAATTAGTATATTAATTTTTTAGCTTATAAACTTTGTGAAATAATTTTTTAGCCTAAAAATTACATGTATTTAATAAACGAGTTCAAATGACAGTGTGAAAGCATGTAAAAGTTTGTCGCAATTTGTTGGTAGGTCCACCATCCTCTCTCTATTCTCCTCTTATGACACACGAACCATAATGTGACACTACTGGTGAAGAAGAGTTGGATAAAAGACCAATTCTATTCCCCTTACACATTGTTACTTGGATTAGTTTATTAAACACATGGAATTTTTGGAGGAAATGTTATTTTACAAAGTTTGTGAACCAAAACATTAATGGATCAAGCGCTGTGTAATTTATCCTATAATTTTCTTATGTAATTTTGTTACGTTTGCACAGTGTTTCATGTTTTCTTGTTACTCCCTGAGGCTGAGAAAAGGATACTACACATAAGAGCTTCATTTGTGCAATGTATACCTTACCAATAACACAAATATCTAAACAAGACATGATATAGCTAGATTTATGTTCCATTTTTAATAGAATTTGTCATTTTAGGCTCTGTTTGTTTATTTTTTTTCCTTTTCCGTTTGGCATACATTTTTTAGAAGGAAAAGATTTTCAAAGGAAAATTTTCTTCCCAGTGGTGGAAAATGACTTACTTCGTAAAATGTGGGAAATTCTCATTCCAAGCGTCTCAAAATTGGAGTATTCATCAGTACAAATATGGATAAAACTGAGTGAAAAAGGATGGGATCATAAATGTTAAAGGTCATAATATTAGGCGAAGATAGGGCTGGAGATGTTTATTCTAAAACAACAAAGGATTATCATAAGGTGAGAATAAATTTTCTATTGAAACAAATGACAGAAAATTTTAAGTGGAATTTAGTTTTTTTTAAATCTTTTCTAAAGGAAAATATTTTCTGAAGGAAAAGATTTTCCTTTCAACCAAACGGAACAATAGTGTCAATTGAACTTTTAATAAATGCGTTGCTTTGGTCATATTTGACGAATAAGTTGAATTGAATGTATTTTATGTTAATGTGACAATGATTGCCACCTTTATAATTTACATTGTATGTTAAGAGTTTTGGACGTTAGTATAGTATAGTGGTTAATAATGTGTAAGTTAGTACAGTATAGTGGTTAATAATGTGTAATTCTCTACTCCCATTGAGTTCACTATTTTAATGAACTAACCATTTTCAATTTGCACAAATCTTATATGATGGTTAGAGTGTTAAAACGAATAATGTTTAATTTTTTTTGGATATCCTTAAAAAAAAAAAAAAAAAAAAAGAGCTAACCATTCTAAAGTTGAATTTCTTTCCATGTGATTTGAAATTCTTACTAAATCTGGGCAACCTCAAATATTCCAGGTGCCTTAAATTGCATTTCCTACCAGTCCATATTTCAATAGGAGTCTGTTGTACTACTTTACTTGGAATTCTGCTTAATAATAGAATACATATGAATTTAAAAAACATGCATTGACAAAGAGAAGAGTAAAGATGAATGATTTCATATGCTTCTAACAATTTCCAATAGTGCCATTTTGCTAACTTTGCTGTGGTTAATAGACCAAAATACTATTCAAACTCATTATGTTTTTTATAGTATTCACCATATCTGTCTAATTTGACGGTTTTACCTTCTCTTTTTCTAATTGCCTCTCAATTTAATTAACAAGCACTTAATAGGGCATTCACAGACTAAGATTCTATGAATAGATAAACGTGACAATAACATGAAAATCCATTAGATGCTAAGGTATTTTCTTCTACTAAATATTAGAACATCAAAAGGTTCAGATATATCAGTTTGTATAATTTCATGACATTGTTTAATTGTACCTCCTATATTGAGGGTGTATCGTAATGCCATTGCCACCATGCAAAATATTCGCAGCAAAGAATTAGTGTTCAACTCTCTTTCCTAGATGTTAGTTGGAGACATGGACTACTATGCATCTTTTATTGCGTTGTGATTCATCTACGCCTTCTTGGCTTGAATCTGCGTTTGTCTCAAGTTCTCTTAAAATTTTTCCCCAATTGTTTCAACAAGATTGCTCTTTGTATACAACATATGGAAGAACGAAAATAGAGCCATTTTTTTATGAAAGATCCAAACAAACCCATGGCTGTGGCCGCTTGAAAAGGGGTAGATTTTGATGAATTCAATTGTCTTAGATTACACTAATACAGGTTGTCGCAACATTCAGATTTCAGGCATGTTAATCCCCTCCCTTTTGGTTTTGGTCTTGCTTTAGTGGCAGCAGTGGCTAGCAGGCATTATTTCCCTGCTTTTTGAGGATATGTTCTAATCCTTTTGTTTGCTTTGTATTGAAACAAAACAATCCCCCCCCCCCCCCCCCCCCCCCAAAAAAAAAAAGAAAAAAAAAAAGCAAAAAAAAAAATGAAAGCTCCTTGTGGTGTAATATATGAAAGCGACCGTACAAGTATCTGGTCTAAGAAGATGACCTCACTTGAATGGGATTTGTTCTATAAGCACATACATCAGTATCCTTGAGTTCTAAGGAGACAGAAGAGTAAGTTCCGTGAATGAATTACGACCATGTAACTAGAACGTGATTAACAGCTCTTTAAAAAAAAATATGGTCTAAGAAGACAGAAACTACTTCAGGAATAGGTATGGAGCCTTTGAGCAACAACAATGACTACTGACGAGCAATTATCGCCAGATAAATGCCATAATAGAATCAAATCCCATTTGCAGACTGCAAAACAGCCTTTGAAGTCTACAATGAAGCTTTATTTCGTCTCAACTTTCCTGTGGTCTTTGGGACTATGCCCATTCAAGATAACTTTTCATGTTTAACAACAAATTCCTCAATTTAAGAGGACTCAATGCTTCTTACAAAATTCTTCGCCTGTAAAAAGATAAGACATGCATGAATTAGCATTATAACATAATTCTCATACAAAGCAGTCCACGAGGCTCCCACCAAAAATAGAGTACGGGAGAGTAAAACGTAAGCAGCTCGTGGGTTACACTTGAAATTTGAACCCATGTAAATTATATGTCAAAATGAAGCAATATTATCGTTAAATTTGATTGGGTATTTAGGCTAGACCACATAACTGGAATATATGAGCTTCACCTATAAGCCCATGTGGGGTTCCATCTTAAAACCAATTGACATTAGGTAGAATAACCTACTAAGCTTATATGTTGCTCTTGACTCTCACAACTCCAATGTGCTATTTATACTAGACTTATGTGTGAGATCCTTAACAATTACCAGCTACAACAAGGCTAGGCTCTAAGAAAATGCAAGGCCAATAATGTACAGAATTCGTCAAGTAGCCTCAGGCTAAAATTCAAACAGCATTGTGAATAATTCTCCTAGTTCTCATTCTCGCAGCGAAGGGAGGGGTTTGGTGTTTCCACGACGGAGCCCCTCAGCCTTCAAAAGAACCCTTATGCATCCGAAAGATCATTTACACCAAATGCAGTCATGTTCTATGACTCTCCTTGTCATATTTTGTGAAATTATCACTTAGACACGCTGAAGTTTGACCATTTATCACCTAGTTATCCTAACATTGCAATATATACAATGGGATATCTTGCAGTTTAAAAAAATTATCACTTAGGTATCCTGAAGTTTTACAACTTCATAAATTATGTACAATTGTGTTCAAATTTGATAGATTTTTGTTTGAATGCTCAAGGTATGTCATTGAATATTACGTACCTACATGATAAATGCTCAAACCTCAAGGTACCAAGTGATAATTTCCCATATATTTTTATGTCTTCAAAGTGAAGGTTACTGAGGGGTGCCAAATCTTTAATTTTGTCAGCCATTTAGATCCAAATGCAACCAAGCAACGGTTAATCCAAATGCCTGCACAGTTGATCTCACACCAATCTCTCATAACAAGTCAATACACAGCTATATGCCCGGTTCTTTATATTCCAAGTCCCACTGCAGATCCCGATGCTTTTGCAAATAATGATGAATCGCTATTTTATCAATCGATTTTCATGGACATCTAAAGGGAAACCTTTGGGCATAAGGCTCCCACCAAAGTGGGGTCCGAGGGAGTGTTTAGATGTACAGGTCCTTAAACCCACTTCTATGGAGACTGTTTCTGAGAAAATCTCCAAGCGGAAAAAAAATTGCACTGATCAACTTGCATGGCGGGGGATTGTTCTTTCTAAATGTAGATTATGCTTCACAATGCCGGTTGCTGAAGTTTAAACTTTGAAGTATTAAATGTCATATGATTGATACACATCATGACTTTATGTCTCACCTGCTCCAAAGTTAAAAACATGATGACGTTCCAAGATCCAAGTCGCCCAAAGTTAGGGATAAAGCCCTTGTAAAATGCCAACGGTCCCTGCAACAGATAGAATTTCAGTTTCTCGCACCTCTGAGACAAAAACAATCCAATCCTAACATGAAGGCAATCTACAACATTAAAATCATCAATAAACCCCCTTTGTACTCAAACAAAGGCAGTGAAAACTTTGTAATTTGAATTATTGCTCCACGTAGAAGGGGCAGCAGTAGTGACTGCAAGTATGAATTCACAGCTGAACTTTACCATTGCATGGAATCTCAAAAGCTGTGTAGCTAGAAGCCGATATTACTTATTGCACTCTCTTTAATGTAATTACCGTCATTTTCACAGACCCATGCTTTTGTACACTTTGTAGTGCGAGCGCACCCCCCCCCCCCCCCCCCCCCCCCCAACCTCCCTCCACAAAAAAAAAAAAAAAAAAAAAAAAGAAAAATACTTGTGCCTGGCTCGACAACAAGGAATTTTAAGATCATTTTCTTCATAATAAAAGCCGTTGGGTTTGGTGTAACGGTTAGACTACCCAGCCCCAAAGTGTGAGGTCCTGGGTTCGAGGCTCGTTCCCCTCCCCCAGTTATTTATGGCCCTTATTGAGGCAATGTTGTACTCCTTTCCATCTATAAAAGTTAAATTTCTTCATAATAATATTCAAGTGAGGTAACAAGAATTGACATACATCATTTTTTAAAGTCTTGATGAAGCAATCAACTGTACTTTTGTATGTAGAATCTCCCATCATTCTGGACTTCACCTGCAGTAAAACCGAGAAACCATTCAGCGAGAAACTCCAACATAATCTATCCGTGTGTAGTATTCAAATAGATTCACAGCGAATGTAAGTAATAGATGGTTTTAGCGAAGTGTTGTTGAAAAAAAAGGGAGATGTCAACACTGGAAACAGACAATCTAAAAGCATAATTCTACCAAGGGGTGTTACACATCTGCAGCAGCCAAAGTTGTGAAGGAAAGGACATTTCATCTTGATTGTGTGAAAGAAACGCAAGGACTTAAGTCTCGAATGGTTAAAACACCATCAAGGTTGAGACTGTAGGATATGAGGTCTGATATTCAAATCCCCTCAACCCCTAAACTTGCTTACCTTTCCAGAAGAAGAAGAAGGGGAAAAAAAAAAAGGGTGGAAAAGAAAAGAAAAGAAAATTAAGTTGAACATAGATATTAGTATAAAAGCATAGGAAACAAACAACTACCAGGGTTTGACAACGCAGCATATTACCATAATCAACAGCGCACAATAAAATACGTACCACATCAACAGGGGAGCCAATGCAGACAGCAACGAATCCTGCTCCAAGACCAGCTAGAAGATGAGTGACAACATTATCCTTGAACCCTGGAATCTTCAAAATTGTCTGCACAAAAACCATTCATTTGAGATTTGACAATATGCACATTCTTGTCTCTAAAATTAAAGGAAAAAACCAAAAGCTTCAGACCAACAGTTAACATCCCCAATTTACCTGTTTCACTTGATCATAGCTAGCAAGTTCAGCAGCATTTATAATAGCATTCCGCGCTACATTGGGCCCAAGACCAGTCCAAAGAGCCTTTACCCCTTCCTGAAACTCAAAAGGGACAGTTGACTTGAGATTGGAGCTCAAAATTTCTCCTCTAGCTCTTCAAGGAAGGAATTCAAGTGCGAGGTATAAAGGAACCTGCGTCACAATAGTTGAGTAGGCATTCAGTGCTCCAGAATAACGTCTTGGAACACCAGGTGGCAATTTTCCCTCAGCTTGTAGCCGAACTTTTACAAGGTCAGTCGGGTTAGCAACTATAATTCCCACAGCACCTGCAGAGAGAGAGATATCAATGTTAATAAAACAACAATAACAACAACAAACCCAGTGCCTCAAAGGCTCCCACATATGTAGGGTCTAGGAGGGGTGGGATGTATGCAATCTTACCCCTTCAGGGTGCTACCCTAAAGTGAGGTTGTGTCCGACGACCCCCAACTTGGGAAGTATAAAGACATAGAAGCATAGAGGCACACAAGCATAAAAGCATACAAGCATCTAAGCGTAAGAGTATAAGACATGACACAAAGCAAGCCAATAGAGAGCATACACAGTAATAGGCAATAACGCGAAGCACAAAATGCCCCAACACACAGCCAACATTGTATACAATCAAGCAGGTATACATATGAGCCTACGGGTGCTAGTACTAGCTTGGATGAGCTCCGCTATTCTGACTCGCTATATCAGGCACACCGATGCTTACCCTGCACTCAACTCTATCTAGGGCCATCCCCTCATTTAGGTTGAGGTGGGTGAGTTCTTGTCGAATCGTCTCCATCCAACTCTTCTTTGGCCGGCCTCCCCCTCTCTTCCCGTTTGTGATATGGAATTGTTCGCATCTCCTGACCAGGGCGGTGGTCGATCTCCTCCTAATACACCCAAACCAACGTAAATGTTGCTCCCTCTGCTTATCGTCGATTGGGGCCACATCCAATTTACTCCTTATGACATCATTTTTTATCTTATCTTTCCTTGTGTGTCCACATATCCACCGCACCATCCCCATCTCCGCCACCTTCAGTTTCTGCGTTTGATGCTGTTTAACTGGCTAGCACTCTGCTCCGTAAGTCATAGCCGGTCTCACTACCATCTTATAGTATTTTCCCGTTAACTTTAAAGGAAATTTTCTATCGCATAGTACCGCTGAGTCCATCCTTTACTTATGCCAACCTACTTGAATCCGGTTGTTGACATCCGCGTCAACTTCACCGTCTTGTTGCACTATGGAGCCCAAGTATTTAAAGCACTCTTTTTTGGGCAAGCACTCTGATCCAATTTTAACGTCTTCCATGTTAGGCCTAGTTAAGGTATAGAACTTGAGTTCCATATATTCGGCCTTGGATCTACTGAGTCGTAGGCCTTTTGATTCCAAGGTCATTCTCTAGTGTTCCAGCTTCTCATTCACCTCTTCTCTAGACTCTCCCACCAGAACTATATCATCAGCAAAAAGCATGTACCACAGCACGTCTCTTTGAATATGCCTAGTGAGCTCTATAACTAGGATCAACAAAAAGGGACTCAAGGCTGATCCTTGGTATACCCCAACTGTAATGGGAAAAGCATCTGTCTCCCCTTCTGCCGTACACGCATTGGATATGCCTATTGTCGATCTACCCAGCATAAATCCAAATTGGTTTTCTGAGACCCATGTTTGTTGCCGTAGCCTTCCCTCTAAAACATGAATAACAATCAGGAACCCTATAGTTTCACGAGAACTATCAATACAATAGGCATACAACAGAACATTCGCAGCTAGAAAAATGTCTTGTTCTATACAGGCTATAGTAAAATTTGCACATAACTGGAACTAGGAAAAAATTGTTCAAGCCTCAGAGCTAAATGTACCAGTTGTAAGCGCCGCAAGTATCTTCTTGGATAAAGGAACATCACCAACATGATCTTTACCCACATAGAAGCTTTTAACCTGTTCCAAAAATACATGAAGGTAAAGACAAATACGATCACGGATACAGTGAGTGATGAAAAGCTCAATGGCAAAAAGATAAAAAGAACTCACAGGTTCATACAACCCAATCCTTAAACCACCGAACAGGCATTGACGATGTAATCCCGGCACAATTCCTTTCCATAGTGCTGATAAGCCTTCTTCCCTAGCAATGGTCGCAACTGTACCTAACATACCCCTGTATTTTGGCAAAGCGGTGACATCCCCCTCCACTGCTTTCTTTTGAAGTTGAAGCCGAACCTTTGCAGTGTCCAGTGGAATGGTACACACCTACATTGTAATATACAGCTTAGCTTCAGCCAAGAGGAATGGCATAGCACATACAATGAATTGCTAACGAGAGATCTGAATTCCCAAAGAGAATGATACCAAAGCTCAAGCTCATCAATCTTCTTCCTCCACCATTCTAAATTTGAGTAGCATTGCATTCCCAATAATTAGACCGCAAAAGAAGACCCATATGCATGTCACACCAACTGTGATTCGTGGGTCTCAGGATACTCGCATATAGAAGAGCTAGAAGGAGGGGTGAGGAGAGTCATGCAAAAATCTAGACTCAAAAGCATGGCCTCCCAAACTTGGATTTAGCAAGTGAAATGGTCATTAAGAGAACACAATGGGGCAATAGCAACCATGTAGTTAGCGCTACTTAGAAGGAAAAAGCTTGGTTTGGTTTTGAACCCCTGACACAACATTTAAATTTTTGGCCAGGTTAGGTGCAGGAATTTACAATGTAACTCCCAGATCATCATCGATCAATCCTCTTCTCATTTTAACATTTTCCTTACCTTTAAAGACTACATTATTTCTCTTCTTTAGTTGTTTTTGTTTCCCTCTAGCCTACCATAAATTTGTAAGATTTGTGAAAGCATAAACTCCAACCCATATAATCTATTCACCCTGTTGCAGTAACAGCGCACATTTAACTCCCAGGCACTTCTCAATGAAACTGAACACATTTCATGCTTCATCTGGCTTATTCCACCCCCTAACATACAGACATAAAAGGAAAGATACATACTTACCATCAATGTCATGAATACCCTACGCGCTGACTAATGGAACCAACCATCTCATATTTTGCTCCACCCCCAACTGAGAAAGCAAAATTTCAGATGCATTTTAGCGTCATCCCATTGACCTGTCTCTCTTACATCTTCGCTCAATTTTGGAATGTATCTGAACCTTCTTCAGATAGGAAAATGCTTTGAGTACCCCAATTTTTAAAATGTCCCCATTTAAGAAGTTAATTGCATCATAAAAAATAATATTAGATATCAACTATGATCTAGTAAATCTTTACCAATGCAAATTGGGTATAATTTAAATGCATCAATAGTATTAGTATTACTCTTTTAGACGAATAAGATCTTTTGCTAGTATCGCTCCACTTACTGATTATAACATTATCGCCAATTGCCTGGACCTAGATTTTCACCTAGCCTACCATACAAAGGAAAGATATTATGAGGCAGAAATGAAATGAACATGGCACAATAAACTTCCTCCAATATCAGAAGCCAAAATCCAACAATTGACCACGGGTACAAACAATCAAACAATCAACATAGATCGAAACTTCTTAACAATTTAAATCCTCCTCCAAAGAGGGAACCAACACGCTGTCACCGGATCCCATTAGAACTCCGAAGTTAAGCGTGCCTGGGCGAGAGCAGTACCAAGATGGATGACCTCCTGGGAAGTCCTCATCCTCAGGTTGGGGGCACTCAGAAACAGCCTCTCTTCAGATTAACACCCTGAAGGCGGAAGGCTGCGTACATCCGCCCCCCCGACCCTGCGTAGGCGGAAGCCCTTGAGGCACTGGGTATGTTCCTTTTTTTACTCTTACATGCCTGCTCATGTGAATGCCCATCAGGCTTAAAGTGTGGATAATGCACAAATTCACCTCTTACCTTGTGCTTAATTTATGTTAATATTGAAAGTGGGGCCATTGAGATCTGAACTCGTGACCTCTTGGTCAATAAGGTTCCGATACCATGTCAAGGAATCAAATGCCCCAAAGGTTTAAGCTAATGGTTAAGACCCAAAAATGGTTTTATACTCTAACACAGTCCTTGAAGCACATCAAAAAATTGATCATGTACATCCAAGTACGACTCATCACCAATTAAGACACACTAATCAACTATATCCACACAATAGCAAAATCAATAGAGCTAGCATTGTACTCAAACTACAAAAATGATCGATATACATCTAGATTTCATGATTCAAGAAAAAGGTGAAAATGTCAAAGAAACAACTATATAATACGTTGTACTTAAATTATGTCAATATTGAAAGCAAAAGCTGTTGGGAATCGAACTCTTAACCACTTAATCAACAAGGCTCTGATACCGTGTCAAAAAACCAATGATGCAAGCCCATTCGGGCCCGATTCAAGCAGTAAGGAGTCGAGGAGTGTTGGCATCGTTGAATACCCAAACCGGGCCCGGCCTAGTCACTATTCAGTGGACCCAATAAGTTGGGCCTAGATTTGACCCATGGCCCAAAAGAGGCCACCTCAACCCAAGGCCACGGAAAAGGCCTGATATGAGTCATGTGCAAAGCTGGTGACTAGCATCAGCCAAGCAGCAGCAACCCATCAGCAGCGCAACAGAAATAGGCTAGATATTTTGCCTTTTGTTTTGGCTTTTCCCTTGGGGTATTGAAAATCAAGAAATAACATTAGCCTTCTTCCCTCATCTTCATCTCTTCTTTTTTTAGTAGCTATCAATCCAAAGCTAGAATCAACCAACTATCCCAAAAGCATTAGCCAATGGGTAAAGACCTAAGAATGATTTAATACTCCAACACAGTCCACACGAATCGCAGCAGAAAATTGATCATGCACATCCAAGCATGACCCGTCACGAATAAAGACAGACTAATCAACTATGTCCACATAATAGCAAAAATCAGTAGAGCTAGCATTGTCCACAAATGACGAAAAGTGATGGAAATACATCCAGATTTCACGATTCAAGAAAAAGAAGGGGAAAAATAAACCAAATTACCTCAGCGAAGCAAGCAGCGAAAGCGCTGCTAGCCAAAGTTCCAGTGAAGGAGATGTTAGCCTTCTGACCTTCTGGAGCCGGAGCCATAAGAACTCGCAATTGCAATTGAATAGTACGAAGAGAGAGAGAGAGAGAGAGAGAGAAGATGCAATTCCTAGGGTTTATATATATTTAAATTTAAATATATGGAGGAGGAGAGAGAAAGTAGAAAAATTAAATGTTGGCATACAACAACAACAACAACAACAACAACAACAACAACAATCCCAGTGCCTCAAGAGCTCCCGCAAAACCAGGGTCTGGGAAGGGTAGATGTACACAGCCTTCCCCCTTCAGGGTGTGAACTTGAAGAGAGGCTGTTTCCGAGGACCTCCAACCTGAGAGGAAAGTCTTCGTCGCCTCATGGAGGCCTGTGAGCAATGGGTTATGAGTAATATATCATGAAAGAAAAAGAGTAAGCCATAGCATAAAAATACCCTATGAGGGGACTACGAGGCATAACCTAACCTCCAAGACAGCTCGAATAAGCAAAAATGCCAAATAAGCAAATAAGCAAATAATCAAATAAGCAAATAGGCAAATAGTCCGATAGTAGACAGATGGCAGATGGCGCATAGGTAGATAGGTACAACCTGATGAGCCTATACGCCTATGAACCCATAAGTAGCAGAATAATCAACAGTATGAGGCCGCTACCTCTGCTACTTTTATGTTAGTCCTCCCTCGAGCTCTAGCTCTATCTAAGGCCATCTCCTTCTGTGGGTTTAGGTGGGTAAGGGCCTGTCGTTGGCATATAGAAATTGGGAAATGGGGAATCTAGGGATTATCAAATACCAAATGGGGTCAGCAATTCCTTTCTCTCTCTTCTTTTCGCCATTTTCTGACGTTGCTTCTCCTTCTCCTCTTTGCATATTTGGCCTTAAGGATAGAGCAATATTAGCACCATCATACCATCTAAGAATGAAGATTAGACTAAAATAAAATATAGAGTAAAATGTTGAAAATAAAAAGAAGATAAATTATGAAATTGATTTTAATATTGAATGATTTGAAGTATAATACCTTACCTCTTTATATAAACTTTACTACCCTTCTTGCATTGGGCCTACTCCACCCTCTGTTAGACTACTCTATTGTTATAGATTTATATAGAGATGGCCAATGGATTAGGTCGTGGCACGTTCAGGCCGTGACTTAGCCCGGCCCGTCCCCCCAACCTCTGTTATCCAACGGCCAAAAAAAGAAACTTTTATTTAAATAAATACTAATCAAATTTCTCAAGTTCGAAGTTTTGATTATGTTATACTCGTAGAAGCTTGTACAAGTTTAAATTTTAGTTTTCGCTTCGGTAAAATTAGTATCAAAATTTTATTTATTTGTCATTTTTATTTACCTTACATGCATTTTATAATTATAAATTAATTAATAATATAATGGCACATAATTCATCTTCATCTGGAGCTGATCGATTTAGTTCTAGCTCTTCTCGACCGTCTAAATTCCCTAGAATGGGTAGAGGAGTTGAGCTTAATACCCAAGAACGTACCTTTTTAGAACCCGGTCTGTCACCTCCCTACATAGACACCTGTGATTGGGAACAAGAACACCTATACGAGCATGGTTATCCTAGATCGGGCGGTGCGGGATGTTCTGAACCCGAACCCACACCCACCAACGATGAAACTCAAACCCACACCTGTAGATGTAGTACTAGCGTTGTATCGAAACATTTTACACTAGATCGTAAACATAATAAAGCATATTGTACTTTATGTGATCCTACAAAAGTTTTTAGACATCCACTTAATTAGTAGGACTGACTCTTTAAAAAGACACCTACAAAGAAGCCACCCTGAATTAAACGCAGATAGAACCTAACAAACTCTCATACAGCAAGCGACTGGTGCGCTTGCAAACTTTAAGTTTTCTCAAGAAACTAACAGACATGAATTAATGAGATACGTCATTTCAGCTGAAAAGCCGTTTACCATCGGCGAACACCCTAGATTCATCTGGTACTGTAAAACCGCGTTAAACTCTGCCGCTCTAAGGGTCCCTTGGAACACTTTGAAGCGGGACGGGTTTAGAGAATTTGTAAATATGCAAAATAAACTTCAAGATATTTAAAGGCAAACACGAGCATGTTCTTGTTGACATCAGACACGTGGAAGACGAAATCTGACGAACCTTTTATATGCATAACTGTACATTGGAGTGATTCTTCCTACGTTATGCAAAAACTAATAATTTATTTTCGCTTATTTGAATATCGCTGCAGTGCTTATGTAATCATAGCTGCCATTATGAACGCATGCCGTGAGGTGGGGAATAGAGCACAAAATTCTGTCCTTTAAGTAGCTAAGGTTTGAGTATTTATTATCTAAGTATACTGATATTTTGATATAAAATACAAGGTATCCTAAAGTTTGAAAATTTTAACACTTAGGTATCTTATACTGAAATATAGTGAATTTTTGTCAGAATCAAAATAATTTTCACCAGAAAATGCTGATCTGATGCATGATGATGATAGTTGAGTTAGGTTGATGTTTGAGTGAATATATTAACGGATTATGAAAAACATTCACTAGACTTTGATAGAAATATCTATATATTGTCAAAATTATATATATCATGTAGACGTAAGTATGTGACAAAAATGAATCATATTCTTACAATATTTTCCAACAAAACAGTATCAAATTCAGCAAAAAAGCATCCGATTGTCAAAATTTTGAAAATTATAGATATAACCCGAGGATCTGCTCTCTAAAATATATACAAGAGTTGCTATCGTCTGGGCAAAAAGTTATTATTGTTAGAGTAATGATGTAACTTACAAATAATAAGTGCCACAAAATTATCTTAAAAATTACAATCTTACTTAGACAATTAATATCGTCTAGGCTTCGGCCACAAGTAGCAGGCTGGTGGCATTGCTGACAGCCACCGACTTTGGCTGATTGCCACCATCGAGAGTGCCACCAGTGGCAGGCTGGTGGCATTGTTGATAGCCACCAACTTGCCACTAGTGCCACTAGTGCCACTAGCCTGCCACTGGTGGCACTCCCGATAGTGGCAGTCAGCCCCTGTCGGATGGTGGTCATGATTTGGGTAGGACAGTTCGTGTTGGAAGCATGCCTGTCCAGTATCGGGATTATATTTTTCATGTTCCTTCTTCTATAGCTCATACTCAATATAGCACCCCGTTAGCCGACTCAGGTATTGTGTATCCTATTTCACATTTTGTGTCTAATGCTTGACGTTCTGATACTCACTCAACTTTTCTTGGAGCCATCACTTTTAGTGATGAGCCAAGGAACTTTTCACAGGCTTTTTAGTTCAAGCATTGGGAAGTTGCCATGAAGAAGGCAATTAGTGCCTTAGAGAAAAATAAGACGTGGACATTGGAGACTCTTCCACCCGGAAAATGTGCCATTGACTGAAATTGGGTGTACAAGATCAAGTACAAGTCTGATGGGACAATCAAATGTTACACGACAAGGTTAGTAGCAAAAGGATACAATCAAGTAGAGGGTGTCGATTATCATGATACATTTGCACCAGTTGCCAAAATTTTCATTGTATGTTGTGTTCTCACCATAATCTCTCCTCAGAATTGGATTATTCATCAAATAGACATAATAATGCATTTGTTCATGGAGACCTCGATGAGGAGGTTTACATGAAACTTCCATAAGGCTTTGAACGACAAGACGAGGATAAGGTTTGCCAGCTCCATGAATCTCTTTATGGACTTAAACAAGTATCCCGAAATTGGAATCAAAAATTAAATCCCTCCTTAAGGGGCATTAGTTTTCAACAATTGAACTCTGATTATTCCCTTTTTACTTATTCTCGTGGGTTAGTTTATACGGCAATATACTTATCTATGTGGATGATGTAGTTAGTACTGGAAACAGTTTGAAACACATAGAACAAGTGAAGTCAATTCTTAATCAGCAATTTGGTATGAAGAATCTAGGGCTTGTAAAATATTTTCTTAGGATCACGGTGGCACGGTCCAATAGTGGCTTAGTGCTTAGTCAAAGGAAGCATGCTCTAGATATTTTAAGTGAAAGTGGGCTATTAGGGGCTAAACTTGTTTTAACCCCGATTGTACAAAATCATCATTTTGCTGATAAGGAAGAAGAACCAATTAGGGAGCCGGGTCTGTACCATCGTTTAACTGGAAGACTGTTATATCTTACCATTAAGTGTCCAGATATACGTTATGTAGTACAAATCCTCAGTCATGATCCCCGAGGTCCACATCTAGAGGCAGCTTTTCATATACTTTGATACATAAACGACACGGCAAAGCAATAATTTTTCTTCCTTTAGAGAGTAATTTTAATATTCATACTTATTGTGACGCGGATTTGGCAGGTTGCCCCGCCAGTAGACGTTCTACCACTAGTTTTGTAAGTTATCTAGGTGGTGCTTTGATTTCTTAGCGTTCTATGAAACAATATGTTGTATCTCGTTCTTTAGCAGAAGCTAAGTATCGTGCTATGGCTCTTGTAACTAGTGAGTTAGTGTGGTTATGACATTTGTTGACTAATTTAGCGGTTCCTATTGACGATCCTACAATTTTATTTTATGATAATTAGGCAGCTTTTCACATTGCCTTGAATCCAGTTTCCCATGAACGGAAAAAACATATGGAGATTGATTGTCATTTTGTTCGAGAAAAACTACTGGCAAAGGAGATCGCTTCTTCCTTTGCACGTTCGTCGGGGCAGTTAGCTGAAATTTTTAAGGAGGCGCTCGGGTTTCCTTCTTATTCTTCACTTCTTTGCAAGTTAGGCATCGTTAATCTACATGCTCCAACTTGAGGGAGAGTGTTGAAACTAGTATTTCTTGTGCATTGTATATTGTGATTTGTATTTTTATTTAGTATTTAGCATTTAGTAGTGGTAGTTTAATTTATGGAGTTAATGACTAACTTTAATGTAAAATTCCATCTCTTCCTCTCCCTTCAAGTTTCGGACCCCTAAGATGTCAAAGCCACCATAAATGATGCTTTGATTGTACATTGTAATTAGCTTAAGATTTTTATTTTTGCAAGATAGAAATTAGGCTTTTGGTATTCCTGATATTGTACTGTAAATAGGGTATGTTTTTCATGAATGTAATCATCCAATTTTCAATTCTTCTCCGTTCTTGTCTCTTGTCTTATTTTAAATTTTATTCAAATTGTTCTTAAATTTGTTTTATTTTAGAGTTAATATTTTTTTTTACACCAACCATAACAATAACATAGGATGATACGATTTATAACAACAAAAATACTTTAAAGAGGCATAACATATGGGGGGAAGAGGGGGGGGGGGGGGGGGGGGGGGGGGGGGAACTATGTTTGTTACATACACAAGAAGGCAAAAGAAGAGAAATATGTTTTAAAAAGAAGACTGAAAAGGTCCTTGACTTCATCAATAATTTCCATGTCATCTACCCTTGTTATTTTTCTAATTGTCATGTCATCTTTTCAGTTGTCAAATCATCGTTTTCGATACCTATAATGTAGCCAATGGCCTTCATAGTCTTTCTCAAAACATGTTCCCTTTCTTCATTCTCTTTTTAAATAGGTTATCCATTTAAAAATAAATAAATAAAATGGTCAAATTGGAAAAAGAATGAACTCAAACTTGTCCCTATGAATTTCTTCTATATACAAAACATTATCTCATGATGAGGAATTAATGAAATGCTAAAAGATTCTCTCCCCAGTGGCATAGAGGTTGTAGAAGACAGTGGTGACAAAGTAGAGAGCGGCAGTCAAACTCAAAAAAGCTTGTAAGGATCCAAGCCACTCCACAAAGTAGCCAGCCCCAATTGTGCTCACTATTGCTGCTAATGTCCCTGCTGAGTTTGCAATCCCTGTCCCACCAGAAAGTGCAGAAAAAGTTGGCCCTGAATATTACCATTCGAGTATTCTCTTCGTCTTAAAATAAATATTATAGGTAGGATTGTGAATGAGTCGAGTCCTAAGTTACAAGTAGGATTGTAAATGAGTCGAGTCCTTAAAAGGGCAGCTCGTAACCCGTGTTAGCTGTGGGTTTATCCCGAACATTAAAAGCTTGAGTTTGGCATGCATTAGCTTCAACGAGGTTAAATGTGTCAAATAGCGTATGAAATTATGAGTGTAAATATGTTGCATGTAAATTAGAGCCCTAAGTCAAGTCTAAATGAGTCTAAATAAACTTAATTTGAGCCTAAATAGGATAAATTCGGCTTGTAGCTTACCGAACTAGGTTTGAGCTTAATCAAGCCACCCTAAGCCTTGCTATACAAGTTCAACAAAACATTCATGAACCAAACAACAAACCTTATGACCTCGGTCTAGGCTCATTTGTACCTTAGTTATATGCAAAATATAATAATAAAAAAAATCACATTAACTTAACCTAAACTGTAACAAAACTTAGATATATCCTCTATAAAATCATAAAAATTAAAAGCTTCAAATTAAATTAATGTTATCTTTTATAAAATTCATTGTTAAATTTGACTCCTGGACTTTGAGAAATTAAAAAAAAAAAAAAAAAATCTACCTTCAGACGAATAAGTTAATTGCAATATTTTAACATTCGGTCCGATTCCTCAAGTTCTTCTTGTTATTAGCTATCGGTTTGTAAAAAAGTTCCATTATTTTTAACCTTAAAACATAAAATTTAATTATTTTTAAAGAAGAGGTTTACCATGGAGAAGTCCTGCAGACTGTGGGGCGATATCCTGCTCAATGGAATCATGAAGAGACCAATCAAAGTCAAGGCTTGCAATGAAGGGAAGGCAATGTAACTCGTGCAGAAATTTGAAGGGGATGATTTACCTGTATATTAAGTAGAAACCCAGCTTGGCTGAAAGAACTCAAGCTTAGTGCTATTGTTATAATCAATGATGCAACCCCTGGTGTCTTGGCATAGTTTAGGCAAAGCAAAGATATCCCGGGTCCAATGAAACCAATCGACTGCATTGGTTTACATAACAATATCAAATATAGATCGTTACAGAATAAGACTTGAATAACTGTTACGTGAATGGCCATCAATTGAATGTTGTTTTCATTGATTTTCAATGATAAACATGTGTTGTAAGTTTATCTATTAAAACATATTTTACAACATGTTACTTGTAATGATATCTCGTTAGGGTCTCACCCTGATGGGGTAAGACTGCGTACATCTTGCCCCTCCCAGATCCTGCGTGAGCGGGAGCCCTTGTGGCACTGGATATGTTGTTGTTGTTACTTGTAATGATATTCCAAAGAGGGTACCAACACGCCGTCACTGAATCCCATTAGAACTCCGAAATTAAGTGTGCTTGGGCGAGAGCAGTACCAGGATGGGGGACCTCCTGGGAAGTCTTCACTCTCAGGTTGGGGGCACTCGGAAACAGCCTCTCTTCAGGATAATACCCTGAAGGGGGAAGGCTGTGTACATCCGCCCCCCCCAAACCCTGCTTAGGCGGGAGTCTTTGAGGCACTGGATATGTTGCTTTGCTTTTTTTACTTGTAATGATATAAGGTCTAAGGATAAATATGCTCCTTTAGAATTACTAGTAATTTTGTAGCTCGTTTCAGAACCCATGAGAATTTCCTGACATTATTGTTAATGAAACTTCAACAAGTGGAAAGAAAGGAAAGGAAGTAATTAAGGATATAATCGATTGAACGAAGTATATATTTCCAACAGAAAATTTTTCACAATATATTTTCAACTGAAACTAATTTTTTCTTAATACTTTTTGTCTTTATAACTAAAGAAAATGGTTTATTCTATGTAATATGTATAAGGTTCACTATTGGGCCAAGTTGAGGTTGAAATGAGACTTATACGTGAAATTATGATAGAAAACATTTTCCCCTCTATTTAGGAAAATGGTTTCCCCATTTGTTGGAGAATAACAATTTCCGTATTTATGGTGGTTGTTATAAAATTATACACAGAAACAATATAATTGAAATGGAAAACAATTTCCAGGGAAACAAAGTTAAGGCCGACTTACCTGCATAATTTTTCGAACAGATGTTAAGGAGTGTCCAAGTTGGATGAAGTAATCAGATAAAGCACCAGCAATGTAACCGGAGAGAGCCATCATTCCCCAAGGCACCGCACTAAACCATGCTGCTTGCCTTATGTCCACATTCAGCACCTATTTTTCCCATTCTAACATCCCATCAATATCAATCAATTCTATTAGATCATGATTAGGGGTGCTAAACGGGTAAAACCGGCTTGCGAGGTATCGCGGCCCAACTCGTTTTCTGCTCGGGTATGTGGTTAAGTGAGTTTAATTTGAGGCTGGTAAAGGATTCATTCAGCAGCTCACGAGTCTAAGCCAGCAGTAGTTAGTTAGTCTTGAGCTAAATTTATAAGACTAAATATGGTTTACAAACCAAGTTCAAGTCTCAATGAGCTAAGCTTGGTCCTAATGAGCCAATCTTGGCTTGAGGCTTGCCGATTCCACTTTGAGCTTAACCAAACCAAGCTGAGCTGGAGTTCGTGACTAGCCGAGCTCAGTATTAAAGTCTCTATTTTGGGAAAGTTCCAAGCTGAACTAAATGTGGGCAAGGTGAGCCTAAAGCCTTGCAAGCTCAGACTTAGCTCATTGACACCCCAATCATGATAGCTGCTAAGTAGCCCAAGGTTTGTTTAGTGGCTTACAGTCTTGAAATAAGTAGGCATCCAGGAGAGAAGAACAAAGTATCCCTGCATTCCAAAGATCAATCCATTCACATTTTGTGATGCAAATCACAAGCCACCAAAATAGGGTCACCTCAAAGTATTTTGGGCTCTTGGCCTGCTTATAAGATTTTTTTTTTTTTTTTTTATATTAGTATGGAGATTGCTAAGGGACAACAACTAGGGTATCGGTGAGCTTCAAATTAGGGATTTTATCGAAAAAGGGTGGGATTTTAACCATCAAGCAAACCCAAAGAAACTTAGGTTATAAGATTCAGTACCATGTAAATATTTTTTTTATTTTTTCCATAATCTATTTCAATTATTGAAGAGGAAGTTCAAACAAAAGGCCTAGGCTGTTGTTTGGACCATCAAAGGCCAAGGTCAATTATAGAATCAAATCAAGAATATCGTTATATGACAAATTTTGAGCTATGTGACTAATGTTATTGAACTCTATTTTACTAAACAGTACTAAAAGGATCAAATATTATATTTTATTTATTAAATCATATTATAAATATGCTTATATATCTCAAAGCTATCAAAGCCGGATTCAAATCAAAATTTCACAACTTTTCCTTCATTCAAATTTTGTAGAAAACGAGGGTTGAAAGTAATCTATGTTCCTACCGTGACGCATTAGCTTACCATGAACCATGACTTGATTTCATGATGTGAACAAAGAATAAGAACTAACTAAAACTTTACCCAATTGTTGGTAACATTGGCAAAGATGATAGCCCATGTGGGCAACTTCGATAATAGAAGGCCCAATGACGGGAGCTTGGCATCCTTCTTGTTTGCAGATGATATTCTCTTAACATAATGTCTGTGGGACCGCGTTTCTGTGATACCAAGACCTTTACTCGGATCATTTGCAACCCCATAAGTCCAAGTAGTCAACCACAACAGGCCAAGAGAAGAGAAGAGAAGAAAAGGGCCAGATATTCCCATGGAAGACATTAAAATTGGAGTCACCAACAAGCCCACTACATTTCCAAGTTGAAATCCTGCCATTGATATACCCACTGCGCTTGCTCGTTCTGATACTGGGAACCACCTGCCCATAGAGATGAGCCATAATATACAGTGAAATATTTTAGCCGTATTTAGCAAAGGGCTCCTTTGTTTTCAAAAAAATTGATTTTCTTATTTGTGTTGCATAGGAACATGGATCACTCTGATAATGCTAGGGAAATGACAGACTCTTTTGAGTATTGTCATGTTCACGTTGCATTGCTATTAACAATAAATGTTCTCACAATAATACTATTCGTTTATAATTCAATTATATTTTGTTGCATTATTTGATAGAGAAATTAAGTACATTAGAACATGTATTTCTTTTCATTTTTTAATAAAGTAAACACAAATTGGGATGGGTGGTGCAGGGTGTGAGTACGGCAAGCGTGTTGACTATGGGGCGAGTATGGGTTTACAAGAGATAAGATGGATACAATATTATACTGGTACGTGTCCCTCGCTTGGCAAATATTGTTGTATGTATCTGAGCCGTACCCACTACGTACTTTATTTGCAACCATGTCCACTAGTAATTAATGGGTATAACACTCCTTAAAGGAGTGTTAAAGACTGCACATGTAGACTGCATAAGTGAGTTCAATATAGCAAAGTCTTGCATTAAAGTTATAATAAAGAAACATTAATATATAACTTCAGTAAGTTATGCCACCTACTGTGCACGCATGGCGGGTATTGCTATACATACTGGACCCATAATTGCAACTTTCCCTTACTTGCACCTATATCCATCCAAACAAGGCGGATACCCAAGAGTAAAGGGTTTAATCTCCTTGTGTCCATCACTAAGAGAGTAGTGAATACACCGTACGTAGACTAAATATGTGAGTTTAATATAACAATGTTTCACATTAAAGTTATAATAAAGAAGACATTAAGATATAAGTTTCGTATATTACTCCATCTAATATTGATTAATTGACGAAAGTGGCACCTTGAAAGAAGGATGTTCATGGAAGGAAGAGCAACGCCTTCAGCAAGACCAAAAAAGACGCGAACAGCCAAGAGGATGGCAATGGAGTGGTTGGCCGCCCACGGTGTGAGAAGAGTGGCCAACGACCACAATGCAGCCCCCCATGCCATTACTCTTTTACCTCCATACTTGTCCACTAGAGCTCCTCCGATTACTGACGAGATCATGTAGCCCCATAGGAATGATGACTGCATTTAGAGCAAGGAAACCAATACTCAAACTTGAATACATGTCTAGATGTCAGAGCCTACTATTTTTTCTTACTTTTTGTGTGTCATGTTAATGTTCAGATTATATTACATATGGTAAGAATAAAGGTAGAAGTAACTGTGGCATATAGGGATCAAACTAAAATCACACATATTGATATAGCTGATCACATAATATGTACAACATAGAGAAGTAACTTGCAGCTATATTTTTCATAGCTGGATATGTTAGTGACAACTAGATTTATCATATTTCTAAAGCAGCTTATTATAGATAGCACCATATAGGGTTAAGACAGCGTAATCTTAGCCTTCTCAAATCTTACCTTGGCAGGAACCTCTTTGAGATACTAAGATTGTTATTATTGTTGTACTAGGTGTGTATAAGTGGACTTCAACTATTCACTTAAGGCACTCTTTGATTGAAATGAAAACTAGGTTTAAAATTTCAATCCTTTATCTTTTGTTTATTGTATTTTTATTGGTAGAAAAGGAGTTTAGGAAAATGGCGTTCACCTACCGTTGGATTTGACTTTCCTTTTAAACTACGAAAAGCCATCATTTCAAGTGGTCTAAACTTTGGCTCAATTCTTTGGGTGTGTATTCGTTTGAATTCAGAAGGAATTAGAGACAATTAAAGGTTGTAAGGTCAAATAATGACGGAGCAAAGATTAAGCAGTTAGGTCCAAACTTGGACCGAATTACTCCATTCGCTCCAATCTTTGGTTGTGACCAATATTTTACACTTAAAAGATGCTTATCATGCACTCACATCTAGACTAGCTAAATCAAGTTTGAGAAGGGTCATCGAGGATCAGACTGATTAACAACTAGTCATGTCCAATAATAGACCAAATAGTTAGGTCCAGTTTAGGTTACGGTCTATGAATACTTGAACACTCCTACTAATAGTGGCCCTTTTGCCAAATTCCAATTTCCTTGTCGATTTTGGAAGTCATCTTCTTGAAAAATATATACTCATTAGTCCAAACTTAAATTAGACCATACATGAAGATGGAAAAAAGTCTTAAAGTTAGACTACCAAGCTAGTCGTGGACCCAATGTAGTCAAAGTGTCAAACAGTCCAGGTATAGTTTGAACCTATATTACTCTAAAATGGGACGTAACTAGAATCGAGACCATTTAAGATTTGGATCAAGAATTGGAGACAAGATCGAATAGCCAACACCCTATGTTGAAAATCATATCTAGGTATTATTGTTTCATCAAACCAAACAACAAAAGTTTATTTCTTAAATCACAAATCCATCATGGACTTAGCATAGTGATAAGAAACACTAAGGGCCAGAGGCGTCACCCAGGTTCGATTCCCACTAGAAGCATTTACTCCTCCCCACCTTACCATTATAAAAGAAAAAGTACATCCTCTTTGATAGCTTCTCTCAACCACATGGCCTCTTACTAATTGCCGGTCCGTAATTTATTCCAATAATTAGGGTGGCAGTTGGCCAACCCTAAAACATGGGTTCGAATCAAGCGTTCTTTTTCTCCGGACATTACCGATGTTAAAAATAAAGTCTTATTAAAAATTGAAGTCTTACTATTTTTGTCTAGTTTAAAGAGGAGTAAGGGCCAAATACTGACTTATGTCTCCACTGCTCAAATTAAGACATGTGGGACTCTATTCCCAGCACAATGCTATCAATGAGCATTAGCTAAAAATACCTCAGGCATGTGTTTAAAAAAATGAAATAAATCGAGTATAATATTTATTACATACAAAAAATGGTTAATGTACTTTGAAAAGAGAATTAAAAGGATTGTTAGGATATTATTTATTTTAAAATTAAGGATATATTATAGAAAATTTTTCTGTTTTTTACTTTAAAAATAGAAAACTTCTCTCACAAATAAAAGCACTCATAAAACTCTCTCATTTTTAAAAATTTATCACTTAACCCCCATACATTTTTTTTGACCATTTTATCCCTCAAAAATGAGGGGGTTATATGTTTAATTTTATTTTTAGAGGGGAATTTCATATTATTACGTAAAAATTAAAAATTTTATGTTTTTTATCAAAAGTGAGGGGTGCTCATGGTTCGATTAACCGTACTGAAAAATATTTCGGTTCGGTTAATCATAACCAAAATACTCAAAAATCTCTAACCGTTACCATAACCGAAAAGACCGGTTAAACGACTTTCGGTAAATCTGTAATTCGGTTCGGTTATGTCGGTTAATCGATAATCGAAAAAATAATACAGCGCCTCTTCCATGTTATATGATTCATCTCCCTAATGGTCTCTAAATGTTCAAAAAATACTTTGAATGTGAGAATACTCAACAAATTATGAGTCTATAATCTAATTCTAAAAAAATTAAAATTTAATATATCATTTTAACCAACAAGCGGGCAAACTAATAATACTAGATTGTGGCATAATAGTGCTTAGTTAGTATTTGAGATATACCAATAAGGTGCGATAACTCTATGATAGAAGATTAATTGGGGAAAAAAGATAAAGTTGATCTTATATTATAGAGTAGTCACTTATATGGTACGAAAGCATACTTAGTGAATAATGTAATATTATGAACATGTAAAAACATATACATGATATATACTATTTCGGTAATTCGGTTAACCGAAATGGACAAAATCACTAACTATTACCGTCCTGAAATACTGCAAATTTATTAACCGAACCGGAAATTCGGTACGGTTAACAGTATTTTCTGGTCGGTATTTCGAAATTTCTGTTCGGTATTTCGGTTACAGATTTTTTTGAACACCCCTAATTCTTTTTCGGGTTGAGGGTTAAAATGTGAAAAGGAAAGAGAGGAAAGATGTAAGGGGTTTGAGAGTGATTTGTAAATGGTACCCTCAGGGTAATCGGGCAGGGGAAGAGAGATGAGTTGAGAGCAGATTTGATTGAAAGGTTTTGTGATTGAGAGTTGTGTAAGAGTTTCTCGCTTACTCTATCCAAAGCTACACTGAAGAGGGTTGGTGGCTTGCCACGTATAAGCTATATTGAAGAGAGTTAGTGACTCATGGTGCTGTAGTTAAATTGTGAGAGGATTAGTGACTCGTTGTACAACAGTTATACTTTAAGAAGGTTAGTGACTCACTGTGCAATAGTCATATTGATAATTGATGATTGATGATGATTGTAATATGAGGTTTGAGGGTCATAAATAGAGATTGTAATTCCTGAATTTCATAACAGATGAGGCACCCGTTTGGGTCCCCTGGTTTTCCCTCTAGTTGAGAGAGCCTTTCCAAGTAAATATTGGTGTTGATTTGTTTCGATGTTTTATTATTTTTTGCTTTCATTGTGCTTGATAGTATGAATTTTTTCAAATGATTAGGCAAACTGTGCGGCAACTAATAATGAGATCAATGTATTTCCAATTCTTTTTCCCAAAATATGTTATCATTCACTTTTTTTTTTCCAAATTATATTAACTTTAGGAATACATACTATACATTATATCCTTCTTTTTCTTGTTTTCAAACCTAATTCCTTTCTTAAAATGTTTTTCATAAAATGAGTGCCATTTAATAGCCGTAAGTGTATCCTTCTTTGGTTAGCCCGCCTATTGACAAAATATGCAATTTCTTTGTCTAAACTGTCTCTTTTTTTTTTTTTTTTTTTTGGGTCATATGCATGGCTTTTATGAATGGTACGATTCTACCGATTTCACTATTGTCGATCGATCTAAATTATAAGTAGAATTTTAATTTTACAGAATCTTATGATATATTAAATTAAACTAAAGAATGTGATCATAATATGGTTTTATAATTTTATCGATCCTGCCTCAATCCTATCAACGTGTACAAAGAAAAAGTTAAAAATTAACAATTTAGGTACATATTGTAAACAAATGTGCTTTCTTAACATTAAGTAAAAAAAAAAAAAAAAAAAAAAAAAAAAAAGGGTTAAACTAAAGCATTTATATAATCTTATGAAACTTCAATTAAGCTTAATTTTAAGTTGTAACCTTAATATTAAGTTTGATTAGCTGCATATGTCTTTAAAATATTTCTATATTATATGATAATATATTATTATATTCTGATTATATTTCTTATACATACTTTTGTAATTTGAGGTCATACAAAACTTCTATAAATTATGTAACTAATTTTAATACAACAACAACAACAAAACCCAGTGCATGAAGGGCTCCCCCTAATGCAGGGTCAGGGGGGAGTGAGATGTACGTAGCCTTAACCTTTCAAAGTGCTACCCCAAAGAGAGGCTATATCTGAGGATCTCCAACCTAAAAAGCATAACAATATACCAGTATAATAGCAACAACACAGAGAGAACATAAGGCAAAAGGTAGCAATAAGCAATAAGCAATAAAATATCAAGCAAAAGCAACGTAGCACACAGCAACAAGTAACAAACAGTAAGACACAAATAAGCATAGGGTCACTAAGCCTAGTTAGGCTCCTCTATTCTAATCCACTATATCAGCTACGCATATGCCAGCTTTCCACTTAGCTCTATCAAAGGTCATCTCCTCATTTAGGTTTAGGTGGGTGAGGTCGTGTGAAATAGTCCCCATTCAGCTCTTTTTTGGCCTGCCTTTCCCTCTTCTCCGGTCCGTAGTATGGAGTTACTCGTATCTCCTGGCAGGGGCAGTGGTCGGTCTCCTCAAAACATGCCCAAACCATTGTAAACATTACTCCCTCAACTTATCCTCGATTGGGGCCACACCCAAATTACTTCGTATAACGTCATTTTTTATGCTATTCTTCCTTATATGTCCACACATCCACCGCAACATTCTTATCTCCGCCACCTTCAACTTTTGTATATGATGTCATTTAACAAGCCAACACTTTGCACCATATGACATGGCCGATCTCACTACCTTGTTATAGTATTTTCCCTTTAGCTTTAACGGGAACTTTCTATTGCATAGTACCGCAGAGGCCATCCTCAATTTTTGCCAGCCTACTTTAATCCGGTCTCATTAACTTCGTTGTCCTACTGCACTATAGATTCCAAATATTTAGAAAAATCTTTTTCAATATGGACTCCGATCCAATCTTGATATTTTCTATGTTTGGCTTGGATTAGGTACAGAACTTGAGTTCCATATATTTAGTATTGGATCGACAGATTCGTAAGCCTTTCGATTCCAAGGCCATTCTCCAAAGTTCTACCTTTTCATTAACCTCTTCTCTGGACTCCCTTACAAGAATTATATATATTATGCGAAAAGCACGCACCAAGGCATACCCCCTTGGATGTGCTAGTGAGCTCACCCATAACAAGAATTAACAAAAAGGGACCTAAGGCTGATCCTTAGTGCACCCCAACTATAATAGGGAAAGCATTTGTCTCCCCTTCTCCTATACGCACATTTGTTATTGTGTCCTCAGACATGTTTTCAATGGCTCGGATATAGGACATGTGGATGCCTTTCTTTTCTAAAACCCTCCATGGGACCTCTCTTGGAACTCTATCATGTTCCTTCTCCAAATTAATGAAAATCCATATGAAGATCTTTATGTCTATCTCTGTAGTGTTCTATCGTCCACCTTAATCTATGGATGGCTTCTATTGTCGATTTACTAGGAATAAATCCAAATTGGTCCTCTGACAGCCCTTGATTGTTGTCGTATCCTTCTTTCTATGACCAACTCCTATAGCTTCAAGGTGTGGCTCATTAGTTTGATGCCCCTATAGTTGGCATAACTCTGAATGTCGCTTTCGTTCTTATAGAGCGGGATTAATGTGCTATTCCTCCACTTGTTAGGCCTCTTCGTA
Source organism: Simmondsia chinensis (assembly GCA_018398585.1). Classification (NCBI taxonomy): domain Eukaryota; kingdom Viridiplantae; phylum Streptophyta; class Magnoliopsida; order Caryophyllales; family Simmondsiaceae; genus Simmondsia; species Simmondsia chinensis. The sequence goes on from JAGTTD010000001.1 coordinate 36,511,494, forward strand.
TCTTGAAGAATTTGGTTGAACAGTTTAGTCAACTAACGGATGCCATTCTCTCCTATGCATTTTCATACCTCAATAGATATTCCATCTGAGCTGACTGCTTTAACCTTGCCCATCTTTTTAAGGGCTTCTGTAACTTCCAGAGGTCTAATCCGCCTATAGTAACAATAGTTTTGTTGCTCCTCAGATGCTTGGAGTTCTCCTAGGGCTATATTTGTATCCCCCTACTCATTAAACAGATCGTGGAAGTATGTTTTTAACCTAAATTTAATTTGTTACTCGTCCATGAGCACCTGTCCATCCTCTCTTTTTATACACTTTATTCGATCTAGGTCCTTTGTCCTTCTTTCTCTCGCTTTAGCGATTTTATACAAGTACCTAGCTCCCCTTTTATATAATTAATTTTAACACTGATTTAATTTATGATTCCGGTTCTCAAAGTTTGTAACAATTCTAGATTCCAACAACCTTAATCGTATGTCAGAAGTGCCTATTCTCTCAAGTTTTCCCAACTTCATATAATTATGGTTTCTTGTGAAATAATTAACTTGGTACCTACTACACAGTTGACAAAGAGGGTATCCTAGTGGCCTGGCGTCTTTCTCTCTTCTTTCCTGCACCCCAACCACCCACCCACTTACAAACGATCACCTACTACATCACAATATATATGTATGTATGTATATATATATATATATTAATTTGTAAAAAATAATTAATTCAGTATTGTGTTTTATAATTTAATTATTTTTTATAAAATTTATTAATCCACAAACTAATATTTTATTTGACAACTAGTTAAATAGGTAAATAAGGTAAAGAGAAGGAAAGTAAAATATTCTCTTACGCTTATCTTACCTTTGTTTAGGTATATTAATAAGGGTAGTAAGGGTAAATAAATTACGTTTATTTAGTAATTGGATATAAAAATAAAGATAAAAAAAGTTATAATTAAAATAATAGTAAAATTATTTAAGTTTCATTAAAACTTCACTCGCCCCCTTTACCCTCTAGAATAGGGGTCCTTACCCTTCAAAAATTTTGTTAAACAAGGGTATAAGTTCTATCTAGGGGTGTTCAAATACCTGTTCGGATCGAAAAACCAAATCGAACTAGTCATGCGGTCCAAGACCGGACCAGACCCTCGGTCCTTGTGTTGACCTTATTTCGGGTTTTAATCCAGTCCGGTCCAAACACGAAAAACCCGAGACCGGATCGAAGACCCCAATTATTTTGTTGAGCCTCTTATTTCTTTTATTAGATTACAAATAGACTACATAGACTTATAAAATCTGGGCCTAAAATTAGTTTTAAAATAGCTTGTAAATACTTATATTAACTTATCTTGTTTCTTTTAATGATAAACTATTGTATTCTGTATATTATTACGTCTTATACGCATAACTATTTCTAATTAATTTATGAAGAATTTCGAATCAAATCTAAGAGACCAAATTATCGGGGTCGAGTTTAGTAAATATAATTTGTTATCAGTTGTTGTATTTGGGGATAATTATTTAATATTTCTGTAGTTTCTATTATTTTTATTGTTTATTTTTTATCCTTTTTTTCCTATTAGATGCTTGTAAAGTTGTCCAAAATTGACAAAATGTAATGTGAACTTATATTAGAAAAGAAAGAAATGATAATTGGTCTGGTCTGGTCCGGTCCATGTAGTAACCGATCTGGTCTCAGGCCGGACCAGATAAATTCGGTCCGGTCTTCGGTTGCAAAAAAGGCCAGTTTCGGTCTTTGATCCAGTCCGATCTAGTCCAATCTGGTCCGGATTTGGACCGATGAACATCCCTAATTCTATCCCTATTACCCTTATCTCTCTTTACCTTATTACTCTATTGTCAAATAGGAGGTAAGTATCTATATTAAATATATTTGTTATTTTTCCTCTTAGTTGCTGTTTTTATATTGCAAGTTCTAGAATAAGTATGTAATATCACGAGGTGTTGCCAGCCAAAATTCCTATGTTGTCTCACATTATTAAACTCAAGTCTAACCAACCCTCCTATAACATTGGTATCACCCCTTGAAGCTCAATTTATGATTAACTAAAATAACTTATGAAAAATCATAGAAAATTAAGGTAATTAACATTTTTGTTGTAACTTGACATGTTTTAAAGCAAATACAATACATGATTTCTATTGAATAAGAGCATTTCCAACCTATTTTTAATGCTTTGGTGGAAAGCAGCAACAACAACGGCTCAATACTTCAAACAGGCTGCATCGGAAGGTAAAGTGTAGGCAACCTGACTCTTATAGGATTTTGCCCGGTAGAAACTATTTTCAAAGGACCCCTAACCCATGCTTTTGTGGAGAGTGCAAATTTTATATGATACTATGATGATTTTCATCCAAAATATTGTTTTTTGTCAAAATATTATCATAATCTATCAAGTTCCATACTCAATCCACGGAGTATCTAAGTTAGAATGATAAATAAATGTTAAAATAATAAATTTACAATGATAGAAAAAGAAAAAAAAACTATCATAATTGAGACTGCTAGTTCTCAAATATTATAACTGTTTAATTTATCATTAATATTTAACCCATGAAAAAAGTTTACCCCTATTTTACACTATTCCCTCTTAGTGCAACATCTATAACAAGGGAAGGGGTAAAAAAGTTTTCAACTTGTTTATTGTTTGAAAATTTTGGATATTATAAAAATATATTTTATATATTTAAAAATCATTTAAATATTTAATAAATTATTCCAAATATTTTTTAAATATTTAATATTAGAAAAATATTTTAAAAATTCATAAAATATTTAAAATATATACAAAATATTTTTAATATCATTATGATATTTATATACTAAAAATTATTCAAAATATAAAATATATATAAATATTTAAATATTACAAATATTAAAAATAATAAAAAATTTTAAATATTAGACAAATATTTTGTATATTTACAAAAAATATTTTCAATATTTAAAAAAGCAAATAAAAAGTAGGAGATATTTACTATGGTGATATTGGTGGTGACCGAAAGTCAGCAACAATAGCGATATCGGTGCGGATAGGTCATTGGAATTGTAATAGGGATTATGTGATTTTTTTAATAATTTTAAAATTATTTTTTAGATATTTAAAGCTTCGTCAATTATAGAAGGATAATTTTATTCAGTGTTTTAATAAATACTTGTATATTTTATTATATTAAATTTAAAAAAATAAAAAATATATTAGTATATAAAAAAATAAAAAAAAGGTATAATATGTTTACTCCTTTAAAAGGTACAACTAAACAAAAGTAAAAGGAAAATATTTTTAGAGGATAATATTAATAATTATATAATTAAAAATTACCGTTATTTTTTTAATCTTATACCAAATATGAAAATAACTCTAATTTGCACCTGAGACGTCAAAACTGACACCAAGAATGTAGGGCTTGACCGACGGGTTTTTTTATTGATTAGGCATTTTTGAGAGCAGAAACTCCATATATTTAATATATTCATTTAAATTAAATATTTAATAACGTATCAAAGTTATTAATGTCACAAGTTTGTAAAATTTTATTGTTAAAATCATATATAATAATATTTTTTTACTCTAATAATAATAATATTCTCCATAAATTTTGTCAGGGTGACAAGAAGATTAAGGGTAAAAATTAATGGGTACCTGGACAATGCCCAAAAAAGAGCTAGACCAACCATGCTTAGCGGCCAAGGGAAGAATGGCGACAGACATAACAACTCTATCCGCATTACACAAACACATAACTGTCGCTACCATCGCAACCACTTTGTACCTCTCCGCCACCTCCACCACCCTCACCGACGACCGCCCCCCTCCACCGCCCATCACCATCTCTCTCTCTATCCCCTCCGCCGCACACTTCACCCTCCACCCCTCCATTACGCACTGTCTCTTTCTTGTCAAATGTACTAATCCTCCATTGCTTACCGTTAAATTTAACCATTTTTTGCTGGTTTTTGAGTGGATTCTCAAGTGGGTGGGTGTAAAATTGGTTGATTTGTAATGGGTTTGGATTAGTTTGGGTTGGGGTGTTGGATTATTGGGGTGAATATGAATATTCATAGCAGTTCCTGCCTTTTCTAGAGAGAAGATAGAGAGAGAGAGAGAGAGTGAGAGAGGGGAATGAAACAGGGAAAGTAATGATCTTATTAGTGAGAGCGAGACTCAATAAAGAGCCTCTTGGAATGAACCATGTTTTTTCGCTTCATTTAATATTTTCTTTTAGGGTATTAGATTATAAGTAATTTAAATATATATTTATTATTGAATTATTAAATTATAAATACTAATAATTTCTTTTTAGGATTGAGAGGACTTTAAAAACATCATTTCAATGAGATAGCATTCCATAGAGTTAAGTTGTATAAATAGGGATGCCACAGGTAAAACCTGTTATCCACGGATATTCGCCCCGTTTGAGGCGGGAACGGGTGTAGGTGAGGAGGTTAACGGGTACAGGTTGGACGTACTCACCCTGTACCCGCCACGGATATAAGACGGGTACGGATATAGTGTTGTATCCACCCTATTCCGCTCCATATATACCTGCTCTCCACCCCACCTTATACCCACTTCATTTTATATTTATTAATGTTATAAAAAAATATAATTAAATTTTTAAAAATAATATTAAATAATTAATATAAGTGGGTATAAATAATCGTTTTGTACTCATAGTAGTACCGATACAGAGCAGGTGAACAATATTATTTGGATACCCGCTGGTGATAGGGCGGGTATGGGTATGGATTTGTACCCGCCGGAGTGGGTGTAGGTATCCACTTCATACCCATGGGGAATAATGAGACATGTATGAGTATTAAATTGAGTGGTAGCACGGGTACAAAGGGGGCACCCCCGTACCTCCCGGTCATATCTATGTGTACATTCTACCCGCTCTAAATTCTAGCAATATAAAATATTAATAATATAAATTATCTTTTATAATTTTTTAGGTTTCAACATAAATAAATTTAATTTTAGATTTGAAACATATTAAATTTACACAATTTGACGTGTTTAGGGTTATGGTAGAAAATTATTATATTAAATAATTAATTTTTTCATAAATATAATTTTTATTACATAAAATATGATCCGTGCACCTAATCATTTGTTACGCTCCTGCTGCTAGGTCACATGCTCATTGCAGTGAACCTGCTTCTCAGGTTGAGGATCCTTGGAAACAACCTCTCTTCATGGTAGTCCCCTGAAGGGGGAAGATTACGTACATCTACCCCCCCCCCCCCCCCGACTCTGCTTAGGCGGGAGCCCTTGGAGGCACTAGGTTTGTTGTTATTGTTGTATGATCCGTGCACCTCTCTCATTCGCCACGTCTCAGGGGTTTTCGTGTGCTATTATTAAATCGGGCTGCTTGGATGTTATTAGGGTTCTTCACTGTGAGGAACCCCCATTTTTGGACATTGAGGCTATTGTCTTAGACATTTTCATTATGGTTCGTTCTTTTCATTCATGTTCTTTTGATTGGATTCTTAGAGGATCCAACTCCTTAGCTCATGAAGTGGCAAAGTTTTATATGTAAGAAGCTTGTTTTCACGACTAGGTTGAGTCCCTCCTCCCTCAATTTCGTCTGTTCTTGTAAATGATTTTGAACAATGAATGTGCTTAGGGCATTTTGTCCAAACAAAAATATATTTATATATAAACTATACTTTATTTTTTGAAAAATACATAAGATTGTTATTTATATTTACACCCTCAAAAACCAAAAAAAGGGCCTTTATAAGAATTTTTTTTTAGTCTGTATAAATAAAGAAGAGGGGGGTTGGTGGATACGGAAGTTTGATCAAAAGATTTTATTTTAAGTGATACACGGGGCTGCACGCACAACTGGGTCACTGTTGCCACCAACCCCCTCGGCGTCAATTTCTTTGTTCTGTTTTGATTTTCTTTCCCCTTTCAAAATTATTTTGTTTGGTACCTTAGCATTCTTGATAAGGGTTAAACTAGGAAGGGTCAATTGTCCCTCGAAGATCAACTAAATGATAAAATTGAGAAGAATAAAGGTAAAGGAGAAGGAGAAGAAGAAAGGGAGGGAGAAAGAGAGTTACAATTTGTATGATCATTCAACATATCATTCAATAATAACAGTTCACCTATATATTCTTGAAATCCCAACTAACTACTCTAACCAACTAACAACAATCAAGCACTTATTACAAAATTGCCACAACCGTACATGTATTCTTAATCACCAATCCAAGTCTAATCTCAATCTAATATCTTAGACTAATAGCGATATTAGTTTCAGAATTAAACTGTATCAATAGCCTCCCATTGAAAAACACCCTTGTCCTCAAGGGTGAAAGTCGAAGCATTACTCCTCCTGGGTCAAAGACTATGGGTACCAACTGTAATTCGTGGGTCATCCCATCATCTTGCAGGTTCTGCGGCCGCACTTCCACCCTTGGCCTTGATGACTTCGGCGTTGTCAGCTCTTGGTGGCCATCATCAACCTTCAGTAGCCCCTTCACTTCAATAGCTGAATTTAGTCGAAACTCTAGCAATGGTGGTAGTCTTGTCAACATGCTCAACTTTTGTTCGAATAAGAACGGTGGGTTTGGTGAGTTTGTCTCTACCATTGCCACCATCATTTTCATCGGCTCCTCTGTCGGAACCACCTTCATTGCCGTCATTTTCACTGGCATCATCTTTGCCATCACCATCGTCGGCCTTTTTTCAGCCTCCTTTGACATTATCGCTGCTGTTATACCCCCCACAACCATTTTCAGGGCCATTGTTGATGGTTCCTCACTTAATACATCCCCGGTTGTCTCCTCCACTGGCACTTCGATTATGTCCTTCTCGTGGTTGGAGTTCTTGGTTTCTATTGGAGGCCCCAATGATAAATTAGCCATCTCCACCTCGATCTTGGTCGGTGCTGGTGGTTCAAGAGTCTCCTCAACCAAGTCTTGCATAATTAGGGTAATTTGCTCCAATTTGACACAAATTCTGGAGCATTCTTTCATCTCATCAAGTTGTGCCATTATCTTTGAGAATTGCGCTTGTATTTCGGCAAATGCAATTGGATTAAATGCCATTTTGGATTTGGGGTGAATCACCCACAGTCAGAGGCTCATTTAGCTCTGATACTAATGATACGGGTTAATCTAGGAAGGGTCGGTAGCCCCTCGAAGATCAACTAAATGATGAAATTGAGAAGAATAAGGGAGAAGACGAAGAAGAAGAAAGGGAGGGAGAAAGAGAGTTACAATTTGTATTATTATTCAACATATCATTCAACAATAAGAGTTTATCTATATATTCTTGAAATCCTAACTAACTGCTCTAACTAACTAACAACAATCAAGCACTTATTACAAAATTGCCACAACCATACATGTATCCTTAATCACCAGTCCAAGTCTAATCTCAGTCTAATATCCTAGACTAATAGCGGTATTAGTTTCAGAATTAAAATGTATCAATTCTTCTGTAATGCACCATAAATACATCTTCTGACCATATATCTGCAATGCATATATGTATACACTACACATAGGGTGGATAATATGTACTATGATCTGGCTTATATAATATAAAGGTTTTCTTTTAGGTCCATAATATATTAGGCCCACTAAAATAAGCCTAAGATTTTATGAGCATATGTATATTAGGGTTTATCTGCCAAGCACTAACGCACTGGATCCCATTAGAACTCCGAAGTTAAGTGTGCTTGGGCGAGAGTAGTAACAGGATGGGTGACCTCTTGGGAAGTCCTTATGTTGCCAACCCTATAAGGTTGGGGGTACTCAGAAACAGCCTCTCGACAGGGTTATGCCCTAAAGGGGTAAGGCTGCGTACATCCATCCCCCCTAGACCCGGCTTAGGCGGGAGCCCTTGAGGCGTTGGATATGTAGTAGCAGTTGTTGTTGTTTACATATATATATTAGATAGTATATTCTTTGTTCTAAATGGTGCGGGGTGTAGCTCCAAAATAACGAATAACATCAAAGGCGTCAGAGAGCATCGGCCTTGCTCTGAGTTCGGGGATTTTCGATATTTTCGGTGGAGATCAGGTTAGATCTTGGAGCAATTTGGAGCTGGTTTTTTAGGCATTGTTTAAAGTGAATTGATCGAATAGAATCAATTGTTCTTGGTTTAGAGAGGTATCCTTGTATCACTCTAAATTGTTCTAGGAGAATCAATTCCAATTCTTATAGTGTTTTTACTGTCGATTTGTCTCGTGGTTTTTCCCTCTACTTTAGAGGGCTTTCCATGTCATATCTGGTATTGATTTTTTTCCGTATATTTATTTACTTGTTGATATTTGGTAACTTTGGTGTGCCCTATGATTATATTTGTTATTAATATTGGTTTGAGTAGTTGATTGACTTGAGTTTAGGTGTTCTAGACCCCAACAGAGTGGTATTAGAGCCCCTACAAGTGTTATCAGAACTAAGGTCCATTATTAGAGTAAATAATAATTTATGTAACCAGTAATAGTACGATGATAGAATTGACCGGTGAAAATTATTTAATTTTAAAGCCAATGATGTCACAATCCTCAGATTCATGACTTGAGCCCGGATGGAACCTGATTGATATTGGATAGATTTTTTGAGAGTTGGATGAGAAAAGAAGGTAAATTAGAGTTAAGATGAGAAGAGAATTAGAAATTCAAGATGAGAAAATAGAGAGATTTCACTTTTAATATTTTTTTGGATTGGATGCTTGACTACATAGGTACTACTCCTATTTATAGGATTGTCAATACATGGAAAAATTGCAAGAGAAGGATCTAGAATTACCCAACCCCCCAACCGTGCCCATTTAATGCTCGGCCCAAGCTTGCAAGGCAAGGAAGTGTCTAGATTCATTTTGGTACATGTGCACTTGTTACTCCCAAGGGACACGTCCCCTTGTTTCACTGTGCCCCTAAGCAGTTCCCAAGGCTTGTCCTCTTACAATGTATTCTAAGTAATTATCTTACGTAAATAATACTAATTAGCTATATTACATGTGAGGACCTATTCTAGAAGCTTTTAGGGCGTTCTAGAATATTCCTAGTAAAATTGTAAACTATAGAAAATATAATAAAATACTAATATGCGTCTTAATGTATTGCTTAGGACAAGGTCATGGCCAAGGATCGTGACAAACCCTTCCCCTTGAAAGCATCCTTGTCCTTAAGGATGTGTTGTGAGTGCAACCTCCAGCCTTCGGTTCCTCTGTTCCCTACGCCCCGCGTCGTAGGGACAATTCTTGTCCTCAAGGTCCCTTTGCCAGAGTTGAGCTCGGTGGGTTGATCTTCCTGTGCCGATTCTGGTTTTAGGAAAATATCCCCGAACCAGCATTTTCTCGTTCCCCTTGCACATGCCTGGGTTTGTCCTTCTTTGCGTGCCATGCTGCAGCCGCGCCACTGGTTGCTATGCCCATGTCATGTGTTGTGTCATTGGGTCCTAGCTTGGCGCTCTATTAGCGCTGGTACGTGCATGTGATGCGCACTCTAGTGCAAGTGGTGCGCATTGATGTGCACCCTTAGTGAGCTCAGGCGCTTCTGGACCTGGCTCAAGCTGCTCCTCCCAGGGCGGTATGTCAATCACTTGCTGCGCCTCCTCCTGCTCTGGAAGGATTTGGAAGGTGGGTGCGGTGACTTCGCCTGGTTGGGAACCCGGGCTGTCAAGGACACTACCTGGGACACTGTCAAGGCCTGTCAAGTCCCGCTCCAACTGTGCATTCTCCTTCCCTAGGCATGCGCTCCAGTGCGCACCCTTGGAGCTGATTTGCACAGGTCTTGCGCACCCCAAGGCACCTACAATGCACTCCTGAGCATCCTTGGCGCATTCAAGCGCTTCGGTTGAGCTATCGGTTGACAAGCTGTTCCCAGTCCTTGTCACATTGTTCCCATCTGTTGCCTTGTCATGGGCCTCGGTAATAGATGACTTGTCCATCTCCGTCATGACCTCACACCCCATTTGAGGTTGCGCTGAAAGTTCAACCTTCATACCACGGCTAGCACAAAGTCGTGCTACCGCTTTGGTTAAGGTGTCAACGAAAGTTTCCAGCCTTTTGGTTGGACTCATTTCTTTGTGCTTCATTGCCTTCAGCTTTCCGTCCTTCCTCTCCTTAAGTATTTCCTTAACCTCCTTCGCTTTAAGGTCACAGTAATCTTCAAGTGAGACTTGAACAGTTGGTTTGTAGATCTGGTTAAGCATCACACAACAATTGTCATAGATGCATCTTCCATGTAACCATGTGCGTACATTTTCAGCGCCTCTCCTTGAAGTGAAGGTCACTTGAGCTTCAACCTTCAAGATGGATGTTGAATTGATCTTGATCTTCTCAAGGCAACCGTCAGGCGAGAAGACTTTATGGAGAATGTCTTCAGTGATGGGAAAGAGAAGGTCCACAACCGTAACAAGGAGTGTGGAGTCATGGGCCCTTGGGGTCATCTTCAAGTTTGATCAGAGCTTCAAGGGCAGCAAAAATTTTTATTTATTTATTTTTCTTTTTTTCCTTTTTTTTTGGTACGGTAATGAGATCCTCCAATAAAATTGCAGTGAAATTTTTTTTGATCAAACTATTCTCATGATCGGAAGATAGCTCTAATACCACTTTGTTACAATCCTAAGATTCGTGACTTGAGCCCGGATGGAACTCGGTTGATATTGGACAGATTTTTGGAGAGTTGGATGAGAAAAGAGGGTGAATTAGAGTTAAGATGAGAAGAGAATTAGAAATTGAAGATGAGAAAATAGAGAGATTTCATTGATAATATTTTGTTGGATTGGATGCTTGATTACATAGATGCTACTCTTATTTATAGGATTGTCAATACATGGAAAAAATGCAAGAGAAGGATCTAGAATTACCCAACCCCCCAACCGTGCCCATTTAATGCCCCGGCCAAGTGTCACGATCCTAAGATGCATGACTCAGTTCTGAGGAAAAGAACCGTAAACTTAGGGTATGGGATGAGAAAGAAATTTAGAATATAAGATGAGAAAGAAATTAGAGTGTGAGATGAGAAAGAAGTGAAAGTTAAGATGAGAAGATAGAATATTTCATTGATTTGATATTGGATGATTAATCCATTACATTGGCTTCATACTTATAGTGCTCAAGAAATACATTAACTACTTAACTTAGTACAATGAACTAGCATAATGGCTTACCCAACAAACAAGGCTCACGTGTGGCAGGAAACAAGAAAATGGGCGGGAAAACCCTTCAACTCCCCTAGATATTTCCCTAGATATTTCTAAGTATTATTCTAGAACATTTCATGAAACGTGGACCAAGAAACTGGTGCTAATTGGGCCGGGCCAAAGTAACAAACTGGGCCGACTAAGACAAGGGCCTTGACATGGGCTAAGAGAAGGGCCTTGAAATGGGCCAAGACAAGGTCCGTGATAATGTCTTCCTCTTCTAGCAATCCTTGTCCTCAAGGATTAAAGCCCGGAAATTGCTTGCGGATGAAGGACCAATCTTCCCAAGTGGCTGAATCTTTGGTCATGTTCTTTCATTGGACTTGGACTTGTTTGATCCTTCTCTTGTTGCGTGTCACGGTGCGTTGGATAAGGATGGCTTGCGGTGTCACTTCGGGTTGGTCATCAATGTCACATTATGGGAGATCTGGATTGCTGCGCACCTTTTCCCTTATCTTCTTCTTCAACCTTGAAACGTGGAACACCAGGTGGATCTTGAATCCTGCTGGTAACTCGACCCAGTATGAAACTTCCCCAATTCGGGCCTGGATTCGATATGGTCTATAGGATCAGGAAGCTAGCTTCAAGTTTCTTCGGAGAGCCACGGAGGCTTGCCGGTATGGTTACAGCTTGAGGTAAACCCAGTCCCCACTCTCAAAAGTTTCTTTCAGTTCTTCTTTGGTCTGCTTGTTGCTTGTAGCGTTCTTATGCCTCCTTCAGATTTTCCTCGAGTAAATTGATTATGTTCTGACGTTCGTTGGTGAATTCCTCAACGTCCGCGAAAGTGGAGATGCAAGGAATGTCAAGAGAAAGTACCCTTGGTTCATACCCATAGACAGCAAGGAAAGCAGTGGCCTTCAAGGAGGAATGATAATGCGTTTTGTACCAAAATTCTACTAAGGGCAGCCACTGAGACCATTGCTTCGGTTTGTGAAGAGCCATGGCTCGGAGATATTTTTTTAGGCATTGGTTTACTCGTTTGGTTTGGCCATTTGATTGAGGATGGTAGGCACTGCTCCTCTTCGGCTCAACTCCTGCCGCGCATGAGTTCCTTCCAAAAGAGGCTTTGAAAGGATCCATCACTGTCTGAAATGATGTATTCGGTTAGCCCATGGAGACGGTACACATTGTCTAAGGATAGTTTTGCTACTTTAGTTGCGGTGTATGGGTGAGTCAGGCCTATGACGTATGCGTATTTGGTAAGCCAGTCAATAATCACCAAGGTGACATCCTTCCCCCTTGACTTCGGTAGCCCTCCGATGAAGTCTAGACTGATCTTTCCCATGCTTGGATTGGCATGGGTAGAGGATGCAAGAGTCCCGAGTAGGCCACGTTCTCATGTTTTGTGCGCTGACAAGTATCACACCTCTCCACCCATTCACGAACAGTGTGCTCGAGCTGGGGCCAATAGAAGAGACGTCTGACTTGCATCAATGTGCCATGAGAACCGAAGTGTCCCCTCATGGGAGAGTCATGAAGGGCTTGAAGGATCTTGCTTCTAATTTCTCCAACTTTACCCATATAGAGCCTTCCCTTGTACTTGAGGAGGCCTCCTTCATTTGAGTACGGTTTGTTGCTGGCTGGGTCAGAGATGAGTTATGCAATCAGCTCGGTGGTGCGTGCCTCATGCTCGTAGCTTTGTGCTATCTCACGCACCCATAGAGGAACAACCGTGGACATGAGCGCATAGGTCGCGCTAAGCCCATCTTCATTGCGTCTTGAGAGCGCGTCAGCCGCTTTGTTCTCAGCTCCCTTCCAATACTGGATGCTGTAGCGTAGGCCCGTTAACTTGGACATACACTTTAGTTGCAACTGTGTGGTGACCCGTTGCTCAAGTAAATGGCGTAGGCTGGCGTGATCTGTCTTGATTATGAAGTGGTGGTCCATCAAGTAGTGCCTCCACTTCTCAACGGCCAAGAGCACCACTAGAAGCTCCTTCTCATAGACCGAAAGCCCAAGGTGACGTGGGCTAAGGGCCTTGCTAAGGTAAGCAAGGGGCTTGCCTTCTTGTGAAAGAACCACTCCGATCCCAACTCCACAAGCATCTGTTTCGAGAACGAAGGACTTGGTGAAGTCTGGTAATGCAAGGACTAGTGCTATCATCATAGCCTCTTTTAAGGCCTCAAATGCATGCTGATCTTCTTTATTCCAGTGGAATTCTCCCTTCTTGAGGAGGTTAGTCAACGGTTTGCTCACTGTCTCGTACCCGCGCACAAACTTCCTATAGTACTCGGAAAGTCCCAAGAATCCACAGAGCCCCTTGACACTTGTTGGCCTTGGCCAATTCTTCATAGCCTCAATCTTTCCTTCGTCAGTGGCAACTCCCTCCTTGGATATTACGTGTCCCAAATATTCAACTCGGTCCTGCCCGAATGTGCACTTGCTTCGTTTGGAGAAGAGTTGGTGTGCACACAGGGTCTGTAACACCGTGCCCAGGTGCGCAAGGTGCGCGTGGAGGTCCTGGCTGTATATCAGGATGTCATTAAAGAATACGGGTACAAATTTGCACAAGTATGGTCCAAAGACTTCGTTCATCAGGGCCTGGAATGAAGCGGGGGCGTTGGTGAGCCAGAAAGGCATCACGCGAAACTCATAGTGACCTTGGTGGGTCCTGAAAGCGGTCTTATGCTGGCCTTCTTCACACACCCGAATCTAATGATACCCAGCCTAAAGATCTATCTTCGAAAAGATTGCGGCCCCTTTAAGCTCATCAAGTAAGTCATCAATTACTGGTATTGGGAACTTGTCTTTAACCCTGTTGTTAAGTTGACAGTAATCCACGTAAAATCGATATGACCCAGCTTTCTTCCGAACCAAGAGCACCAGAGAAGCAAACAGGCTGCGGCTTGGTTGGATTGTGGAGGTTGCTAGCATTTCCTTGACTTGTTACTCAATCTCATTCTTTTGCCCGTGTGGGTAACGGTAGGGCCTGATGTTCACAGGCTTGGCATCTGATAGCGTTGGAAGGCGGTGGTCATGGGAGCGCGGTGGTGGAAGGGACCTTGGTATGTCAAAGACATCATGATATTGGTGCGGGATGCGCTCGATCTCCGGATGGATGGGCGCATTTGGAACCTCCTCAGCTGTGGCCATAAAGAGATGGCCCATTACGTAACCTGCTTTCTGGAAGAACTTGGATAGGCCTTTCCCGGAGATGGATTTTAAAGAGGCTCTTTCGGCAGTACCTTGCAAATGCACGGCTTTCCCATCCTTGTAGCATGAGAATTTGAGATTAGTGAAGTCTATGGTCACGGGACCATAGCATTGGAGTCAATTAACCCCAAGAACCATGTCACTGCCTTGGAGCTCAAGTACCCTTAAATTGTATGTGAACGTTGTGCCTTGAACCTTCCATTTCACCATAGGACATTTCTGAAAGCTAACGAGGCTCTTCCCGTTGGCTACTACAACAGTCATGGCCATCATTGGCATGGTCTCAAGTCGGAGTTCTTGGACCATGCTAGCATCAAGGAAGCTGTTTGTGCTCCCATTGTCCACCAATATGTTCACCTTGCGCTTTTTGATTTGTCCCTTCAATCTCAAAGTATTATGAGTTGCCTCGAGAGTGCGTTGAGGGAGATTTCCATTACCCTGTTTTCTTCTTCAAGTGGTTCCTCCTCCCCCATGTTCTCTTCCTCCGGTTCTTCGTCCTCAACCTCCTCACCTTCCATGCTTTGTAATTGCTTGACTTGCAAACATGACCTAGAAAGTACCATTCATGGCACTTGTAGCACTGTCCAGGTTCGCGTTTGGGAGCGTTGAACCCGGTATAGGAGTTGGCGCTAGGCCTGGTTCCGCCGGACTTAGAGACCGAGCCGTAGGATTGTGAAGGACACTGGAATGGTACGGATGGACCCGATCTAGCACTCGATGCGGGCCTGGCACTGAAACTGGGTCTGCTTGCGTTGGCTTGCCCCGGTAGTGAACTTGATCTCTGCGATGGCCGTTTCTTGAAGTTTGGCTTGCTCAAAGGCCAAGCTGAGGTCTACGGGACGGTTAGCCTTGACGGAGGCCTTAATAGCGGGTTTGAGACTGCTAATAAAGCTTGAGATGAAATATGCTTCACTTAAGGTTGGATGATAAATCAGCATCCAACTCTTTAACTCTTCAAATTTCATAACGTACTCATTAATCGATCCATTTTGGGTCATTTTGCTGAATTCCACTGCAACATCTTGTAGGGAGCGGTCTCCAAAGTGCTCGCAAAGTTCATTAATGAAGAACTCCCAAGTCATGTGAGAATGTCTCGCCTCAAGGGCGTGATACCAAATATCTCCATAGTTGTGGAGATGGCTAGATGCGTACTCCACCCATTCTTCTGCCGGAACTTGGTACCAATTAAAGTACTTGAGGCATTTTCGAATCCAAGCTCTTGGATTGGATCCATCGAACTTTGGTAATTCAAGCTTCGGAGTGTGATTGGACCACGTTCGGTTGCTCCCATTGCTTTGGCTATTTTGTCCTTCTTCCATGGCCTGATTTGGGCCTCGATTGGTCCTGGGCTCCGAAGGACGTGCTGGTGGTGGTAAGACCCCACCTCCTCCTAATTGGCCATAATTTCCATACCTACCAACCTCTCCGTGTGCGGTAAATTCTGGGACATCCTCGGGTAGGACCTCGGGTTCAACCTTGGGCCTCTTTTCTTGACTCTTAACCAACCAATTGACAGCCTTGGTTAGTGCCTCAACGTTTGTACCCATCTTTTCAACGGTTGTCTTCAAATCAGTGTTAGTTCAGTTTTGTTGCTCAACTAAGGTTTCCAACCGATCCAGCCTTATCTCAATGGAAACAACCCACTCATTGGACTCCGTGTTATCACCGGATGAAGGCATACTTGCAGCGGAATAGGAACTCCTTGTAATGGCCAGCTTAATTGA
Organism: Simmondsia chinensis; assembly: GCA_018398585.1. Classification (NCBI taxonomy): domain Eukaryota; kingdom Viridiplantae; phylum Streptophyta; class Magnoliopsida; order Caryophyllales; family Simmondsiaceae; genus Simmondsia; species Simmondsia chinensis. The sequence continues at coordinate 36,527,558 of JAGTTD010000001.1, forward strand.
TCATAAGATGGCTCTGATACCACTTTGTCATGATCCTAAGATGAGTGACTCAGTTCTAAGGAAAAGAACCATGAATTTAGAGTATGGGATGAGAAAGAAATTTAGAATATGGGATGAGAAAGAAATTACAGTATGAGATGAGAAAGAAGTGAAAGTTAAGATGAGAAGATAGAATATTTCATTGATTTGATATTTGATGATTAATCCATTACATTGGCTTCATACTTATAGTGCTCATGACATACATTAACTACTTAACTTAGTACAACGAAATAGCATAATGGTTTACAGAATAAACAAGGCTCACGTGTGTCAAGAAACAGGAAAATGGGCGGGAAAACCCTTCAACTCCCCTAGATATTTCTAAATATTATTACAGCATTTCATAAAACTTGGGCCAAGAAACCATTGCTAATTAGGCCGGGCCAAAGCAGCAAACTGGGCCGGCTAAGACAAGGGCCTTGACATGGGCCAAGACAAGGTCCGTGACACCAACCTTGCAAGGCAAGGAAGTGTCTAGATTCATTTTGGCACATGTGCACTTGGTACTCCCAAGGGACACATCCCCTTGTTTCACCGTGCCCCTAAGCACTTCCCAAGGCGTGTCCTCTTATAATGTATTCTAGGTGATTATCTTATGCAAATACTACTAATTAGCTACATTACACGTGAGGACCTATTCTAGAAGCTTCTAGAGCGTTCTAGAATATTCCTGGTAAAATTATAAATTATAGAAAATATAATAAAATAATAATATGTGTCTTAATGTGTTGCTTAGGACAAGGTCATGGTCAAGGATCATGACAAATGATGGCAGATCTACTTTATTATAAGGATTTACATGGCTCAATTGAAGGTGGCAGTGGAAGGTCGGAAAATTGACAAATAAAGAATGGGAAATCTTGAATAGAAAATTTGTTAGGACAATTAGACAATGGGTAGATTTTAATGTTTTTCACCATATCTGACAAGAGATTAATGCCAAGGCTTTATGGAAAAGTTGAGAGAATCGATATGAGAGAAAGACTCCGCGAGATAAGGCTTTTTCAGGATGTTATTGAGCCGGCTCCCATTGTTCCCTGCAGGAGGACTAGAGCTGCTTCTAAGAAGCAAAATCAGGCCCCTCACCCCCTTTGCCCTAAGGGGCGTTGACGGCATTGAGTGTGGGCTCTATCTTCTGTGTTCTTAGGAATTTACTTTGTTGTTCGTCTTTAATGTTCGCATTGTATTTTCTTTTGTTTGGCTTCAATCTTGTTGCTTTTATCTTATTTTACGTTCTTTTTGAATTTCTTTGTAGGCATTATGGCCGTGTCTTGGGGCATGCCCTCGTACTAATGTACGAATTTTTTTTATATATGCACACTCACTTATAAAAAAAAAAAAAAAATTGTTATTAATCATTTGACTGTTATAAAAATTATTCTTCATGATGAGTTGCAAGCTTTGTCCCTTTTAAGTTCTCTACCTGGCAGTTGGGAGATCTTAGTGGTAACTATTAGTAACTCAACTTCAGATGGAAAATTCTCCCTAAGTGCAGTAAAAGAGTGCTTGTTTAACGAGGAGATTAGAAAAAAAAAAAAAAAAAAAAAAAAGAGAAAGGTGTTGATTATGCACAAGCACTTGTTACTAAAATCCGAGGTAGATGCAAGAGTAGAGGACCTAAGGAGTGCGATAGGTCCAAAGGAGAAAAACTAGAGTGTTGAGAGGAGAAAAACCAGAGTGCTGGCATTGTCATAAAAGTGGACACCTGAAGAGAGATTGTTTTCTTCTGAAAAAGGTGACATGAGTCAGAAAAATGAAGATGATAAAATAAATAATAAAAAAAAAACGGCAGCTATAGTGACAAGTGATGATGATGACCGGGTAACATCGTTTGGTGCTCAGGGATAGTGTATTCATATCAGTGATGATGATGATGATAAAAAGGCCATACATGTTTGACCTCAATCAATCACCTCTGAAGAGAATTAATGCTTTGGTGAATCCAACTTCAGTTTGCAATATTAATGTGGATTCTACACCTACTCTAATTAAGGAGACTTTAATTATATATTTTTGGGATTTTTGACTTTAATAATTCGAGAGAAAAGTGAATGGATATGGACCTCGCGGAAGTGGAAATTGGGCTGACGGAGTTGAGCCCATAGACACCTTGTCTCGTACACTTAAAAGCAAGGAACTTGGATGAAAACGAACTCAAGAGCTTAGCAGTCCACTTACAAGCCTGAGATAATCAGGTTTTTAAGCCTGGCACCCGTAACTTGTAATAACTCGCATAAGTTAGAGCTTGGCAAGATTTAGATGGAGCGAACCGCATTTGGGTCACTGCATTAGGACCAGCATAATCAAGGTCAAGCCATAGCCATCAAAGCCCTTAATAATGACTCAAACCTAAATTCAAATGACTTATAAAGCAGTGACCCCAGTGTTAAGACCAACACAAATCAAGCTCAGGGCTTCGCCGTCAAAGCTTCAAACTAATCACACAAATCTCAACTCGTCAATTTTGGGAATAGATTAAAACGGAGAGTTCATACCTGAAACATAGAAGTTGTAGTGTATTGAAGGAAAGCAAGTACAAGCTATGCTACGCTAGACTAGGCTAAGTTATGCTACTCCTAGGATAAAAGCATAATTGTGATGTAAAGAAAAAAATAGAAGAAGTTTTGTATGACGGTGCTGGGCACTTTACAACGACAATAGTGCCTCTTATTTATAGAAAAAGGAAATAACTATTGCATCCTAAAATTCTGGCATATCTGCTCCATGTCTGCCTCAACTCTCCGTTCGGGTGCTGAATGGGTGTTGATTATGTCATGGAAACGTGTGCTTGAGCCTCCTCTGAAAGCCCCACGTGTATGTATTTCGGATGAGACTCTTCTAGACACCCCACATTTGTTTGGATATACTTAGGCCTATGCTTCTTGATATGTACTCCAAGTAACTACCTCGAGCTTCAGAACCACCTTGCTTGCAGCCTACTGGGAGGTCCCTTGAGCTTAAGCCTCTTTTCCCCATCAGCCATCTTGAGAGGCTGCTATCGTGGAAGGGATTTTAAATCATCAAATAACTGGGCTCAAGACGCCATCATATATCAAGACTAAACATGCCTCGAGGATTACCCCACGTGGCAAACATGTGCCCTCTTATCCCAAAACAGTATCTTCCGAACTCCCTCGAATTTGGGGTGGAAACATGCATAGACGGCTAATTCATGTTAGTGAGAAAGAGTTGCAGATATTAGCTAAAAAGTCCCTCATTCCTTCACTTGAAGGTAAGTCACTGAATCCTTGTGATGATTGTTTGTTAGATAAGCATCATAGAATCAGTTTTCGTAAATAGTCGAAATGAAAACAAAATAAACTTTAATTGATATATTCTAATGTATATAGTTCTATTGAGGTGGAGTCTCTAAGTGAAAACATATATTTTGTTACTTTTATTAATAATGCTTCACAAAAAACTTGTGTGTTTTTATTGAGATCTAAAAGCTAGGTATTCCAGGTCTTTCAGCAGTATCATGCTATAGTGGAGAGACAGACAGGGATGATGCTGAAGTATCTCTGAACTGACAATGGGAGAGAGTATGTAAATTGTGATTTCAGAAGGTACTATAAGAAGCATGGGATTCACCATGAAAGGGAAAACTGGGTACTTCTCAGTACAATGGTGTTGCAGAAAGGATGAATAAAACCGTTATGGAGAAAACTAGATATTTACTTAGAATGTGGAAACTGCCTAAATCATTTTGGGGTGAAGCTCTGAGCGCTGATGGGTATATCATAAGCAGGACTCTATCAGTTTCTTTGAATTTTGAGATTCCAGAGAGAGTGTGGACAGGGAAAGACATTTCTTATTCTCATTTGAGGGTGTTTGGGTGTAAAGCTTTCATGCATGTATTAGAGAAACATAGATCGAAGCTTGATAGTAAAGCCACTCCGTGCATATTTGTAGGATCTGGTGATGAGAAGTTCAATTACATATCTGAGAAATATATGGTAGGTGACATTTATTGATGGTTAGATCTGCAAGAAACCCCACCTCTACTCCTTTTTGGAGGAATTCTTTGTACACAAGAAAAGGGTAGGAATGAGTGCTTAGAGCGTTCTCTTGAACTTTATTACCTTTGCATGGCATATTTGGAAAGAAAAAAAAAATTAGAGTATTTCATGGTGCCTCTAATATCCTTGTAAAACTCTTGATCCCAACAAAGAACATGATAAGGGAATGACATGGTCATGCTCAACTAGATGACTTCATGAAAGACAAGCTTAAAATAGGAAATTGTCTAGGTAGAAGAGGTGGGACACGGAGTGGGTGGAAATGTCCAAACATTGATAGTACTAAAGTAAAATTTGTTGGATCAAGAAGAGGGATGACTGCTTATGAGTGGTATATCATTATAGATAATGCTGAAGGAAGAATCAAGCTAGTGCTAGAAATATGGATAATGCACTAATTGATGTGGCTGAATTACTAATTGGTAGAGATGTTATTGACCAAGCTTTCGGGAGCTGTTTCCAAGATATAGAGGTGGACGAGGAAAGTAGGGTGGTTATCAAGGTTCTTCAAGATCTTTTGCGAATCCTTAGAAGATTCAAACTACCATGTGTTATATTTATAAAAACAAGGATAAAACAAAAAAGAACCCCCGAACTATTAGTCAACATCAAAGTGACCTCCTTCCCGCAACTTTTAATTTCATCAAACAAACCCTCGCACGATTGGTCAAAATTAATATGACCCCCTAACTTCTAATTTCATCAAAGGCACCCGTTAAACTATTAATTAAAATCAATTTGACCCCTTGCCCCATCGAATTGCTAAGTTAATTAAAGACATCTTCAAACTATTAATTAAAATCAATTTAAGCCCAACCTTAAACTTTTAAAAAGATTTAAAATAACTCATTTAAATAACTATTTTGTATATCCAATATCATGATAAAAAAAATAATTAAATTATAAAAAATGATATAAAATTTTTTTTATAAACAAAATATTTTATTATATATATTAAATATATAAATTAGATCTATTTTTTAATAATTATAATTTTACTAAAGAAAAAAATTTTGAAATGCCATTGTGGAGCATCAGATCATAAAATACAAGTCATTTCCATGTTTTCAATAAAAATTTAATGGGTACCTAAATGATAAATAGTTCCCCTCGGCTCTGCCCACTGCTTTGGATCCTCTCCCCAATTTAATCCTTATACTATTTACTTTGTATCAATTTAATCTCTATACTATTTAGTTTTTGTCTATTTAGTCTCTAGAGTAAAATTAGCATCAAGTTCATGACATAATATTTAATGCTTGGGCGACAGGTAAGTTTAATTAAACTTCATTAATTTAACTTCAGTTTCTACTATAAGACAAAATTGACACAATTCAGATTGTATAAGGACTAAATTAACACAACTAAAAGTATAAGAATTAAATTGACACAATGGATAAAGTACAGGAACCTTTCATGTAAATAACCCAAAAATATATTCAATGAATTTAACTGTTAAAAAATATATTTAACTATTAACAATTTATTCTTTGTTTATTGTGTTATTGTGTAAAAATAAAGGCTATTTACGCAAAAGGTTCCTGTACTTTGTTTATTGCGTCAATTTAGTCCCTGCATAATTAAATATGTGTTAATTTGGTCCTTAGAGAAAATTTAATAGTAAGTTTTTAATGAAATTTTTAATCGTTCGGCCACATATTGGGTTAAATTGAGTAAACAGATGAATTTATAATAAGTTATTTGCATATAGTATAGTTTTTCCGTTCAAAATTACGTCATTAACTTAACTTAAATTTGACTAAAGGACTAAATTGACACATTTTGAATTGTTCAGGGACTAAATTGATACAACTAAAAGTACAAGGACTAAATTAATACAATGAGCAAAGTACAGGACCATAGGCGTAAATAACCCTAAAAATAATTAGTTTATAAAAAATAATTTTATATCATTTTTTAGAATTTAATAATTTCTTATCACGATATTGGATATATAAATTAGATATTTAAATAAGTTATTTTTAATCTTTCTAAAAAGTTAAAGTTGGGGTCAAATTGATTTTAATTAATAGTTTGGGGAATGTCTTTCATTAAATTTTAAGTTAGGGGGTCAAATTGATTTTAGTTAATAGCTCAGGGGATGGCACTGGGTTTGTTGTTATTGTTGTTGTTGTTGTTGTTGTTGTTGTTGCTGTAGTTCAGGGGATGTCTTTGATGAAACTAGGAGTTGTGAAAGAGTCACATTAACTTTGACCAATAGTTTAGAGGGTATATTTAATGGAATTAGAAATTGGGGGATCACTTTGATATAAACCAATAGTTCTAGGCTCTTTTGTATTTATCCCATAAACAATCTTGAGGGTAGGCATGTCTCTTTCCATCAATACTTCAAAGAAATTAATATGGCGGTTGACTAGGTCGCCCACCAAGGTTACGCGAGCTGGTCTTCTATCTCTCTTTCATCATCAATGCACTAAGATCATCCACCTTCAGGAGTGACATTTAATGTTTTCTGTTACCTGATTAAAAAAAGTAAAAGTAAATAAAAAATATTTCTGATCTCTTTCCCACCCTTTTTTTTTATATTGGTAAGAAAAAGGTGGAGCGTAACTACTATTAGTGAAATTTAATCCCAAGTGACATAATTGGCCCTCGGTGATATCACCTCTAGACCAAGCGAAGCTGGGTGCCTCCCCTAATATACACAAGAGGGGCTACGTCCATATTGCAACACCATCAACCCAAAGAACAATTTTTCAAAAGATCACCTTCTGCTTCTGAAATTTTTCAATCAACCTGCTTCATTTATGTTGTAACTATTCATTATCTATTACCAGTGTTATTAAAGGGCTGCATTAAGTGCACCTCGGGCTCGAGGGGCACAAGGTGCCACTTGGGTCACCTTCTCCAACCTCGGGCGAGGCATCATCAGTGAAGGCGTGCTCTTTATGTGTTGAACCTAATACAAAGCTGCGCTCGTGATGCGAGCGCTTCAACTTTGGAAAACTGTGATATTTTTCTTCCGTTAAAAAGTCATTTTAATAATATTTTAATATCATTTTTTGCCTCTCCTATGAAACTCTCATGGCTCCCTATATTGTTTAAATGTGTGAAGAAAACTTAAACAAACTAATATGCTCTGATACCAATTTGTTAGGAAAAACTTAATGCAGAAGCGTGGACCCTGATAACAAGATTCGATTCAAATAATATGACTCACACAAATCAAGAAGTAAGCAAATATGGAGAAAGAAAGAACAAAACAAGAACACACAATATTTACGTGGAAACCCCTCTACAATCGAGTGGGGAGAAAACCACGGGCGGAGGTAGAGATTCTTTATTAACTGAATGGAAGAATTACAACGACACTTCCCAAACGAGATATATGGAAGAATTACAATCACTCCCTCTGAACTCTCGTAGCACTCAAAATCTTGGAGGAATTACAAAATCACCTCACTCTTAATGGCGGCGGCTCACAACCTTTGATTGGATACAGAATTACGTAAACCCTACGTCCTTTATATAGACGTAGGTCAGGAGGGGCCCGATCGATCAGCCCTCAAATTTCCTAAATAACCCGAATCTTTCCTTAAATCACCCGATCGATCGGATTCCCTCCCGATCAATCGGTGACCCTACGGCAACCCCATAAAATTAAAACAAGTAATTTGAGATATAACCTAACAAATCTCCACCTTGGCTCAGATTACATACATAAAAGAATTTCCTCCACCTTCTCCACTAAACCCCCACACACGGGGTTAACACAACAAAGTACGGAACCTAACTTGGCGAAGCTTGATCTTCCTGTTAGGTAGAAACCGAGTGAACATATCTGAGAGGTTATCAGCAACGCCAATCTTCTTCTCTGAATTGGCTCTTGACACATCATCTGAAACAGCCACCTGCTGTTGAACTGTGTTACTGAACTGAACTCCCTCTGGCTTACTCACCTGACCTAAATCACAAACAACTGATGACATCTTCTGTGGAGACAATAACGAAGACTCACCAAACGTGACACGTCTACTCGTCAGGAATTGTTTGAAGCGAAAACCTTTTTGCTTCCCATAAAGCCCTTGTTCACATACCATCAGTCCTGTAGACTGACCACACAAAGAGCCCCTCACACTGTGCTCAGACAGACCCTTATCACCTGAATGATCCAATCTCAAACGTCCTAAATTTGTGATTTCTGGTTCTGTCAACAACAAGGATGATGAAGATAACGCAACAAATCTAATAACTGTGGAACTGATAAGCTTATACAACATACCTAACCTTCTGCCCTTCATAACTGTCAATGCACCCTTAACGACCTTCAAAACTTCACCTTCAGCTGTGTACCTGTACCCTTTAGACTCAAGAGTACCTAAAGAGATGAGATTCTTCTTCAAATCAGGAACATGACGAACATCGCCCAGAACCCTGATAGTGCCATCGAACGTCCTAAAACGAATTGTTCCTATACCCAGAACTTTGCATGGATTATCATTACCCATCAAAGCAACTCCACCTTGAACAGACTCATACGTGGAAAACCAATCCCAGTTGGGACAGACATGATAGGAGCAACCCAAATCCAAAATCCAACTATCTTTCAAATTGAACTGAGGTTCAGACACAGATAATAGAAAATCTTCATTCTCACCATTCACAACACTAGCTGCTATGGATCTCTGGTCAGACCTGTTATCTGCTTCTAATTTTCTCTTAAGCTTATAACAGTCTTTCTTAATGTGCCCTTTCTTATGACAGTAGTTACAGGTTAGGTCTTGATACCTAGACTTAGACTTGTTTCCACTATGATCATACTCGATTCTTCCCCTCACAAATAAACCACTACCTGAGTTATAAACAGAATCAGATAATTCTTTATCTACTCGTTCTTTACTCAGTAGGTTTCTCTTAACTTCATCTACAGATATGGTTTGTCTACCCCCATAAATCATGCTTTCGACAAAACCCTTATATGAAGCAGAGAGAGAATATAACAATAACATTGCCCGATCTTCACCCTTAGGAACATCATCCAATTCTTTCAAATCTTGAATAATTGAATTAAATTCACTGACGTGGTTCTCAAGTGACGTACCTTCTGACATACGAAACGTGAATAACCGACGCTTAACTGCGCGTTTGTTAGAGACAGACTTGAAACAGAACATATCCTGCAATTTCTCCCACAACTCCTTAGCGGTCTTCACTTCCAGAACTTCTGTCAAAACGTCATCGGTAAGACACATCTGAATTGCTGTGAGCGCCTTCTCATCTAACTCCTCCCATTGTGCCTCTGTAAGATTCTCTGATTTCTTCTATTTCCCATCTAAAGCTTTCTTCAAGCCATTCTGAGTCAAGAGGCCCTTAACGCGAACCTGCCATAAACTGAAGCTCCCTTGACCACCAAACTTCTCAATTTCGGATCTAATTGCGGACGCCATAGTATCAAATCGAAATAAACAGGGCTCTGATACCAATTTGTGAAGAAAACTTAAGCAAACTGTTTTGCTCTGATACCAATTTGTTAGGAAAAACTTAATGCGGAAGCGTGGACCCTGATAACAAGATTCGATTCAAATAATATGACTCACACAAAATGAGAAGTAAATAAATATGGAGAAAGAAAGAGCAAAACAAGAACATATAATATTTACGTGGAAACCCTTCTACAATCGAGAGGGGAGAAAACCACGGGCGGAGGTAGAGATTCTTTATTAACTGAATGGAAGAATTACAACGACACTTCCCAAACGAGATATATGGAAGAATTACAATCACTCCCTCTGAACTCTCGTAGCACTCAAAAAACTTGGAGGAATTACAAAATCACCTCACTCTTAATGGCGGCGGCTCACAACCTTTGATTGGATACAGAATTACGTAAACTCTACGTCCTTTATATAGACATAAGTCAGGAGGCGCCCAATCAATCGGGAACACCCGATCGATCAGAACCGGCTGATCGATTGGCCCTCAAATTTCCTAATTAACCCGAATCTTTCCTTAAATCACCCGATCGATCGGATTCCCTCCCGATCGATCGGTGACCCTACGGCAACCCCATAAAATTAAAACAAGTAATTTGAGACATAACCTAACAAAATGCTTTGACTTCTGCACCTTCTCTTTTTATTACTACTGCCTGTATCACATACCACCTCAAAGGCTCTCACCGACGCCGACCTACTGCCGCCAACAACCAATGTCTTCGTTCTGCTCAAGGTGGCAATGTGGTGTTTGAGGTTGCTTTGGAGAGAAGCTGGGTCGCTGGCTTCGTTGTGGCATTTTTGTTTCCAAACCCATTTTTTCCCTTTCAGATGCTGAACATCGTAGGATAGGCACTGGGCCTAGGGATTTTGTTTGGGGAACCCCATTATGGGAAAGGTGGGTCTGGTGGGGAGCCCTTACACAAAAAAGCACAAAAATAAAATATATTTTCTAAACTAGCTTTTTTAAAAAAATATTTTCCCAAATGGCATCCATGTCATCATTTGACTTTTTTATTTTTTAGTTTTACTTTTTTTTACTTTCTTATTTTATTTTTAATATATATATATATATAATTTTTTTAATTTATAATACTTTCTTTATCACAACAAATAAATTAAATTATTTATTAAATATTTAGATTAAATTTGTGTGTAAATAATTTTATTTAAAATTTAATAAATAATTAAGTTTAATTTAAATTTAAAAAATATAAATGTAGTAAAAAATAAAAAAAATAAAAAATGATGACATGGATGCCATTTGGGGAAATATTTTTAAAAAAAAGCTAGTTTAGAAAATATTTTTTATTTTTGTGCTATTTTAGAAAATGGCTCCTGGTGGGTGGGTTTGGTTCTAATTGAAAATTTTCTAAACTGAATTGAAATATCAATCTTAAAATCATTTATTTAATATAATATAGCAACTTGATTCAATTTTTAATTAATATATGACCAAAAAAATTAATTAATATTTTTCTTTTCATCTAAAGTATACAATTAATTTAATAAACATAATATAATATCTACACATATTTTTTTAATCTCTTTGAATAATAATTGTGTGCCTCTTATTTATTTATTTTTTAAACCAAAAAAGGTACAAGGCCAAACTATTCATTACTATTAGTCAAAAGTGTCTTTACAACATAAGAAGTGGGCGAGGTATCCAGTCATGTGTACAAGCACCTTGTGCAATGATGTCTAGTTATTTCATTGGCAACAATACTTTGCATATCTAAGTACCTAAAGGAATAAAACGCAATCAAAAAAGGAACATATTAGTTTAATATAAAAAAGTATGGCCTAAAATTGCCACGGAACCGATTGAAAATTGTTGTTGGTGATGGAAATAATCTCCTCGCAATATGATTCAAAAATAGCCCAATTCCACCAACATGAGAGGCCTATTGAGCAAGCGGCTTTTAAATCGGTAGTCTCGGTAATCAAGGCAGCAAGAGCGAAACATGAACCACACTACCCGAGCATCAACGAACCACTAGCATCAAGAGCCACCAACGCAATTCCCGCTTGATCGAAATCCACCCTTCAAGCTACATCAGGATTGAGTTTAATAAACCCCTCAAGGAGGGCAGACCACCAAGGAGGGGTATCCACTATTTGCCTCCCACCCGTCTTAAGATGAGGGTAAGAAGCTACTCGAAAAGCATGCAGTTCTTCCATAGCCCAAGCTGCAATAGTCTCTGCAAGGTCATTTGAGTGATGGAAGATGAAAGGGCATCTGGCCTCCCAAATCCACCAACGCACAGAAGCCACCCTAGAAAGGAAATCATCATCATTTGAAAAATGATCACATAAGTCTGCCCACCACCTAGGCAAACTTGGGAGTACAAATGGAGGGGGAATAAAACCAACATAACAGATAGCCCATATGGCACAAGCAAAAGGGCACTCAAATAAAATATTATCGATTGTCTCCCTCGAGAAACTGCACCTTTGACACTTTGAGAAAGGACCCATATTTCTTTAAGCCAATTTTACTTTGAGGCTAAAGCATCTATCCAAACTCGCCAAAGAAAGACCTGAATATGAGGAGGGACATTAACCAAATGGACATAACTCCCACCCCAGCCGAGGCCGCAACTGAAGTGCCCACATCGAAGTCATCCCATGCCCCTTTCAATGAAACCCACATGGCATACCCTTGTTTGATTCTATAAATACCATATGTATCACGATCTCAAACAAGCTTTTCATCAACATAGGGATTAGAAGAAGGAATACTTCTAATGATCTTGACCAATGGACAAGGAAAGAGAGACTCAGGATAAGAACAATCCCACGACCTCGAGTCATAATTAATGAGGTCTGCAACCCGCTGTTTATAATATAATTAGCAATTTGCTAGTGTAGATAGGCAAATAAGTTATACAAGTAACTACTGTATAAAATAGGATAACAACAAAATTAAGGATTGAAGATTATACTTATTTTGAATTACACGGCTGGTACTTACACGTCAAGTATATTTGCACGCCCAGTACTTACAAGCCTAATGGTTTAAGTATAATGAGTAGGTAACTACTGTGTAAAAGTTTGAGTACTAATAAACTAGATTTAAAGTAGAAAATTGAACCTCAAAAAGCCAAATAAACTGATTATCACCAAATGATGACACGTGTCACATTTCACCCTCATGTTTATCCCACCTTCTCCCCCTCGTGTGTCAAGAAGGGGAGGATGTTGAAGAAGAATAAAAGGGGGTGGGGATGAAGGGAGATGGTCATCCCTTTCCCTCGCGCCTCCTCCTTCAACTCCACCTCTCTAGAGCAATATTCTTTCAAGCTTCTTGAGCTAAGTACTTTATTAGCCAGCTCGTCCTACTAGCCCTTTTTATCATATTCTCTTAGGGCATCAACTAAGTATTTTAATGATCCTATTACTTTGTTGACTCTTCATTATTATGTTTATTTATCATTCACCTTTATTTTATGGGATTCATACTGACTTGAGCGTCGAAGGGGTCCCTATGGGTTATCCCACAGGCTCTTCTAAACATCTATTTGGTCTTGCCGAAAATATGAAGTCAGGCATGTAGCTAAAACTTGAGTTCAGCTCATCGTAACGAACCCCATCTCAAACCTAACTCAAATAAGATGAATAAGCACACTGATCAAATTTATTGTAAATTTTTTTAGCATCGTCTATGGGAAGAATCATAAGCTCACACCTAACTTGGTGTTTCTTATAAGATTCAAACATTTTTTAATAACAGGTGAGTTAATTTTGAGCATTTTTTTTATCTATTTTGCATTCTTTCTGATAAGAGCGAGCCTATTAAGGCTAAATCCATTAAGGAAATTCTTTTGTATCTTTTAGATATAAGAAGAAGCTTATTTAGGTAACTCTCAGACAAAGACATTTTTTTCAGTTTGAATTTTTGTTATTCTTGAGCAAAAAACAAGTCTTTTTCCTTTTAGAATAAGAACCAATCTTTTAATTCTTATGACTAAGAACAAACCTACTTCACTCTTTTACGTAAAAAATTTACCTTTTTTTATTTCCTTTGGGCAGCAATATGAGAAATCATTATAGTAATGTAGATTGAGCAGCAATATGAGAAATCATTATGGTTACTTAAAACTCTTCAAAAGCTTCCTTTTCATTGGTGTTTCAACCTGTAACTCTTCATGGATTAAAAGTTATGCCCGATTTAAGTCACAAGTGTTGGATTATTGGGGTAGTATGTTTCAATTTTGCTTCTCATGTAATTTGCCTCAATCCCACATAGGAAGAATAGTGGAGGGAGGTCTAGTTTAAATACTTCCCTTTCCTTATTCTTGGTAAAGTTTTGTGGGCCCGGAGTGGGCTTAGTGGATCACATGCATGCCCACATTCCATAACTGATTTTCGCTTGCATGTTAAGCAATTTTACCTATAAATACCGTGTGTTGGCGCATTTTTGAACACACATTCATACAGAAATCTTCCCTCTCTTTTTGTTTTTTTGGATATTCTCTAAGTTCTCTTCATTACTCTTGTTACTAAGTAAGTTGGAACGTACTTCAACCCATCACCCAATAGTACACTCCTGTGTTGGGTGCCATGTTAAACCTGGGAGTCAGAGTACCTAACAATCCTGTGTGTACCATAGCAAGGGCATAAATGACTTATGATAGTGATGAACTCCACGGCGCGGTGACATCCTTTGCATCAATCCTTCTTCTCTAAATCTTTTCTTTTCATTCGTGTAATTATCTTGTCTAAAGTCTATTGAGGTCTATATTGTTCAGTTTAATCTTTGAGTCAGTTTAAGTTTTATTTTCCTCCGTCTCTAGTTAGCCTTTTGTTTCTCAAACTTGAGAATTTGATTACCATATGCTCCATTTTACCAATAATAAGGTCAAGTTACATAAGCACCAACAACCACCACGTGGGTAAACAACCCAACTTACATTTTATACATTTTCTTTGACAGAAAATTTGAAGGATGATAATAGTTACATAGAGCTCTTCAAGATCTTCGTTTTGATAGGTTATTCGACCCATAACTCCTCACGGATCGAAAGTTATGCTTGATTTACAGGGTTAAGTTATATAACCACCAACCACCGCCATGTGGGTAAGACGCCCACCTCGCCTTTCATATATTTTCTTTGACCAATTCAAAAAATGATCATAGTTATATAACTCCTAAGGGGCTTCATTTTGATAGGTGATTCGACCCATAACTCTTTACGGATTGAAAGTTATGCCCGTTTCAAATCACAGGATCAAGTTACATAACCACCAACAACCGCCACGTGGGTAAAATGCCCACCTCATCTTTTATATATTTTATTTGATAAACAATTCAAAGAATGATCATAATCACATAGAACTCTTCAAGAGTCTCGTTTTGATAGCGGTTCTATTGGAGTTGGTGTCCTAGAAAATGTAATTAGTTAGTTTTAAATATTAAATAAATAAAATTATTTTATTTATTTATTGTCTGATTATGTTTCACATGCCAAACAAGCATGTGAATTTTTTTTTAAAACATTCCATATGATGGACGTTCTCTAAGGTGACATGTTACGTTTGTTTTAAGTGGTCAATGAGATTGAAGCACAGATAGACTTAGATCAAACTAAGTGATATATTGTCAATGTTCATAATCGGTAATAAGTTTGGACAACTTGTCTAATAAGACTATAATATGATATTTTTGATGACTTATCTTAGTCATATGGATAGGGATTCAAGAGTATTATTTTTGTGTTGTCAATAAGATTGGAGCACCGAGCAGGACCACCTAAATTAATTGTTTCTTTAACTACTATCAGAAATAATTAATTATGTAAGACAATAACTCTAAATTCAGGAAATAATCTGAACTCGTGCTTGGTTTATTTGTTGCTTTGATATGCCAAAAGAATTAGTCAAAGTGGGTTGATTTGAATCTTATGAATGTTGGGTAACGGCATAAAGTGTGGAAGGAACAGTTGTTTTACGTAAAATTTGTAGTCTCTAACAAGATAAAGAAGTCCTATTAGTTGATAGCAAATGTACGAATAGATACTAGAATCTTTGGCCGAAGTATTCCTTATGTTTGACATTTAGAATTAATACGAAAGTTGTTTCCTGTATTATTGAATTGTTCAAGAAGGGCCAGTTGGGAACTATGGCGAGATATGTAAGAAAAGTAACGATAGTAGTTAAAGTTACTTTTGCTCACGGATATCTACTAGATGGGTTAATTATCACAATAAAATTTATTTGGAAAATTCTTGAGTGAATATATTTAATTTTAGAATGCATTAAAACTTATTTAGTGGAATTAAGTTTTACTAAATGGTAATCAATTGTTATCATGAGATAATAATCAGATTTGATCTATTTAGAGTTAGAGTTATATTGTCCCTGAGGTCCCTTTGCAAGCCTCAAGCTAAGCACTGCTTAAAAATATTTAAAATTAAATTTATGAGATGAATTATTTATTTATGAGATAAATAAATTTTTTTATGTTAAACAAATATTCATAAGATGAATTTATACATGTGGATATTTAAAACAACAAAAAAAAAAAGAAAAGGGGAAATTAAAATGGAATATATGAAGTTGGGAATTTCATTAAAAGAAAAAGGCAATCCTAAGTTTTATTGTTAAAGAGCTCAATAACAAGATTAAAAGCCCATAAAATTTTAAATTGTTTAAAGTTTTATATGGGTCATGATTCAATAAGAAGCGTAATTCTAAATAACATCTAATAAGATTAGATATTCAAAGAGTTGAATGATTTAGATTAGTAATCTAATTGATTAGATTTTGAACCAAGATGTGAAACATTCAATTGTTGAATATTTTATGATAATCCGAAACAAAGAATATCTTATAGGATTAGATGTTTTCGATCTAATGAGTTTAAGAATGAATTTATTTATTTATTTATTTAATAAATAATAATTAGAATGAGATACTAATCAAGATTATATGATAACCTTTTCTAAAATAGTTTAGAAAAATCTTTAATTGTTCCAACCTTTAGGCTATTAAGTGTTGTTGCTCAAATTGTTTGATAACATGAAATTTGTTAGATTTCATTCACATGTTTGATATTTCTTAAATGAGTTAAATATTACGTATAATGTGAATAAAGTTAAAAAGCCATGTAAATATGTAAGTTGGTGAAATATTTGATTTCGTTGAGTGGAACAATTTTTTTAATAGATCTAATATGATTTGATCATTCAAAAGTTGAATTATTTGAAAGGAAAATTCTCATAATATATCTAATGAGATTAGATTACATAGGTTGGATAATTAAAGGAACCTAATTGGATTAGGATTTTATTTAATGGATAAATAAAATTTAGAATGTGATTCTAATATTGATTATGAGATAACCAAATTTAAAAGAAAGATCTGCCATTATAAATTTCAAGTGAGAGCGAGGATTAGGAGTTGATTCCTTGCAGTCTCCATTGCTAGTGTAATAGTATAGTTGATAAGCGCTACTCCCTGAAGAGGGCTTTTGCTCGTGGAATACAGGGTTAGACTTCTTAATGATAGATAGAGGTAGACGACTGCGACCAAGCAAAT
Organism: Simmondsia chinensis; assembly: GCA_018398585.1. Taxonomy (NCBI): domain Eukaryota; kingdom Viridiplantae; phylum Streptophyta; class Magnoliopsida; order Caryophyllales; family Simmondsiaceae; genus Simmondsia; species Simmondsia chinensis. The sequence goes on from JAGTTD010000001.1 coordinate 36,544,614, forward strand.
ATGGAATATCTTATTTACTTGTACTAATGTCTAGATAATGGCATACACTTGACTAAGATAGTATGATAGTCTCTTAGGGAGCATTATGATACTGTCTTAGAGACCAAGGAAGAAACTGTGAGTTAAATATGTTTAGGAAGCATATTAATTGAGAATAGTTCTCACTTGACTAATTACTTGTTACTCCGTCTCTCCCATAGTAACAGGTGGATTGGTTAGCTCATCGTTGCACACAGAGAGAATGGTTAGGTGGATTCTATACTATGTTTGTTTGTTAAAATTTTTAAAAGGTTCATATGACTCAAAATATCAAGTGGGCACAAGCTTCTAAGTGAATGCTCATGACTTTCATTATTGGTCTAGCAATATATTAGGTGGGCGCGACTCCTCAAAGAGAGCGTTCATTGCGGAATACAAGGTTAGTATTCCAACAGATGAACTGAAGTCCAAGCAATCGAGTACAGTCACGCCAACGTGGAGTATATTGACACCTTATATGGATGTTTAGGTAATGGTGTATACTTGACAAGGGTCTACATTATCCTCCTGAGGAGCTCTATTGTAGGATTTTAGAGGCTAAGGGAAAAGTAGTGTGTTAAGTATATTTAGAAAAGAGTTTACAAGAAAACATATATATTGAGAAATATTCTCACTCTTCTGATGTCTCAATTCGGCCTCGCTGACGGGAAGTTTTGGGTAGTTCTGTTAGGTCACCACAGCACACATGTAAGTGTCGGATTGTGAACTCCAAACTTTGATTGTTTGCTAAAAGTATGAAGGTAATCATGTATGTTATATGACTTGTTTTACAATTTTCTTATTTTAAACTGGTTTTTAACTTATGTAATGCGATCAATACTAGTATGTCTTATTTTTCTGTCATATTTTGTTCATTTTAATATGATATGTTTTAGTACATGTAAAGCACTAGGAGATGCTTGGTGTTCTCTAAGTTACTGCTAATATATCTACTAATTTGAAAAGAACTTTCGGAACATTAAACTATACTAAAAAGTTAGTCGGATGCAAGATTCGGACATTAGATGTCATACTTATTCTAGTATTAGATACTTGAATTATCAATTGTAGTATAGATAATCAGATATTTGAAAGAAGTGTTTGATTAGAGAACTGGTAGCAAGAGAACACCTAATGAGAAGGATCATAGACCGAAGATTGTATTAAGAAAGTTCAATTCAAGAGCACGTCATATGATGGTGGCTCGTTTAATTGAACTAGATTTCTTGATGCAATCATTGATAGCCAATCTCAACAGGATATGATCCTGACTTGCCTATTAATGTCTTTCAATTGGTGTGGGCTGGATAGTTAAGTAATAGAGATTCCTTATTGTCAAAACTAATGAAAAGTACAATTTGAGAGAAAAGGTGTCATAAGAACAAAGGGAAGAGTCCACTTGGTGTAAGCATCTATCTTAGGAATTAAAAACCTCAAAAGGGTAGAATAAAACATGAGTCAAAATAGTTTTGTCTCTTTTATAAAAGCACTAGACGTTAATATTTAAAAGAGATTGTCTAGGAACTTAGATACTATAATTGCCAAGACTGGAAAGCCGACATGACAAGATATTCGATATCATGTCTCCTTTGGTAGTGACTGGTAGGTAGTTCACTAGTGTCCTAGTGTATGTGCTTTCAGTATTGGCACCTGGAGATAGTAGTTGAAGTCATGGGACGTGGTTTTGGTTTTGAGTGACTATCTTAATGTGCCAATTTATTTAGAAATTTGATTTCTATTTTCTATTTGCTTTAAAATAGTCTTTCGACTATTTTTCTGAAAAATAGATTGATAGTCATGTAAATAAAGTGTTTACTAAAAAGGGTGCATTGGTAAATAGTTGACTTATTTTAATCAGGACTATGTTAATAGTGACTTATTAGACTAATATAAGCTAGGCTGTATAACCATATAAAAGAAGAATTTTCGTAAACCACATAGCTTTTAAGTAGTTATTAATCTTAGGTCACACTAATCTAGTATGATTTAAAGTTGGTTTGATTTGTCTTATGCAATCATTAAGTTTTAAAATGATAACTAATATGTGAATCATATTCGAATTAATGGTGACTGAAAGAGACATTAAGAGTCAAGGTAGTAGAACCACTGAGTTGCTAGTACTTGTTCATAAAATGTTTATGGATTGCTAAAAGTTCAAGCGAGCGAAAGTGAGGAGTATTTCATAAATATGTTTATGGATACAGATGCATCCCTAGGAGAACTACAAGCACCAGCGGAGCAAGGGTCAGATTGCCACAATACAAAAATTAGACCAGAGGAAGTTAAGGAGGCATTGAAGAAGATGGACAGGGGTCAAGCAGTCGGCCCAAACAAAATACCCATTGAGGCATAGAAATGCACTGGAGAAATGGGTGTAAGGTGGCTGACCAAATTATTCAACCAATCCTCCAAGGGAAGAAGATGCCTGATGAATGGCGGAAGAGCACATTAGTTTCCGTGTATAAGAACAAAGGCGACATTCAGAGTTGCGCCAACTATAGAGAAATCAAACTAATGAGTCGTACCCTGAAGCTCTGGGAGCGGGTCATAGAAAGAAGACTGCGACAAAGAGCAGGGGTCTTAGACAATCAATTTGAATTTATGCCATGGAGGTCGATGACAGAAGCCATCCATCTATTAAGGAGGTCGATAGAATATTACAGAGATAGACAAAAAGACCTCCATATGGTTTCCATTAATTTAGAGAAGGCATATGATAAAGTACTGAGACAGCTCCTATGGGGCGTCTTGGAGAGGAAAAGCATCCCCCAACCCTATATACAAGTCATCAAAGATATGTACGAAGACGCCCAAACCAATGTGCGTACAACGGAAGGGGATACGGACGCTTTTCTCATTACAGTTGAAGTACACCAAGGATCAGCTTTGAGTCCCTTTCTATTCATTTTTGTAATGGACAAGCTTACAAGGCACATCTAAGAGGACGTGCCTTGGTACATGCTCTTCGCGGACGACATAGTCCTAGTGGGAGAATCTAGGGAGAAGGTGAATGAGAAACTTAAACTTTGGAGGAAGGTCTTAGAATCAAAAGGTCTAAGACTCAATAGATCTAAGACTGAGTATATGGAACTCAAGTTCTGCACCTCTACCATGCCAAGCACAAAAGTTGTCAATATTGGATCAGAGTGTATACCATAGAAAACATGCTTTAAATACTTGGGTTCCGTGGTCCAACAAGACGATGAAGTAGACGCAGATATCAACAATAGGATTAAAGTGAGGTGGCATGAATGGAGGATGGCCTATGCGATACTATGCTATAGGGAGTTCCTATTAAAGATAAAAGGTAAATATTATAAGACAATTGTCAGACCAGCTATGTCTTGTAGGGCAGAGTGCTGGCCAGTTAAGTGTCAGCATACGCAAAAGCTAAAGGTAGCCGAGATGAGCATGCTGAGATGGATGTGTGGACATACAAGGAAGGACAGGATTAGAAATGACGTTATAAGAAGCAAATTAGGCGTCGCTCCAATTGAGGATAAGTTGAGAGAGAAACGTCTGAGGTGGTTTGGGCATGTTAGGAGGAGACCCATCACTGCCCCTGTCAGGAGATGCGAAGAACTCCTTATAACAAATGGGAAATGAACAAGAGGCTAGCTAAAGAAGAGTTGGGCAGAGACGATTCAACTTGACCTCATCTATCTCAACCTAAATGAGGAGATGGCACTAGAAAGAGCACAATGGAGGATTAGTATAGGTGTAACAGATATAGCAGTGTGGGAGCATCAATCACTTGTAAGCTGGTCCAAATACCAAGAGGATGCTCATATGCCTGGTTGTGACACAATTCGACAGATGTGAGAAGAGGAAGAGGCCTGCCAAAGAAGAGTTGGATGGAGACCCACCACTGCCCCTGTAAGGTGATGCGAACAACTCCATAATACAAATGGGAAGAGAAGACAAAGTCGGCCAAAGAAGAGTTCGAAGAAGACAAATAGACAAGACCCTGCCTACCCCAACCTAAATGAAGAAATGGCCCATGCATAAGAGCTCAGTCGAGGATTAGTTTAGGAGTAGTCTAGGGATAACTGATGTATCGAGTACCCATAAGATAGTCCTAGTACCATGAGGTTACTTGTACGATCGTTTGTGTATACGCAGCACTGGCGGACATTAGTTGCTTAGTGCTTCTAGGATGTATTGCCATGGGGATAGTGATGCTGCTGACATGCCCATACTCTTTCTCTCTCTCTCTCTCTCTCCCTCTCTCTCTCTCCGTCGTTGCTTATACGCTCCCGGCGCTCTACACGATCTCTCTAACTCTCTACTCTCTCTACATGCTTCTTTGCTTTTACCTTTTACCTTTTACCTTTTACATTCTGCTCTGGCTCCTGTGTCTCAATGCTTCTTTGCTCCCATGCGTCCATGCCTCAATGCGTACATGCTTACTTGCTAACTTGCTTACTTGCGTGTTTATTTGTATAGTTGTTTATATGCTTCCATGCATACTTGCCTAGCATGATATCTATATTTCACATGCTCTTCATACAGGCACTGCATATCTATAATAACTATTATAACTATCATAACAACCAAACATTAGGTTGGTGCTCCTCAGAAACAGTCTCTCGTCTGGGTCTCACTTGGATGGGGTAAGGCTACGTACATCCTACCCCTCCCAGACCCTGTGTAAGTGGGAGCCCTTGAGGCACTGGGTATGTTGATGTTGATGTTGATGTGTTGTTTATGATGACTACTCAACAAGTTGATATATGGATTAAAGATTGAAGTTGTTCATGTCTTCAGTCTTAACAGTTAAGCATGATGGTGAATCTGATCCTTTATACTACAATGGAACTCTTAAGTATAAAGATGCAGACTACTAGGTCAAGGCAATAAAAGTTAATTAAAGTAATTATATTTTAACTAAGTCTGGAGGCATTGGATTTTGTTGTTGTAGTTGTTCTATATTTTAACTAAGTCTGGAGCGTGTAGAGGCGTCAAAAGAAATTAAGTCCATTAAATTGGATCTGAATGGATCTACTGTTGGTGTATTTTTAAAATATATGTGATGAATAAAGTGTTAGAGATTGTCCCATACTTGGTTTTTTAGTATTTTCTACTTGTATGGGGTGTGTGTTGACACACGGGGCCCTTGTGTCTGTACACAATCCTACAAAACCAGAAAAATGCAACTGTGTGTCGACACACTGATCTTACAGAATTACAGTGAGTTTGGGACGTCTTCTAACCTTATTTTCTTATATATTTTTCCCTGGTTTTTTTGAAGAAGATAGATGAAAGATGTTTGCTTACAAGTATTGTGAAATATTAAAAAGGAAGTGTCACTTTATGAAGGGATGTATCCCTTCATGAAGAGACACTTGCAAAATATAAATAACCCCTTCATTATCATGTTTAGAGGGATGAGATTATGGAAAGTAATTGTAAGAAACACTTGAGTGAATAAGAAAGTGTTGTGAAAGTCTTGAAAAACGTTATTCTCATTTATCTCAATCTATCTCTCCTCTTACACATCTCCACTTCATTTTTGGTTGTTGTTGTATCCCCAAGAATATTTCGTACTCGGAAATTACCCTTAAGGAAAGTGATTACACGGCCTCGACACTTGAGATCATTTGGCTACCCAATTCCTGGTTTATTAGAAAATTCTTTAACAATCTTAAGGCTTAAATTCTTTAATTGAAATGGTTTCTTCACTTTGCATGATATGATGGCGAACCTTGTGAAATTGGAGAAAGTGATAAAGAGGGGAATGTATGTCTTCTTGGATCCTACTTGTACACAAATTGCTATGGATTAAGATATGTCCTTTTGATTCAAATATGAGTAAGAAGAATCATGAAGTTTTAAGATTAATATAAAATTTGATTAAGAAATATCAAAATCATGAAGTTCTATAATGCCCAAGAAGTAGTGGTTGATACATTGTTGTTTATGCATGAAAGTATATTTACTTGTGGGGTTGAAATTCAAAAGATAAGAACTCCTAATTTTTCATTTAGGTAGTGTTTGATGATTTCTTTTATGAATCTTTGGATCAAATGCTTACATGTCAAGATTATGGGCATGTATAAGGATCATAATAAAATGCCTTTATGCCTTTTGAGTTGCATCCAATTAATGGAAACAAGTTGTGTGAAATTGCATATACTTGATTCAGGATGAAATCATGAAATCATAAGATTCATATGAAATTGATGTGCATTCAATGATGACTGTACATGCGATATCAAAACTAAAGTTAAATAGGCATTGATTGTTTGGATCATGAATTTATGATCAAGTGCCTTGAATTAATGGTGGTTGCGAATTATGAATTTTGATCAAATGATGATTAATATCATGTTAATTTAACGAAAGAGAAAATCAAAAAAAAAGGAAGAAGAAGAACAAATAGAAGAACTGAAAAAAAAGGGAAGAAAATGAGGGGTGAAAACGATTTCTGAGGTTCGAACTCACGTGCCCCCAAAGAAGTAAACAAGTAATTAACTACATGAATAAATCATGATTATAACCACACACGTTATAAAGGTTAAAAACTGTAACTATATAAATTTCAGGAATTAACTATATTTTATTAAGGAGACTATAATTTAATACGCAACTTATGAATGTATGTTTGTTAAATTGGAATTATGGAAAATATTATTTTAGGTGGTTGTTGAAACCAAACGTTGAGCCAATTCCAAAAAGGAAAATCCTTATTGTGTGGTTGTTGAAACCAGATACCGAAACAATTCCAAAACTAATAATAATATTAAAATTGGATGCATGCTCTGTTATAAATTAGTAATATGAAGATCCATACTTTTATAAAGTTTTGATTATAAATCTTAAAAAATTATGATGGTTGAAATAAAGTATAAATTATGTATTATGTATAGTAAATTTATTATTGTATGAATTTGTAATATGAACAACAATTAGATTGAGGTTTAATACACATATGTTAATAACTATGTGGACATAAGCCTATAATAGAATATAAACGTTGGTATTTTGACACATGTTTGTTTTGACGGTAATTGATTCAATCTCCTGTACATATTGTTCATTGATGGAATTCATATTATGGCATAATGGAGTGAACAATAGCGCAATTGAAAAATCATGATCTTCCTGAGAGAGATATCTACGTTGATGACCAATCTTCATCCTTATTGTAAAGTTTACAACGAATACATATTAATGTATTTGGAGTACATAATTTGAGTAAAAGAAATTTGATCATAAAAGGCAATGTTTACATGATCATAATTATGAAAGGAGTTTGAGTATGAACATGTATATATATATATGTTGATAGAATTACAAGGCTAATGCATGTTCAATTAATATAATCAATACATGCATGTTCATATATATGAAGTACATTTTTGCATAAGCATGGATGTTAATGCAGTTATGCGTATATGCATGTTAATGGTCATGAATTAATGCAATTTTAAGTTAGAACAGGAATTGCCTTTTGTTTGCTTGGTAAATACGAAAGTGATGTGAATTTGAATGAAATTAAAATTGGTGGAACATAAAAGGTTAATATTATATGATTACTTTACATATATTGATCCCTAATGTGAACGATATAAAGATATTCAAATTAGGATTCATGATTAAGGATGATGAAAGTGGTTGTATAAAAGCACTTGGAAATGATGAGTCATAATTTCATAATTAACCGCATATCTCCGGTGGGTTTTTTCAATGTTACTTGACATAATACTTCAATGGAAACCAGCATGCATGTGAAAAGCTTTATCACCTATCTTAATTAATGCAGTTAAAGTAATGTCTACATGCATTTTAAGGGGCACGTGCATGTGACGGTTAAGTAATCCATGATTAGTTGGTGCAATAATCATGAGTCTCTTCATCAATTAAAATGAAGCGCATTTGTATAATGAATGTTAAAATACTCAAATTAAGTGATAGCTATATGCAATTGTTGTATGGTAAATAAGATTATTGTGTGATGTTATATTCACATGCTAGGATGTTGTTAGTCATCAACGTAACAAATTTAAAGAGTATATAAATAATGAGTTCTAATGACTCTTTTATTACCGACAAGTTTTGATGCACATAAATGGCAACTAAATTCATGTGACTGAATTATGGATGAATTGAACATCTTAACATATAAATGTTAATGTATGCATACGAAGTGATTTTGAGTTCTCGGTTCGCCGCCTGTCATATGCTGCTCCAGTCCATATGCTGCTCCTTCGCCGCCTGTCGTATGCTGCTCCAGTCCATTGAGAGGCCGCTCAGTTCCAGTTCACCCCTTCACCACCATCATTGTCTCCAGATCCGTGGTGATGACTTTTGCCTACACTCACCTGACCTCGGCTCGTTCTCAGTTTCGGGTGCCGCTGACTCTAGGCCCCCACCACCCGGTCCCCATCCTCTCCTTCATCTCCCTTTTCTTTCCCTTTTCTTTTTATTTTCTCTGTTTTTTCACTCCTGGGTCCCTCCCCTGATGACCCATTTTACCGAGCCAGACAAACCACCCCTGTGACAACACCTTCCCTGTGCTTGGGTCAGTTTTTCCCCGGATTTAGTCTAGTAGGGCCCAGAAGTACTGTCCCGTTGATGTGAACCACCTAACCCACCATCAGTTGGCGCTCCCAAATGATGTAATTCCTTAAGAGGCCTCAAGGCGACGCATCGTCTTCCACCCGCCAATACGGATTTTCTTTCCCCTTTTCCTGTGATGTGGGCACGGTATCCCTCCTGTCCAGTACCATCTCCTTCCTGGTACCCTGCTTGCATTGGGGGAGGGGGGGGGGGGGGAGATTTTTCTCTCCTGTCTTCCACCCTCTTTGAGGTCGTCGTTCGTTTTCTGTGAGGTGTTTCTATGTGTGTCTCTGCTCCGGCTACGTTTGCTGCCCTGCTAGTTCTGGCCTCTGCCTATTGACGTGTTGTTATCCAGGTTTTGTGTTGTTTGTGGTGCCTGTGTTTTTCCTTGTTTGCTCTGGCTTCTTTTTGTACCCACTTCCATTTACAGGGTGGCTAAGGACTCGCTAGTCAAGTTACCTATATGTACTACAGCTATGCCGATAATTATTAGAAAAAAGTGACTTTGAGTCTTCCATTGATCTTGAATCATGCATTGTAAAAATGTGAAGTAAAATATATTATGATGAAAATCATGTCTAAGGGTATATCCTTGGAAAGACTCTAGAACTTTGAAAGAGTAAAAGAGTAAAAGAGTATGAAAGGAAAAGTCCTAACGATCGGTCTTGTATATTTCTAAAGGAATGAACCAAAAATGAAATGAGTATCAAAGTTAAATACTGCTGTGTCATAAAATGTGCTCCTACGACGATATTATGAAATTTTGCAATGTTGCCTTTTGAAAGAATTAATGAATCCGAAAAGTGTATATGACTAGTTTAAAATGACAGAAGATTCGTTGTATGTATGTACGTTGATTAAATGATTGAAATTTGGTATATGAAAGTACTTCAATAGTATAATTAGAATTTGAAAAGGTTAGATGTAGCCTTTATTGTTGGATAGCTAAGTGTATATAACTAGCTATATAAGTAAAGTAACTGGCATATGGTATATAAGGTACTAGAATGACCATGAATTATGGTGTTATTTTTAATGAATACTCTTCTATTTAGAAGAATAATTGGATGCTAGTTGTATATCCGATAAGGAGAACTACACTTCCAAAGCGAGTGAATGTTACAAAGTGGTGAGGGTGTTATTTCTTGGATTTCAAGAAACAAACACGTATTATTAATTCCACGGTGAATATAGAGTTTATTGCTTTGGTTTCTACTTGTAAAGAAACAGAATGATAAAAGGATCTTGTGTTTAAGATTCCTTTGTGGCCTAAGCCAATATTGACTATTTTGATCCATTGGGATAATGAGCTATGCTTCCAAATGTATAAGAGTGAGGTGTATCACTAAAAGTCCGGACACATTAGTGTCAAAAATTATTATGCGAAATAACTCATGAAAGATTGAGTAATTACTGTGGACTTTGAAAATGTAAGTCAAAATCTAGCGGTTCTCTTACTTTAAAACATTGTTAGAGACTTGATAATAAATAGATGACGAAATGGTGTGAAACCTGTCATAATTAGTCGCCCATGATAGGCCCTCAACTCAACGCCTAGTATGACGCTAGGTCTCGGGTTCAATAAGAGAGACTTATCATCCGTGTGACTGCAAGCACTAAATGAGAATTTTCAACCCCGTATGTGTAGTGCTTGGTACCTGCATTAGAGATACTAAGAGGATGAGCTATACTCTTAATGGACCTAATTTTTAAATTCTTATTAAATGTCGCGTTGCAGGGACATGATCAATGAGGTCCACCTTAGTGAGGGTTGAAGTTTGGCCACTTCAAATGGGTGATTTTTGACTATGGGTTTGGCCTTGAAACACTCACGAAGGGTACAGGACACAAGGCCATAAATGTGTTGATCTGGGAGTTGTAGGGTGTGTACGGGGAGTACGCCTTGTGCGTGATTAGATGGTCGGTTAGTCAAATGGGTTGTATGGTTCAAAGCTCGGTCTACCATTTTCGATCCAATTAACTGTATGGTCTCTTCACTAGCTAGGGGTTCAATTGGGAGACACCCTCATTGATGCACAATAAAGCCTCCTTTAATTTGAGGAGATGTTATTAGAGAATGATGGTATTTTGAAAATGGTGGGAAAATGTTTATGTATTTTCAAAATATATGTGATGATTAAAGTGTTAGAGAGTGTCCCATACTTGGTTTTTAAGTATTTTTCTACTCGTATGGGATATATGTTGACACACAGGGCCCCGTGTATCGGTATACAATCCTAGAAAACCAGAAAAATGTAACTGTGTGTCGAACATAGATCTTACAGAATTACAGTGAGTTTGGGACGTCTTCTAAACCTTATTTTCTTATATATTTTCCCCTAGTTTTTGAAGAAGACATATGAAAGATGTTTGCTTGCAAGTATTGTGAAATATTAAAAAGGAAGTGTCACTTCATGGAGGGATGTGTCCCTTCATGAAGAGACACTTGCAAACTATAAATAACACCTTCATTAACACATTTATAGGGATGAGATTATGGAAAGTAATTGCAAGAAACACTTGAATGAATAAGAAAGTATTGTGAAAGTTTTGAAAAACATCATTCTCATTTATCTCAATCTATCTCTTGTCTTACACATCTTCACTTCATTTTTGGTTGTCATTGTATCCCCGAGGATATTTAGTACTTGAAAATAAGCATTAAGGAAAGTGATTACACGGCCTCAACATCTGAGATCATTTGGTTACCGAGTTCCTGGTTTATTGGGAAATTCTCTAACATCTACAAGTATAAAGAGTTTATTGGACAAGAAGGTAGAGACCTTCAATATTATATTAATGGCACTGGGATAATACCCGATAGGAAGGGATTGTCTTTGACGAGACCTTCTAACCAGATGCTAGTTTAAGTCCATAAGGCCACTCTTATCCATTGTATATCATTGTGATGAGGTATGGGAATGGAAATTACGATGACATTCTCTAAATGTTGGTCATGATAAGCTTACATATATGATACAACCAGACAATTTTGTTGCCAAGAGTCAGGAGTATATAGTATGCAAACCAAGGAAGTCTATTTGTAGACTTAAATAAGCATCTTATTCATTGAATAGTAGATTTGATGACGGCTAATCAAGTCCTAGGGATTTGACTTTATTGTTAGTGAACCATTGATGTACGAGTGACATGACAAGAAAGTAGAGACTTTCTAAGTATTGTATATAGGTGCCATTCTGGTCGTTAAAAATAGTATAGAATTGTTATGAACTGTTAAGGTTTAATTATCCGGTCTGTTAAAAGTGAAAGACCTAAGATGAACCAGCTATGTTCTTAGGGTTAAGCTTTTGTGAGATTTAAAGAATGGATGTTGAGTTTATTATGGGTCATTTTTTTAAAAGAGAGTTTATACATTAGACGTCAGAATTCCTATTTGTTCTTATAGTGGGAGTCATTAGATGGTGAAAAGCAAAGCAGTCTTGTATTGCATATTTTGCTATGGAAGTTGGGTGCTTGATAGCTATGAAGTTGTTGAGTAGACTAGTTGACTTAGAAGATTCTGTATAGATGAAAGCACGTCAGCAGAAGAATGAGATAGTGCCATATCAATATTGGTTAAAGTTTATAGTCAAAGAGTTGACAGATTCCTAGTGGATACTTATGCAATGTAGGGCTATCTGGGTTTAAGGACAAGTGGGAGATTGTTGGAATTGGTGTTCTAGAAACCCAATTAGTTAGTTTTAAATATTAATAAATAAAATTATTTTATTTTATTTATTTATTATCTGATTATATTTTACATGTCAAACATGCGTGTGATTGTTTTTCTAAAACGTTCCATGAGATGGACATTGTCTAAGATGACATGTTAGGTTTGTTTTAAGCGGTCAATGAGATTGAACCATAGATAGACTTAAATCAAACTAAGCGATATGTTGTCAAAATATGTTCGTAGTATGTGATAAGTTTGGACAATTTGTCGGATAAGAATATAATATAATACTTTTGATGACTTGTTTTGATAATGTGGATAGGAATCCAAGATTATTTTGTTGGTATTGTCAACAAGATTGGAACACTGAGTAGGACCATCTAAATTAGCTACTTTTTTAACTACTATTAGAAATAATTAATTCTGTAAAACGATAACTATAAATCTAAGAAACAGTCTGAACTCATGCATGGATTGTTCGTTGCTTTGATGTGCCAAATGGATTAGTCAAAGTGCGTTGACTTGTATCTTACGTACGTTTGGTAACGACATGAAATGCTGTGAAAACAGTTGTTTTACATGGAATCTATAGTCTCTAACAAGATAAAGATGTCCCCTTAGTTGATTCATAAGTATACGAACAGATTCTATAATCTTTGGCCGGAAGATTCCATATGTTTGACATTGGAATTAATACGAAAATTGTTTCTGTATTATTGAATTGTTCAATAAAGGCGAGTTGGGAACTACAGTGAGAGATGTGAGAAAAGTAATGATAGTAGTTATAGTTATTTTTGTTTTCAGATATCTACTAGAGGGGTTCATTATTGCAATAAAAGTTATTTGGGAAATTCTCGAGTGAATATATTTGATTCTAGAGTGTGGTAAAACTTATTTAGTGGAATTAAGTTTTATTAAATGGTAATCAATTATTATCATGCGATGATAATCATATTTGACCCATTTGAAGCTAAAATTAGATTGTACCTAAGGCCCATTAGCAAGCCTCAAGTTAAGCATTGTTTGAAAATATTTAAAAATGAATTCATGAGATGAATTATCTATTTATAAGATAAATAAATTTTTTTATGTTAAACAAATATTCATAAGATGAATTTATACATGTGGGTATTTAAAACAACAAAAAGAAAAGAAAAGGAGAAATTAAAATAGAAAAATTTGAACATGGCCCAGCATAGAATTGAGAAAGGGGACTACTGATTTGCGGCTTTTGCCATGGACCATTACTAGGGCGACACATGTTGCACCTGGTGTATGCCCCTAGATATCCACATGCGTGCTTTTGGGCAAATCAAGGGCCACCACGTGTCACTCCTTTTGTTTATATATATTAACGAGTTTAGTTTGAGCCATGTTAATTATATTAAAATTTTAGGTTTTGGAACCTAGCCTTTTCCCACGATGAAAACCCTAAAATTGTTTTAGGTTTAATCTAAATTATTTTTTAGTGTAATTTTTCTAAATAATTGTTTTTCAGAAATATTAAAAGGAAAAAAATTTGTTTTAAAATTTTTCCTAAAATAAATATTTTTGAGAGTCCACTCTCTCAGTGCTAGAAGAGGTCATTGCGAAGAAGACATTGAGGTGTCAAGATAATCTTTTTTCAATTTCAAATCTTCAAGTCGGAATTAGAATTCGCGCTTTAAATATGTCTAATTAAATATATGATATTTAATTTATTTTCCTTTATTTTATTTATTCTACATACTATTTCTATATATATGTTTTATGCGATGGTTTTCGTTTGTTATATTATGAACCTATTAGAGTAAGAACTAGACCTAATTAAATAGTTTAATTAGATCAGGGCTTTAGATTTAAAATTGAGAATTTTAAATTAGTTTTCCGCTGAGCACAGACCCTGTAGGATTGGGGCTCCTCAAAAACAGCCTCTGAGCAGAGTTACATCCTAAACGGGTAAGGGTGCGTATATCCCCCTCCCAGACTCCGCTTATGCGGGAACCTTTGAGGCACTGAGTTTGTTGTTGTTGTTGTTATTGTTTCCACTGCTCCCGCTCTAGTCAATTTGGGAAAAAATTTTGAAACACATTCCCAGCATATTCGACCCATAACTCCTTAGGGGTTGAAAGTTATGCCCGATTTAAGTCACATGGTCACATTACACAACCACAAACAACTGCCACATGGGTAAAATTTCTACCTCATCTTTTATAAATTTCATTTTATAAAAAATTCAAAGAATGATCATAGTTACATAGAACTCTTCAAGAACTTCATTTCGATAGATTATTTGACTCATAACTCCTTATAGATTTAAAGTTATGCCTATTTAAGTGATAAGATCAAGTTATAGAACAACCAACAACCACCACGTTGGAAAAAGCTCACCTTTTTTTTTAACCTTTTATTTTGTCAAAAACACGAAAAATCATTATGGTTACATAGAACACTTCAAGAGCTTCATTTTGATAGGTGGTTCCACTTGTAACTCCGAACGAATAGAAAGTTACGCCCATTTTGAGTTACAGGGTCCTTTATACATATTAATACTTTGACCACCACAACCATACTTTGACCACCACTACCACGAACCAAAAAAGCCCAACACTAAGAAAAACGCCCACCATGTAAAACAAACCACCGGTAAAAACCCTCACCACCAAAAAAATGCGTACCATGAATAACACCCACCATGTAAAACGCACACCACCATAGAGCACCCTCCAATGGAAAAATGCCCACCACCGGAAAAACGCCCACCTTGAATAACGCCCACCATCACACTCGTCTTCTGACATCCGACCATTGCTTTGACCTACCGTGCGAAGCAATTCCAACCACCACCGCGCCACTTCGAATTCCAATCACTGGCATTTCTCTCAAAAACCGCCGTCAGACGGTCTATATTCCTGCCATTGTCATCTTTTTCAAAAATCACCAGTGTGATGCTTCGCCTACCACCTTTGTCATCATACACAACCACCAACGAGCCTAGATCACCACATGACGCTTGATTTTCCACCACCACCGTGCGACGATCGTCGTCGCTCCTGAACCACAAACAACCACCGTGACCACTTCGATCCCAACCACTGCTGTTTGCACACGTCACCTGCACTTCCCATACAACCATAACTCCCTGTTATGTGTCAACCACCATGTTAGGATCCAAATTAGGCTCTAGATGAATACTTGTTTACATTGCAATCTCATAAGAGTTGTTTCTTGTTGTAATCAAGGAAAATCTTTAAAAATAGATGGTTAAGGGTAGTTACAAGATGTATATAAGACAATGGTTAGTTGTATTGAGCATATGAATGATAATAACAACTTTTCCCTCTTCTCTCAATTACTGTTCTCTCTGCCCTTCTTCTTCTTCTTCTTCTAAAATCTGTCTTCTTTCTCAATTATATCTCAAACTTCTAATTCCGCTTTTCGATCCTAACACGCCAGGACAGTTTCACGCACCAGCAGCCACCGCTCACCGGTTACCACCACCCTCTGTGGCTAGGTTCTCTCTCCTCTTTAAACTAGAATTTGGGTTAATTTTCATTATAATCTTAGTTCAATTCAACCCTAATTGAGTTAATTTTTATTACAATTTTAGTTTAGTTTAACCCTAATTGGGTCAATTTTTGTTACATTTTTAGTTTAATTGAACCCTAATTGAGTTAATTCTCATTACAATCTAATTCAATTGAACCCTAAGTTGATCAATTTTCACTACAATCTTAGTTCAATTCAACCTCAATTGAACTGATTTTCGTTACAATTGTAGGTTAATTAAACCCTAATTGGGTCAATTCTCATTACAATCTCAACTCAATTAAATCCTGAGTAGTTCGATTTTCACTACAATCTTAGTTTAGTTCAACCTTAATTGAACTAATTTTCGTTACAATCTTATTTTAGGTCAATCCTAATTGAATCAATTTGCATTACAATGTTAGTTCAATCCGACTATGGTTGAACCAATTTTCATTACAATCATAATTTAATTTAACCTTAATTTGTTACGATTCTCGTTCAAACTAAACCCTAATTGGGACAATTTTTGTCATAATCGTACTTCAATTCAACTCTTATTAAGCTAATTTTTTGTAATTCTTATTCAATTTTCATTATAATTCCTATCAACTCAAACTCCGATTGAATCAATTCTCACCGCATTTCTAGTTCATTGAATCTTAGTTCAATCAATAATTGCTGGAATTTAAATTTGTCCAAACCCTAATTTGTTAGTCTTTGCAACAATTTATCGAACTCCTATGGAATTGACCTTCATCATAGCTTCACTCTACAATATAACTAATCTACACTTGAGCGCACTCTCATTACGATTTCTAGTTCAACTAAACCATACCAAAATCAATTTCTTATGATAATTTCATCTTTTGAACCCTTTAACTATGAACTGCTTTGACTAAACAATGTGTGTATCATACTATTAGGTGAATAAACTAGTCATGAGTTTCATCTTCAAGAGCGACTAAGCAAATAAAAAACAAGTGAATCTGCTTACTCGCCATGTGATAAGACAAATAGTATTCTCACTCACTGATAATGGTTTCCTACTTGCTTATCATGGCCTATGGGCTATTAATTATGTCTGCTTGCCTACAGGCTCACCCAGTGTGGTAGATGATTAAGGTTTAAGGCCAACATCACCTCCCAAAATTTGGAAAAATTATATCCATTGATTGATTAACAAGTGAAAAGGCCAGTCTATATTTGCCTCCTCTTATATTAAGCAACTTAACCTACTTATTTGTAATATATCTGTCTCGTGAAGAACCATTCACCAGGTCTTTAGCCATGAGTCATTAAGTCTACAATCAGATGTAACAATTCCACTTTATACAAATCCAAATACAAAGCTGCTCAAGACAAGCACATAATTTGATATTAAGGCACAAGTACAGAATAAAAAAAGCACAGATAAGAGCTAAGTTTAGAAGCTATACATGACCTATAAAAAGGCAGCCAAAATAGCATGAATTTATTTAATCAAATAAGAACACAAGACGTCATTATCACCCATAAAATTTTTAACTTCCTGCCATGTGCCAATGTGTCCATTATTCTCCTACAAAGCGCTAGCAGAAGTTACATAATTAGAAGGACAGAATCCCACCATGTTCGACTTACTTGATAAGTTGCGCGATATTTCCATCTCTCGAAAATGGACATTGTTATATTCTATACACTTTAGGAGATATTAAATAAGCTATGAATTCGAAACAAAAACCATTTCATAAATGGTAGAGGCTAAGAGACTTTGCCTTCGTTCATGATTTCCTTTCTATGGTGGTACGTAAATCATTTTAGGGCTGGGGGACTCTGTCCGTGTTCACAACCTAGACTTCCTTATCTCGGTGATGCAAATCATTTTAGGGCTGGGGGAACTCCATCCCTATTCACAACCTAGATTTTCTTATCTTGGTGGCGTAAATCATTTTAGAGTTGGGGGACTCCATTCCCATTCATAGCCTGGATTTCCTTATCTCGGTGGGGTAAATCATTTTAAGATTGGAGGACTGCGTCACTTTTCACAGCCTAGATTTCCTTATCTTAGTGGCTAACATCATTTTAGGGATGGGGGACTCTGTCCCTATTCATAGCCAGATTTCCTTATCTTAGTGGCGTCAATCATTTTAGGGCTTGGGGACTCCGTTTCTATTCATAGCTTAAACTTCCTTATCTCGGTGGCACAAATCATTTTAGGGCTGGAGGACTCAGTCCCAATTCAGAACCTAGATTTCCTTTTCTCGGTAGTATAAATCATTTTAGGGCTGGGGGATAGATTTCCTTATCTCGATGGTGTGAATCATTTTAGGACTTAGGGACTTCACCTCAATCAGGAGTTAAATTTTATTCCTTCAAAAATTCATGAATCATTTTAGGACTGAGGAATTTCGCCTCAGCCATGAATTCGATTTTTTTTTCCTCAAAAGCATATAAGTCACTTGAGGGCTGAAGGCTTCTCCCCCAATTATATTCTAAAATATAAAACCATACTGTAACTAGGAAGTTTAGTTAATAGTCGCAAGGCAATGATCAAATTATGATTATGAAACGTAGTCACTTGTCATGACTGAGTAAAACGTTTCTAATGAAAAGATCAAACATGGACCACACCTAATACTCTACTTAAGTAGCCCATGCTTACCCATCCTCACTAAATATATGCTAACCAGACATTACTATAAGCCTATATCCTCGTAAAGAGGACATTTTTTCCTATTAACTCTAATCGCTTGCCAATTGCCATAGGCTCACTAGAGAATAACCAAGTACCATGTTTCATAAGCACACCTCTTCCCTAACGATCCCCATGCTGTTTACTCGGTCATTCACTGGATTAAACCGAAAAAGAATTACTCACCGTGTACTCCGAACACAATAATAGTTACTCCGTACGCCCTAAGTTACTACATCATTATAACCCAATTCCGTTGTGGATAAGTGTTATGTTCAATTAGAAAATAAACAATCCTCTACTACTACAAGTTAGTTGCCTACTATAGACTAATGGCAGGTGTACCATAGGGTAAAGTCTGCTAATGCTCACTTCCCTTTTTCAACAACCGAACTCCTTTGACTTAAATATCTCTTAATTTCATCATCGTTATACTCATAATCTACTGACAATCTCAACAATGTAGTAAAAATGATCCAAATCCTAACATATTAGTTGCTAGCATATTTTGAAGTGAGCAAGATAGTCAAGACATCTATCTATTACACACAAGGGAATCATCGTAGGAATATATTTACGTCTAGCCTCAGTAATCTATACAACATATCGAAATAGAATTAATCAAGCGACCATTTGACAAAAGGAATATGATAATATTTTCCCTCTCCGAATCTCTCAAGTCTTCCCCTTCTCTTAAACATTCGATGCTTAAGAAAAGATAATTAAGAATGGATGTAGGGGTATACATAGAAAATGTTTAGCACGAATTCTATGCACTATAGCTCTACAAAACCGAATTCTTTGGAAAATAAAAGATTTTGAGCTAAATCTTCATTAACTTACTTCAAGAAACTAAGCATCTACAGTCTGTCGCAACACGTAATAGATAACTTTAAGCCTTGAAAACAACTTCTGGACAATCAAAAAACATGTCCTACATGCGAATTGGCATTAAAAAATCAGAAACACTTTCTCATGTTAAGGTTGGAGACTGATGGTATTCTAAACCGCTATTCATGACTGGATTTATTGGAACCTAATGATGGTGACTTTTGGGTTGCCGGGGGTTATGAATGTAGAGGCCATAAATAAGACCTCTTGTGTTAATGTTTGGATATGGGGTTGAAAGCAAGGGACTAAAGATGCAGTCCAAATGTGTGAGGTAGAGTGTGATGGAGAAACTCTATTGTAATACCTCTGTTTTAATAGTGAAATTATGTTTCTCCCCCCTGTAGATGTAGGCTTCGGCTGAACCACGTAAATTTCGGTGTCTAATATTTTCCCCATTCCCATTTTATTCCGCATTTGCTATTTCGGTTTATGGTTCGGTGATTCTGGGTGGTCCTAACATTTGATATCGGAGAAGGTATTAGTTGTTGTGAAAAGGTCCTAACAACTGGTATCAGAGCCTCAGGTTGAACCTAAGTCGGAGAAATAGCTGTTTGAGTGGAAGGAAAAGACCGGTGGCTGGATGTACTATTCCGGAGAGAAAAAAAATAAATAAAAATGGCATGTGGGTGGTGCACGGTGGCTCGTGGAGGTGCATGGTGGCTCGTGGAGGTGCACGGTCAAACGTGGACAGCGCGTGGGAGGAGCATGGAGCACATGGGAGGCGCGTGACAGTGCATGAGGCACGTGGGTGCGCGTGGCAGTGTTTAGCCACGCGTGGTGTTGAACGAAAGAGGAAAAAGACTAGATTGGTGTACCTGGATCGTAGATTGTGGCCAGATATACAGTAACCACGTGACTCAGGGCCGAGAAAGCAAAGAGGCAGCGGCGAAGGTTCACGGTGGTGGTGGCTCGGGGAGATCTAATGGTTCTTCGTTCATGTTGTGGTTCAGATCTAGTGGGTTACTGTTCAAAACCACCCAGATTCGGTTGTTTTCGTGCTCGGTGACAGAGACCCATGGTGGTCGTCGGAAATCCGACCTCGGCATTGATGGCCTGGAAGTCGAAGAGATCGGTGGTGGTTGTCGGCGTGGGGCTTCGAGCGTGGTGGAGTTGCGCTTCTCGGGGTGGCCGGCCAGTCCGACGGTGATGTCGGTGGGGGCTGCGAGGTTGACAGTGAAGATGAAGACGACGACAGAGTGGGAGTTTAACTCTGGTGTTGGAGGTTCTGAGTGAAGAGGGCCAGTAAATCGACCGTGGTAGTGGTCACGACGGTGGCATTTCGTGGCCGAAGAGAGAAAGTCCACGGCTAGGAGACAGAGAAATCCTAGCTGTTGCTTGGTGGTGGATGACGGCAAAGGTTCGTTGGTGACCGGTGTGTTTAGCCGGCCGTGATGGCCGGTGTGTTTCATTAGCGGTGGTGCTGGCGTCGGTGCCAGTAGAGAAGACGAAGATGAAAAGCCGAGAGAGAGAGAGAGAGAGTCTGGGGAAGATGTAAGGACAGTGACAGGAGAATTTCAATAGGCACTACAATGAATTTTTTTTTTTTTTTTTTTTTTTGCTGGTCTATGATAATTTTTTGGTGGTTGGTCAAATTTAAGTTGACCAAAAAATAAATCTAATGTTTTCTCTTATTTTATAATCTATCCGTAGTTCGGTTTTATTTTTTTGGGGGTCCTGGTAGTCAACGGATTTAGATTGACTGGCTATTGCAGCGGAAAATGTGGACCAGGGTAGAAAATAAAATCAGAGCTGGCGCATGTTCATTGCGTGTGAGGGGTGAAGCATGGAGGATTACTGAAAAATACTATTTGTGATCCTCATCAGTCTCCAAGTGGGAGATTGTTAAGGTTGGAGACTGATGGTATTCTAAACCGCTATTCATGACTGGATTTATTGGAGCCTAATGATGGTGACTTTTGGGTTGCCGGGGGTTATGAATGTAGAGGCCTATAAGTAAGACCTCTTGTGTTAAGGTTTAGTAAAAACCTTCCAGAACGTGGCAATCTGAGTAAAAGATGAACAAATAACAGATCTGAGTAAAAGATGAACAAATAACAATAAGAATGGACCTGTTCAATAATCACAATAACCTATTTAATTTATGACAAGATAAAGTCTTGAACTTTCTCACAAGTAATCTAGAACTCCTTTCGTAGCCTACTCAATCTACTATCATCGAGGTAATACATAACAAAAGGTCACTAAATCCTTAAAACTAATTTGCAAACTTAAGACTTGAATAACAAGATTGATATATATTGAGAAATATTTATGCCTTGACAATTGCATCCTTAGATGCTTTTGTTATCAATCTATACATTACAAAATCACCTTCTTGCACTTGTAATATGCAGCATCACAATGCAAAACTATTGAAGGCTTGTCATTGTTAAGCAACCACATTAAGCATAAGTGCTTGTCATCCAGGTATTAGCAAAGGTTCATGTGGTTATTTATGAATCGCATTCTTTGAGTATTATTCATTTGTAAATTACATCATATGAAAACTACTAAGGACTATTCGCGTAACTGTTTACTTATAGCCACTCAACATGAGTCACACCAAGCTCATAAGTTCATAAATAAATACCATGGACATCTTTTTATTATGGTGTACTATAGGTTTCATTTATTTTATTTCTTATCTGGCATATAATTTATAGCCTTAAAAGTGTGTTATTTCCAGTAACTTTTCTTTGCTTTTATTTTGCCCTCAACATACTCATTATCAAATAGGTATATTATATTAACCTATTTGATTTTGTTTGCTACCCCAATATGCTTACCACCTTGGCTTTATGTAGGTATTTTATATGTGACACTTGGATGACCATCTGGGTACATACTTATTACCATGGTCTCTCCTAGTACAATCACCCCTCAACGGATGCAATACTCATCACCATGATCTGCCCTAGTGCAATCACCCACAATTGATGTAATACTTATCACCATGGTCCATCCTAATGTAATCACCTGTCATCACCATGGGCCCCCCGGTGCAATCACCTGCAACAGGTACAATACTTATTACCATGGTTCCTCCAGGTGCAATCACCTACAATAGGTGCAATAGTCATCACCATGGTCCACCTAAGGGTGCAACACACTCAACAACATTATCCACTTAAATTTTCGTTTAGCACATATGATTTATAGTTTAGCCATATATGATCTGCAGGTTTGAAAGATATACTAGTCCCCATGGTATAACCTTTATTTAGTTACATGACAGTTGCATCATCAACACGCTCATTGCCATCGGCCCATCGGCCCTGTATGCTATATTTTCCATTCTTGATTCTAGAACGATGAAGTATACCCACCACCTTGGCTTCATTCAGATATGTTACATACTGTTCACTTTGGCGGTAAACCAACAACACAACATACTTGACGCCTTGGTTTCTCCCAAATGCGTTACACGTATCACTCATATGTCTGCTGGGTATATTGAAACGACCACCACAAGCTTCGACCGGGCATATCTTGTTTGTCAAAATAACTTAGACTAAATGCATCACACTCGCCGCCTTATGGATGTTACTAACTAAATACCTATATTGGTTGGTCATGGTAATGATATCCTTATATGCTTATCACATTAAACCCAAGTTGCCATTTAGGCATTAACATCATGCATAGTCATCTATCCATTTGTTAGTCGACTATCAATGGCTCAATACTTGGCTATCTTTTAGCCCATTTGATTATTAGAATACTAACAACTCATTCTTGAAGATTACAATCCTTTTAAGCTTGCATATCAACAAGAATAGAGGGCCATCGAATAAAAATCAGGTATATCATGCCAACTTTATGCCTTGGCGTGTATGATTAAAAAACATATCCTTGGAACATGCTCAAATAATATTCAAGAATCCATATATACGACAATATTATAGATAATTTATTCAATCAACATTCAAGGACCTATTCGTATTAAGTAGTCAGGTACGTCAGGATCATCGCACCTATCTGAGCTAGTATCACATTCTAACAAATATTGGGAGATGTACACATCAAATTCAAAGATCCTCCATGAATATCATGTTATACTCACTCTTACAAAACATAATCAAGACACTTGCTTGCTAATAACCACATAGTCGTTCACACGAACATTTCTACCACTCTTACTAAGTCGCCACATATGCTTATAAGAATAAAGGGTCAGAATATTTTGAATAGTTTGATTCAAAACACCTTTAAAAGCTCAAATTCTTTTTACATACCTATGCAAACTACTCGGTTAAAATATATGATAGGCTAAAAGTCCTATTGAAATTCGTAATGGGGTGAATACCCTGTTAAGATTAATGATGCATTTAACACCTACTTGGGCTAAACACCTTGTTAAGGTTAATGAAGGGTCAAACATTCCTATTGAAATCCATGATGAGTTAAATGACATGCTAACATCCAATTGAATATCCTATACCTTGTTACACATCCTCTTTATGTCATATGTCCTACTAACTTATGGAAAATCCAAAATCCACGTAAATGACAACTATAAAATGCCAAAAATAGGACTCAAACGTTATACAATAGCAAGCTGGGAGTAAAACTCAGTGTCATGAACCAAGATCAATCTTGATTCATAACCTAAAAGAAAACGAGGGTAGATGAGAGTAAGAATTAAAAGAGTTGAGAATTAGAAAGAAAAGGTAGATGAAAGAGAAGAACACTCAAGATATTTTTATAGATAATCATCACATACAAGATATTCACTTATTTATACTAAAACAAGAAATAAGAAATACAATGCATTTAGACTAACTAATTAACCTGCCAAAATGCACTTGACCACCCAATTGAGCAAATAGCTAGCTAACTACCAACAACAGACTATCCCGCGCTTAAGCCATTCAAACCAACACTAAGCACTTCTGATATTTCAACCAGTAGGAATCATAACAATGTCCCCTTCTTAAGATCATTCTTGCCTCAAGAATAAAAAAAGGAGAACTAGGACTTCAAGAAGTGTAGATCCTCCCAACTAATCTTTTCAATGCCCAAATTACTCCACTGAATCAAAACTTCTTCCACCTGCTTCCCTTGCTTCTGTATACATCTGGATTCCAAGATTGCTTGAGGCTATTGAATCCTGCTACACTGAGATGAAACTTCAGGTAATTCTGCAATAGCATTTGAGCGAGGAGCCACATACTTCTTGAGCACGGATACATGGAAAATTAGATGAATTGCTGCTTTAAGGGGCAATTCCAGCTTACAAGCTGCCTTCCCTATCTTCTCTACTACCTTGTATGGGCCAAAAAATCGAGTATTGAGCTTGATATTCTTGCTTACAGCAACTGATGTCTGCCTGTAAGGCTGTAATTTCAAGAATACATAATCACCAACTGAAAAATTCTTGTTAGTCCGGTTCCTGTTAGTACAAAAAACCTTCATCCGGGACTGAGCAACCTAGAGATTGTCCCTGAGCTGCTGTTCCAAACTCCTCCTTTGCTCTAGCAACTCATTCACCTCAGTGACATATGATATGGCTCCTTGTATCAACGGTGGTATTGGGGGATCATACCTATACAAGGTTTAAATGGAGGAACTTTTAAAGCTAAGTGAAAATGAGTGTTATACCAAAATTCCGTAAGGGATAACCATCTATTGTAATCCTTTGGATGCGTAAAGGTCATGCTCCTTAAATATTGTTCAAGGCACTGATTAACTCTTTCAGTCTGACCATCCATTTGAGGATGATATGCTAAACTCAATGCCAATGCAGATCCAAGCAAAGCAAACAATTCCCGCCAAAAGTTATCGATGAATAATCTATCTTGACTAGACACTATGGTTTGTGGCAGCCCATGGAGTCTGTAAATCTGATGCATGAAGAGTCGAGCCAACCTCTCAGCAGATATAGGATGATTAACAGATACAAATGTGCAAACTTGGTGAATCTATCATCCACAACCCAAATCACTTCCTTTCCTTCAAAACATTGGAAGGCCCTCAATAAAATCCATGCTGATATACTGCCACACTCTCTCAGGAATGGATAAGGGTTGCAACAACCCTTGATAAGGCGTGTGATCACTCTTGGTTCTTTGACAGACCACACATTGCTGCACCAAAATCATAACTTCCTTCTTCATCCCAGTCCATTGGAAATACTGCTTCAACCTCTGGTAAGTGCCTTCTGTTTCAGAATGCCCTCCCCAGGCTGAGCTAGGAGAGGCTTCAATAATTTGTTTCCTCAATTCAATGCCACTTCCCACATAAATCTTGTCCTTGGTCTTGATTACACCATCTATGACAACAATTTCTGGATCTAAGTTCTGATTGCCCTGAATACAATGTAAAGTAATACAATCTTCATCAAACTTATCTCCTTCATAAGACTTAGTAACTTCATTCATCCAAGTTGGAACTACTTTAGAGATTACAGCGCATCCAGCCACTTCTGAATCTTCAAATCTTATCGAAAGAGCATCAACTGCCTGATTGTCCCTTCCCTTTCTGTATTCAGTTGTGTAATGCAGACCTAGCATCTTCATGAGTCCCTTTCTCTGAACTCTGGTAGTGATCTGTTGCTCCAACAAATATTTCAGACTTTGATGATCAGTCCTAATTATGAAGCGATGCCCCTCCAAACAATGCCTCTATCTTTGAACGGCCATAAATATTGCAATGTATTCTTTCTTATAAGTAGACAAAGCTTGATTCTTAGGGCTCAAAGCGTGAATTAGGAAGGCTAAGGGTCTGCCGTTCTATGATAGTACTGCTCCAATCCCTGTCTTGCAAGCATCAGTCTCCAAGACAAAAGGCAAGGTGAAATCTGGCATGACTAACACTGGAGCAGTTGTCATTGTAGTCTTCAATCATTCAAATGCTTCTTCAGCCTCCTTATTCAAGTGAAATGCATCTTTCTTCAGCAATCAATCAAAGGCTTGGCAATGATTCCATATCCAGCAATGAACTTGCGATAGTAACCTATTAAACCAAGAAATCCCCTCAATTGTTTGAGAGTTTTGGGCACTGACCACTCTGTCATCACTTGGATCTTGCTACGATCAGTAGCAACCCCTTCCACTGAGATCAAATGCCCTCAGTACTCCACTTGAGTCTTAGCAAAAGCACATTTGGAGAGCTTGGCATAAAGCTCATGTTGTCTCATTGTTTGAAATACCAGCTCCAAATGTTCCAGATGGCTTTCCAGTTATGGACTATACACTAAGATATCATCGAAGAACACTAGAACAAACTTCCTCAAGAAGGGCTTGAACACCTAATTCATCAAAGCCTGAAAGGTAGCTGGAGCATTTGACAGACCAAAAGGCATTACTACAAACTCATAATGCCCATTATTTGTTCTGAAGGCTGTCTAGTGAACCTCAAACTCCTGCACCTAATTTGATGGTAGCCCCGCCGAAGATCCAACTTAGAAAAGTACTTAGACCCAAACAGCTCATCCAACAAATCATTAATGATTGATATTGGAAATTTATCCTTGCCAGTCCGATCATTCAATTGGCGATAATCAATGCACATTCATGAGGTACCATCCTTCTTTCTGACTAGTATAATAGGCGAAGCAAAGGGGCTATGACTATGCCTGATGAAGTTCGACTTCAGTAGTTCATCCACTTGCCTCTGTATCTCACTCTTTTGTGAGTGAGTTGTAAGGCCGCAACTTCACTAGATTAGATCCTATGTTTAACGGAATTGCATGATCCAAAGCTCTTTTAGAGGCAATTTCTTAGGCTGTTCAAATAATTCCTGATATTTCAAAAGCAATGAAGACAGGAGAGGGTTAACTACCTCATGTTGTCCTTCTTCAAAAGCACTGATGAAATGGAGTTGTCCGATCCAATGACAACTCCCCTTCTTAATCACATCTTGTAACTGCTTCCCACTCATCATCTACAATTGAGCTTGCTCCTTGCACTCGAATCTGCTGCCCATCCCTATCAAATGATATAGTTAGTTGAGCAAAATCAAAGAGTAAAGGGCTGATTGTTTTCATCCAATCAATACCTAAAACCATGTCACATCCACCCAACTTAAGCACTCTGAAATCATATTCAAAACCATGGCCCTGCATCATCCACTTGAAATTTCAGCACTTAGTCTGTGCTAAGATTGAATTGCCATCTACCACGGTGACAGTTAAAGGGGTGGTTCTAATCAACTCATGCCCCACCATTCTCACCACTATAGGATCTATGAAGCTGTGCATGCTTCCATTGTCAATGAGAATCAGCAAGTATCTATGTCCAATCTCTCCTCTGATGCCAATGGTATTATGTGAACCATTACCAGATAAGACCTGCACAGAAATTTCAACCTCATCATCATCCAATTCCTCTCTTTCACCACCACTTTCTTCTCCAACTTCCTGCACTCCTCCCGCTTTAGGAAGTCCTTCAATCTCATCAAATTCCACTGGATCAGAACCAGAAGCACATATCAAATACTTTGGATCACATTTGTGACCAAAGAAGTAACGCTGATTACATTTAAAACACAGTTTCTGTAACCTCTTCTCTTCAATACGCAAAGCCTTATTCCCTAACTGAGAGCATTTGGAAGTAGTGATTCCAATTGGTACACTCTTTGCTCTTAGGACATCAGCACTTGCCAAAACTGTGCCTTCCACCTGCCTTGCTTTTGAATAAGCCCGGGGCAGTGTTGTTGGATCAAAAGCCTTAACCAAATTCTTGATCTTTAGCTTAAGTCCACTAATAAAACTTGAAACATAATAGTCTTCAAGAGCTTCTAGATAAATGGTCAACATTTTAGCTCGCAAGCTTTTGAATCTAGACATATACTCTTTCACAGTTGTCACTTGTGTGACCTTGTTGAAG
The DNA here is from genome assembly GCA_018398585.1 of Simmondsia chinensis. NCBI lineage: Eukaryota > Viridiplantae > Streptophyta > Magnoliopsida > Caryophyllales > Simmondsiaceae > Simmondsia > Simmondsia chinensis. The sequence continues at coordinate 36,572,767 of JAGTTD010000001.1, forward strand.
TTATCAACCACATCACTCACATCTTTGTCTCCAAACCTCTCACAAAGTTCTTTCCCAAATTCAATCCAAGTAATCAAAGGATTACTGCGTATCAAACTATAATATCAAAGTTCCAATTCACCAAGCAAATATACGGAAGCCAGCTCCACTTTTTTCATCTCAGCAATGTTGTAGAATCGAAAGTGCCTTTCACATTTTCCCAACCAAGACTGAGGCATGGTGCCATCAAAAGGTTCAAGCTCCACTCTAGGATGTCTAACAGCATTATTCCTAGCAATTGATGAACTATCTCCACTATCATTCGGTCCTGTATGAGGAGGAGCAAGCGGTACAACAGAAGGAACAGGATCAGGAGGTCTGATCGTTTGGTTAGTCCTGAAATGCTGAGTAGTAGGGAGAAGGATGCTCTCTCCATCATGTGTGTTCTACCTTTGTACCTGTTGTTGCAAGCCAATCAACTGCTGCGCCTGTGTGTCAAATTTCTGAGATTGTGCATCAAATCTCTGATCCATGTCTCGCCTCATTGACAACAGGAGTTCTTGCATTTGTATCCACCTCTACTCAGCCCGATCTTCCTGATTTCCACCTGAATCTAACCCAACAATAGCATCAAAGTAGGTAGCTAGATTACTGGCGGCATTAGCAGCATTACAGGCAGCTCCAGCTCGTGTAGTGACACCTCCTACCATTGCAGCTATCTTTCTTTGACTGGCCAAATTGTGATTAGTTTAGCAGTTATCGAATCAATCTAATTACAAAGGAACAATGTCAATCCGATCAAGAACAATGACCCAATCAAGAGCTCTGATACCACTTGTTATGAATCAAGATCAATCTTGATTCATAACCTAGGAGAAAAGAGCTTAGATGAGAGTAAGAATTGAAAGAGTTGAGAATTAGAGAGAAAAGGTAGATGAGAGAGAAGAACACTCATGATATTTTCATAGATGATCATAACATACAAGATATTCACTTATTTATACTAAAACAAGAAACAAGAAATACAATGCATTTAGACTAACTAATTAACCGACTCAAACCCCTACAGCCGCCAAAATGGACTTGACCACCCAATTGTGCAAACAGCTAGCAAACTACCAACAATAGACTTTTCCGTGCTTAAGCCATTCAAACCAATACTAAGCACTTCTGATATTTCAACCAGTAAGAATCATAACACTCGGCTTGTACTATAATCCATGAGCGAACTTGGAATGACCGAAGTTCACCCAACAAAGTAGGGGGACTAGTATGTTTATAATATAATCGAGCAGCTTGCTATTGTAGATAGACGAATAAGTTATACAAGTAACTACTATATAAAATCGGATAACGATAAAACTAAGGATTGCAGGTTATACTTATTTTGAGTTACACGCCAAGTATTTACACACCCAGTACTTTCAAGCCTGGTGTTTTAAGTATAATGAGTAGGTAATTACTATGTCAAAGTTGAGTACTAATAAAGTAGAATTAAATTAGAAAATCGAATCTGAAGAGCCAAATAAACCGATTATCACCACCTCCTCCCCCTCATGTGTCAAAAAGGGGAGGGTGGTGAAGAAGAATAAAAGGGGTAGGGATGAAGGGCAATGGTCATCCCTTTCCCTTATGTCTCCTCCTTCAACTTCACTTCTCCGGAGCAATATTGGCTCGAGTTATTGAGCTAAGTGCTTTATTAGCTTATTCGTCCTACTAGCCCTTTCTAACATATTATCTTAGGGCATCAACTGAATATTTTGATGATTCTATTAATTTGTTAACTTTTTATTATTATGTTTATTTACTATATGCTTTTATTATTATTTTATAGGATTCATATTGACTTAAGCGTCGGAGGGGTCGCCCATGGGTTACCCGACTAGTTTCCAACCATTTGTTTGGTTTTGTAGGAAATATCAAGTCGTGCGTGCTTGAGTTCAACTTATCCTATTGAACCCTACCTCAAACCTAACTCAAATATGATGAATAATCACACTAATCAAATTCATCGTAAACACCCACATATGAGCCCCCTGAGGGTCAGGAGGGGGATAGAGGCAAGAATAGTGATTTGGGATCCAATGGTCCTTCCAAATATTAATGAGTTTTCCATTATTGAAATTCCATCGAAGGCCCTTTTTAAGAAAGTCCCTACCCTCCACAATACTTCTCCATCTTCACAATGCCCGAGACCTAGTAGAAGCATTAAGGACTCACCATACGGAAAGTAAAGACCCTTTAAACTAGACACAAAATGCCCCTGGGTTTTCAAGAACTCTCCATGCTTGATTAGCAAGTAGGGTAATACTCATCCCCTCCCCATCCCTAAAACCCATTTCCCTAAGGTCTTTAGGTTTAGAAATCGACTTCCAACTAACCCAATGAATAGCTCGACGGTAATCCGTAACCCATTTGCACCAAAACTTGGCAATTAAAGCATTTAAACAATGAACCGAAGAGGGGATTTAAAGCATTTAAAGATGTATTAAGGGACAGCAGAAAGCACAACCTTAATAAGAATTTTTTTTGTCTCGCATGAGACAAGTAAGACGCTTTCTAACCCTTAACCTTATGCCTCAATTGATCAAATATATATTCCAGGGCCGACTTTTTATTCCTACCCCCTTATAATTGAATCCCAAGATGCGTATCAGACTCATCAAGCAAGGACACATTCAACTGTTGCCCACATAAATCACGTAACTCAGGAGGAGTATTGGCAGAGAAAATTACATTAGATTTTTCAAAATTAACACTTTGACCTGATGCTAAACAAAAACTTTGGATGACCCCATTAAGGACATGTAAGATATCCACACTAGCCTCATAAAGCAGTAGATAATTATCCCCGAAAAACAAGTAACTCAACGAAGGGACATGACCATTAATGCAATACAGTTTCTACAACCCTTTTTCTATGGACTCAAAGATATTACGAGATAGAACCCCCGTCGCTAAAATGAAAAGAAAGGGAGATTGAGGATCCCCTTGACAAAGCCCCCTAGAGTTCTTAATTGGACGCATTAGTACCCCATTGACCATAGGACTAACATGAACATACAACACACACTCCATGACGACTTAAGTCCTCTTTTAGTCACCAAAGCAAAATTTTGGAAGATTTAGGCATTAAACTCCTAATAAAAGCCTATTTTAGTCATCCAAGTTATTTAAAATCAACAAATTGGCCAACCAAGTTAAAATTTGAAAGACTTAGGGCCTGTTTGAGATTGCTATGAAAAAACCACTTATTTCAAAAGCACTTTTCTATAAAAGCACTTGTATAAAAAGCGTTGTTTTGAGGAAGCAGTTTATGTTTGGCTCAACCAGTCATAAACACTTATTTTATTAAATGGTGTATTATTATGTTGTGTTGGTGTTTTTGAAGTCATTAAAGGTGTATGATTAATCATAAACCATGTATGATTGGTTTAAATGGTGTATTATCATGTTATGTTGGTGTATTTCAAGTTATTAATGGTGTATGATTAATCATACACCGTGTATAATTGGTTCAAATGGTGTTAAATCAATCTCTGTTGGTGTTTTCCAAGTCATTAATGGTGTATGATCAATCATACACCGTGTATGATTGGTTTTAATAGTGTGAAATCAACTTGTATAGATGTGTTTCATGTAATTAGTGGTGTATGATCAATTATACACCGTGTATGATAGGTTTGAATGGTGCAAAATCATCTTGTCTAGGTGTGTTTCAAGTAATTAGTGGTGTATGATTAATCATACACCGTGTACGATAGGTTTTAATGGTGCAAAATCAACTTGTATAGGTGTGTTTCAAGTAATTAGTGGTGTATGATAAATCATACACCATGTATGATAGGTTTTAATGGTGTGAAATCAACTTGTATAGGTGTGTTTCAATAATTAGTGGTGTATATGATCAATCATACACTGTGTATGATTGGTTTTAATGGTGTGAAATCAACTTGTATAGGTGTGTTTCAAGTCACTAATGGTGTATAATCAATCATACACCTGTATGATAGGTTTTAATGGTGTAAAATCATCTTGTCTTGGTGTGTTTCAAGTAATTAGTGGTGTATGATAGGCTTTAATCGTGTAAAATCAACTTATATAGGTGTATTTCAAGTAATTAGTGGGGTATGATTAGTCATACACTGTGTATGATTGGTTTGAATGGTGTAAAAATCAACTTGTATAGGTATGTTTCAAGTAATTAGTGGTGTATGATCAATCATACATTGTGTATGATAGGTTTCAATGGTGTGAGATCATTTTGTGTTGGTGTGTTTTAAGTAAATTAGTGGTGTATGATCAATCATACACCATGTATGATTGGTTTTAATGGTGTGAAATTAATTTGTATAAGAGTGTTTCATGTAATTAGTGGTGTATGATCAATCATACACCATGTATGATAGGTTTTAATGGTGTAAAATCATCTTGCCTAGGTGTGTTTCAAGTAATTAGTGGTGTATATGATAGGTTTTAATTGTGTAAAATCAACTTGTATAGGTGTGTTTCAAGTAATTAGTGGCATATGATCAATCATACATCGTGTACGATAGGTTTTAATGGCGTGAAATGAAGTTGTATAGGTGTGTTCCAAGTAACTAGTGGTATAAGATCAATCATACACCATGTATGATAGGTTTTAATGGTGTGAGATCATTTTGTGTTGGTGTGTTTTAAGTAATTAGTGGTGTACGATTATCATTGGTTTTAATGGTGTGAAATTAACTTGTATAGGTGTGTTTCATGTAATTAGTGGTGTATGATCAATCATACACAATGTATGATAGGTTTTAATGGTGTAAAATCATCTTTTCTTGGTGTGTTTCAAGTATTTAGTGGTGTATGATTGGTTTTAATGGTGTAAAATCAACTTGTATAGGTGTGTTTCAAGTAATAAGTGGTGTATGATCAATCCTATACCATGTATGATAGGTTTTAATGGTGTGAAATGAACTTGTATAGGTGTGTTTCAAGTAATTAGTGGTATATGGTCAATCATATACCGTGTATGATTGGTTTTAACGGTGTGAAATCAACTTGTATAGGTATGTTTCAAGTAATTAGAAGTATACGATCAATCATACACCGTGTATGATAGGTTTTAATGGTGTAAAATCATCTTTTCTAGGTGTGTTTCAAGTAATTAATGGTGTATGATAGGTTATAATGGTGTAAAATCAACTTGTATACGTGTGCTTCAGGTAAGTAGTGGTGCATGATCAATTATACACAGAGTATGAAAGGTTTTTAATAGTGTGAAATCAACTTATATAGATGTGTTTCAAGTAATTAGTGGTGCATGCTCAATCATACACTGTGTATGATTAGTTTTAATGGTGTAAAATCAACTTGTATAGGTGTGTTTCAAGTAATTAGTGGTGTATGATCAATCATACACTGTGTGTGATAGGTTTTAATGGTGCACAATCATCTTGTCTAGGTGTGTTTCAAATAATTCGTGGTGTATGATTCATCTTATACCTTGTATGATAGGTTTTAATGGTGTAAAATCAACTTGTATAGGTGTGTTTCAAGTAATTAGTGGTGTATGATCAATCATATACCATGTATGTGTTATGATTCCTTTACTTTTGGTTGTAATTGGTCTTGAATTGCTTGTAATGTTTTAGAATTGAATTGATTTGGTGTTGTATCTGAAGGTTAGTTGGCAGGCCATATTTTGGCGCCAAGTCGGTTAGGATCAATTTGATTCAAATCTGGCGGCTAGGTGTTTTGGCGCCAGAAGTGGTTATGTTCGGTATTAGCTAGGAGTCTTGGTTCAATGTATTGGATCAAATATAAGTAGGCTCAAGTCATGTAAATTGATCATTCAATCAATAAAATTCTGATTTCCTTTTGGATAATCTCTCCCTAATTCTCATCAATTTCACTAATTTCTCATCCCTTTCAATTCTCTTCTCACCTTATCAATCTCTTTCACAAGGTTAGCTATCAATCTAGGTTTGGTAGTTAACAATGGGTATCAGAGCTGGTTCAAGTTGTCTATTGCTTGAACTGAGCTGGCAAAGTCAAAGAAACACAATCAAAGTATGGCTGATGGAGTAAGAACACGATCGGGAGTTGGAGGTGGAAATGTAACTTCAGTTGTTTAACCAGATGTTTCAAATGCTGTTGTTGCTGGTTCGAACACTTCAAAAAAGTATGTTACTACTGATCAGATGAATGAATTGTATGATCATATTACTAATTCACAGAAGCAATCTGAAGAACACATGTTCTCAAGATTGCAGCAACTGCTGTTGGAAAATCATCAAAGAAATGATGATTGATTGTCGAAATTGGAGGATAGGCTGGAGAAATTGCAAGATCAGATCAAGAAGCAAGGAGAATCATCGGTTAATGCGATTCTTAGACCTGCAAGTCAGCTCATTCCTCCAGCTGTAGTAGTTCAATCGCAAGTTCATCAAGACAGGAATGAGAGTTTGGATAGGAATCGCGATAAATCTCCTATGTTACAAGCAGAAGCTGGACCTTCAGTTCATATCAAATCAATTAATGATCGACCTCCCGTAGTTAAGGTTGCTACAAGAGCTCAAGATCGAACCACAGAACAAGGCCATTCCAGGTTGTTTGGGTAGTGTTCAGGTCTGCATTCCAGACCCCCTGATTCTGTTGTACATCGCAGGAACTCATCCAATGACTTAGAACAACAAGATAGGCCACCTGATCTTCATCAGCAGCAAAGATCATTGAGTATTGATGCTACATCTGGTGGTAGAAGCAACACTCATAGACAGCCAAGGTTACAAATCGAGCCGTTTGATGGAAAACAGCCTGAGTCATGGTTGAGGAGGTGTGAACGGTATTTTCATTTCTATAACATCAATGAAGCTGAAAAAGTGGAATAGCAGCTGTGCATCTTTATGGAGACCATGAGGTTTGGTCCTATAGTGTATTGAAGAGCAATCCTAATCTTTCTTGGGGCCAATTCGTGGAAGAGTTATGCGAGAGGTATGGAGAAGAGGATACAAGTGATGTTGTTGACAGCTTTAATAAAGTTTATCAAACCTCTTCCGTGAAGGAATACATGATCAGGTTTGAGAATTTGCGTGCTAACATGATAGCCATTAATCCACATTCTACCAAAGCATATTATGTCTCAAGCTTTATTAGTGGATTAAAGCCAAGAATCAAGAACTTGGTTAAGGCCATTGGACCAAAGACACTCTCCAAAGCCTATAGTAAGGCTAAATTGATTGAAGCTACACTTGTATCTTCAAGTGACAAAAGTAAATTCAAGAACAACATTTATAAAACTCATCATAGAGACTCATCAGGCATCAAGGCTGGCCGTGCAGTGGACAAGAGGTCTGCAAGGTTATGTTATAAATGTAATCAGCCATATCAACCCGAACATAGGTGCAATCCAAAATTCTTGATGTCTGCAAGGGGATCTCGAATTGAAGCTGAATCTGAGGCCGACAGTTTAGGGTCTGAAGAGGACAATTCTGAGCATGGTTCACACGATGAGTTGTTTAAAGATGAGGTTGAGATTTCTATGAAAGCATTGACCGGGAATGGAGCTCACAACACCATACACATTGGTGGGAAGGCTGGAAAAACTTCCATTACCATTCTTGTGGATAGTGGAAGCACTCATAGCTTAGTTGATCCCAAACTGGTGAAGAAGGTGAAGCATGAGGTCATCAAAACCCATCCATTAGCTGTGATGGTAGCTGATGGAAATTCCATTACTACTCAAAACAAGTGCCAAGCATTCCATTAGTCGATGCAAGACCATTAATTCTCCTTTGATTTCAGAGTTCTTCCATTGGGAGGCTGTGATATGGTGCTCGAGGTAGATTGGATGAGGTCATTTAACCCGGTGCTGTTTGATTTTGATAAAATGACAGTATCTTTCGAAGTTCATGGCACTACGGTCACACTACAAGGAATTTCTGATCAAGCACAGCTGCGGTTGATCAATGGCAAGCATTTACATGGTGGATTCAAGAAGAATGCAATCCAATGGCTTGGACAATTATTTGTCATTTCACCTGCTCAAATTCAGCCAGTCATTCAGCCTGAAGTTCATGCTTTGCTTCAAGAGTTTGAGGATATTTTTGAGCAGCCAAAGAGCTTTCCTCCTCAAAGAAGTGTGGATCATGCCATACCACTTCGAGCCAATTCTAATCCAGTGAAGATCAGGCCTTACCGATATCCTCATGCTCAAAAATCAGAGATTGAGAAGTAAGTTGATGAGTTGCTTCAAATGAGCGTCATTAGACCAAGCCATAGTCCTTTTGCCTCACCCGTGATTCTTGTGAATAAGAAGGATGGCATGGCTAGAATGTGCATTGATTATCGTCAATTGAACTCTTTGACAGTGAGAGATAAGTTTCCTATCCCCGTTATAGATGATTTGCTTGATGAGTTATATGGAGCACATTTCTTCTCTAAGCTTGATTTGAGACAGGAATATCATCAAATCAGAGTTCTTGAACCGGATATATATAAGACTGCCTTTCAGACTCACCATGGGCACTTTGAGTTTGTGGTTGTGCCTTTTGGTCTAACAAATGCTCCGGCCACATCCCAGGCAGCTATGAATGACATTTTCAAACCGTATTTGAGGAGATCAGTGTTGGTCTTCTTCGATGATATATTGATTTATAGTTCTTCCTTTGAGGATCATCTCATTCACCTTAGAGAAGTATTTGTTGTGATGCGGCAGCACAGATTCTTTGCTAAGCTGCCAAAATGTTCTTTTGCTCAGTCCAAGCTTGAGTATTTGGGCCATGTAATTTCTCATGAAGGAGTCTCTACCGATACTTCCAAGGTGCAAGCAATGCAAGAGTGGCCCATTCCAATGACTTTGAAGCAATTGAGGGGATTCTTGGGATTGACCGGATATTATAGGAAGTTCATTAAAGGTTATGGGTCCATTGCAAAGCCTTTAACTGAGCTTCTAAAGAAGGATGCATTCAAGTGGACAGAAAAGTCGCAAGCAGCTTTTGATGCTCTTAAGTCAGCTATGTGTGTGGCTCCGATATTAGATATGCCAAATTTTGCTGAGGATTTCATCTTGGAAACAGATGCGAGTGGGTCTGGTTGTAGGGCTGTTCTCTCTCAACATGGAAGACCTATTGCTTATTTGAGTCAAGCACTTAGTCCCAAGCATCAAGCCATGTCCACTTATGAGAAGGAGTACTTAGCTATTCTCCTAGCAATTGAGAAATGGAGGCACTACTTGGATGGTCATAGGTTCATCATTCGAACAGACCATCAAAGTCTTAAGCACCTCTTGGAGCAAAAGATAGTGACAAGAATTCAAAAGAAGGGGTTAATGAAGTTGCTAGGACTTGATTATGCAATCGAGTATAGAAGAGGGAAAGAAAATCTAGCTGCAGATGCTTTAACAAGGAGGTTTGAGGACCATGAGCAGGGTTCTTGTGGTGCAATGTCTGTTGTTTTGCCAACTTGGATGGATGAAGTTTACAAGTCTTATGAAGGGGACTCCTTTGCTCAAGAGTGTGTGGCTGCAGCTTGGGGTAAAAATGCAGATGCAGTTGACAGCAAAGCTGAAATATCTGTGCAGAAGGGTATCATCCGGGTGCAGAGTAAGCTGTACATAGGCTCCTCGACTGATTTGAGAGATCAGATTGTGAAAGCTTCTCATGATTCAACTTGGGGTGGTCATTCCGGGGTTGAAGGTACCTATCAAAGAGTTAGTGCACACTTCAGTTGGTGCGGTATGAAGAAGGCAGTGACAGAATTTGTCAGGTCTTGTGAGGTTTGCTAACAAACCAAATTGGGGGATCATAGATACCAAGGACTCTTACAGCCACTTCCCATTCTGGAGGGAGCTTGGATCAACATAAGCATGGATTTTATAGAAGGACTTCCCAAGTTCGATGACAGGGAAGTAATTTGGGTAGTGGTGGATCGCTTCACAAAATATAGCCATTTTATTTCACTTATTCGGCCAGTTACAGCTAAGAGATTGGCTAAGAGTTTTTCTAGACAACATATATAAGTTACATGGGTTGCCTCAATCCATTGTTTCTGATTGGGACTAGATCTTTACAAGTATTTTTTGGAGGGAGTTGTTCAAGTTGTTGGGTACTACATTGGCACTTAGTTCATCTTATCATCCCCAAACAGATGGACAAACCGAGCGTGTTAACCAATGTATTGAGCAGTACCTTTAGAGTATGGTTTTTTCACGGCCTAAAGTGTGGAACCAATGGCTCTCTTTAGCTGAATATTGGTTCAACACTCATGTTCATGCATCTATTGGCACTTCTCCTTTCCAAGCTTTATATGGGTATGCTCCTCCTTCCCCATTTATGTTGCAGCAGCCTGGGACATCTGATTCTGCAGCAGGGGACTACATTCAGCAGAGGAAGTAGATGATGCAGGTCCTTAAAGATAATCTTCATCAAGCTCGAGCAAGAATGAAATTTTATGCTGATAAAAAGAGGGTAGACAAAAATTATGAGGTTGGAGACATGGTCTACCTCAAATTACAACCTTATAGATAGTCTTCTTTGGCTGTCAGGAAGAATGTCAAGCTAAGTGCTTGTTTCTTTGGCCCATACAAAATTTTGGAGAAGATCGGCAAAGTTGCACACAAACTTGACTTACCTCCTCATTCATACATTCACCCGGTGTTCCATGTATCATTACTTAAAAAGCAGGCGAAAAATGGAGTTAAAAGCTCACGGTCTCCACCAGAAGTTGGAGCAAATGGTGCGTTGCTGCTTGGGCCAGTTGCTGTCAGGAGGTAGAAGATGATTGAAGGCGCAGAGGGAGCTTTCCAGCAGATATTGGTGTAGTGGAAGAATCTGGATAAGGACTTTGCTACATGGGAGAATCTCACATTCTTGAAGAGCCAATTCCCTAGTTTTTTTCTCCTTGAGGTCAAGGAGCTTCTCAAGGAGGAGGGAATGTCATGATTCCTTTACTTTTGGTTGTAATTGGTCTTGAATTGATTGTAATGTTTTAGAATTGATTTGGTGTTGTATCTGAAGGTTAGTTGGCAGGCCATATTTGGGAGACCAGTCGATTAGGGTCAATTTGAGTCAAACCTGGCGGCTAGGTGTTTTGGCACCAGAAGTGGTTATGTTCGGTATTAGCTAGGAGTCTTGGTTCAATGTATTGGATCAAATATAAGTAGGCTCAAGTCATGTAAATTGATCATTCAATCAATAAAATCTTGATTTCCTTTTGGATAATCTCTCCCTAATTCTCATCTATTTCTCTAATTTCTCATTCCCTTCAATTCTCTTCTCACCTTATCAATCTCTTTCACAAGGTTAGCTATCAATCTAGGTTTGGTAGTTAACAGTATGATAGGTTTTAATGGTGTAAAATAAACTTTTATAGGCGTGTTTCAAGTAATTAGTGGTGTATGATCAATCATACACTGTGTATAATAGGTTTTAATGGTGTGAAATCAACTTGTATAGGTGTGTTTCAAGTAATTAGTGGTGTATGATCAATCTTACACCATGTATGTTTCAAGTAATTAGTGGTGTATGATCAATCTTACACCATGTATGATAGGTTTAAATGGTGTAAAATCAACTTTTATAGGTGTGTTTCAAGTAATTAGTGGTGTATGATAGGTTTTAACGGTGTGAGATCATTTTGTGTTGGTGTCTTTCAAGTAATTAGTGGTGTATGATCAATCATACACCGTGTATGATTGGTTTTAATGGCATGAAGTCAACTTGTATAGGTGTGTTTCATGTAACTAGTGGTGTATGATCAATCATACACCGTGTATCATAGGTTTAAATGGTGTAAATCATCTTATCTAGGTGTGTTTCAAGTAATTTGTGGTGTATGATTAATCATACACCATGTATGATAGGTTTTAATGGTGTGTATTCATATTGTGTTGGTGTTTTTTAAGTCACTATTGGTGTATGATCAATCATACACCGTGTATGATTGGTTTAAATGGTGTGAAATCAACTTGTCTAGATGTGATTCAAGTAATTAGTGATGTATGATCAATCATACACTGTGTATGATTGGTTTTAATGCTGTAAAATCAACCTATTTTAGTGTCTTTCAAGTCATTAGTGGTGTATGATCAATCATACACCGTGTATGATGGGTTTAAAGGGTGTAAAATCAACCTGTTTTAGTGTCTTTCAAGTCATTAGTGATGTATGATCAATCATACACCATGTATGATGGGTTTAAAGGGTGTAAAATCAACTTGTTTTAGTGTGTTTTAAGTATATAGTAATGTATGATCAATCATACACCGTGTATGATTGGTTTTAATGGTGTAAAATCAACTTGTTTTAGTGTCCTTCAAGTCATTAGTAGTGTATGATCAATCATACACCGTGTATGATTGGTTTTAAGGGTGTAAAATCAACTTGTTTACTGTCTTTTAAGTCATTAGTGGTGTATGATCAATTATACACCGTGTATGATAGGTTTTAAGGGTGTAAAATCAACTTTCTTTAGTATCTTTTAAGTCATTAGTGGTGTATAATCAATCATACACCGTGTATGAATGGTCTAAATTGTGTGAAATCAACTTGTTTGAGTGTGTTACAGCTAATTAGTGGTGTATGGTTAACCATACACCATGTATGATAGGTTTTAATGGTATGAAATTAACTTGTTTAGGTGTGTTTCAAGTGATTAGCGGTGTATGGTGTGTTTCAAGTAATTAACGATGTAAAATGAACTTGTTGTAGTGTGTACCAAGTGATTAGTGGTGTATGTTTAACCATACACCATGTATGGTAGGTTTTAAGGGTGTAAAGTCAACTTGTTTATGTGTGTTTCAAGTGATTAGTGGTGTATGTTTAACCATACACCATGTATGATAGGTTTAATGGTGTAAAATCAACTTGTTTATGTGTGTTTCAAGTGATTAGTGGTATAAATTTAACCATACACCGTGTATGATAGGTTTTAACGGTGTAAAATAGACTTGGTGTACTGTGTTTCAAGTACATTGTGGTGTATGATTAATCATTAATAATCCCTGCACTTTTAGACATGATAATTGCTGGTTTTGTTCATCTTTTTTACATTACCATTATTAATCGTGTGTGTCTAACTTTTATGCAATGCAGATTTTGCGAGCAGATGAGTGTAACTTTGATGTCATTGATGGAGATAAGAATTTTTGTATTGATATGTCACTTTGGACATGTACCTGTCGCAAGTTTCATCTAGAGCAACTTCCATGTGAGCATGCGTTGGCGGTTGTAAGACACGGTCCTTATGGTCTATACGATTTATGCTCACCATGTTATTCCAGAGATTATTGGTACGAGTCGTACAAAGTCGTCATGTACCCTATGCTACACATAAGTGAGTGGTCGATCCCACATCATATATCAGAAATGAATCTTCTTCCATCTGATGTTCGAACCTCTTCCGCAAGGAGAAGGAAGAGGAGGATTCCTTCAGTCGGTGAGGAACGTGTACCGCAAAGGTGACAGTCGATGCAAGGAACACAGGCACAATCGATCAACGTGCAAAAATCGAATTGCTCTATACTCAAGTGGTGAAGGCACGTCTATAAATACCAGCGGTCAATCTTATCATGACCCTCCTCTGATTTAACTTACGTTGTTCTTTTTTTTTTCCAGTGTAATTGCTATTAATATCAATGAAATTGTGTACTATTAATAAACGTGCATTATTAATGACAGTTGTGTATTATCTATAACACATTGACTAGGGTAGTTGGGGGTTGAACACTGAATATGGAAATCATATGGAAATATACAAGAATAGGGAAATATAGAAGAACATGTACACATCACATACTTCTATTGACTTGTATACATTTTCATGAGTTTCTTTCTACCATGACTGTACAAGTATCTACAGGTATTGGTCCGCAACGTCTCCATCTGCCCTTCCATGCATTGGGAGATGCAGAGGCCATCCTTAAGAAAAAATTCTATAAACTTTACGATAAACATGCCTCAATCAGACCTGCAGTTAATATAATACAAATGACACAATAAGAAATTAGGCATAATTGTAAGTAATTACTATTTTTTTCCACTGAATAATAAAAAATAAAAAAAAAGCCAGAGAAGTAGATGTCATACCTCATCTGTTGTGGATATGAAAACTGGTCGTAAGTGATATTGAAGGGTTAAACCACATCGAGACAAGCTGATTTTAAACCATTCAAACCAATCATACATGGTGAATGACTAATTATAGACTACTGTTTGCTTAAAACACACTAACACAAGTCGATTTTAAACCATTAAAACCTAACAAACACGGTATATAATTGATCATACACTACTAATGACTTGAAACACACATAGACAAGTTGGTTTTACACCATTCAAACCAATCATATGCGGTGTATGACTAATCATAGACCACTGTTTACATAAACACACTGACACAAGTTAATTTTACACCATTAAAACCTATAATACACGGTAAATGATTGATCATACACCACTGATTACTTGAAACACACCTAGACAAGTTGGTTTTACACCATTAAAAGCAATCATACACCACTAATGACTTGAAACACATCTAGACAAGTTGATTTTAGACCATTCAAACCAATCATATACGGTGTATGACTAACCATAAACCACTGATTACTTAAAACATACTAACACAAGTTGATTTTACACCATTAAAACCAATCATACACGGTGTATGATTGATCATACACCACTAATTACTTGAAACACACCGAGACAAGTTGATTTCATACCATATAAACCAATCATACACGGTGTATGATTGATCATACACCATTAGGGACTTGAAAAACACCAATACAATATGATTTCACACCATTTAAACCAATCAACCACTAATTACTTAAAACACACCAACACAAAATGATCTCACAACATTAAAACCTATCACAAATGGTGTGATTAATCATAAACCGCTAATTACTTGAAACACACCAATACAGGTTGATTTTACAACATTAAAAAGTATCATACACCACTAATTACTTAAAACACACCTATACAAGTAGATTTTACACCATTAAAACCTATCATACACAGTGTATGATCGATCATACACCACTAATTACTTTAAACACACCTATACAAGTTGATTTCACACCATTAAAACCAATCATACACGGTGTATGATTCATCATGCACCACTAATTACTTGAAAAACACCTATACAAGTTGATTTCACACCATTAAAACCTATCACACACGATGTATGATTAATCATACACCACTAATTACTTGAAACACACCTAGAAAAGATGACTTTACACTATTAAAACCTATCAAACACGGTGTATGATTGATCATACACCACTAATTACTTTAAACACACCTATACAAGTTGATTTCACACCATTAAAACCAATTATACACGGTGTATGATTGATCATACACCACTAATTACTTTAAACACACCTATACAAGTTAATTTCACACTATTAAAACCTATCATTCATGGTGTATGATTGATCATACACCACTAATTACTTGAAACCACCTATACAAGTTGATTTTACATCATTAAAACCTAACATACACGGCGTACGATTAATCATACACCACTAATTACTTGAAACACACCTAGACAGGATGCTTTTACACCCGTAAAACCTATCATACACGGTGTATGATTGATCATACACCACTAATTACATGAAACACACCTATACAAGTTGATTTCACGCCATTAAAACCAATCATACACGGTGTATGATTGATCATACACCACTAATTACTTAAAACACACCAACACAAAATGATCTCACACCATTAAAACCTATCATACACGGTGTATGATTGATTATACACCACTAATTACTTGAAACACACCTATACAAATTGATTTTACACCATTTGAACCTATAATACACAGTGTATGATTGATCATACTCTACTAATTACTTGAAACACACCTATACAAGTTGATTTCACACCATTAAAACCTATCATACACGGTGTATGATTGATCATACACCACTAATTACTTGAAACACACCAATACAAGTTCATTTTACACAATTAAAACCTATCATACACAGTGTATGATTGGTCATACACCACTAATTACTTGAAACACACCTATACAAGTTGATTTTACACCATTAAAACCTATCATACACTGTGTATGATTAATCATACATCACTAATTACTTAAAACACACCAAAACAAGATGATTGTACACCATTAAAACCTATCATGCACTAATTACTTTAAACACACCTATACAAGTTGATTTCACACTATTAAAACCTATCATACACGGTGTATGATTGATCGTACACCACTAATTACTTTAAACACACCTATACAAGTTGATTTCACACCATTAAAACATATCATACATGGTGTATGATTGATCATACACCACTAATTACTTGAAACACACCTATACAAGTTGATTTCACACTATTAAAACCTATCATACACGGTGTATGATTGATCATACACTACTAATTACTTAAAACACACCTATATAAGTTGATTTTAGACTATTAAAACCTATCAT
Source organism: Simmondsia chinensis (assembly GCA_018398585.1). Classification (NCBI taxonomy): domain Eukaryota; kingdom Viridiplantae; phylum Streptophyta; class Magnoliopsida; order Caryophyllales; family Simmondsiaceae; genus Simmondsia; species Simmondsia chinensis. The sequence goes on from JAGTTD010000001.1 coordinate 36,589,220, forward strand.
ACACGGTGTATGCTTAATCATACTCCTCTAATTACTTGAAACACACCTAGGCAAGATGATTTTACACCATTAAAACCTATCGTACACGGTGCATGATTGATCGTATACCACTAATTACATGAAACACACCTATACAAGTTGATTTCACACCATTAAAACCAATCATGCACGGTGTATTATTGATCATACACCATTCATGACTTGAAAAACACCAACAGATAGTGATTTAACACCATTTAAACCAATTATACACGGTGTATGATTAATCATACACAATTAATGACTTGAAAAACACCAACATAACATGATAATACGCCATTTAAACCAATCATACACGGTATATGATTAATCATACACCATTAATGACTTCAAAAACACCAACACAACATGATAATACACCATTTAAACTAATCATACATGGTGTATGATTAATCATACACCATTAATGAGTTGAAACACACCAAAAGAAAATGATAATACACCATTTATACCAATCATACAAGGTGTATGATTGATCATACACTATACATGACTAGTAACACACCAACCCCATATGATAGAGATCCATTAACGACCAATGTATGAAATGATCATTTTACCTTCAATGTCTGATCTGAAAACTATGAAATGTGTAATGACTCAACCTTGACCCTACCGCAATGCCACAATGCTTCAAACCCGTTCTTACAAAGCCTTCTTCTTCTTCCAAAGCCACAACAAACAACTACCCATGGGCCCAAGTAGGACAAGGAAACACGCAGGACGCTGAGAATGGAGCTCGGGAATTCGAAAATAGAAGAAGAAGAAGAAAGAAAAGAGAATGAGATATGAGAGAAGAAAGACAAATGGTTAACACAATGAAAGGAGAGAGAGAATGAACTGGTGGGAAGAGAAGGGAGAGAGAGAATGAAAAGCAAAAAGTAAAAAAGTTGTCATTTTGCATTAAATGAGATGACAGAGAGGGGGTCTTGCAGAGGAGAGAGTGTGTGAACTGGAGGTACTAGTGTAAAAAGGGCAAAATGGTCCAAATAGATTAGTTTTAGAAAAGAGGGGTTGCAAAAAAGATTAAAGGTGGGGTTGGGGGTTTATTTGGTATGATTTTCCAAAAAATTATCACTTTGCCCCCATATATTTTTTTTAGACCATTTTGCCCCTCAAAATAAAATAATTAAGTATTTTATTTTATTTTTAGGTGGGATTCTATGTTTTGTGGAAAAATAAATTTTTTTTCATATTTATAGAAAAAAAGAGGTTTTTATATTTATAAAAATTATTATTTTAATTAACTATATAGTAGTGACGTTATAATATCAACAAAAATATTATATTTTATCTTACAATATCATTTATAAAAAAATCTAAAAATATTTTTTATCTTATAAACTTATATATTTAATTAAAATAATTATATTTTTTTATAAATATATAAAATTTCCTTAATTCCATTGCAAAAATTATAAAATTTTTCTAATTTTCACCTAATAATATAAAACTACCTTCTAAAAATATAATTAAACATTTGACCTCTTCACTTTTGAGGGGCAAAATGGTCAAAAAAAGTTTTAAAGGGGTTAAGTGATAAATTTTTTAAAATGAGGGGGTTTTGTGACTACTTTTATTTGTGAGGGAGGTTTTCTGTAATTTATCCTAGATTTTTTTATCATTTTTAACTCACTTTGGCGACGAAAATGAGTTGTTATTTAAAGTTCGAAGATAAAAGTTTCCAAATTATTACTTAGGTGACCGGTTTGTCCATTTTAAACAACTTGAGTGATTAAATGAAACTTTTATTATGAGTTAGGTGACTAAGTCTTCCAAAATTGAACTTGGGTGACAAATTTGTCCATTTTAAATTATTTGAGTGACTAAAATGGACTTTTATTAGGAGTTTGGTAACTAAATCTTGCAAAATTTGACTTGGGTGATCAAAAGATTCATTTTTGACTACTTTGTTGACCAAATGGGGACTTAAGTCCACTGCATGACCCAATCCACAAATTGATTGTGGAACACCATTTCCGCAGAAGTTTTTCCAAGAAGACCCAATTGACTCTATCTTACGCTTTTGACAAGTCTATTTTCAACCCCAGGGCCAACATACGACCCCTTCTCTTATGGTGCATTGAGTTAAACGCCTCATGAGCCACCATAATATTGTCCTGAATTTGCCTACCTGAGACAAAGGCAACTTCGAATGGGGAAATTATAATAGGAGGGACTGGTTTCAAACGATTTGTAATGATTTCAAAATAATTTTACAAATGAAATTGCAAAGGCTTATGGACCCGGAATTGAGGAACATGATCGGGTCTTAGTACTTTAGGTATAAGTGTATATTGGTGAAACTAAAGCTTATTAGCAACCGCTCCGAAGAGAAAAATTGTTTGATCGCTTTAGTGACATCCTGCACTGCTTCTCCCCAAAACTCTTTAAAAAAATACCTAAATAGCCACAGGGTCAAAGAGCTTTCAAACTCCCTAGTTGATCAACTGCCATCTTCACCTCTTTATTTGTAATATCTACAATCAAGGAAGCATTCAGGGTATCGAAGATCAAAGGCACAACTGAGTTGTACACCTCTTCAATTCCAGATGTAGACTCATGCTTGTAAAGTTTCTCATAGTTACTCCTTACCATATCCCTTAACTTTCCTTTGTTGTCAAACCAATTCCCCTCATCGTCTTTTAGCCTAGAAACCTGGTTGAAGTTTCTACGGATCACAACAACTGCATGGAAGTAACTTGTATTGCGATCCTCAGATTTAAGCCAATCAACTGTCGATTTCTACTGCCAGAATCTTACCTCTTCTTCCTAAACTTATCCAACTTTTGCATCAGCTGGTTCTCTTCTTCTTTCTCCTAGTTAGAGGACAATCTACTTTGATTTTTTGGAGCTGATCATTGATTTGTTGAATGCGCCCCACCTGACCCCTATAGTGAATTTGGGTTCAATCTAGATAATTTCATACTACAAGCTTTTAATTTCCTATCAATCTCGTACATATAATGACCATCAATCAGAGTGCTCCACCCTTCAGACAATTCTCCTAGATTCCTTATGAAGCCGCCATTTCAAGTCAAACTTGAAATTAGTTGGGCTTCTTTTTCTCCCCTTTAGGCAGAATTAGAGGAGAGTAATCCGAACCAGTAGCAGGCAATAAGCTAGCACACGCATGTTGGAAAAGTAAGAGCCACTAACAAGAACTTTATCAATCCTTTCTTTGACGCTCTCCATCTCTCCTCTACCGTTGGACCAAGAGAAACTGCATCCCTTGGCTTCTAACTTTATATGATTGCAAGCGTCCATGAAAGTGCTGAGGAAATAAGGAGAACCCCTCGAGGCTGAACTAATCTTATCATTCAAAGACAAAATGGTGTTGAGATCTCCTGCTAGAGCAAAAGGTCGGTCGTCGCCCATATAAACCTGTGCTATGTTATTTTAAAACTCTCTCCTTTTATGCGCGACTGGTTCTCCATGAATAAAGAGCTGGGTCCACTTTTTATTGATATCCAATAACTCCATGGAGCTCAGAACAAATTGAGCATAACACTATAAGACATGAATATTAATAGAGGAATCCTATGTGAGAGCCAAACCAGCTGCCAATCCCAACGGATCCACTATGAAGTTATTATTGAACCCGAGCCGGACACCACTCGCATCATTGACTCAGTATGTTGCTTGGTCTCCATGAGGAAATCACCCTAGGCCAAAACTTCCTATTGGGCTCTAACCATTCGGGGCTGGCCAAGCCCTTAACAATTCCAACAAAAGGATACTCATGGCTGAAGTGGCAGTTGTTCTAGGATAACTACCGAAAAATCCTTAGAAGTAGAGGCATTCATATATAGATCCTCTTCTTCGATAATAGGGATTGAAGAAGGGGAGGTGTCCCTTAGAATAGTTGGGATCTCCTCCATAGCCTCCTCTTTTCATTTTTCATTTTAGCCTTAATCGCTCTCTTTAGACTGGAGAATCTTCTAACAATCCTTCTCCTACCTCGCTCATTGTGCAATGGAGATTCTCCAGACCCTTCTTCCACCACCACCTCGGCTTCCCAATAAATGGATTTAGTTTCTCCATTATGGTCATCCAACCATGTAGTGCTAAAACACCAAATCCCACACTCATCTTACTTAACAACCGAGCCAAACATATCCTTTAAAGCCACTTTGACTCCTTTTTAAGTACTCCTCGAGTCTTCCTCTTCCAATATGCTCTTCTTTCTAGTAACTACTCCACAATCTTGCGGAAGGCAAAGCAAAAGCTTCAACCCGCGCCACAACCCCATCCAAACCCGGCTGCAACAGATCAGCCTCTCCCACCGGGTCCTGAGAAATCCGAGGCAAAGGATTCTCAGGATGAACCTCTTGCTTATCATCTGACGCATCACCAAATCTTAGTTTATCAGCCTTCAAGTCTACAGCTTTCATTTATTAATCAAATAAGGACAAACCTGGTCACATACTTTTAGTAGGACATTTATTGAGCACATGCCCCAGACAACTGTAAGAAAAGCAGAAATCGGGCAGCCTTTCATACCTAAACTGCACCCACACATCTTCTTTATCTTTCCTCTTAAGCCAAAAGCCACATTTAAGGGGTTGGGTAACTTGAACAACTACCTTCATTCGAATAAATTTACTCCAGATGGTCTTCCCCTTAATCTCCTCATCGAACTTAATCACAACAATAAACATATTTGCGATTTTTATAAGCACTGGCTTTAGTCATTAAACCTAAAGGCAACCTATGAGTCTGGACCCAAAACTCAGAGGTCAAAAAATCTAGTTCCTTCATGATGGCACTCTCAGACCATTCTTTGAGTACTAGATGGGCATCATTGATGGACCAAGAAGCTTCCTCTTAGATTCTAGTCTTATCTTGTTGAATTTTTAACAAAAACAAAAAAATATTACCTCCTAACTCTTGAACCTCCACCTTTTCACCTAGGGACCAAGCCTTCCAGACGATAGCATGCGTTGGACCAATTTTGAGAGGTTTCTCTGATCACAACTCCCCAACTAAAATCAAACCCTTCAGTGCCTCATTGATTTCTCCATCAGCTTCCAGATCAAGGCGGTTAACCTCTTCCACCAAGGCCTCCTAAACCATGGAAACCTGATTATTTGTCAAGGATGCAGGAGCTACGTAACACCCACTAGAAGAACCACAGAAAAGAAGAGAGAAATAGAGAATTGGGGAGGGAATAGAGATGATGATGTAAATTAGGGTTTTCAGAGCACGAGAAGAAAGGGATAGGGAAAGAATGGAGATGGCAACATGAAGAAAGTGACGGTAGCAGCTCGAATTAGGTTTCAGAGCACGGGTGGCTCTAGAGGGCTCCACACCTTGAGGGGGAGAGGCCAAATAAGAATATTGATCAAAGTAATGATAAAAAAAGTTAATAGTTTGCTTGTTTGAGGAATTTTATAGTTTTCTTTGATAGTTTTTCAATTGTAGAAAATACATAAACATATAGGATAATTTATTAGTAAAGTTATTATATAAATAAATGTCTTTCAATATATTATTAGTTATAATTTTGACTTGAGAAGAAAATTTAGTGTAAAAATGGCATTCATGGTTTGTTGTGACTAAATGCGCCTCATGCCTATAAAGCGTGCGCTTAAATTGTGCACCTTGCACTTCAGTGTTGGAGAGCCTTTGTGCCTCGGTGCACCTCACGCCTTTGACAGTATTGTATATTATGTGACTTCCATATAGATTTTAGCTTACCTTTTCATTTTTTGAGTACAAGTGAGACATGAATTTAAAACTAGTCAAGTTTGCAGTGAATTCACATGCCCCCATGCCCCACTAAGTTTGATTCTAAAAGGATTTAAAAGTGGTGGGATTCAAACCATGGTGGGGGAGGAGGTGGAAAATGCTTTGTCACCATATATATTTAAGTCATGCTTGGTCACTAGGTGGGTGGGCACAAAAGCAATAGATCTGTTAGGATACAAATTATGGTATGCGGGTCTAGTCAGGGGGAAGAATGAGGGGGGAATTATTGTGGATAGCTCCTTTAGGGACAAAGTCGTAGGGGTTACTAGGACGAACGATAGGATCATTAGCATCAGCTTAGTTTTAGATGGGGAGATAGTGAATATCATAAGTGCATATGCCCCACAGATTGGGCAGATAGAGCAGGAGAAAGCTAGATTCTAGGAGGACTTAGACTTAACAATGCAAGGTATACCCCAGTACAAACAAGTGGTGATTGGGGGTGACTTTAATGGGCACATGGGAGCAAATACAGAAGGTTATGCATCCCACCATGGAGGCTTTGGTTTTGGAACGTAATGAGGGTAAGGCTCTATTAGACTTTGCCGTTACCTCTAAGTTAACGGTAGCCAACACATTCTTCAAAAAGCGTGAGGACCACATCAATATGTATCGGAGCGAGGGAGTAAAGACTCGGATAGACTACATATTACTAAGGAAGAGGACTCAAAAAGATTGTAGGGATTGCAAGGTTATTCCTGGGGAGGACCTCTCAACTCAACACAGGGTAGTGTGTGCTAAGGTCAAGGTCAAAAGAAGGGGTAAGAAAGCCATCAAATCATCACAACCACGCACGTGCTGGAGGGATCTAAAGGGGGAAAAGTCTCAAATCTTTAAGGAAAAAGTCCAGGTTGAGCTTGGAGGGGAGTGGGAGGGAGATTTAAACCACTTGTAGAACAAAGTAACCAAAAAGATCAGAGATGTTGCACATGAAGTCCTAGGTGTAGCAAAGGGAGGGGCACCAAACAACAGAGAGATCTGGTGGTGGTGCAGGGAGGTTTGGGAAAAGATTAAAGCGAAACGAAATTACTACAAGGAGTGGGATAGAAGTGGAGATGAGGACAAGAAACAACAATATAAACAGGCTAAGAAGGAAGCAAAGATAGCAGTAAGAGACGCACAATCTAAAGCCTTTGAGGAGTTCTATAAAAGACTAGATACAGAAGGGGGGCCAAGGACCTTTATAGAATTGCAAAGGCAAGAGAAAGGAGGACTAGAGACCTGGACCAAGTAAGGTGCATAAAGGAGGCAGATGGACAAGTGCTTGTGGACGAGCAACAAATTAAAACTAGGTGGAAATCATACTTCTACGAGCTGCTCAATGAAATGGGCGAAATAGTTACGCTACCAGGAGAACTACAGGCACCAGTGGAGCATGAGACCGACTGCTACTGCACCAGAATTAGACTCGAGAAAGTTAGAGAAGTAATGAAAAAAATGGGCAGGGGAAAGGCAGTTGGCCCAGATGGAATAACCATTGAGGCATGGAAGTATACTGAAGAAGTGGGCATCCGATGGCTGACCAAGTTATTCAACCAAATTCTCTAAGGGAAGAAGATGCCTGATGAATGGCGAAAGAGTACATTAGTTCCCATTTATAAGAACAAAGGCAACATTCAGAGTTGTGCCAACTACAGAGGAATCAAATTAATGAGCCACAGCTAAAACTTTGGGAGCGGGTCATAGAAAGAAGGCTTCAACAACGAGCATGTGTATCAGAGAACCAATTTGGTTTCATGCCGGGCAGATCAACGATAGAAGCCATCTATCTTATTAGGAGGTCCATAGAGTGCTATAGGGAGAGACAAAAGAACCTCCACATGGTTTTCATTGATTTGGAGAAGGCATATGATAAAGTACCAAGGGAGGTCTCACGGAGGGTTTTGGAGGGGAAATGCATTCCCCAGCCATATGTACGAGTCATCAAAGACATGTATGAAGTGCCCAAACCAAGATGCGCACAACGGAAGGGGATACATACGCTTTCCCCATTACAGTTGGGGTACACCAAGGATCCGCCATGCGTCACTTCCTATTCATTTTGGTTATGGAAGACCTCACATGGCACATCCAAGGGGACGTGCCTTGGTGCATGTTTTTTCCAGATAATATAGTCTTGGTGGGGGAATCTATGGAGGAGGTGAATGTCAAACTTGAACTTTGGAGGATGGCCTTAGAATCCAAAGGCTTAAGACTCATTAGATCTAAGACCGAGTATATGGAACTCAAGTTCTGCACCTCTACCATGCCAAGCACTAAAGTCGTCAAGATTGGATCAGAGCACATGCCATAACAAGCATGCTTTAAATACTTGGGTTCCATGGTTCAACAAGACGGAGAAGTAGATGCAAATGTCAACAACAGGAATAAAATGGGGTAGCATAAATGAAGAATGGCCTCTGCGATACTGTGCGATAGGAACTTCCTGTTAAAGTTAAAGGTAAATACTACAAGACGGTAGCGAGACCGGCTATGTCCTATGGGATAGAGTGTTGGCCAGTTAAGTGTCATCACACACAGAAGCTAAAAGTGGCGGAGATAAGGATGTTAACATGGATGTGTGGTCACACAAAGAATGACAGGATTAGAAATGACGTTACAAGAAGTAAATTAGGCATCGCCGCGATAGAGGATAAGATGAGGAAGCAACGACTGAGGTGGTTTGGGCATGTTAGGAGGAGACCCACCGCTGTCCCTGTCAGGAAATATGAACAACTCCACATTGCAGATGGCGAAAGAGGGAGAGGCAGACCAAAGAAGAGTTGGATGGAGACGATTCGACAGGATCTCGCATATCTCAACTTAAATGGAGAGATGGCTCTAGATAGAGCCTAGTGGAGGACTAGTATAAGTGTACATGATATAACGGCATAAGAGCACCGAGCACTCGTGAGCTCGTTATAATAACACGAGGGTGCCTGTATGCCTGGTTGATATTCGCAGCTCGGGCATTTATGGGTGCCCAGTGCTCGTAGGACTGGATGGGGACAACTCGACAGATGGGAAGAGAGGAAGAAGCTAGCCTAGACCCAACTTAAATGTAGAGATGGCACTAATTTAAAGCTCAGTGCAGGATTAGTGTAGGGGTAACCGTATTAGCGGAGTAAGAGCATCGAGAATCCATAAGTTGCTCGTTTGCTTATTTGTATACATACAATACATGTGCATGTTAGTGGCTTACTGCTCATAGATTCTGTTGCTGTAGATGCTCCCTATACTCTCCCTCTCCCTCTTTCTCCCTCTCTTTCTCTCTCTCTCTTTCCCTACCTTCGATCTCTATCTATCTCTTTCTCTCTCCACTCTATAGACGCTCACTTCCCTCTATAGATTTGCATAGCATCGCATGTATGATCTCCCCCCTATATGTTGGTTTGCTTTTACCTTTTGCTCTAGCTGATATGCTCCGTATGCTCCCTATGCTCCCATGTGTACATACATATGTACATATGTACATACTTACATGCTATATGCTTATTGAGTATTTGAACTATGTAAGTATTTGCTAGCATTGCTCAGCATGACATCTATACTATACATGCCTTAATGTTTTACATGCTTGACATGATCTTCATACAAACTCTTTATGAATATCAACTATCAGGTTGGAGGTCATCGGAAACAATCTCTCATCAGGGTCTCACCCTAATGAGATAAGGCTGCGTACATCCTACCCCTCTCAGACCCTACGCAAGCGGGAGCCCTTGAGGCACTGTGACTGTTGTTGTTGTTAATGGATACTCTAAAATTTATATAAAAGCCAATAGTAGGTAACAAATAATTAACTTTGAAACTTAAAGATGATTGATTGAAATTTTAGATTTTTAAAGGTAATTTTTTGAAAAATTAAAAAATTGTCTTGGTTAAGTGAAAATAATAACCTTTTTAAGATGTTTTTTTTCTAGGATAATGTTATTCGGGGCAAAATTGTTAACATTAGCAAAAGATCATAGTTTTAAAGGCAAATTTGTGATTCTTGTTTATTATAAGTCACATTATTACTTGGACAATAGTAATTTTTACGCAATGCAACCCCTTTTTTTTTTTTTTTAAACTCTTTTTAATTTTCAACGGACTTCCCGCCTCATCCGCTCTGCCCTCTTAATCTTACTTCCTTCAAACTCTCCGCCCTGACATTTGTGACTCCCAGATACCAATTCCCAAATGAAGCTGAATCGCAAGCTCAGAAAACCCTACCCAACCACAAAGAAGGTAAACCTTTTCATCCACCCAAACCCAAAAATTTTGATTTCCTCTTCACTGTTTCTTTCTTTTTATTTTTTATTGTTTATTTACTGTCGAACAGCAGCTGGTTATAGAAGAGATAATTGGATTGACGGCGAAGAATGCAAATGGATTGGCTTCGAATCCGAACATTGCTTACTGTGTTTACCCGGCTGGGTGCGTCACGGTTGTTTACGATGTCAAATTAGGGAAGCAGTCGCATCTCGTGGCGTCGCATCGGGAACCTAAGCCGCTAAGTTGCGTTGCTGTTTCCGCCGATGGGTGTTTCGTTGGTGCCGGTGAGGTAAGACTTCGGCACGCTTTGTTAAAGTATAAAACCATTTTTGGGCCTCTGCCCATTGGGTTTAGCTTATGGGACAATTGGTTTCTTGATATGATATTAGTGTCTTATTGATCGGGCCGTCATGAGTTTTGATCTGAACTACCTACCTCCAATATTAATGTAGTTTAAGCACGAGATATGAAGTGGGCTCGTGTACTATCTACACTTCAAGTCGAATGGACATTTGCATAAGGGGGCTTGTTGGAATATAAAACCATTCCTTGACCATCCATCATCAGCTTAAGCTTTCGGGATAGTTGGTTCCTTGACATGCTTCAAGTTTCTGATATGGAAATTCTACAATTTTGGACCCACTTTTGCATTGTTCGTTGTTTGCTGTTCTAGGTTATGGTTGTTGGGAAACGGACCACAAAAGCACAACGAAAAATTAAATGAGAAGAAGAAAAATAATGCACAAGATTTACGTTGTTCGGCCAAATATGCCAACATCCATGGAGTTGCGAGGATTTCTTATTGCTTGGAAGTTTTATAGAGTTTCTGCTATTCTTACACCTCTCTCTCAAACCATAAACAAGGATTATATATGCTCATGGAGAAAACCCTAATCACCCTAGAATAATCCTCCAAAAAAGGGGACCGGTCCTAAAAGATATTAAAACCAAGCTCCACATAGGAAGCCTAACAATGGTTTGCTTGGCAGTTTTCTACTTATTTTTCAAATTAAGTGCTTTGTACTTTCAATGGTATCAGGGAAGAAAAGAAGAACGGAGAGCAGGAATCTTTATAAACAATGAGAGAGTCAGAACCAACTTCATTGAATTGAATAAAGATCACAAGACATTGGACATCGGTATATAGGCAATTGAGTGTAGCCCTGCTAAATGAATGCATAACTAATTAATTAGCTTAACCAAGACTTAACGGACTCATACCATAGGCTAACTAACTAACTAATCATAACAATTAATCATGACACCAACATTATGAACAGAAAACAAATAACTTATTCCTAACACGTCTCCTCAGTTAGGATTGTATATATTGCAAACTCCTAATTTGGGTAATGCACGTAAGAACTTAGAAGCTGGCAGAGGTTTCTTTAACATGGTGGTTAGGTGTTTTCTGATCTGGCATGCATAACTTTAATGATCTTAGCTTTAGCTTTTTCACGAACAAAATGACAATCAATGACAAAGTGTTTGCTTCTATCGTGCAATCATAAGTTGTCCGCAATAAAGGTGGTTGAATTGTCTCAGAACATTAGCAGAGGTTGTGGATGAACTTTTTGTAGGTCGTTGGAAGGATACAAAAGCCATAGTATTTTTACATGTGACATCAACTAAACTTCTGATTAAGTTTTTGTCGAGGACCTTGATACTATGTTTTGTTTCTTTGACTTCCATGAGGCTAGAGAATCTGCAAGAATGATGGTATAGCCTGAGATCAAGTGGCCTGAATCTGAACATTTGCTTCAAACTGCATATGTAAATGCTTTTAAATGCATAGAGGACATTCTTGAGGTATCTTAGAGCCCGATATGCAACTTGCAAATGATTCGAGGACGGGTTAAGAATGGGCTGAGCTTGTAAATTGAATAGGAAATGTCCAACCTTTGCTTTTGTCAAATATAGCATCTTGCAACTATTCTTATATAGATGGTAGGATTGGGTAGCGAAATCACCTTTATAATTGTTGACTCTTGTGTGAGGATCCATTGGGAAATTGCAAGTTTTGTGTCCGAGATCCCTTGCATACTCAAGCAACTTCATGTATATTGTCTTTGGCATAATGTAATACCTAAACTATTTCTTGCATAAACCAAGAACGTACTTAAGAGGTCCTAAATCCTTCAGTTTAAATTGCTAGTTCAGAGAGGCCTTTAAGCATCTGGCGATAGTAAGATTATTCTAGTTATGATAATGTCATCGAAAAACATTATGATAGCTATGTATGCATTTGTTCTTTGTGTGTAAAGATACTTCAGTTCAAGCTCGCTTGAGAGAAAAAAAAGATCAGTAATGACGTTGGAAAATTTAGAAGATCATTTGCCTACTTGCTTGGGGCAAGCCATACAAGCTTTTATATTTACGCACAAATGGATAATAATTGCATCCACTCAATTTTGAAACCCTGGGGAAGGGACGTGCACTTCTTCATGGGGCCCCTATGAAGAAAAATGCATTGTTTACATGAGTTGTAATGAGTGCCAATCCTTGGTGCTGCAATGTCAAGTAGTGTTTTGACAGTGTTTAGCTTTGCAACAACGGAAAAAGGTATGAAAGAAATCAACTGCTTCTTGTTGGGTCAACTTTTGTGCAACGTGGTCAAAGATGTCTTTTTTCCATTGTTGTAGGGTACATCCCACAAAATACAACGCAAGAGGATGGAATACAAAGTACATTGTAGAATTATATAATTACAAAACATAAGAACAAACCATAGTATTATAAAGCAAAGAAATAGAATGCACCTAATGTCAAGATGCTGTATTTCATAAACTCAGACAAACATATTTGATCTCAATTTAGTTTAACATAGAGGAATAGAACATGCTAGCAAGTAGGGCATTGACAAAATCTTTTCAATAATCTGGAGGAAGGTAGAGAATGTAATCACGCTTAAGGAAAATAAAACCATGAGATAGTAGACCAAAAAGGCAGAACAATTGATAGACAAATGACTTATTTGACAAAAAACCAAATATAAGCAAACTCCTCAGGACATATCTGTTCCCGGAGTTATTCTTCTTACTAGGCTTAGCATACACCGTCATCTTCTTTTCTCAACACCAACACTCAAGATTACCATCTTAGTGTGAAGAAAATGTTAGGTGTGGATGAAAAAGTTAGTCACTTAGTAATATTTATAGATGGAAGGGTAGGCCATGGGTAGGGTAGCCCGCAATAGAAGAAGGTATAACACAGTAAACCTGCAATAAACAGAGGATATATGCTTGTAATAGATAGGGTACCAAAAATTGAACTAAATTATAATGATAATTAAGTAGGTCAACTTTCACAACTAATGATTTAGGAAACTAAAAAGGTGTATGATTACAATAATTGGTGTAAATAATTGGTGGCTAAAGTGAGAGTTAATAATAGAGATAGAAGCGGAATATATTAAGAAGACAAATAGAAACTAATTTTGTGAATTCCAAAGTTTCAGTTACTCGTGGTCCATTGTCACAGATGTCCAAGGTTTTCCATTTGAGGATGATATATTGCATAATAAGAAGACGAGAGAGCAACCAGCAACTATCAAATAATTGTCTGCCTTGCACATTTAAAAATTTGAGACACTATTTATAATGCCTTGAGTTCCTTCACTACACTGTTTCTATCGCATGTTTTTGCAAGGCACATGCATCAACCTCAAACTTGAAGTTTCATATGGTTCTCGTTGTAGAGTTGCACCTGCTCTAAGCAGATAGTAGCATCTTTTCATCATTTTCCCTTGGCTGTCCTGTCCCTTATAGCATTACTATTGAGTATGTATTAATATGTTGATAATTTATTGTGGCAGTTAGGGCATCAACCTGCAGTCCTAGTATGGGATTGTGCAGCTCAGACCTGCATAGCCGAGTTGAAGGGGCATCAGTTTGGAGTTACATGTATTTATTTCTCACCTAATGGTTAGTAACTACTTGAATGAAATACATAAATTTGACATCTAACACCGTCTTAGTCTTGCCAGGTTTGGGTATTAGAATTTGTCAGTTGACTTCTCTTATTTATTAACTGATATTACTCCTAGGGAAGCATTTGGTATCTGTTGGATCTCCTCGTGATGGTTATATTTGCCTCTGGGAGAGGTGTAGCGGAGTTTTGGTTACAAAGCTGAAGGCAGGTTCTCCTTGTTCTGCAATCGAATCAGTTACCTTCTCAGCAGATGGAAAGTCAATTATAACAGCTGGAAGAAGGCATTTGAAAGTTTGGAGCATAAGATATACGCACTCACATTCAAAAAATAGAACTGTAGCTCTTGCAATGAATGGAATGCCTCTTAATTTGGGTTTTCAGAAAGGACAGTCCTTTGTGTCTGTCATCTCTGTGAACATGGTTGTTGTTGATCCTGTCGCTACTGATAAGAGTGTTGGTTCTTTTTCAGTTTTTGCCCTGACAGATTCAGGTCAAGCAATATGGCAGTTCTTGCCTCCTTTGTTTTAAAGTTCTTCTGATGTTGATCCGCTATGCTTGTCTTAAGTATTATTTTGATTATCCAATCACAGGTATTTTATGCCTCATACGACGTGCATTTTCAATTGCCCAGGAAGTTGATCTCACGGTAAGTGGATGGTTGTCTATTGACTTTTGGCGTAATTTTTCTTAGAGATTTAGCTACATAATTTTTCATGTGTGCCAGCACGCAAGGCCAATTTGTGGTTGTCAACCTTGCTTTTGAGTTTCAAATTTAGAAATAGAAGTCATCATGTGCTAGAATTACGACAAAGAATTCATGTGTGAATATGAAATAAATTGGCTTGAAGCTTTGCAAACTACATAATCAAGCTTTATGAGGAATAGTTTTCATTATGATACCTGGCATAGTCAATTTTAACACACTAGAACCTAAGCATATATTTGTTTTCATTTAGGCACCTTTTTTTTTCAAGAAAAAGAATGCTTTAAATATTTGGGCTCCATGGTGCTGCAAGATGTTGGAATTGATGAGGATGTTAATAATCAGTGGGATGGCGTAAGTAGAAGATGGCTTCTGCTATACTATGTGACAAAAAGTTTCCTATAAAGGTAATGGGAAAATATTATAAGACGGTAGTGAGACAGGATATGTTGTATGGTGTGAAAAGTTGGCGACTTAAACAGCACCACACCCAAAAGTTGAATGTGGAGGAGATGGGGATGTTGCGGTAGATTTGTAGGCATACTAGGAAGGACATGATCAGAAATGACATTACAAGTAACAAATTAGGTTTGACTCGCATTGAGGATAAGTTGAGTAAGTGATGCCTGCAGTGGTTTGGACATATTAGGAGGAGCACGACTATTTCTTTTGTTAGGAAATATGAACAATTCCATAATACACAATGAAAAAGAGGTAGATGCAAGTCAAAGAAAAATAAAACAAAGACTATTAGACCTTAATCTTACTGAAGAGACAACCTTAGATAGAGCTGTGTGGCGGTTAAAAATACATGTGGCCAACACAGTTGTTAGGAGAGAGGAGTACATCGATGTTAGTTCATAGTGTCCTTAGGTTTGCATGTCTATGGTTGTTGCTTGCATGTTAGCTATTGTATTATTTGACTGGGAATTTTTAAATATTTCCTTCTTTTTTTAAAGGTAAAGGGCCATATGGAAATAGCCTATAAGGGTAAGGTTGCGCACATCTTGACCTCCTTAGACACTGCCTTGACAAAAGCTTCTTTTTCGAGGCACTAGTTTGTTGATTTAGGCGCCTTTTTTATAAACTTTTTCTCATTGATGCGCCTTCCAAAGTACTGCTGGCATTTACCTGTCGACATTGATGAAAGGACTGCGTACCCACTTTTTTCAAGAGACAGATATGCCCCTCTTATAAATTTTTAGAGCAAAGCTAAACGTTGTGTTTTGGCTTCATATTTCAGAAGCACACAACTTAACATTTTTCCAAATAAAATATTTATAGAAGTAAAATGCCTTTGACAAGAAATTCCATTAAAAGAGATTAGGGGAACCCTCTTTTTTGTTTGCTTTCTCCACAGAAGAGAGGGGGGCATATTTCGTTTAATATTTGGAGTGAGATATGTCACATTCTTTTGGTGAGGGGCTCTTTTTTTTTTTTTTTTTTTTTTTTTTTTTAACACCAAGAAGCCCGAGGGCAACTTTTGGTGAGGGTTAGGTTCCATAATTTTGCTGCATTTTCTTTCTTCTTTCCTTTCGATTTTTTCTTTTTTTTGTTTTTTTTTTTGGCTTGTTATACCATTGGGGAACAATGTGTCTTTTCTTCTCTGCGATGTCAAGAAAAAGCTTGTGAATTTGATGAGGAAGTTGATGTAATTAAAGTGTAAACCATTACTGTATGGTGACATATGAAAATTGAAATTTAATGGGAAATTTAGTAACAAAATATCATTTGGGTGCTCTAGCCATATGAATCTTTTCTCTTTATCCGGGAAAGAAAGTGATGGACTTGCTATGTAGTATGTTTACTAATCGGTTCACTAGCTAGGGTAGGTGATTGTAATAGGTGTTTCACTTTATGAGGTCTCCCTGTTTTCTTGAACTTAATTTTCAGGTTGACAGAGGATTTGGACTGTCAGCATCACCCATGCTGATAGCCTGTGCATGTAGCAGAGGGATTGTGAAGCTTTTTCATGTTGAGAATCTCACTCATGCTGGGAACTTATATTACTCTGAGGCCATAAGCTTCCAGGACGCTAATGTGGTATCCTCCCTCAATGAAGCTAGGTCCTCTCATCCTAATGCGCTTGCTTGTCAGTTCCTAGCCTCTGAAAAGCTTGGTAAGCATCCTGGTAAAAGAAGTGTAAAGTGATAAAGTTATGTGTAGAGAATCTTATTCTACAAATTTTCTTTTATACTCCTCAAGAAAGAATAAAAAAACTTGACCTTTTAACTCAAAACTTGCTATTGAATGCCATACTAAGAGCTGCTTTCATTTTGCAGCGGTGGTCTACAGTGATCACAGCCTATATATTTGGGACATCCATGACTTAGACAAGGTGGTTTCTCGTGATTGGATTTTTTTTATCTTCTTGCTTCTGCAACCCTGTGTTAGATCTTTGCACATTAGTTCAACTTGAAAATGTGCCTTTTCTTTTGCGTTCGTGTGCGATTTCTAGCAATTCAATCCGTGTTCTAGGAGCAAAAGCAATCTTCGTATTTCTTTAATGGCAGCTGTTTTTGCAGACTGATATAGCTGAGAGTTAAATGCAAGAAATCTTCTCTTTTGCTTTTGTCGTGTGATTTGCAATGCTTTCCCATTTTTATGCAGGCTAGCCGGTGCTGTGCACTAGTTTCACATTCTGCCAGTGTAATGGATATCAGAACTCTCCCATGTGAACATAAGCATGATCCATCTCTCGCATGTGTTGGCAGAGGTTGCTCTGGTGGAGTTTCTTTCGCAACTTGCTCAGCTGATGGTATCATTAGGGCCTGGGATCTTGCTTTCCAACCTCTACAGATGGATGATGCAAACCCAAAGCTAGCTCTCGATGACTCACTGGCCATTGATTCTGTTGGCACTACATATTTAGGTATCCCTCTACATTTGTATCTGCACTTTGTATGCATGGAAGCATGGTGTACTGAATGATCTTAGAAGCTCAGCTATCTAATTGCATTCAACGGGTCTCTGCAGTGACTTCCGGAATCTTCGAAAGAGAAACCGTTGAGTCAGGCGTTAACACACAAGGCTTTCGATCAATGGCGGTTAGTTCAGATGGAAAGTATCTAGCTGCTGGTGATTGTGAAGGAAACCTTTATATTTATGATTTACATACATGTGACTTCATATGCCTTCAGGTAAATTTAAAACCCTTTTGCTTGCTTATCATACTAATAGGGTACTATTTACGTAATACTCTAGAACGCTTCTATCTTGTTTATATTCCTTTATGCTAGAATCACATGCTTTCTGCTCTGACAGGATGCTCATGATGCAGAAATTCTTTCATTGAGCTTTAGCTCGCCCTGGACAATGGAGGTGACTTCTGACAAGGAACTTAAAAATCAGTACTTGCTTGCTTCGGGTGGACGTGATGGAGCAATTCATATTTTTGATGTCAACAGGTAAGTCATAATAATTTTGTTTTCTGGCTGCATGCTTGGAGGATAATTAATCTAGACTCTTTGGATGCCAGGAATTTCAATCTTATTGCAACCATTGATGATCATTCAGCTGCTGTGACATCTGTTAAGCTGTCTTCCAGTGGCTGTCACATCCTGAGTTGCAGTGCGGACAGGTTAGGAGCACAAAGTCTTAGTGAAGGTTCTGATGGCTCAGCCCCAAAGGCCCTCCTATGCGCAGTAACCTACCACAAATGATATGGTTACGGAAAGCATAATTCATCACAGCTCTTGATGCGATCATCATTAGAAATTTTGCACTTTTTTCCAAATTGCGCTTAATTTACTTCTACTGGACCTTTTCTAATTTGATGTGATTATCGTTAGAAACTAAATATTCTCTGTTCCTCTCTCTCAATGTGGTTTCATCATATTTGGGGTTTCAGTATTATTTAAGTTCCATGGAGGCTGACAACTGACCACCTCATAGGTCTCTTGTGCTCCGAGATGTCATTGTATCAGACAGCTCATGCCAAATTTTGCAACGTCACCATCAAATGGCAGCGGATGGTACTGTCTACGACATGGTTACTGATCCACCCATGGAGATTGTTGTCACTGTTGGCCAGGTATCAAATAGACGACTAGCTGTGAAAGATCTGTGACCTGTGGTGGATTACATCCATTCATTCACCTCAGTAGAGTGCACCTTTGTGACTAGTTGTTTACATATATAGGATAAGAAGATAAACATATTTAGTGTCAATACCGGGAAGCTGTTAACATCATTCCAGCAAGATGGTGATTATGGAGATCCAATAAAGGTAATCTGCAAATTCCACATGCATACTGTTCATTGCTTTATATTTTCATGGGATCCTTTACATGGTGTGATATCTTCCCAGGTGACTATGGACCAAAGCTGCAGCTACCTTGTATGCTCATACACTAAGAAGTGTGTCTGCATGTATGACCTTACTAATGGAGATACTGTTGCTCAAGCAATGGGGCATGGGGAGGTTGTAACTGGAGTAGCTTTTTTACCTGACTGCAGGCACATCATATCCGTGAGTCTCATTGGCCTACTTTTGTGCTATATATATATTTATACATGGACCAGATTTTAGCATGTAGTCACATAACTGTCACAGTTGCAGTGTTGTGGAGGCAGAGATTCCTATCAGGTTGTGGCAACCACATCAGGCTTTTTCTGGGATTTTAATTTGCTCTTATGCTGTGCATCTGCAAAAATTAGAGTGAATAGCCATACACTCATTCATTTTACACCTCTCTGATAGTTTTTCACATATAAATACATTTATAGATATACAACAACAACAACAGCAACGACAACAACAAATGTAGCACATTTATAGATATACACCAATCTGATAGGTTTTCACATACAAATACATTTGTAGATATATTTTAGTAAATGGAATACATATATATATATATATATATGCATTTGGTTAGATTATGAAAGTTCTTTACCTAACAACCAATCGTGTAAAGGCTAAATCAATATCCATTACGTGGCGATTATTACATAATGTAGCACCCTTTATTTAATTCCATGTATATTTTACTTGCTGCCCTTTTTTATGCGATGGTTCAGCAAGTTTCTTTTTTCTGTATGCTGGATGTGTGTCCTTCCATATGTTGCTCATTTCTTTATTCTGCAGAGCAAATGACGCAGACCATGATATGGCCTGTAGGTGCTAGTTTCAGCATCATATTGGAAGGTCTATATACACACATGAGTTTGCATCTCCGCTAACAATAGCACAAGTTTTATGGGACTAGCTGCAAACTTGATTTCTTGCTGTAACAGTCAGCAAAATTCTTGTTTTGCTAAAGTACTTTGTTACTGTGTACAGTGTACTAACCTAAACTTCTTTAGCCAAAACATAATGTGAAACGCATTGAAAATGAAATATGTATACAGGTTGAACTTATATTGCTGTTTGTTGTTGACTAATATTCCTAATTTGCATGTACAACAACAACAATAACAATAGTCCTGGTGCCACAAGGGTTCCGCATAAGCAGGGTCTGTTTTTTGGGGGGGGGGGGGGGGGGGGGGGGGGGGGGGGGGGTGGATGTACGCAGCCATTCCCCTTTAGGGTGCTACCTTTAAGGGAGGCTGTTTCCTAGGACCCCCAACCTGAGGATCGCGTCGTCATAGAAGCATAGTAGCCTGGTGCCGGTGCCTAGCCGATGATTTGACCTGTCTAATACTTACCTGGGCCAGCTTGTGTCTGTGGGCTAGTGTCTGCTGGCTGCGGAAGTGGGTTGGTAATTGGGTTTGGATCGGTCAATTTTGGGTTAGCCTAGGTTGGGTGAGGTTAGGGTTCAGGTCTAGGTTAGGTGGGTGTAGTTTATGTTCAGGTTCAGGTCTAGGTTAAGGGAGGGAGTCAGTTTGGGAGGGTGGTGGTGGGGGGTGGGGGCGGGCGGCGGGGAGATGGTGGTGTGGTTGGAGATGGGTGGTGTGAGAAGGAGGTGTGGGAGGCGTGAGGAGGTGGTAGGGAGATGGGTGGTGTGTGGGGTGGTTGAGGGTGGTGGTGGTGTGGGGAAGTGGTGGAGGGGTGGTGGTGGTGGTGGAGTGGTCGGGTTCGAAGGACCGGCGAATGGGTGGGACGTGGTGGTTCGTAGGTCTGGCGGAGGGTTGTCGTCGGCGGAGTGGTTGGGATGTTGTTGGTGAGGTTGCCGACGTGACAGGGAGGGTTGGCAGGGGAGGGGGCAGGGGACCGTTGCTTGTCAGAAGAGAGAGAGGGAGTCAGAAGACCCAATTTGCATGTATCTGGGGTTCTTCTAAAGTTGATTTATTATGGAGCATTATGGAGACTGGGATATCCTTAATCTTAGTTCCTTTTGGATTTGCAAACTCGGAGCCTCGAAATATGTTCTATCCTCGATGTTATGCAGTATCTGATAGCTATTGCAAGTGTGAACCATCAAGCATAGCAACTTGGAAGTCTTTTCATAAATAGGCCTGTTTAAACTCTGTTACTAGTGCAAGGAATTTTTGAAGACTTGGCTGTTTTCATCTTGTTTCTGGTGAAGTGTAAGGCATGATTTCATCCACATAACTCACCATTTCTAATACTGTTTTACTGTGTTAAGTATCTGGTGATGTGTAGATAGGCAAGTCCGAACTCATGAAGTATCCGTGTTCATTAATGACAAAAAATGTTTGGAGATATTCTTTCAGCTCTCCTTAATTTCTACGGAGCAGTTGAAGAGATAAGATGGTCCTAATATTTGGCAACCCCAAGCTAGCTCAAATCAGTAAAGCTTAATAGCACAACATTGCACATGACATGAAGGAAGAAAGAAAATAATAAAGGCCTTGCACACAGATTTTTCTTTTTTTTTTTTTATCATTTCTTTTGCATTATTTTTGGTTTTCTTATCCATCAATCTGATTTCACCACCTATTGTGATATTGTTTTGTTTTGATGATCCATCAATAACTAATGTTATACAAATATTCAGGTTGGAGGCGATGGCTGTATTTTTGTTTGGAGAGTGCCTACTCCCCTAGCTTCCAGGATGCTACAAAAGATGAAGGAAGACTCAAGACAGTTGTCCCCGGAAAGTACAATGCAACCTCTGCCTTTAAGTCTCATCAAGTTCCAAGAAGAGGAGGATTGTCAAAATGAATGCAATCCAAAAATTATTTCTTCTCCTGCAAAATGCACTCAAGTTTGTCATAGAGTTATGTATCAAGAAGGGGAGAGTCCTCTAGTAACATCAACATTTAAATTTAGCATTTCTAGATTACCAAAATGGGCAAAATCCAAACTCATGGGCTCCGAGATTGTTCAGAAGGATAACATGTCCTCATCTGAGGTATTTTGGTCGGTTCTGTGCATATTTGCATTTCTTTACGTATGCTAAGGAGTCATTTCATTTGTGTGCTTGCGACTTTATGCTTCGAAGTACTTGTTATTGCTTCCATTTAGGTCTATAAAAGGGTTTTGTGCCTCATAGTTGCATGAAGCAGGAGCAAAAAAAGGGGCGAGAACATGAGAGTGAGCAATCATAGAGGTTTCTAAGATCAGTAGAATATAGGAATTTTTTACTCTAAAATATATAAATATATATGAAAAGTTATAGAATTGAATGAATTGAACCATTAGAACATACTATTTTTGAACAAAAGCACTAACTAAAACAAATTTTGAGTTCTAAGCCTCAATTCTCTAAAGTCTCTCGTACATATGACCAAGAAAATCAAAATCAATTTGTAGAAGTCCCTTCTTCAATCATAGAAGCCTCTTCTTGAAGTTATATAATTGACCAAGTCCTAGTATAAGTTTTGCAAAATGAAGCCGCCCCCACAATGATATTGTTCCTTATTTAAATGATTCCAGTATTGGTTTAATTGGGTTTCTTTTCAGTTTGAAGCGAGTTTCAAATGAGAATTAACTTTGTCATGCCAAATTGACTGCCGGCGTAAGATACTCTAGCAGTTTAGGAGTATCGTGCAACTATGTTCTACTGTAGTCGAATATATACAACATAAGAAATCAACTAGCAACTCTATATGAAATTTGCAGCAGTATCATGCTTTTTCTTTTTGGCCGTTTACCCCATTTTCTATAGTACCCATCTGAACGCTGATCATCTTTCTGCTTTTTGGTGCCTTCTTATTCTGGATACCAGCAAAAAGAGTTGAAACACATCTCATCAATGATGGTCAGAGGTGCTGGGCGTGGTACTTTGTGTTCTCGAGTAGAAGGTCCTCAACAATCTACTGACAGCTGCGAGCCTTGTCTTGGTTCATCAGATATCATTGACAGCCCAGTCTCTCCTCTTACTGCATTCCATGAGTGAGTGACTCTTAATTTTTCACATATTTTACGCTTTTAAGTTTGGTTTTAATCTCACTGAGTGTTGAGTTTATACTTGAAATAGCTCTGCCGTGCGCAATCGTTGGCACACAATTCATACAGTTTGTCTAGATCTGTATTCCCCTGAGGCCTGGGGACTGAATGAAGGGACACTGCAAGTTCCTGCACCAAATTGCTGTAAGTCCTAATTTTCTTTTATTTATTCTATCTTCTCTCTCCTTCTGAATGCTGCTAGTATTACTTTGGCTGGTATCTGTAAGGGTGATATGTTTCAATCTTAAGCAATGCTACGGTATTGACAGGGAGTGTAGGCCAAATTTAATTGGGTCTAATTTAATTAGCATAGTTTCTAGAAGCTTTTAATATTTTATGTAGGAGTTTTAATTTGTTAAGATTTATCATTATATTTATCAATTATGATTTAATTTATCTTTATATTTATCAATTATGATTTAGTTTATCTTTGTATTTGTCAAGTAGGGTTTAAATATCATTTTATTATCTTTCAGAATTTATTTTGATAAAATCTTCAATTATAAATAGCCCTAGGGTTGAGCCATGTAATTCAATTCAATAATTAAATTAAAGGGTTGAGTGTTTTTCTCTTATTTTTCTCTGTGTTTGAGTTTATCTGCATCCCTTTTCTAGCCAAACAGGGTAGTGAAACCAGCTTTGCTTTAGTGGGGTTCCGAACCTCGCCAAGATTAGCAATTTATTTGTATCCTTGGCTTAGCCTACTAAGGTGGTGAAATTGGCTATGGTTTAGTGGGGTTTCTAACCTCGCTGCGATCAACAACCTATCAATTTGCCTTAGTGGGGTTTTGACCCCACAAAAGGGTTCTAACCTTATGACAATCAATACATATCAATTTTCGCCTATATGTTCTTACGTCAAATGTATTATAGTGAAAAATCATACATTTTCATTCTTAGTGAAAAGAATTACCATTCCATCTTAACTCCACTCACATGAAACACAAAGCGACCCTAGAACCGGAACATGAAATGAACCAATCCATCTTAGACCTGGCTTGTATTGACTGGAAATCTGAAATGACCAAATTAGATTGCTGCAACACGTGAGATGATGCGAACTCTAAATGAATTGACCTGTCTTACACTCAAATCATATTTGACTTGACCCAATCTGATCTAGAGCGTAAGACCCAACCTAATTGAGTCGAAATATGAAATGACTCAAATATGAAATGGTTTGACCTGACTCCGACCAACCTAAATTTCACCCGATCACCTAAGGTCAACCGACAACTAGAATTGGGACAAGACTATAGAATAGTAATTTCAAAAAGCAATTCAAATGGAATTGGGATTCAGATAGAAATGCAATATCATCTTTTGGATAATTAATGAAATCAGAGGTTGGAATTGTAATTCTATTAACAATTCAGACGCCTTTGATTGGTATAGATTTGAGCTGGGCTAGGTGAGTCAAGTCGGGTCATTTAATGTTCTAAATTAATCGGGTTTGGTCAGTCTAGGATTTGGAGTTAGTTTGCCTCCGGTTTAAGTTAGGTGGGGTTATTTTGGGTTTGAGCCATCTCGGTCTCAAGTCAATTAGGTTCGTTTATTTTGGATTCCAAGTAGGTAAAAATTCACGTTCTGAGACGAGTCTGGTCACTTTAAGTCATCTTGGATTTTAGGTTGGGTCATTTCATATTTTAAATTAATCGAGTTGGGTCACTTTTGGTTTAGTGTCAAATTTGGATCGGGTTGGGTCAATTCGGCATGTAATCATCTTGGATTTTGGATAAATCGGATGGGGTCATTTTATGTTTCATGTTAGGGGAGTAGATATGAAAGGACAACTCTTTTTGCTTGCACTAAACAATTGGAATATATAATTTTGGTCATAACCCAATAGAATCGGGTTTTGGGATTGTAATTCGAACTCAGGAGCTCAACTAAACAATATGATTTGGTTTTGTTCTCACTTTGCAATTTTCTATGTGTTTTTGGAAAAATGAACATAAAATATGTTAAGTAATCTACTTTATAGTCTATAATTTTGGTGTCAATTGCAAACTCAAATAAATATTTGGAAATAACAAATATTAGGATCGGGGATCCTTTGGAAATAGCCTCTCTTCAGGTGAGCTTCTTGTAGGGATAAGATTACATACATCTTAACCCCTAGACTTTGTCTTAGCGGGAGCCTCTTTGAGGCACTGGGCTATTAGAGTAGTAATAGTTGTATGGAAATAAAAAAAGAAACGATATTATTTATCACGACGGACAGCCCACTGTCACTCTCAGCTCCACAATTTTCTCTGCCATCCACCACCATCCGTACCAGGCACCAACTACCAATAACTGACCCCTACTTTTTTTTTTAATCAGATGTCTGAAGAGATAAACTGCCTTTACTACTGCTTCCCACAACTCAGTACCATCTTGCCGCTCATGCATTCAAATAAAGACCATTATATAGTATCATATATTTTAGATAAGTTGTTGAGCAATTGTCGATACGTTCCAGTACTTTTATGGCCTTTGCATATATTTTGCATTTTATTTACTAAAACGTTTGTAAATTTATTTGAGTGGAAAATTATCAAAGGAGTCTAAAAATGAGTGTATTACCATTCATTCAAATTTTGCAAAAATAACGCTAAGAAGTTGACTCTTGTTCGCAGAACAAACAAACATGAATCCCACTGCCCGTTACATAGAGTCTGCGTCACATGCTTCCACAAAACAATGACCCACTTGCTTCCACAAAACAATGACATCAACCATTACTCAATTCTGAATCAAGATTTGATTCTGTCTCCGGCCCCCACCATCTTGCAACCCGTACCATGCAATGCCGCCACCATTCCCACCACCACCTTAGCCAAACATCACCAGCCCCCTCCTTGCCTCTGTACTCCATTGCCGACCAATCTGAGACTTGTTTTTCATTATCTAAAACGTGGAAACAGAAAATAGTTTTGGCTTTTTCATAGACCATAAACTACAAACTCATAATGATACTGAACGAGCCTTTGGCTAGAGAAAATCATTTTTAGTTGAATGATGACTCCATTAACAAATAAAGGATGGCCTCTGTACAGCGCAAATGGCCACTATGGAAATGCCAAGTGATGGTGCTGACAAGAATATCTATTTGGAGAACCTTGGTGTTAACATCCCCAAGTTCATGGAGTCATGTACACTTACCTTTAATGATGGGCAAGATGATGCGTCAAATGGCCACAATAAGCTCACCGACTGCAATCCCGTGGCTAAGGACACTGGACAGGATGTGGATCATGCTGCATGTGAGTGCCATGATGCTCTAAATGAAGTTCCAGAGGAGCTGCTGCCAGAGGAAAATATTTGTTTATTACATAGAACTATGCATACAGAGGCATGTCATGGGGTTTCACAAGACGATGATTTGTTCAAACAGCACTTCGGCAATTTATCAGCAACTTTCAAGGTTAGTTCTCCTCGAAATATTAACAGTATTAGACTTGAAGCGATGTCCTACTTACCAATATGTACTGTACTAAATGCAGTGTGATATCATTTTCTTTTCGCAAAAACTGGTTTTTTTTGAAATTATAAACCAGATTTCAGAAATTTTTTTATTTTTAATTTTCAATTTTCCCCTAAATTAGGTAAAAATTCAAAATAAAATGTAAAATACTGTTTCCAAAGCCTACTTTTCAGTTTAAAAAAACCAAAAATTACAAAGCGGTAGATCACTTATTAAGGATTGTAATTATTCACTGAAATGATCGGCTTATGACTCGCTACCCCAAAATTATTTTGCCTTTTTTTAACTTCAGAAGGTGGAAGCTTTTATAGCATGTTCATTTTGCGAATATTCCTTAGTCTTTTAGGGAAACATTTTCAAGTTTTCGTGCTTTACCAGGGAAAAAATAAAGTTTCATAGCTCTCAGAATAAATGGTGATGCGGCACTGTCTAGGCCATCTATGCCATCGAAATTTTACACTAGGTAGAAGAAGAAATTTTAGGAAGTTACTAATTTTTGGAAGTTTCTTTGTTTTTGGTAGAATCTTTTATATTTAGGAAATTTTCCTATTTTGAGATTTTAATAGCAAATTTCTTTATTTTTAGGTTAATTTAGGTACCTAATTTTTTCTCTAGAATGACTATATGTTTCTTTATTGATAAGATGCACAATTTGGTGATAGAGTTCAACTTTTCTCACTCGTCTTCCTTCCCCTTCCCTTGTTCTACATTAATTTGGCATCAGAGCTCAATCTTGATCCCTTTCTACAGTTGCCACTCAAGCACTGGGCCCAGAATGCCACCACAGAAAGGTCCAGAGTAGGCCCAAAATTTGGGAACATTATTTTTAGCCTTGGAGGTTTAGTTGTGTTTCAAAAGGGTAAAATTCTTCACTTGGAACTTGATTAGGATCTTGTGTTTGGGTATTCCAAATTTCGTTAGGTCATTTTTGTTAGCCTTCAACATTTTCTTCATTCACAAATAAAATATCCATCCAAGCCACAAAAAGAAAAAACACTGTGTATATTTCTTTCTGTGGAGAGTTGTTAACTGTGCCTAGTCTCTAAATTTTGATTTTGAGCTTGTAGGGACATTAATTAGTTTACAATTTCCATTAATTGTGACAAGATAATTTTTTGAATGCATGCATTACCCCCATCAACACCCAATCATTCCCTCAGTTCCTCATATGATGATAGCCAAAATTTGATCACTCAATTAAATGACCCAAGGGGGCAAATATCTGAATTGCATGGTCTTGAGAGGATTTATTGTGTAAGCCTGAGCAGTTAGTTTCAGTGAGTGAATAACTCAGCTATATTTTGAATTGGATAGTCAAACAACTTGAGGATGGGTCCATTAGGCCAAAACATGCTTCACCACATGAGAGTCTACTCGTGGTCATTATATGTCATCCCCTCCTAATGATTGCATACTGTCGAATCTCCATGCAGGAAGCAACCGACCTAGGTTGGGTTGAGTCCTAGAATCACATATTAGAAGGTCTCTGGTTGGACTCTTTAACACTTGCCTCTTTTGTCCTTTGGTGGAGGATGAGGATTTTCATGAACGCCAAGAAGATTACAGGCATCATGACCATAGGAACCATGGGGATACTAATTTGATGGGCTCATGACCCAACTCTTAGGAAAAATCATGATGACCATCTAGACATTACTAAAAAAAGTTAAGATTGATGTTCTATTTTCTGATGGTAGGCCAGATCCTATAGCATTCCAAAAGTGATTAGATTATGTGGATGATTGGCATGACATATCTGACTCTGAGTGCATTCGGTTTGCCAAAATGAAACTTGTTGAGCTGCCAGAAAATATTGGCGAAGTATTTTAAGGGACATAGAGTGTCACCACCATCCTCCTATCGCCCATTGGCAACTTGTGAAAGACAAGTAGAAAGAGAAGTATTTACCCTCATATCATCATCTACCATAAGAATTAGATGATTGACCATATGCTTTATTAAGCAATACTCCTTTAGTGTGTTTCATTATATAAATGGTTTTGGGTAACTCTTGATTAAGTATGGTATTTCTGCGGGCCCTTGCATGACTTTGGCAGGTTCATTATTCGACTTAGGGGAGAAATTAAGAAAGAGGTTTTGGAAAGACACCATGATACCCTGGAAGAGTCTTGTGAGGAGGCCTTAGGGGATGAAAAATGCTTAAACCCTGCTTCTTTTGTTGAAGAAGCTCCTAAACCACTCAAGTTAAGTCCACTTTCTGGTCCAGTTCAAAGACCAAGTAAAACAAGTCTAGTGCATATTAACTTGTAGGGTCTTTTGTTGTTTCCTCTTCTCATCATAATGGGTCTAATAATACTAGTCGTTGCACAACTAGATGTCACGATTTCCATGAGCGAGGCCACATTATCTCTATTGCTCCCATCGTTCCCTTGCCATAGGATCTGAGATTTGTCCTCCATTTGAGGATGAGGAATAACACATTAGAACTGGAGCCTTATTTTGGAGATGAGGGTAAACTTGATTTTGGTTTAGGGGAGGATGTGTGGAATTTTGAATGTTCTTAGATGTATCATTGCCAACCCTACCAGTGAGGATGAGTGGAAATACCCCTCTATTTCTAGACTACCTTTACATGTGGTCTAAAGACTGTTAGATGCGGTAATTTTGGGTTTACCAGAGTAGTCTTGTCACCTGGCTTTGTAAGATTCCCATTCAGATTGGTGACTATATTAATGATGTCTACTGTGATGTTTTTCCCATTGATGTAGCACATGTTTTCTTGGGCCAGCCTAGGTTGTATGATTTGATTGTGACAAATTATGAAAGAGACAACACCCACTCTTTTATGTTTATCACATTAAAGTCAGTTAAGTCTTTTGATTTACCTACTAAGGCTACTCCTTAAGCTGTTACTTGGGTCCTATTTAAAATATGCCTTCGTTGGGCTAATAATGTCCTTTTGAGGAAGCTTGTGAGGAAAGTGGGTTTAATATAGCTCAAGAGTCCCATAATTTCTTCTAATTCTTGTGCCTCTTTTCTTCTTGAGATTGGAGCTGTTTTGTGTAAATCTACGGATGTTATTTCTGATGATGTTCCTGATGAAATCCCTCCCCTTGGAGGCATACAACATGCTATTGAGTTGTTTCTTGGATCTCAATTGTCTAATCTTCCCCACTTTAGGATAAACCTTCTGAGTGACTTGAGTTAAATAGGCAAATTCGAATTTGTGTTGATGGTAGAGCAGTTAATACTGAGAAGTGTGGTTTCCCAATCCCTAGGCTTGAGGAAATGCTTGATTTGTTATCCGGTTCTTACTGATTCTCTAAACTAGTTTTGCATAGTGGCTAATAAAAATTAGGATTAGGCCTTAAGATGGGACCATGGTGGAAAACTGCTTTTAAGACACATGATGAGCCTTATGAATGGTTAGTCGTGCCTTTCGGGTTTGACTAATGCTCCTAGCACCTTCATGAGAGTAATGCCCCTTATCCTTCAGTGTTTCCTAGGAAATTTTTGGCTGTTTATTTTAATGATGTTTTGGTGTGTAGCAAGACCAAGAGCGTCCTGACCATCTTGAGAAATTACTTGTTCTTAGAGAAAATAAGTTCTTTGGTCATTCAAGAAGTGCACCTTCATGTAGCCTTTAAATTGCTTGCGACCCGCGGCTCCCCCCCCCCCCCCTCTCTTTAAGATGCCTAGATAAACTCGTTTACTCATTATTGAGAAGATGCAATTGAATTAAATAATATTTTCCTTAGCCCCTTTCTCCCTCTGTCATGGTTCTATCTACTCCTCGCCCTTACCCTCTAATTCTCCCCTAATTTTTTCCAATATTTTTCTTTGTCCTTGTCGTATATTTTGAAGTGTTTAAATGGCATAACATTGTCTGAAGTATATTGATCAGGCACTTTAGGATAGATTGGAGTGTTGAGGTGACTATGGTTACGTCTATCAGTGACAAATAGATTGATGCATATGCATATACCATGCTCAAGTACTTGTTTTCATGAAATAACTAAAATTTTATACAATGTTGGTTTCTGCCCATGCACTCCACAGTTGGAAGCAAAAAGATCAGCAAAGAGAAGCTACTCAGCACGATTCGTTGTCCGGCGTGATCATTTTAGAGGTTCCAACACACCATTTTCTGCGATTGTGGAGGATTCCATCCATTTGACAGCCAGTAATGACTCGATGCAAGTAAGAACGCAAAAGTTAAACCATTTTGTGAGTCTTAGAGTTGTCCAAAGTAGATGATTTTTTATTTTTGTTTCTTTTTTCTTTGGTAACATTGGGTGTCTGAATAAACTCGCATGCACCTTGACTAATACCTAAATTACGGATGCCACCCACTTAGAAGTTCCCCTATGGCTATGGGTAAGTTGGAGCTAGTTCAGGGTAGCCTCATGGGATTGCTTGAACTCAATGGTAGGATTTGTAACCCTCATTAGGGTGTTAAACGAGCCCAGTTGAACTAAGCACCTCCTTTTTGGTACTTGAATTCAATAAGCTTTATGGAGCTCTCAAGTTTGACCCGAGCTCTTATCGAGATTTCGAACCTTTGTTCGAGCTCGGTTTGATAAGATTTTAGTGTGTTCAATAACTTGGTTCGGGTTAGCTCGTTACCCTAATTGAGCTGGTGTGAGCTCGCTCTTGAGTGAATTGAACTCATAACTAAGTTGAGCTTGCTATGGAGTCAATCTCGCTACTGAAGTGAGGTCTTGTCAAGCCATTAACGAGCTCTCATCAAACTCGGCTTGATAAATTTTTGAGCCCAACGAACATGAATGAAGCATAATTGATTCCAAATACGAGTAGCTCATCGAACGTTAGATTTGTTTACATCGATATCTCAAGCTTCAATAGGCGCAAGATCCAAATGGCTTACCACTTTAGCCAACCCCTTGAGATTCCAAGTAGATGAAATACAAATAAAAACGATTGATACTTGTATAAGAATAGGCTTGATTTGGTGCCCCTTGATGACTCTTCACAGAACCAAATGAAATCAATGCAAAGGTCAAAGACCCGGAGTTTCACCCTTGCACATGCTGCTTCCACAAAGACCTTTGTCGCGGATATCTCTACCAATCCAGCTGTGTCAACAGACCGAGCATACACGCCCGGAGAAAATGCAACCGTGGAAAGTGTGTTTTTGTGCAAGGAAGCGTTAGCAAACCTGGAACTTACAGCCAAGATTGCCTTGGACTCGTTCTCTGTGCTCAACAGATTGGCTGGTCCAGATGAATTTATGGCTGAGCCTGCAGCTCATCTGTACATGGAGGCAGATGAGGTACTTGCGTTAATTGAAGAGCGAGTAGCTGCGACTAGAAAGTTAGTGAACTCGGCCATGCGAAGATGTGAGGGAAGTGAGGCAAAAAGAGACTAGAGTTTTGGAAACTTCCATGGGGACATTGCAGTAGTGGGCAAATATCAAGTGCCTTTGTTAAAAATAATGCATCATGTATTTTGCCATATTAAGTTTATTTTTAACAAATATATGGCTTTTTTTAATGTCATATATGATACCATACATTTGTTGAAAACAAACTTAATATGGCAAAATGCATAGGCTATTTATTTTTAACAAATGCATTTGATCTGCCCGTTCATGAAGATTTGCTGGGAAAATTAGGAAACTTGAAATAAGTGTTTTTAAGTTCATCTGTAAATTCATTGACTTTTGTACAGCTTGAATCATTGGGGTAACTTCATTCATTAAGCGAAGGAAAATGTGAATAAGATAAAAATCTTTTGATCTCATAAAGATTACTTAACGGGGTCCTTTTAAACCTAAAATTGCTTGCAAGAATGTCTTTGATTCTCCATTTTTTAGCAGTGTAGTTTTTTTTCTTGATATGCTTCTATATGTTTTTACACAAACGAGTGGTTTTCAAAAACTTGTTTTTGCAAAAAAAGTAACAGTTGTAAGTATTGGATATTTTTCGAGTATAATTTTTATGGTTTATATTAGATTTTATCAAATGTCAAAAAAAATAAAAATTATATATATATATATATATATATATATATATATATATATATATATATATATATATATATATATATATATATATATATATATATAGAATATATGTATATGTATATTTGTTGGGGGTCCTCGGAAACAGCCTCCTTTCCACTCGGAAGGGGTAAGGGTGCGTACATCCACCCCTCTCAGACCCTGCTTATTGCAGGAGCAGCGAGACACTGGGACTGTTGTTGTTGTATATTTGTAGTCAATTTGCATGCAAGATAGATAATCATTTGAGTGTCTAAATGCCGGGACAAGGTGATGATTCATGATCACACTTTTGGGCATGTACATTTGTGTACTGGTGAGAGATGTGGATAAAGGGTGTGAAGAACAACAACAACAACAGACCTAGTGTCTCAAGGGCTCCCGTCTAAGTGGCGTCTTGGGGGGATGGATGTACGCAGCCTTACTCCTTCAGGGTGTAATCTTGCCGAGAGGCTGTTTCCGAGGACCCCAACCTTATAGGGTTGGCAACACGAGGACTTCCTAAAAGGTCACCCATACTGGTACTACTCTCGTCCGAGCATGCTTAACTTCGGTGTTCTATTGGGAGCCGGTGCATTAGTGTCTGGTAAATGAACCTGCAAAGGTTGTGAAGAAACAAATATAAAATTATCGATTATTTACGTTTTAGTACTATGATATTTTTTGAAAATAAAAGGATTTTAATCTTTTTGACTTATTAGAAATGTTTCTAAGTTTTGTCGTATTAATGCAAAAGTCTTTAAATTTTTATTGTATTAATAAAAGGACCCCTCATGATGTCATTTTTCATTGATAGAGTTGATGTGACAACAAATTTTCATAATGATACAGTAAACTAATAAAAATACTCTTTAATAATTATATTTTTAAACAAATTAGGTGAAAATAGATAATTTTTACACAATACAATATTTTGAATTTCGTACTTCTAAAGTAATAATAATGGTATTGAAGGGTACTTTTGACATTTTACTATAGTATCACTGAAAAAGAAGTTGTCATATCAGTTTTGTTGATGAAAAATGTGTCATCATGTTGGAGAGGGACCTTTTTGTTTATACGACAAAATTTATGGGTCTTTTTATTTTTCCAAAAACTTCGGAGGCACTAAATTGTAAATAACCTTAAAATTGGTATACTATTTAAGTTATTGAGTTATGGAAAAATAATACATTCTATTACTTTTTAATTATATGAGTTTGTTGTTTTTTTTATTCTCATTTTATTAAATATTTTATGTCTCTAGTTTTATAACACATTATCTGCACGAGTCTCTAGCCAACTGAAGATTATTATATACTTGAGGTAAGTTATCATTTCCTGATCTTTGTGATTTATAATGTCTAATCTCACTAAGCTTGAATTTACTGTTCTTGACATATCTGGTAAAAATTATTTCTATGAATCTTTGATTCTGAGATTCATTTTGATGCTATGAATCTGGGAGACACAATTAAAAGGGCAAATAGCGCATTCCTATAGGATCGTGCCAAAGTAATATATTTATCATGTATCATATCCATGACAGATTGAAAGCTGAGTATTTTACTATAAAAGACCCATATGTCCTTTAGTTGAACAAAAAAGAGAGGTTTGATCATCAAAAAGTTTTCCCTAAAAGTCGCTATGAATTGATTCACTTGCAGTTGCAGGATTTTAAAACTTTAAGCAAGTATAACTCTACAGTGTTTAGTATTACCTCCCAACTGAAATTATGCGGGGAAAATATTACTGAGGAAGACATGTTAGTGAAACCATTCTCTATTTTTCATGTCTCGAATATGCTTCTGTAGCAAAAAATGTAAAAAACAAGGTTTTAAAAAATATTCCGCAATGATATACGATCATCAGGGACGTGGTTGAGGTTGCAAAAGTGGATGTGGTCGTACATTGGCCGTGGCAATGGAAGATGGGGCTGCAGTCGCGGTCATAATAATTGGCACTATTATAATCAGAATGGATCAAAATTTAATAAGTGTTCAAATGACGAGGAGAAATATAGAAAAGAGAAATCCCCTTAACAAAATTTATCAAAAGATCTAGAAATAAATTGCTACTAAAGCAGTACGAAAGGTCATTGGGCGTGTACATGTTGTACAACTGAACAACTGGTGGATCTTTACTGAACATCGTTGAAAGGAAAAGAAAAACTTTCTTAAACTAGTTTTGTGAAGATCTTTCTCCACTCAATACACGTTTAGATATTTCTGACCTGTTCGAAGATTCTAATGGGAGAATTGATTATTTAATAGATGATGAAAATGTTCAAATTGACTAAAATTTGTGTTTTTCTTTTAAGTCTATCTTTTATACTAAACTATGTTTGACTTTAATAAAATAATATCGTCTTACAATGTACAAATTAGAGTGGTATCATCTATCTAATGTTTCATACGACATATGTATTAATATGTATGAAGTACTTTTCAACATGCTTCTTAACAAGGATTGACGAGTTCCATTATAACTTCAAATAGAATTTAAATATGTTATGATTATTTAAAATATTTTATGATATCACACTTATAATT
Organism: Simmondsia chinensis; assembly: GCA_018398585.1. Lineage (NCBI taxonomy): Eukaryota > Viridiplantae > Streptophyta > Magnoliopsida > Caryophyllales > Simmondsiaceae > Simmondsia > Simmondsia chinensis. The sequence goes on from JAGTTD010000001.1 coordinate 36,624,158, forward strand.
TCGTTTGTACTTATGTCTGAAAAATTATGGATGGTGGAAAACCATGTTCGGCGGAGAGTACAATAACAATGGGTGTTAAAACTTAATTAAAGGTTATAGAAAACTACATATCATGTTTCTTGAAGAAATAATATTTTTCATAAGGCTATCTATCTAATTTTGAAATACTCGTCAGGATGGTTAACCATAAGTCAACGAAACCCAAAAAGCTTTTATTTTATGACATGACTATTTGGGTCATTCGAGTATAAAAATGATTAAGAGAATCATTGGAAATTCTCTTGAGTGCCCATTAAAGAACTTCAAGATTCTTATATAAGACGAAAAATGTATTTATGATCAAGGTAAAATGATTATCAGCTCATTCCTAATTAAGAAAGAATACAAAGAAATATATGTGGGCCAATTATTTTATCATCTGAAAATATTAACTGGAAACATTTTACGGCATAGTTTGATGATTATAAATTTGATGAAATTGGGTTTCAAGAATAAGAGGGAGAAAAACAGAAGTTGGAAAATGAGAATATATATGGAATGCATTATTGAACTAAAAGTTTTAAAGGTTGTTTATTTGTAAAACATTACAAGACAATTGTCAGATGCTTTAACAAATGAAAAAAGAGTGACCAAATAACATGTTCAAATCACAGGTATGCTCAAATTATCGAACGATATTCTAATATATTAACATATGCATCCATTGCGCACTATAGAAGCATGGTAGACATTATCGATTCCAAAGATTTAAGTCTAAGAAAAAAAAAAGAAGCATAACAAAAAAGATTGGTCCCTGTATTATGAAATTGTTGAAGAGAAAAACTTTGCAAAGATAATAGTATAAGGAGATAATATGAATGAAATTCATCAACATTATCAGGTACCTGAAATTGTTGAAATTTTGATGATAAAGAAATCTCGATAAAGTATAGGATATAGTAGAACCAAAAAGGAAACTGATCAAATGTTTGTATATACAATGGTTGCTGATCTAATTAAAGAAATTGAAAATCTTGAATAGGTGTTCGTTTAAGAATGCCAACAAAGAAATGATTGGTTGAAAGAAAAACACACAATTTAGGAAGAATTAATAATATATAGTTTTTGGACTTGCAATCCAAATGCCGAAAGTGTAAAACTTGCATAGTACCCCTGAATATTGAAAATGTTGAGGCAGTTAGATACAAAGTACACTTTGTAACCCAAGATTAATTATAGAGACCAAAAATTGATTAGACATACATATAAGAAATGGATGCAATCTAGCTGTTTCTATCTGTGTCTTATAATATGGTAATAGTTTATTGTACATATTACTTGCGACAATGTTTATATGCAAGTCCTTGAAGGACTAGAAATGCAAACATAAGTTCAAAACTATGGAACCATACTCAATTAAATTTCAACGATCGTTGTACGAATGCAAGCAGTCATTATTACTCCTAAAGAGATTGAAGAAGCTGTTATGCATCTAAATTAAGAATTTGACAATAAGGATCTCGAAAAAAGATAACGTTTTGTCTTGGCTTGTAGATCTAGCACAAATATGACAGATCATTAGTTCAACAGTCTGTTGGGAATATTTTAAAAAATACTTCGTAAATTGACTGTGCGGGAGCCCCTGTGGCACTGGAACTATTGTTGTTGTACTTCCTAAATTGACTAGAGCGAGCGCAATAGAAATAAATTTAAAATTATTAATTTTAAATATAAAGGCCTGATCTAATTAAACTATTTAGTTAAATCTATATCTTACTCTAATATGTTCTTAACATGACAAACAAAAATATCAAGTAAAACAGGTATAAGCATGGTAAATAGATTAAACGAAATAAATAAAAAAAATAAACTAAATATTGGATATTTAATTAAAACATATGGAGAGTGTGAACCTCAATTCTGACTTCCGTTTCCTGAAATTGGAAGAATAAATTCTTGACACCTCAATGTCTTCTATACAACGACCTCTCTAGCACCAAGAGTGTGGGCTCCATAAATATTTAATTTAGAAAAATTTTAGAAAAAGATTTTTTCCTTTCAATCTTTCTGAAAAACAAATTTTCAGAAAAACTATGCCATGCCCTTTTTTTTTTTTTTAAATTTCTAAAAAACCTAATCTCAATTAGGTTATAGTTTTTGGAACCGACCATGGCATCAATATACGTACCCAAGCAAGTCTATTTATAGATTCAGGGATGTACTTTAAAGGCTTGCTAATATCAAAGTAAAAGCAATTAAAAACCCTTTCTCTCCCGGAGCTTAGCCGTGGATCTTTTTTGGGCCGCCGCTGCCGTGCCCTAACCCTAACCCTTTCTCCCCCAAAATCTCCTCCCCAAATCCATTTTCTCCCAAATGTCGTCCCTGCTTTGCTGGGTGGTGGTTTTTCGCCCCTATTTACTCACTTTCAACCACCTCCTCTCCTTTTTCAGTGCTGTCTTCTCAAGTTTTCGTTACAGATCTTCATTTACTACATTGGAGATTTTGAGCGTGCCTTTCTCGTTTATTTCCTCTTTTGTGCAAGGTACAGTTCCTTCTTTTCCCCTCTTCCTCCCTTCAGGTCTGTGACTTCCCTGTCGCGTTCACCCTGACGTCTCCTCTGCTCAGTTTTTTCATTTTCTCAGCCGTTCCTTTAATGAAGATGGTTATTTTCGCTTTAATTTCTCCACCTAAGCCCTTTCTCTTCCACCCTATAAAACCGCCTCAGGATCCATGAGTATTATTTGTTGGAATTGTCAAGGGCTTGGGCAACCCTTGACGATTCAAGCCTTAAAAGAGCTCATATTTAAATTCAGGCCCAATATTTTATTTCTTATGGAGACAAAAAACAAAAAAAATTACGTTGATCGTATGGGCAAAAAACTTGGTTTTCATTCTTCTTTTATTGTTGATCCAAAAGGTTTGTCGTGTGGTATGGCAATCTTTTGGAACAACAAGATGCATTTAAATGTTGTAAATATCTTAGAGAGATTTGTGGAACCACATTTTCCTTCATGGTGAGCCAAAAAAAAATAGGCAGGCTTCATTTTGGAGAGAGATGTCTTCAATCTTCTCCAATGTGGATCCTCCCTCCATCTTTTCCGGTGACTTTAATTCCATCACGTCCTCCCAAGATAAGATGAATGGTGACCCTGTTTCCACTAACCAACTATCTTAGGTTTTGGACTTTATGGATGATGCAGGTTTGTGTGAACTTCCGACTAAGGGCTGTAAATATTCTTGGTCAAACAAACAAGATAGAGATAGGAACATCAAGGAGAATATTGACAAAGCAGTCGTCAACTTCAAATGGCAACAAATGCTCCCCTTTGCCTCTGCCACGTTGCTCCCGGCTGTTGGTTCGGACCACTCCTCTCCTTCTCCTCTTGGAAGGGGAGAAATAGAAACGCAATTGGGATTTCAAGTTTGAGTCCAAATGGTTGATTGAGGAGGATTGTCTGGATACTGTTAGAAAAAACTGGGATTTTAACGGTAGAGATGACAGAAATCCTCGGTTCACAAATAAAATTCATCAATGCCGCAAAGGGCTCAAGGAGTGGAGCTTAGCTAGAACGAAAGAGCGCAAAATGAGATTTGAGTACGTTTTTAGCCGACTTACCGAACTTCAAAGCCGATCCAATTCAGATGGTGAGAACGAAGAGGAAATTAATCTCAACAAGGAGCTTCAAAGATGGTGGGATGCAGAGGAAAGATTTTGGCATCAACGTTCCCGCATCAATTGGCTCTCATTTGGAGACCGGAATTCCAAATTCTTCCATGCCACAACTATCCAAAGAAACAAAGCAAATGAGATCAGAAGGCTCAAAAATGAACACGAGCAATGGGTTGATGACCCACAACAAATCACAGATCTGATTGCAGCCCACTTCCAGCGTGTCTACCGGGCAAAAGCGACCCAAAACCTTGCTGCGGTAACTGACAGCGTGAATGCTAAGGTCAGCCAGTTCATGAATTCCAAGCTCACTAAACTGATATCCCGTAATGAAATATGGTCGGCTGTTAAAAAACTTGGCGCCCTTAAACCTCCCGGCCTGGACGATTTTCCAGGTATTTTCTATACTTCCTTTTGGGACATTGTCTCAAATGATGTTTGTTGGGTGATTGAAAGGTTTTTCGAAAGGAGGACCCTCCCTGCTAGCCTAAATCACACTAATATTGTCTTAATTCCAAAAATAAATAACCCAAGTTCGATCCATCATTTTAGACCTATTGGCCTTTGTAATTTTTCATAAAAAATTATTTCAAAAATCCTTACAAACCGTCTTCAACCCTTTATGGATCATCTCATTTCCCCACAACAATCCGCTTTTGTTAAAGGAAGGCAAATCTAAGACAATATTATTGTGGCTCATGAGGCTTTTCATGCTCTTAAAATCAAAAGAAAAGGAAGGAAAAACTTTATGGCTCTCAAAATTGATCTCGCCAAAGCCTATGATCAAGTGGATTGGGGTTTTCTCGAAAAGGTTTCAAAAAAAATGGGCTTTTGTGATTTTTTTGTGGGTTGGTTGATGGAATGTGTCACTAAGGTCAGTGTCAGTCCGGTAGTTAATGGGGAGAGGGTTCATCGATTCGAGATTTCTAGAGGGCTTAGGCAGGGTGATCCCCTTTCCCCTTTTCTTTTCCTCTTTGTTATGGATACACTGTCCAATCTTATCAACAAAGGGAAGAGATGCGGGGAATGGAATGGTTTTCACATTAAGTCCACTTGTCGTTCTCTCTCTCATCTGTTTTTTGCCGATGACTGTGTTCTCTTCTTTCAAGCTTCTTCTAGAGTATGTAGAAATGTTATGAAAATTCTTGGACTCTTTTGTGATGCTTCGGGTCAAGAGGTCAATCTCTAAAAATCTCATGCTTTCTTTTCCTCTAACACCCCTCCTCAAGTGAAGGAGGAATGTCTTGAGATTTTGAGGGTTAATCTCTTAAAAGGGGAGGACAGATACCTTGGATCTCAAATCTTGTGGGGAAGATCCAAAAAAAACACCCTTAATTTTCTTTTTGATAAAATCAGGGGGAAAATGCAAGGTTGGAAGTCTAAACTCCTTTCCCATGCCGGAAGAGAGGTCCCCCTCAAATTGGTCGTGTCGGCGATTCCCAACTTCATTATGTCAATTTTTAAAATTCCGGTCACTTTTTCAAAAAAAATTAATAGTTCTCTTGCTCGTTTTTGGTGGAGGGGCGGGTCCTATGAGGACAAGGGCGTTCATTGGAAGGATTGGAATTTCATTTCTAAACCTAAACGGGTAGGAGGCCTCGGGTTTCGCGACATGCAAGGGGTTAACATCGCTCTTATTGCGAAACAAGTTTGGAGAGCTATCCAAAACTCTAACGCTTTTTGGGTTAAAATCCTTAAAGGGGTGTATTTTAATGATTGCTTGATCCTTAATGCTCGCTTGGGTTACAACCCCTCTTGGGGTTGGAGGAGCTTCATTGAGGGCCGGGATTTCATTTTTAAAGGCCTCCGGTGGAATGTGAACAGTGGGAAAAATATTGACATTTGGAAAGACAAGTGGGTCCCCGACCTCCCTTCTTTTTCGGTTGGGAATGCTCACCACAATCAATCACTTTCTAAGGTTTCGGATCTTATCATCCTGGGTCAAAGAAGATGGAATTGTCCCCTCATCTCTCAATTGTTCTCCCACGAAGAGTCAAAGGCAATTTCGGCTATCCCGATCGGAAACCCATTCCGGGATGACGATTTGATATGGCATTTTACCAAAACTGGTGTCTATACTGTTAAATCTGGATATCGGGTTTGAAGCTATTCGGACAGCCCCGATTCAGTTGCTAGGGCCTCGTCCAGCTTGTCGTTCGTATCGTCCCATGGTTTACATGTTCTTTGGTCCCTCGATGCCACACCAAAAATCAAACATTTTCTTTAGAGAGCCCTCGTGAATGCCTTGGCTACAGCTGAAAACTTATGGAAGAGGAAAATCACACAAAACCCTTTCTGTCCTCCTTGTGATGGGGTCGTTGAAACAGTGGAGCATCTATTCTTTTTTGTCCCTGGGCTAGAGCAACTTGGTTTGCGTCTTCGTTGGGATGCAAGCCAAATATTGAAGGTTTTAATAGCTTTCATGTTTGGTGGGACTCCATTTGAGCCAACCCGTCTTTTTCCCGCTATGATATTTTCAAGATTATGCTTCTCTATTGGGAAATATGGAAGAGTAGGTGTGATTTTATTTTCAGAAATGTGCATTCTCATCCCGTGTCCTCCGCTCTCCAAGCCGACTCGTATGCGATGGAGTTTGCAAGCCTGCTGCCAGCTCCCACCCGCCACCCTCCTACGACTGTTTTGGATTCACCGGCAGCCTGCTGGGCCCCTCCCTCTTCGGATTGGATCAAAATCAACTTGGACGCAGCTTTCTCCTCCTCCTCGAGCTCGGCCGTTGCCATTGTTGCCCGTGATTTTTAAGGAAATATTGTGGGAGGTTGGTGTGGTTCCTTCTATGCAAAATCTCCCCTTATTGCCGAAGCCTTTGCTATTAGAGCCGCAGTCTCTCTAGCGGATTCTCGAGGTTGGAAGAAAGTCGTAATCGAGTTGGATTGTAAGCAGGCTATAGATTTTATCCAATCTGCTGTGTCCCCTCCGTGAGAATGTAGTGCTATTATTGCTGATATTAGGTTGATGTTATCGTCTTGCTCTTTTGACAATGTTTCGTTTCGTTGGGCACCTCGATCTTGTAATCGGGTCGCTCATTTTGTTGCTTCATTACATTTAGGACGTAGGTGTACTCATGATTGGTGGCAGGATTGCCCACCTTCGGTTGTTTCCCTTGTAAACTCGGATCGTTCAGTAATTAATGCCTAGCCTCCGGGTGGTTTTATGTTCAAAAAAAAGGATGCACTTTAAAGGGGTAAAGGGATGTAAAAGTACTTAACTTTTACCCAAGCAAATCAATTTTATTATTCAAGGATGCCTAAAATAAGTAAAAGGAATGTAAAAATACTTGATTCTTACCCAAGCAAATCTCTTCATAGATTCAAGGACACACTTTAAAGGAGTAAAAGTACTTGATCTTTATTCAAGAAAATCTCCTTATATGTTCATGAATATGCTTAAAGGATGTAAAAGTCCTTGATTTTTAGTTAAGAAAATATCTTTGTATGTTCATGACTATGCTTAAAGGCGTGGTAAACTATAATTAAGCAGCTTGCTACTATAGATGGGCAAGTAGGTTACATGGACAATTTTTTGAACAAAAATTTAAAACAACACAATTCGCCCAATAAGGTTAAAACAATACAATTCGCCTAGTAAAGGCAAAATCAGCACAATTCGCCCAGTTGAGGTAAAATTAACACAATTTGCCTAGTAAAGGAAAATCTACACAATTTGCCCAGCAAAGGCAAAATTAACACAATTTGCCCAGCAGAGGTAAAATCAATACAATTTACCCAATAGAGGCAAAATCAACACAATTCGCTCAGTAGAGGTAAAATTAACACAATTCGCCCAATAACGGTAATCAACACAATTCGCCCAGTAGGGGCAAAATCAACACAATTCGTCCAGTAGAGGTAAAATCAATACAATTCGTCCAGTAGAGGCAAAAGCAGCACAATTCGCCCAGTAGAGGTAACAGCAACACAATTCGCCGTAAAAGCAACACAATTTGTCTATTTTATCCCTCCAAGACACATTTATGTACAAGTACAAAAGATAGAATCACCCATTCACAAATATCTTTCCTCTTTAAGTAAAGTCTTACCCATCCACAAATATCCTTCCTTTTTAAGTTAAGTCATACCTGTCCACAAATATCCTTCCTTTTTAAGTAAAGTCATACTCATCCACAAATAGGCTTCCTCTATAAAAGGACTACATGCCTCCTTTGCCTTCACCAATTCCTACGATCATCTCCCTAAAGCAATAATCATTCAAACTCCTTACTCTCCTCAGGCTAAGTATTTTATCTCTAGTATTTCACTTAATACTTGCCCTTATTTACTATTTTATAATATTGATACTGACTTGAGTATCGGATGGGTCCCTAGTGGGTTGCGTCACGGGCCCCTCTAATCGTTCTTTTGATCTTGCAGGGAATATCAAGTTGGGCGTGTAACTAGAGCTTGAGTTGACCTCATCCTAATGAACCCCACCTCGTACATAACTCCAAAATGATGAATAAGCCCACTGACTAAATTCATCACAAACATAATGGCACCGTTTGTCAGAAGGATCATAAGCTCACGCCTGGCTTGGTGGTTCTTGTAAGATTCAAGCACTTTTAATGTTATTCAAGGTAATTTTCAGCATTTTTGGGTATTTATCACATTTTTCTAATAAAAAACAGGTTATTCAAGCAAAGTAATTCAAAAAAGCTCCCTAGTATTCCTTTGAGCATTTTTAAGCTTATCCGTACATGCAAAAAGATATATTTGAGTAAGTCAAGTATTGTGACATACTTTTGACCTCTTTCTTATCTTTTCTTTTATCAAAAATTTGAAAAAAAATATCATAGCTAAATAGAACTCTTTAAGAGCTTCGTTTTGATATGTAACTCAATCCGTAACTCTTCATGGATTAAAATTTATCCTTGTTTCAATTTACAAGGTATATTATACAACTACCGCCAATGGAATTCGCCTGGTTCATGTTCTCACTTCTTTTTCATATTCTTTTTGTTGCAAAGCTTTAAAAATTATTATAGTTACATAGAACTCTTCAAGAGCTTCTTTTTGATATATAACACAATCCGTAACTCATCAAGGATTAAAAGTTATTCTCGTTTTAATTTACAAGGCACGCTATACAACAACCGCAATCAGAATTCGCGCAGTTCGAATTTTCATGTCCTTTTTATATTTTCTTTGATCCAAAACTTAAAAAATCATTATAGTTACATAGAATACTTCTTGAACTTCATTTGATAGCTGATTCGGTTCATAATTATTCACGGATTGAAAGTTATGCTCGTTTCAAATCAAAGGCCCAAGATATATAACTATTACAAGAGGAAAACACCACTTCATCTTTCCACCTCTTTTTCATATTTTCTTTGTTCAAATACTTAAACAATCAGCATAGGTGTCTAGCACTCTTTGATAGCTTGATTTGATAAGTGATTCAACCCGTAAATCCACATGGACTAAAAGTTATGCTCGTTCTAAGTTAGAGGTTCAAGTTGTATACCTACCATATGTATAAAACACCTAGTTATCTTTTCACCTTTTTCTTATGTTCTCTTTGATTACAAAAAAAAAAAAAAAAAAAAAAAAAAGAAACAAACGAACTTGAGAACTTATCATATATGTATGCGGAACTCTTTAAAAGCTTCGTTTTGACATGTGAATCGACTCGTAACTGCTTATGTGTGAAAATTTATATACACTAAAAAATCCACCATCTGACGAATGCCCTAACCAGTGTTTTCCACAACCTGGTGAATTCTACAATCCAGTGTTACCCGCAACTAGGTGTCATCTGTAAAACCTGGCATTATCCCTGACGCTTCTCTTATCGTACGACAATCACCATCCCAAGCCACCGTCTTCATTCTCACAAACGATCATCACTTCTGTGATGCCTGGGAGTTTAACCACCATCCTCTCAAAAGTCGCCACCACGTGATGCTTCGTCAACGTGTGTAAAGCTTCATCTTCCACCAACATTATCATTATTCCCATTATATCTTAGCACTGGCATAATACCCATATCCACCATTGCCCTCGGTTGCATAATAGCCGCTACTGGCACGCCGGTCGTCACTAGTCGTTCTTCACCCACCATGGTCAAACCCTTGCTCCGTCTTTCAAACCCAAGTTTGGGTAAATTTCTATGACAATCTTAGCTTAATTCAACCTCAAAAGAGTCGTTTTCATTGCTATCTTAATTCCATTCAACCCTAAATGGGACCCTAAATGGGTCAATCTTCATTATAATTTCTGTTACTTTTACCATAAATTGGTCACTTTTTGTCACAACCCTTACTCAAATAAACCATGAGTGCGTCAGTTGTCGCCACAATCTTAGTTTGATCCATTCTTGATTTTTTTCTAGTTTTCGTTCAAATTAAACCCTAATTGGATCAATTTTTATCATGATCCTACTTCATGTCGACTCTAGTGGAACAAATTTTTCATAATTCTGGGTCAACCTTCATATTAAATCAAATTTTGATTGAATTAATTCTTGCTATATCATTAGTTCGTCTCAATCCCAGCTAAATCAATACTTACAAGAGTTTTAGCGTACTCAAGTCCGGATTATGTCGATTCCTATTCAATCAGCATCTAAGGAATCAGTCTTCGTCGCAATTTCGCTCTGATGGATTTTAAGCTGAATCAACATTTGCTAAAATTTCTAGTCTAGACAAACTATGCCTCAGCACACTCTTGCTATAATTCTGGTTTAACTAAGTCATACTTTGCCAGATCCTTATCCATAAATCGTCAAATTAATAATTAGGCACGATAATTCTAAATTAAGGGTATTAACAGAACAAGGTCATTGGCCCTACCCTTAATGATTTTGAAATACAAAACACACATTATCCAACACCAAAGCATGAGTGCAAATCAAAGAACACATATAAGTATTAAGTTCTAAAATAGTAAAAGTACTTATAATAAGATGGCCAGGTTACACGATTCATTCCAAGGACTTTGTTTAGGCGCGTAAGAGACCTAATAACTCCCTTGGAATTCACAAGGCATGTCATTTGTCTTTCTCCATCCATGACTAATCCAGTTACTCCATAAATTTCTTATTGGCATATTCTATACACCTACGAAGAAAATCCCGAAGCAAACAATTCATCCAAGGGGAACTCGATGTGCTATTATGACAAAAGCTGCTCATCATGTGCCCGCGTGGCAATTTTTCGCCTACAAAACAATAGCCAGGGCTATTTAGTCAAAAAGACAGAATCTCACCATACTTGACTTGCTCAGTACCTTTTGTGAAATACTATTCAGCCTAGCTAAATCAAGTAAGATCAAATTTCAAAAATGCGTCCACGTTAAAAATCATTTCATAAGTGGTGGGTGTCGGAAGACTTTGCCATCATGCGTGATTCCCTATCCATGGTGGTGAACAAATCCTTTTAGGACTGGGGGACTTTGTCCCTGTTCACAGTTCGAACTTCATTTCAGCGGTGGTACAAATCCTTTTCGGATTGGGGGACTTCGTCTCTATCCACAGTCCGAACTTCATTTCAGCGATGGTACAAGTCCTTTTAGGACAGGGGACTTTGTCCTTGATCACAGCCCGAACTTCATTTCAACGGTGGTATAAATTCTTTTAGGGCTGGGGAACTTCGTCCTTATTCATAGTCCGAACTTCATTTTAGCCATGGTACAAATCCATTTAGGCCTGGGGGACTTCGTCCTTGTTCACAGTCCGAACTTCATTTCAGCGATGGTACAAATCCTTTTAGAACTGGGGGACTTCGTCCCTTTTCACAGTCCAAACTTCATTTCAGCGGTAGTACAAATCCTTTTAGGACTGAGAGACTTCGTCCTTGTTCACAGTCCGATCTTCATTTCAGCGGTGGTACAAATCTTTTTAGGACTTCACAGTCCTAACTTCATTCCGCGTTGGTACAAATCCTCTTAGGACTTGGAGACTTCGTCTCTGTTCACAGTCCGAACTTCATTTCAGCTGGTGGTACAAATCCTTTTAGAACTGGGGGACTTCGTCCCTATTCACAGTCCGAATGTCATTTCAGTGGTGGTACAAATCCTTTAAGGACTGGGGGACTTCGTCCCTATTCACAGTCCAAATTTCATTTCCATGGTGGTACAAATCCTTTTAAGACGAGGGGACTTTGTCCCTGTTCACAGTCTGGATTTCATGTCAACGGTGGTGCAAATCAATTTAGGGTTGGGGGAACTCCGTCCCTGTTCACAGCTTGAATTTCATTTCAATGGTAGTGCAAATCATTTTAAGACTGGGGGACTTCGCCTTAGTCATTCCCTTATTTTAGGGACAAATCACTTTAATAATGGGAGGCTTCACCTCATCCATTTCTTTATCTTAAGTGATACAAATCATTTTAGGATCGAGGGACTTCATCTCGATTCACAACTTCGGCTTTTTCACCTTGATGGTGCAAATCATTTTTCATGACTATGGGACTTCAACTCCAAGTCATTTTTCATCACAAAGGGTAAACCACTCCAAAATCAAGTGGCTTCACAATTAGAAATGGTTAAAAGTACATTCTGTTCGTATGATGCAAAATAGGTAAAAACAATTACAAGTCAAGAGTTGCTCATCCATAAGAGGCAATCCCTTACAAAGCTAATGAACTTCGTCCTCAATCGTGCTATGTTATATAACATTATGGCATATCCAGAAGACTTCGCTACTCGCCATAAATCAAATTATAATTGTCAAACTTGGTTGCTTACCGGAACTTGGCAAAATATTTCCAATAAGAGAATCCGAAATGAGCCGCGTTTCTTATTACGCCTGAGCAACTCACACTCCAATCAACATTCTGCTAAGCTATCTAATACCACAACTTGTCAACAACTTAATAATGGCAATGTAAGATATCATCTTTATCTTCTTAGCCACCTTATAATCTCAGACATACAGTGGTGGCGTGTAATCAGTAATTCCCAAACCACATTATATAAAATGAAGACATATATGTAAGGCTTTATTTCCCATAACGAGTTGAACTACGATACAAAACTTAGAGGCTTGTTGCATCCCAATAAACTATTTCTGATAAGAAGGTCTGACATGGACCACACCTGTTAATGCCTGAGCAACCCACACCTCAATTAACTCTCTGTTAGTTAGGCACTACTACTGGCCAATTACTTAAGAAAAAGATACTACAATGCCATGCAATCAGACAATCTCATGCAGGTATAGCCTGGCAAGTCTGTCTAGGTAATGGTTCAAGCTCACCCGCTAGCTTTGATGTTCTGTCTTGATTTGCTGACATGTCAGGCATTGAGCCACAAATTGAGCAATGTCCCACTTCATATTGTTCCACCAGTATCTTTCACAAAGGACCCCGTACGTTTTGGTTCCTCTAGGATGCACAAAATAACTCGAGCTATGAGCCTCTTCTAATAGTGCCTTCTTCAACTAAAAATCATTAGAAATATATAGCCTTCGTTCCCCAAATCTTAGGGAACCGTCTTCATGAATCCTGAATTTGGTTTCTTGACAACTTTCCAGGTTATTGCGGATTTTACATAATTGTGCATCAACTTTTTGGACATCTTTGATCCGCTCTATTAGAGTTGGCCAAATTCTTAGCTGCACAAAAGAGCTTGGATTGTTAAGATAGTAGCAGAAACTAGACGTTGCTTGAGCTGTAGGAAGCTCTTTTCGCACTCTTCGTTTCATTCAAATCATGTTGAAATACTTGCACTTCATGAAGCAAGTAGGAAATGTTTACGATTGAGATATCTTATTCAACATGTTCAAGAGGAATGCGGTCTTCAAACAATCAGGGGGAGTCCGACGATACTATATGAAGATAATGTTGTGTGCATTACTCAAATCAAAGGCGGACACATCAAAGGCGACAAAACTAAACATATCTCGCCAAAGCTCTTCTTTACACACAAGCTCTAGAAGACGGGTGAATAAATATTCATCAAGTTCGCTCAAGTTAGAACCTAGCAGATTTGTTCATGGAAGCATTTCCAACAACAACTTTTGAGAAATTAGTTCACTAGATTGATATGAGTCGATTCAGGAACTCCACTTACAAATATGCTCTCAGATAGAATAATCCCATATCAGACATACCACGGAGATACCGAAAATATATGTTTAATCCCATTCCAATGTCTCTTGGCAGGAGTAAAGCTATATCTTGCTAATAAATTAACCGAAAAGGCTATATTTGACCTTGTGTAGTTAGCAAGATACACCAATGCACCTATTGCACTTAAATGTGGTATTTCAGGGCCAAGAATTTCTTCGTTATCCCCTCGAGGTAGAAGAGGGTCCTTATTTACATCAAGAAATCGAGCGACCATTGGGGTACTCAACGGGCATGCCTTATCCATGTTAAAACATTTTAACACCTTTTATGTATAAGCAGATTGATGGATTAAAATTCCATCAGATAAATGCTCTATTTGTTGGCCAAGACAATATTTTGTCTTTCCACTATCTTTCAGCTCAAACTCCTTATTTAGATATGCGACGGCTTGTTTTATTGCTTCAGGAGTTCCTATGATGTTTAAATCATCAGCATAGACTGCGATTATAGCAAATCTACAATTCGATTCCTTAATAAAAATACAAGGGCTCACAGGATTATTAACATATCCCTCTCTCAGAAGGTATTTACTAAGACGATTGTACCACATTTGTCTTGATTGTTTTAAACCATACAAAGATCTCTGTAATTTAATTGAATACAGCCCTTGAGGTTTTGAGCTATACATATCTAGCATTTGTAGCCCTTCAGGGACTTTCATATGGATATCATTATCAAGTGATCCATATGGATAAGCTGTCACCACATCCATAAGACACATTTGGAGTCTTTCAGAGATAGCTAGACTTGTTAAGAATCTAAATGTAATTACGTCCATTACTGGTGAATATGTGTCTTCATAATAAATTCCTGGCCTCTATGAGAAACCTTGGGCTACAAGTCATGCTTTATAACTGACCATTTCGTTCTTTTCATTTCTTTTCCTCACAAATTCCCACTTGTAGCCTACGAGTTTTGTATTTTCAAGCGTTTATATAGGTCTAAAAACTACACGTTTCGCAAGTGAATTTAATTCTGCCGGAATTGCTTCTTTCCATTTTAGCCAATCATTTCTTCTTTGGCATTCTTGAATAGATTTAGGTTCAAGATCTTCAGCTTCTGTGGTCAAATTAATTGCCATAGTGTCTGCGAACACTTGATTAACAATCGTCTTATGTCGATTCCTTTGTATGCCAGTGATAGCATAGTTTATCGAGATTTCCTCATTCTCGACATTTTCATCATTTTCACAATTTTACACATTTCCAGCTTTAATTTTTCTCCCCCTAATTCTGGGAACATTGTCTGGCAAATTTTCAATCCGCAAAACAGCAGTAAAAATATCTCCCGTTAATGATTTAAGATATTTTATAATTGACAAGGATCCAAACCCAACATAAATTCACAGTCTCTTTTGTGGTCCCATCTTTGTACGCTAGGGTAGAGCAATTGGAACATACATAGCGCCACCAAAAATTCATAGATGGGATATATTTGGTTCTTGACCAGAAACAAGTTGCAATGGGCAATATTATGATGAGCAGTTGGCCTGGCACAAATCAGTGCTGCAACATGTAATAAAAGAGGTCGCTTTTATTTACTTAGCTCTAGGCACTTATTAACCACCCACTCAAGATGAAGAGTCACAAGCTAGTGACGTAAGAACATAAATGACAACTCAATAGTAAAAAGCCTCTCAAAATGTGGCAATCTGAACAAAAAGCTAGGAATGGGATGAACTGGTTCAATATCCACAATGACTTACTTCAAGATAGCCTTGGACTTTCTTACAGTCTACTTTAAATTCCTGTTGTAGCCTATTCAATTTAGTAATAGGTGTTGTTTAGCAATAAGTGTTATGATAAGAAGATATTGAGGGCTGGTCGTTACTAAACTTCTTATTAGACATAAGTGCTTCAAAAATTAGCAGTAGCCTGTATGATGAATCACATCCCTCAGATAATATTATGTGTAAAGTACATTATATAAATACAACTATTCGTGCGATTGTTTATCTGCAACCACTAAACAGGAGGCCTATCAAGCTCATTAGTTCATAGATGAATGCCAGAGGTAAACCAATGCTAGTTAAAGACATCCTTTGAGAATGATATACCATATGCTTGATTTAATTCTTGCTTGGCATGTACCAGCCTCAAGGTGTTTTAATTCCAGCAACCTGTCTTTACTTTGATATATGTTCTCGATATTCTTATCATCATATAAGAATACTATCCTGTGTGATTTTACTATTTCGATTATGCTTACTACCTGGACTGTATCCCAGTATTCTGTACATGACACCTAACATTTACCAAGTGCACACTCATCACCATGGTCCGCACTGGTGCAACATCCCCTCACCATGGTTCACCTTGGTGCAATCACCCGCAACGGGTGCAACATTCCTCATCATGGTCTGCCTTGGTGCAGGTGTAACATCTCTCATCATGGTCCGAGTTGGTGCAATCACCCGCAACGGGTGCAACTTTCCTTACCATAGTCCGCCCTGGTGCAATCACCCGCAACGAGTGCAACATCCCTCACCATGGTCCGCTTTGGTGCAATCACCAGCAACGGGTGCAATATCCCTCACCGTGGTCCGCCCTGGTGCAACATCTCTTGGGGACATACTCATCACGTTAACTATATTATGGTATATTACATACTGTTTACTTGGGTAGTAAACAAACAACTCAATATATTTGGCACGTCAATCTTGTTTAAACAAGCTATCCCTATCACCAGTATACCGACCAGGTGTATGAATTCAACTATCTTTGGCTCTAGCTATAGGTGCTTTTTCCTATCAAAATAACATGAACTTGATGCATCACACTGATCGCTTTATGCATGTTACTAACCAAATACGAATATACCTAGGGGCTAATCATGATAGTGATATCCTTACTGCTATAAAGGGGCAAATGCTTGAGTACTCTAAGTTTCAAACAACCTTAGAGGCCTAGACTCTTCTAAACTTTCTTACAAAAATAAGAGTTGCGACATAAAATGCTCTGCCAATATCTACAATTACGCTAAACGCCCTATTAAAGTTCATGATGGGTCATGCACCTAGGTACAAATCATAATGACTTATACATCCTATTAAGTGTCAAACGCCTTGTTACACATCTTATTCAGATCATATGCTTTATTAATTTCGAGTAAAAATCAAAATACACACGAATCACAATTATGAAGGGCTAAAACAGGACACCGAATACCTCCATCACTCAAGAAAACAATGTACAGTAGCAAGCTCGGGGCAAAACTGGTTTATTACTTCGTGACCGAATTTGGAATGACCGAGGTTCACTAACGAAGTAGGGGACCTAATATGTTGGCAAGCTGTAATTGAGCAGCTTGCTACTGTATATGGGCAAGTAGGTTATAAAGACAATTATTTGAATAAAAATTTAAAACAATGCAATTTTCCCAGGAAAGGTAAAACAACACAATTCGCCCAATAGAGGTGAAATCAAAGAAATTCGCACAGTAAAGGTAAAATTAACACAATTCGCCCAGTTGAGGCAAAATCAACACAATCCGCCGAGTAGAGGAAAATCAACACAATTCTTCTAGTAGAGGTAAAATCACACACAATTCGCCCAGTAGAGGCTAAAGCAACACAATTCGCCCAGTAGAGGAAAAAGCAACACAATTCACCCAGTAGGGGTAAAATCAACACAATTCTTCCAGTAAGGGCAAAATCAACACAAGTTGCCCAGTAGATGTAAAAATAACACAATTCGCCCAGTAGAGGTAAAATTAACACAATTCGCCTATTTTATTCCTCCAAAACACATTTATGCACAAGTACAAAAGATAGAATCACCCATTCACAAATATCCTTCCTCTTTAAGTTAAGTCATACCCATCTGCAAATATCCTTCCTCTTTAAGTAAAGTCACACTCATCCACAAATAGGCTTCCTTTATAAAAGGACTACACGCCTCTTTCACCTTCACCAATTCCTACGATCATCTCCCCGAAGCAATAATCGTTCAAACCCCTTAATCTCCTTAGGCTAAGTATTTTATCTATATTATTTCATTTATTACTTGCCCTTATTTACTATTTCATAATATTGATGCAGACTTGAGCGTCGGAGGGGTCCCCTGTGGGTTGCTCCACTGGATCCTCTAACCGTTCGTTTGATCTTGCAGGGAATATCAAGTCGGGCGTGCAGTTAGAGCTTGAGTTCAGCTCATCCTAACGAACCCCACCTCATACAGAACTCCAAAATGATGAATAAGCTCATTGACCAAATTCATCATAAACAAAAGGATGTAACAATAGTTGACTTACACAAGAAAATCTCCTCATACGTTTAAGGATATTAGAGAGCTTCTTTAGCTACTTTTGCCGAGTAGGCTCATTATTATCAGAAAAAATGCAAAAGAGACTGAAAAATGCTAAAAACTAGTTTATCTGATGTTAAAAATGTTTGAATCTTACCAGAAATATTAGCTAGATGTGAGCCTATGATCCCTCTCATAGATGGTGCCAATCTGTTTGTGATGTTTGGGGTCAGTGTGCTTATACATCATTTTGGAATTCTTTATGAGGTGGGGTTTGTTAGGATGAGCTGAACTCAGGTTTAGCCACATGCCCGACTTGATATTTCGTGCAATATTAAACAAACGGTTAGAAGGACCCATGCTGTAACTCACAGGGGCCCATCCAACTCTCAAGTCAGTATCAATCCTATAAAATGGTAAATAGAAAAAAATACTTAGCATAAGAAGAGTAGGAGGCTTCAATGGTTATTGTTCCTTAGAGATGATTCTTAGCGAGAGAGAGGGAGGTGTGTGAAGGCAATGCATGAGAAGGAGGAGCTTTACCATAATCCCCCCCTCCCCCCCATCTTGCTTGAAGTGAGGGGAGGTGCCCTTCAGGGACCTCCCCTGTTAGCATTACCCGGTCATAGTGACATATTTGGTATTTTTGGATCCAATTTTTTAATTTAAGTCTAGTTTATTATTACCCGATTTTATATACTAATTACCTACTCATCGTATTTATGGCATTGAATCTATAAGTACGCAGCGTATAAGTGCTGAGCGAGTATGTATCGGGTGAGTAGGGATGGCCATGGGCCGGGCTTGGGCCTTGCCTTGGCCCAGCGACCCTGCCCGACCCTTTTTTTTGTGTGTGTATATATATATAACATACAATACAGTTA
Source organism: Simmondsia chinensis (assembly GCA_018398585.1). Taxonomy (NCBI): domain Eukaryota; kingdom Viridiplantae; phylum Streptophyta; class Magnoliopsida; order Caryophyllales; family Simmondsiaceae; genus Simmondsia; species Simmondsia chinensis. The sequence goes on from JAGTTD010000001.1 coordinate 36,643,022, forward strand.
TAATAGTACCTTATAAAATTATAAAAATACATAATTATTTTGACTAAAAAATTATAATTTATTGATAAATAATATGACATACAAATTATTTGTAACAAATACAATACAACCTAATCATAATTATAAATATATTTTGGAAAATAAAATGTATCATAACTTATTAAAAATACAGCTATAACAATATAATAGTGCCATATAAAATTACAAATATAATTTATAAAGAAAACATATTATAAAATAGAATTATAACAATGTAAATAAAGTAATTTAAACTTGCTACAGTTGGTGCAGTATTTGTATTGGTGCTACCGTCGTCTTCTTCATCGCTTGATGAACCAAGTTTAGTCAGCCTTGGTCTCTATTCGCTGCAGCCAACCAGTCCGTCAAGAGCACCGACATTTCTAAGGTGGCCGATGCAAGTTCGCTATTTTTGATCCAAGCAATCTACCACCTACACTAAAAGCAAACTCCGATACTACTGTAGACACGGGACATATTAGTATAGGTGAATGCATGTACAAATTTAACTCATCATATGGCGTGAGACTTTGTTTGGGCTTCAATTAGTTCAACATATCCCATGCATATGATTTTCCTCGAAAAGATGACGAAAAAGATGATATAGAAGAAATGTTTGTATTAGATGATATTCTTTGAGCGTACACGGAAAATAAATTACATAAATTTTCAACAACTTTAGCAACAAAAGATGCTACTTGAGAAGTTAATTTCACTTTTTTGTAAAATATTTGGGCAAATAATTGAAAACTTGAAAGTTTACAATGTAGATAAAAAACGGTGGCAATACAATATACCATTGATAATTCAAAATAATATTTAAAATTTTTTTCTATCATGTTAGAAATAGAGTCCTGCCGCACGGGATTGGAGAAGTTATCTATCATCTAAACAGTAATATCTACCTAAATATTGCTTATGTAATGGTTGGGTAATAACATCCAAAAAAAAAAAATGCGATAGCCTCTTTTAAAAATAACAAAAATGTACAAATTTTGTTAATTACATCCCAAACAATATGTTCTAAATTAAAAGAACTTAGACCTGCATGATTTTGCTATACAAACTCAATTAAGACGTCTTTGTATGGTATGATTCTTTCTAACATATCAACCGTAGATGACCACCTATTACGTGCATCTAATTTAAATTTTTTATAAGAATTGTCATATGTGTCACAAAGATTTTTAAATTTCTTTACCTAATTTCAGATGTCTTAATTGTTTTAGCTACGTCTCTTAAAACCACAAGAGAAAAATTTATAAGTTGCATACCATCCATTACTACTCATGGCATGCGTTCATAATGGCACCCTTAATTACATGAGCATTGTGGGGATATTCAAATAGGAAAAAATGAATTATTAAATTTTTGCATAATGTAGGAAGAGTCAATTTAATGTGCATTTATGCACATGAAAAGTACGTCGGATTTCGACTTCCACGTGTCAGACGTTAATGAGAACATGCTCGTGTTCCCTTTTAAAATATCTTGAAGGTCGTTTTTGATATTTATAAATTCTTTAAATGCATCCCGCTTCAAAGTGTTCCAAGGGACCCTTAAAGCGGCAGGGTTTAACGCAGTTTTACAGTACTGGATGAATCTAGGGTCTTCGCCTGCAGTAACGGCTTTTCATCCAAAATGACGTATCTAATTAAGTCACGTCTGTTAGTTTCATGTGTAAACTTAATGTTAGCAAGCGCACCAGTCGCTTGCTGTATAAGAGTTTGTTGGGTTCTATTCGCATTTAATTCGGAGTGGCTTCTTTGTAGGTGTCTTTTTAAAGTCTTAGTCCCACTATTAAGTGGATGACTGAAAACTTTTGGAGCATCACATAGAGTACAATATGCTTTACCATATTCACGATCTAGTGTAAAATATTTCCATATATCGGTAGTATTACGTCTACTACTGCCCGTGCGGGTTTGAGTTTCATCATGGGTGGATGTGGGTTCGGGTTCAAAACATCCCGCACCACCCGATTCAAGATAATTCTGCTCGTAGAGGTGTTCTTTCCCAATCACTGGTGTCTATATAAGGAGGTGACAGAATGGGTTCTAAAAAGTACGTTCCCGGGTATTAAGCTCAACTCCTCTACCCGTTCTAACGACTTGAGGCGGTCGAGAAGAGCTAGAACCGAATCGATCAGCTGCAGGTGAAGATGAATTATGTGCCATTATATTGTTAACTTGTAATTATAAAATGCAACTAAGAACGCAAGTAAGGTAAATAAAAATAAAAAATAAATAAATTTTCGATACTACTTTTACCGAAGCGAAAATTAAAATTTAAACTTCTACAAGCTTCTACGAGCAGACCATATTTGAAACTTCGAACTTGAGAGATTATTGTAGAGAAGATGATTGTTGTGTAGTGCAATGAAAAAAATTTGATTAGTATTTTTAGAAAAAAAGGGATTTTTTTTCTGATATATTGTGAGCCATTAGGGCCAGAGGTTGGGGTGAGTTGAGACTGGAACCTTAAAGAGCAAAGATGGAACAATATACGCTCACCCAGTACTTATACACCTAGTACTTTCACTTCGGAGGAGGCCCGAGGCCCAGCCCAGTCCCAGCCCGCTATAGTAGCATTATTTTGGGCTATAGAGATCTCCTTACAAATAATACAATATCATTTTTGTCATGGGCAATTTGCCTTTTTAGATTTCCGTCACTGAGTTTTGCCAAAAGGGTACCTATTTATTAACATGAAAAGATTAGGAATCGTCAAAATACTAAAAAGTAAATAATTCTTTTTTTAAAATTATATTTTAGGCAGGAGCTAATATAGATTTGAAGTGGTACTATTTAGGACTGACTCACAAAGTAAATCAATGACTTTAAAAAAATAAAAGGCTGCGAAAAAGCTTAAAAAGTAATCAATTATCAGGGTGACATTCTTATGAGAGGGTGAGAGGGACAATTTTGACCCTTTATTGTAATGGACAGCCGAGATTTTTTGAGCATTAAAAAAATTAACAATTTATGGCTAAGATTTGTTGAGTATTGAAAAAAAAAAATAATTTTCCTCCCTTATCCCTCCTTTTTTCCTAGCTCATGAAAGGGTATGGGCTGTAAATTATTATTTTTTTTAATGTTCAACAAATTTTGGCCGTCCATTACAATGAGGGGCCATGATTCACCCTTCTCACACTCTTACTCTCTCATAAGAATGCCACCCCCAATTACCATATCTATCATTTTTTAAATATTTTACTTCTTAAACCACTTAAAAAACTATAAAAAAGAAGATTTTAGATCCATCATTTTTTTTAATTTTTTAAAAATTATTAAGAGTGTAACAACGTCCTAGTAAAAACTGACAATCAATTGAAAAGGGGGAAAACGAGCCTCAGACCTAGAGACCTCATACTCGGTAAATGGCCTATGAATGTGTATGAGCGGAGCTGAATTGAGCTGAGCCGAGCCGAGCTAAGACCAAACTCGTCAGGGTTGGGACTTGACTCGGGCTCAACTTGAAACTCGTAGGGCTAAAAAACGTGCAGCTCCAGCTTGGCTTATCATTGGGATGTATATGAGCTGAGTTGAGCTGAGCCTGAACTCGTCAGGCTAGGGACTTGACTTGGGCTCAACTTGAAACTCGCTGAGCTCGAAAACGCGAAGTTCGAGCTTGGCTCATTATAGACCTAAGCTTAGCTAAACTTAGTTGAGCTTGAACCCAACTTAGTGAATTTCGAACTAAACTTGCCTTATAAAGGCTCATTTAAGCTGGAGTTAGGCTAGTTAATTTAGACTTGTTAAAGTATGCTAGAATGGACATACTTAAGCTAATAGATTATATTTGGATAGGTTCATCTAAGGTCATGAGCTTACAAGATTGAGCTTCAATAGTCTCAAGCTCAATTCAATACGTTAAACCAAGCCCACACAGATAATTTATGCTAATAAATTGTATTATTCAAACGTTAGATTGAAAAAAAGATAAGAGGTTTAATTTATACTATACTATACTATATATTTAATTGGAAGTCCCCTTCCTTAAATATTTAGACTATCACTTCAATTCTCCTCCCTTAAACCATCATACCCCCCATCTATATCTATATCTAGATAGTATATATATATAAGAGGCTTAATTTATGATAAGATCAACTTTCCTCTCTTAACTTAAATGTATGATGAGACATTATATAGGCAAATTCTATTTTTTTTTATTTGTGTTAATAATATAACTTATTAATTACAACATATAAATATAATCATGTACATTGCACAGGAAAAATCTAGTTTAACTTAGGTGTAAGTATTAATTATTTTTACTTATTTTTTTTAGATTGAAAAAATATAGATGTGGTGTAAAATGTATATTATATAGATAACATCTGAAAGTTATATAATTTTATCATATTATTAGTAACTATACAATGAAAGAATATATATATATATATATATATATATATATATATATATAAAATTGAATACAAAATTAATTTGGATCCAGCCCAATTACAAAGATGGGCAGAAATACCATGACTTGGAGCAAATTGAAAATAATGCAATTCATATTGGGCTATAATCCACAAAAGGCCCATCTTAGGGCCCAGCTAAAGCCCACATGTGCTTTTTGTGAGGGCCTACCTGGTTTGATCCCTCTTAGTTTTTTTTTTTTTTTTTTTTTTTTCTCTCTCTCTCTTGTTTTAGGCTGCGTTTGATTCAGCTTTTTAATAGCTTAAAACTGTGAAAAAGATCTAGTTGACTATAAGACTTACGTTTAGTTGACAAAAAAGATCTTTGTACATCTTTTTCATACTTTAAATAGAAAGATGAAAAAATTATTTTATAACTAGGTAGAAGACGAGAAGGGCCCAGAGAAACAGCAGTGCATTTCAGATCCATTTACAAAGACAACTCCAGCACGCCCCACCATTTACAGTGTCACTCTCATTTCATCAGCCCTTTTCTTTTAAAAATAACAAAAGAAAAACAAAACACAACAGAAAACGAATATATTAAAAAAAAAAAAAAAAAAAAGAGGCCTTCATAAGAGGATGAGAAAATCTTGGATCTTTCCTTGGTGTGAATGCCTTCTTTTCCCTTTTTTCTATTCTCTTTTGTTAATGTCGCCTTGTTATTAAATAGAGAAAATGAGAATGAATGAGCTCACTTCACATTTCAATAAATATACAATTGGGTCATCCTGCATATTCATATTTTATGGTCCGAAAAAATTTGTATTGTAATTTAATAAATTAAAAAAAAATTGACTAATTTTATAAAGAAAAATTCTAATATAGTACATGATTGTGATAATATATATAAGTTATGCAAATACTTAGATAAAAAATTCTACTAACTATGATAAGGATTCACACAATTTTTATGTCAGCCATATATATTATGAAACATGTGCCACGTCAAAATCTTTTGGTAAAAATCATCAAATTTCAAGGGAGAATTCACATATGTTATCATAATCATTTTCAACTTTAAAAAAGAGACGTAGCATATATATATAGTTTATGTCTCATCAATTATGGTGAAAATTAGCTAATTAATAAAAATTTACCGGATTCTAACATATGATGTACCTAAGTGATAGAATTTTATATCTTAGGATACCTCATTATATATCTTAAAAATAGTAGGATACTTAGGTAATAAATGCTCAGACCTTGGAGTATCTAAGAGATAAGTTTCCTATTTTATAGAGTTTTGATAGTTAATTTTATTTTTCTATTACTTTTCATATATGTTTGTTGGGTTATATCTGGAGCTTAATTTTATCTGGCCTTGTTTATAAGGTAAAAGATTGGGTTAATCCGTATTTAGGCCTATGACATAGTTGGGGTTTTAGTGTTGTGACTATATATAAACAGGGGTTATGTATGTTACCATTAGGGTTTGAGTTAAGGTTAAAGAAGTGTTAACGTTGAGACATCTCATGTAAACTCCAGCGTTATAATGAAATTATCCGACTTTCCTCCGTGAATATAGGCTTTGGTTGAACCACGTAAGTTCCGCTGTTCTCCCAAATTCTCTTTTGTGTGTGATTGTGATTTCGATTTAAGGTTGGTTTATTCTGTGGGTAATTCTAACAAGTTGTATCAGGAGCACTACATATGATATATTGCTACTTATATTCTTCTGTAATAAGATGTTTGATGATTGGTGAAAAATATTTCTTTTAAACCATACAAAAAAGCATCAATGTAGTATGCATAAGCAAGTTCTCTTTAAAATAAATAACAAAAAGCATCAATTGAGTTTTAGTTTTTTTGAAAAATCTTTTCTAAGTAAAACTAATTATTAGAATCTAGTGTTTTTCCTAAACAAATATGGAGGCAATATGACTCATCATCCACTAATTTTATAGCTTCAAAGTTATAAAAGACAATGAAAATCGCAATATCGTATCCATATTGTTGCCACAAGCTCTAGAAGTGTACGTGGCACGTAGCATTAGCATCAGGCAGGCACAAATAGAAAAACAAATGGGAGATTCTTAAGCTTGTTCTAGAAATAACATGAATGCATATTTTGGTCTTGGGCTCAGCGTTTGGAGGATGTTTGTTTTTGTATTGTGAATTTTCTTACTAAATATCGAAAAATAAAGAAACAATTAAGATTAGAGGTACATTAAAACTACAACTAGCTAGTTAATAAAATACTAAACTGATAATAGATCATTGAAAATTACACAACGCAATGCAAGTATATGCAAATCCTTTTAACTCTTGAGTTTCAACATTACTGAAACTCCTCAAGAGGATCACACTCCTAATTGCTAGCACAGTTCCAAATTCAATAGGGGCATAAGTTTTTTAAATATGTTCATAAAATGATTTAAATTTCTAAAATAGTTATTTTTTTGACATGAGATATAGCATTTTGATTAAAAATTTATGAGTTTCGTTCCAGAATCAACGTTTAATACATGTAACTATAATGTAAGGTTGGATTAGGGCTTTATTTGGACCATTTTCTCTAACCATGTCACGGTTTGCCGTCATCTCCTACACCGAGCCCCTCTCCCAGTGCTGATATAGCCTTGTAGTGCCTGTTTGTCGTTTTCCTTTTTTTTGAGTTTCTGTTTTGTGTTTCTCTTTTCTCGAGTTTATTCTGAATTTTTTAGGCCTCTCTTGTTCGAGTCGCTTGTTATGTATTGCGACTTTGTTGTAATTATTGGGAAAAAAAACTTATGCACATATCCACGTTTCAAGTTAATTGTTGATAATAATTTCTTGATCTATTTCTTTTACTTTTCTCTTGTTTTTCTCTCTACTTTTTGTTTTGAAACCCGAAAATGTGTCACATATTGAGATCATTTCTTACTTTCTTCCACAAGATATATTGGAATAGACATCCTGTAATGCTACCTCGAATCATAGTGATTTATATTATTGCTCTTTTGGTGATTTGTTCGTAATTCTTTTAGGTGATGCATTCAGCAACACTTTTTAAAAAAAAGATACTAAACAATATTTTTTGGTGTGATGAAAAAAAGGAAATCAACATTTAGAATTTCCTATGTACGTTAGATAAAAAGAAAGATAAATTACATATTAGTATCTTAAAATTTGTTGTATAAATTTTTTATATCACAAGTTTTCTGAAATAAATTTTTTGTCCAAAAATTACATGTATTTAATAAAATAATCCAAATAATGGTATAAAATAGTGTAAAATCTATTGTTATTTATTGGTAACCCCAACATCTCCTCATTATACCCTTCATTCCTACAGGAACCGCAATGTTGTAATACTTTTAATGAAGAAAAATTGGAGGTGAGACCTATTTTATAAGCTTACATATTGTAGTTTGAACTATTTTTTAACTACATATAAGCTTTTGAATTAAAAAATTATTTTATAATATTTATAAACTAAGATATTAATATACTAAACTTCAGATACTAATACGTAATTTATCGTGATGAAAACCTAATAACAACGAAGCAAGATGGGAATAGCGTTTTGGGAAAGGAATTTGTGGGTCCAATATGGAGGCTTTATTATAGTTTCCAGCTACAATCTATTGCATTATAAAAATTGAAAATTAATAGAAAACATAAGGCATAAAATTATGTGCTTTATTAATTTATAAAAGGGTGTGAGAGTGTGGGGTAAAGACGCCTCTCATTGAGTTGTCTTTTTTTGCATCCCAATTCCATCTTTGTAATGATGACGGGTTCCCCCTTTTCCACTTAATCAAGAATGTTTGCTTGTGTACTATCAGTGCACGTTAAGATTTGAGTGGGGGCTTGTATAGTGTTATGTTGTGTTCGAATTTGTATTATATGTAAAGTCTTATAAATAGAAATAATTTAAATTTGACCAATTTATTAAACGTTTTAGGAGCTTTGAACCCTTATTCAATTTAATTATTAAATAGGTAACTTGTGGATTATCTATTTAATTATATTGGTGATGTTTTTCCATTAAATTCTAGGCTTCGTTTGCTTGAGCGGACATGCTTTTCCTCCGTGTCAAGGAACCAACTGTCCCAAAAGTTTAAGCTAATAGGTGAAGGCCCAGGAATAGTTTTAAACTCTAACATGCCCCCTCATACGAATGCCAATTGGGCTTGAAGCGTGGATAGTGCACAGGCCCATCTCATATTTTATGCTTAAATATTTTTAATATTGAAAGTGGGGGCTGCTGAGATTCGAACTCGTGACCTTTTGGTCAACAAGGCTCTGATACCATGTCAAAGAACCAACTATCCTAAAAGCTTAAGCTGATGGGTGAAGGTCTATGATTTGTTTTATACTCTAACACTCCGGAAAATATTTTCCAAGGAAAAAAAAAATTCTACTTTATATTTCCTTTGTTTGTTTAGAAGAAAAACATGATTATATAATATCATATTTCTTTGTTTTGAAAAGAAAATGAAATTCTAGAGTTTTTATTAAAAAACACATAAAGTTTAGGTGCATTTTTAAAAAAACCATCTAAGTTTTTTAATTTTTTCCAAAGTCATACTTAAACTTTTCATGATTTTTCAATGTCACACCTTAACATAACGCCATTAATATCCGTTAATTTTTACTAATGTGACATTTGAAAAAAATAACTTTCTAAATATAAAAAATATCTTTTAAATGTTTATAAATTTTTTAGATATTTAAAATAGTTTTTTACAATATTTTAAAATTTACTTTAAATGTAATTTCAAATTTTTAAAAATTATTTTCTTCTTTTTATTCAAAATCTATGGTAGGAAAAACTAGCGGGATGTTAATGGTGTCAACATAAAAGTGTGACACTGAAATTTTTTTGAAAGTTTTAGATGTGAGTTTGAAAAATTAAAAAATTTAGATAATTTTTTAAAATCGCACCTATAACTTACACAATATTTAGTAAAAAACCCAATTATAAAACTATATTTCTTTGTATATTGGGTTTTTTTGCATTTTACCCCCCAAGCTTTATGCCATTTACCTTTTAACCACCGATTTTTTTTTTCCCTTTTAATCACCTAATTTTTTTTTTTTTTTTGGTTGCGAATGACCACCATATGGAATATTCTTTAGAAAAAGTAGAATATTCCATCCAATTTTGAAATATTCCATGTTCATTCTCAATTATAGTGATTAAAAGTTATATATTATAAAATACAGGTGATTAAAAGCAGTATATCATAAAATATAGCTGGTTATTTGCAAATAATACTAAAATTGGGAGGAACACTTAGTGTACTTTTTTACATATTAACTCTTCAATATCAGTCAAAAAAGTGAGTTAAAAGCTATGTATCATACAATATTTTAAAATTGCATGGAATGTTATTTTTTTTTTAACGGAATATTCCATCTGGTGGTCATTTGTAACCAAGAAAATTTTTTAGGCGGTTAAAAGTAAAATAAAATAAAAAATTTTTTTTTTTTAGGTGGTTAAAAGTAAAAAAAAAAAAAAAAAAAAGGTGGTTAAAAGCTAGATGACATAAAACCTAAGTGGAAAAATGTAAAAAAACCCTTGTATATTTGAAGAGTGGCAGTGAGTATAGAGAAGGGGACAGCTGTCGACTTGAGATGGAATTTGGGCCATAAGAATCTTGACTTCCGGCTAGAGGTGGCCACGGGTCGAGCTGGATTTCGCTCAGGCCCAGTGAGCTCGGCCCAAGCCCGGACCCAGATGGCCCCCCCTTTTTTTCTAAAGATACATATAATTAAAGTATTATAACTTATTAAAAATATAATTACAACAATATAAATACAAATAAACTATAAAATAAGTTAAAATATCCAAATAATCCCCCAAATTGCCATTAAAATGGGTTGGGAGGAGCGGGCCGGGTTGGGCTTGGCCCAAACGGGGTGGACTAGGTCGAGTTCCGGGCTGACCAGGCCCACTGGCCACCTCTACTTCCGGCCTTTTCATCTGGAAGACAATTTCCGGAATTTCACGGAAAAAAGGTCTATTATTAGAATTACATTTTCTATCAATTAGTTGTCCTGAACAAAGAAAATTTAGAAAATTTCTTCCTAGAATTTGTTTTTCCTAATCAAACAAACAGGGCCTATTTATCAAATTACGAGCATGTCAATAATACACTGAAGTGGGAGTAAAGGAGTGAGTTGGATGCCGAAAATCCTATGGAAGCTACTGAATTGGGAGTCAATGCCGAAAATCCTATGGAAGCTACTGAATTGGGAGTCACTGAAGTGGAACGTTGATGGATCGTCGAGGTCGAAGCCGGGGCTTGCGGGTGTGGGTGGGGTATTGGGAGATCATCGGGGTGGAATTTGTTGTGTGTTTTTTGTGCCTATTGGATGTCTAGGCTCAAACCATGCTAAAGTTTAGGCTATTGTATTTGATTTGGAGTTGTTAGCATCATCTAGTTGGGTGATGGAGACAAGCTTTGGCAGTTGAATCCGATTCCCTTAATGCTGTTAGATGGGGTATTAGAGATTGTGGGCCATGGAATATGAATCTTTTTATTTAAGAAATTTTTGAATCTAAGGAGCCAACACATGTGGGTGTCAATTGTGCATTTTTAAAGGGAAGTTAATTAAAGTTGTTGATTCTTTTGTTAAAAGTGTCGTAATCCAGGTTGTTCATCTTGTGAATTGGCTGTAATTGAGTACCTCTGTTTTGTTTTCTCTAGGGGTTCATGGGGATTATGGATGGGGATTCAGTTGCATTTTCTTTTGAATGTTCTCATGGAATGATTGCTGGACTTGTGCTATTTTCATCCTTATTATAAATTCTCAATTATCCAAAAAAAAGAAATAATAAATACTTGACATACTTATAATTTTTAGAATAAACTATCAAATTAACATTACTAAATATAGTTTAAATGATCTTATGTGCGATAGACTAACAAAAAGTTGTATATAATAACAATGGTATACCAATCAAATGCCTCATAACTATATAAATAGGTCAAACGTGTCAAGAATGGGTTAAATGGATCAAAGCCAAATTCAACACAAATACTTAAGTGGGTTAAACGGGTCAATCCAAATTTAACCTGACTTCAAGAACCCCAACCCAAACCCGCTATCTTCTTATCGTGTTAGATTTTGCCAAGTCTAGTTGTGCTAATTTCCCCTATTTTTATTGTATGTCTGACTAGTTTGTTTGTATTTTTTTGATAAAGTAGGAGAGTAGAATCTCCAAGGTGTGCGAAATATCTTTTAATGAAAGAACAAAAAAAAAAAATAAAATAAAAATAAATAAAGATTAAAATATCAAAATTTTAGGTTCGAAGTCACAATGACGCACCATGACTATAGCTGGGTGTACATGTTGCCTAACTTTGAAGATGGTTCATGGTGTAGTGATTTTTCATTTAGGAATCCTAGGTGGTCGAAGTTAATAAAAAAGTGACTGAACAATATCCAATCTAAGGAGATGGATATAGTCGAGTTGTCCGAGATCTATATAAATGGATGTAGATGTTAATCTTCAAGGGTTTTTCATGTAATGGTGAATAAAGATGTCGGGGCAACCAACTAAAGTTTGGAACCATATAATGACCTTAAGTTTTATATTGTCTATGATCTGTTCTCAATCAGGCAATGAGTCTTGGAAAACGTAAGCATTTTTAGAATCCCAAATTGCATTAATAATGGCAAAGAACGGCATAAGTTAAGCATTCTATGTTAAGCCTTTGAAGAAGGGAAATTGCTACTATTGAAATAGATCTTTCAAGTTAAATGGGATGTGAATGTGAGTCCTGACCATTGAGCATGATGGTCTAGAGGCTTCTGCAAGTAAGAAAAAGACGTTGCACGATTCATTGCAAGAGGAACGAAATGGGCAAAGAACCTGGTGAGAGTTAAGAATCCCAATTCTCACTAATCTCTCCTTTGTGTTTAGTCTCTCAAGAATGCCCAACCAAGCTAGTAACTTAATATTAGGAGGAAAAGGACGCTCTAGAATTCTCTTACCTGACCGGTGGAAGGCTACCATATGTAAGAATTGGAGCCCCGTAAAAGGAGTTGGATGAGAAAGTACCTATCAGATGATCTTGCAATGTCAAGATATCATCTGGAATAGGACGGAGATTTTCTACTTGCATGTCCTGGTTTCATGCTAGCCAGAGCTTGGCTTCCCACCCAAGTAAACCACAACACCGCCCTAGATTCCATTGCCATGTAATACCCTCATAAAAACCCATATGCTCAAAGGTGGATTGTATGTTTTGTGAAACGGAAAAGAGTCGTGGGTATCTATCTTTTAAAGAACACTCACAAACCCAAGTATGTAGCCCAAAAAAGTGCTTTATTTCTGCGGCCTATCTGGTACTGTAACCTTAAGGTTATGATGGAGTTAATGTGTCGCGAGTTGTTTTTAATGGAACAAATATCTTTCCAAAGGCCTTTGTTTGTCACATAAGGAGGGGTGAGTCTCAAAGATCGTCTAGGCTTGTATTTGACATTTATGATTCTTTTCCAGATTGGGGAATCCTCAACATTATAATATCACAACCATTTAAAAGGATGGGGGGAGTTCATAGTGGAAATATTGGGGATATCTAGACCTCCCAAATCTTGGGGAAGTTGTAAAGTACTCCATTCAACTAGAGCTAGTCTTCTGGATTCGGAGGATTCAGCATAGGAGAAATCATGCTCAAGTTGACAATTTTCTTGGCGACTTTGAAAGGCAACTTGAATATGGAAAGGTAGTAAAGTGGAAGATTTGATAGGACAGACTTGATGATAGTGATACGACCTCCTCATTAGAGAAGGTTGGATTTCCAAGAGGCAAGCTTGTACTAGATGTTTTCTATGATTGGCTTTCAAGTGCTATAAGCTCGTGGGTTTGCACCTAAGGGAATGTGAAGGTATTTGTTTGGTAGTTGGCTAGGTTTGATGCAATTTGAGTTGACCAACTATTTTCTATGCCTAGGCCTACCAGGACACTCCTATGGAAACTTTTTTTAAACCTGAAAGCAATTGGAACACTCTTAGCCCCCTTTGACATTTTTGAAGCCTTCTTCTTTTACATTGCAAACACTTAAGGGGTCATCAATGTGCTCGATGTCTGATAAGTTAACAGGAGATGGACCTTGTGCCATATTTGGAGACTTGAGAATAGCTTCAATGATTCTGCCTTGATAGCAATTACTGAGGACCTTAGCTACTATGATGTATGATTGTCATAAATTTAAGAAAACAAAATTGTTCACGGATCTACCTTGACTCGGGGATAAATCAAGTTTGAACTACACATGATTATGCCCAACCCATCACTCTTTATGAGTTTTGTTGTTCTTGGTGAATCTGACTTCAATTTGAAACTTTTTGTTTGGATTCAACCAATGCTCTAATTCAGGAGACTTTTATATTTGTTTGTGTGTTTTTTCTTTTTTGTATTTTAACTGCAAAAAATTAAAGGTATATACTTAGTCAAGTAGCAGTGGGGGTCGATTAATGCAAGTCACTCATCAAATGCCTTACGTGATGCTTCAGAGTTAAGAATTGGGGTGGATATAAGTTTGAGAGTCCAACAACGTATCAAGTCTAATTCAGTCCGGTCCATGCTAGACATCCTTGACTCAAAATAACGCGAATGATATCAAACTTAATAAGAGAAAGGTGGATTGAGCCAAATTGACTCATAATATAACATAAAAGCATTCTAGCTTAGAGCTTGGCCGTTAAAAAAAGATTAAACCAACGACGCCTATTGAATTCACTCTAAGGATGATCGCACAAACTGCTACAGAAGGGGAACCTTTACGTATGCTGTATTTGACACTTTGATTGTATTTGAAATAGTAAATGAAGCTACAATTTTGCTACTTCTATGAAAAAAGGAAAAAAAAAAGCACAAGTATGCTATAAAATAAACTAAAACGTTTGTATGTTGGTGCTGGAAACCCTTTGCTAAGCCATCGACTTCTTTATTTATAGGCTAGATATTCTAACTGCTTCTCTTGATTTTCCGCGAGCATATCACAACATATCTGGACCTCGAGCCTCCATGATATATAGGGATTCCACCAAAAATGAGACGTTTTGAAGTCTAATATCTTCTTTTCTATGTCTCCAAACTCCTTCATAACTTTCCCAGAGCCCTGTGTTTCTTTTGGTGCCTTAGGTAACTGCCTTGAGTGGGGGTCAGTATTTCTTATGGATTCCTAGATCATCACCTCTAGCTCGAGCCTTTTATCTTTTACGTCTCTGGTTACTGCCTTAATTGCTTGCTCAGTTGAAATTGTTTTCAATCATGTGCCAAGGATGTGCCTCAGTTAATAAAATGGTGTTGTTATTTCCTCATCAAGTTTGCTGGGTAAATAAAAGCCCCCCTCCCCTTAATCTGCTGGGATAAATAAAAAATCACAATGAATAAAACAATTCGACTTCCAATGGTTAAGACCCTCGAGGAAGTGGAATATAGTTGAAATTTTGCACATTTATGAAGCTTCGTATAAACCCCCTATATTTCAACTATAAAATTTTCACCATTTCAGTAGCCATTCTCTCTAATCAATGGTCTCGCTAACATATATTGCTAAACGTTTGGCTGAGTGATTAAATAAATCATAAAAGCTAAAAAGAAGTTCCTTAGCTTGAAAGATGACAAATACATAGGCATATATAACTTTTTAGAAGTGAATTTTGTTTCACATTCATTAGGCGAGTAACTAAGATGGAATATAACTTGTTCATATCCTTGTTCATTGTCCTATTCTAATAAACAACCTCTACATTCATCAAATGCTAATACATAGCGTTTCATTGGCTTCTCCTCTGTAGGAGGAATCAAAGCAAGGGGCTTGGCCATGTACTCCTTGATGACCTAAAATGGCTTTTAGTGCTACTCTTCACACTTGAAATCCCGTTTAGATCTGAGAAGAATTGGGTCTATCTTGCAATATTTGAGATGAAACGTTTTAGAAAGTACCTTGGCTATGAAATCGAAGGGTTACCTCAATGGCCTCCTGATGTACTAGATAGCGCAAGACATTACTGACCTGGACCTTAAATGCACATTTTAGAGGGTTGTTAAGGTTGCGACGTCACAACCTTAGAAGTGCACTCACTTTGGGTCTTTGATTGTTGACTAAAATATCAGAAATGTAGACCGACATATGCTTATCAATTAATTAGTCTGGAAAGATCTTATTTAGGGTTCTTTGGTAAGTGCTGCTATCAATTTAAAGTCTAAAAGGCATGTCAATTCAGTCGAATGTGCTTATGGACCAAGGATACCTGAACAAAATCTTAAGGATATCAGTCAAGGGAATTATAACCTAGTGATATCCATAATATCCATCTACAAAGAACAATAGCTCATGCCCTATCAGCTATAGAATTGGGTCTTCTTCCTCGAGAGTATCTGTAGTGAAGTCTCTTAAGCCAATGCAAACTCTTATTTTGCCATTCTTCTTGACCACTGACGCTATGTTGGCCAACCATTCAATACACTACACAATTCGAAGAACTTGGCTTTGAGGAGCCTCTCAATTTCCTCCTTAACTGTGTTATTCACTTCTTGGGACATTCTCCTTTGTTCTCAAAAGAGGATGCACATTTATTTGGTAGCTTGTTCTCAACTAGTGTCTTATCCAATACTGGCATCTCATGGTACTATTGTTGGGAAAAATTTAATTTCTAAAACTAACATTTTTCTAAATTGGCTAGATTAGGCATAACGAAAACATTTTTAAAATTCTTTAGTTTTAAAAATAAGGACCTCTATTCTAATATATACATGACAACAAAAAAATCTAAGTATAATAAAAATTAAACTATAAGCATAAATAGAAGTACGAAAATTAAAGGAAAGCTTTAAAAGAAAAAAAATAATAAACACTTGATTGTGTAACGCAATTGTCGTCCGGGAGGAATCATTGAAAGCCCGAGATCTTCTCTATAATGACCCCTTGACACACGAAGTGTGGGTTCCCAAAAAATTTACTGAGAAGAATTAGACCCCTATTTATAATAGGCCTCGAGTATTAAAAACTTTCTATTTTCATTGATGCGAGATTTGAGAAAAAACCTAAAACCATGTTTAACAGCATCCAAAACGGCGTCATTTTATCATTCAAAAGCAAAAGAAAAATTCGTGTCAGAGTTGACATGCTAGCTGCCATTCATTTGTGCCTAATGGCACAGATTGTTGATGCAAGTGCTGGCTTGCGACACATGTCCCACGCCCATTTGCCGTGCACTGTAGTCGCGCATAATGCCATGCCAAGCACGCACAGTGCATGTTTCGGGCCGCAGGTTTAAGCTGGGCCGCAGATGCCGACCAGTCCAGTTTCCCTCTTTTTGTTTTGTTTTTCAAAAATGTTTCTTTTGTTTATTTTAATTCATTTGAATTCCCACTCGAATAAATTCTTAATTATATTCGTATGTTTGCAAATCAATTGAAGAGGACATCTTTATCTTATAAGGGATTATAGATTCCTAACGAAATACCTATTCCCACTACATTTCTTGCCTTTACTCAAAGCACTAAGATTTAAGTCACATATTGTGACCTAATTCTTTTAGCAAATCAAAGCAACAAACATTGCATGCATAAGTTTAGACTATTTTGTAGATTTAGAGCTAACGTCATACATAATTAATTATTTCTGATAGCAGTTAAGAAATAAATAGTTTAGATGGTCCAACTCAGTGGTCCAATCTTATAGACAACGCAAATATAGCAGTTTTGGAATTCTATCCACATGCCTAAGACAAGTCATCTAAGGTATCATATTATAGTCTTATCAAACAAGTTGTCCAAACTTACCACCAACTACGAACATATTTTTATAACATATCACTAAATTGATTTAAGTCTATCTATGGCTTATTCTTGTTGACCACTTAAACTAAACCTGATATGTTATCTTGGACTACGTCCATCTCATGGAAAGTTTTAGAAAACAATCTCACGTATATTTGACTCGTAAAATATACTCAAATAATTAATAAATAAAATAATTTTTAATTAATATTTAAAATACGATAATTGGGTTTTTCAAGACACCTATTCCAATAATCTTCCACTTGTTCTAAACTGAATTAGCCCTGCATTATATAACTATCCCCTAGGAATCTGTTAACTCATTGACTATAAACTCTACCAATACTGAACTCTCACTATCTCATTCCTTTGCTCATAAGCTTTGATCTATTTGGAACCTTCTTAGTCAAAAAGTCTATTATACAACTTCATAGCTATCAAGTACCCGACTTCTATGTCGAACTAAGCAATACAAGGTTGCTTCACATTTCACCATCTAATGACTCCCACACCTAGGGTAAACTTAAATCCTGATGTCAAATGTCAAAAATTCCTTTTAAAACAAGCAATACATGGTAAACTCAACATCCTTTTTTTTGATTCTTGCTAAAACTTGATCCTAAGAACATAGTATACTTATCCCAGGGCTTTCATTTTAAAATAACTAGACAGACAAATCTTAACAACTCATAACAATACTACACCATTCTTAAGGAGTAGAGTGCCATTTATATACAATACTTGGAAAGTCACAACCTTATACTCATGTCATTCTTACATTCAAGGTTTACTAACCATTTATTCAAATTCACCTGATTTGATAGACTTCATCGAATCCATTATTCAATGAATAAGATGCTTATTTAAACCTACAAATAGACTTAGTTTGCATACTATATGCTTATCATCTTTGGCAACAAACTTGTTTGATTGTGTCATATACATCACGTTTCAAGATGACAATTCAAAGAATCTCTTCTTGACTTCAATTTTCCATGTCTCATCATAATGAGATAAAATGGTTAAGAGTATCATTGTGGACTTAAGCATAGCATCTAGCTAGAAGGTCTCATTAAAGACGATTCCTTCTTATTGGGAATAACCCATTGCCATCAATCTAGCCTTGAAGATCTCAACCTTCTCGTCCACTCAACTCTTTATTCTTGTAGAACTATTTGCATCCAATCTAATGTACATAGTGTCTTTCAACACCTCTAAAAGTTCCTAGACTTAGTTAAATACAATTGTTCTAACTTAGCTTTTATTGCCCTGACCTATTGATCTACATCTTTATTCTTCAGAATTTCATTGCAGTCTAGAGGATAAGATTCATTATCATGCTTTAAGATTGAAGACATGAATTTGTCATGTGGCCCGAACCATTGTCCCACCGCACAAAATCTCTCAAGTACTTGGTGCAACATTAACTTGGTTAAAGATATATCTAATATATCATGTAAACTATCCGCTGTATCATGCTGTTGACATACAGTATCTCATATTGTCAATTTATCAAACATAAGCTATCTATAATATTGTTAGAACATTTCCTAAAACCTTTTACTTAACAAAACCTTTTTGATACGTGAACGCGACTCATCATATGAATTTGACCATATTCAATAATACATTATTGATCCTTTCTACAACACTTTGTAGTAAGGAAAAATAAGAATTCTCTAGAAATCCACCACTTTGATCTAATAAAAGTGACTTGATATAATTACCTAGCTGATCCTAACTTTAGTCTTTAATTCTTTGATCTTTTCAAAAGATTCAAGACTTCAGTCTTCATAGGTATATACAAATATTAACTAATTGAGTAGTTATTCATACTTTTATGAAATATTCATCACTTTCTCTCACTTGAACTTTTAGTAGTCTATAAACATTTTATGAACAAGTTTGTAGCAGCTTAGTGGCTCTTTTGCCTTTTACTCCGATAGGCTCTTTCAGTCACCATTATTTGAACATGATTCACATACTGATTATCATTTTAGAGCTTAATGATGCTATAAGACAAATCAAACCAGTTTTCGAATCATACTAGATTAATATGACCTAAGATCAAGTGCCAGTTAAAAGCTACATGGGCTTCAGAAAATTCTTCTTCTAGAAGGTTACACAGCTTTGCTTGTGTTAGAAGAATAAATTGCCATTAACATAGTTTTAATTAAAATTAGTTAACTGTCTACCAATTTACCTATTTAAATAAACACTTTATTTACATAATCAGTCTAGTTTTAGAAAAATAACTAAAAAAAATTTAAAAACAAATAGCAAATAAAAATCAAATTTTTACAAAAACCAGTACATTAAGATAGTTACTCAAAATTAAAATTGCATTGCTTACTTAAACTACCTCTTGGTGCCCTTACTAAAAGCCCACCCACCAGGACACTAGTGAACTACATACCAGTCACAACTAGAGGAGACAAGATATCAAATACCTTGTTATGTTGGCTGTCCAGTCTTGGCAACAACAGTATCTAAGTTTCTAGGCAATTCCTTTTTAAATATTAATGTCCAGTGCTTTTGTGAAAAGGAAAAAAACTATTTTGACTGATGTTTTATTTTACCCTTTAGAGGTTCATAAATCTTTGAGATAGACGCATATACTAAGCAGACTCTCTTCTTCTCATGACATATTTTCTCTCAAACTGCACCTTCATTAGTTCAGACGACGAGTAATCTCTAATACCCAATGAGTCCACTCCGAACTGATTGAAAAGATTTTGATGGGCAAGTTAGGATCATATCTTATTGAGATTGGCTATCTATATTTTCATTAAGAGCTGCAGTTCAATAATTATCATTATATGACACACTCTTGAACTGAGCTTTTTCAATACAATCTAGTGTTTATCATATTTCTTATAAGTTATTCTCATGCTACCTAATCAGCTGACTAAACATTTCTATTAAATGTCTAATCATCACTTCTATAGTTAATTTTCCAAGTATTAATACCAGAACACATTAGACATCTTATGTCCGAATCATACATCCGACTAACTCATTAGCCCATTCAAACTTTTCAAAACATCCGACTAACTCATTAGCCCATTCAAACTTTTCAAACATTCTTTTCAACTTAGAGAAATACTAGAATCAAACTAGAGAACAATGAGCGTTTACAAGTGCTCCACATATTCTAAGACATAAGAATTTCAGTGAGTAGAACAAAATACACAAGTAACATATATCAGTATTGATTATAATGGAAATAATTGTTGGAATTGT
Source organism: Simmondsia chinensis (assembly GCA_018398585.1). NCBI lineage: Eukaryota > Viridiplantae > Streptophyta > Magnoliopsida > Caryophyllales > Simmondsiaceae > Simmondsia > Simmondsia chinensis. The sequence goes on from JAGTTD010000001.1 coordinate 36,663,442, forward strand.
TATCCTAGAAAACCCAATTAGTTAGTTTTAAATATTAAGTCAATAAAATTATTTTATTTATTTATTGTTTGATTATGTTTTTCGAGTCAAATATGTATGTGATTGTTTTCTAAAATGTTCCATGGGATGGATATAATCCAAGATGACATGGTCAATGAAATTGAACCACATATGGACTTAGATCAAACTAGTGATATGTTTGACAAAGTATATTCGTAGTTGGTGATAAGTTTGGACTACTTGTTTGATACGACTATAATATGATACTTTTGATGACTTGTCTTTGTCATATGGATAGGAATCCAAGAGTATTATATTGATATTGTCAATAAGATTGGAACCCTGAGCAGGACCATCTAAATTATTTGTTTCTTAACTACTATAAGAAATAATTAAAATTTGTAAGACGATAACTCTAAATCCAGGAAATAATATAAAATCGGGCATTGATTGTTTGTTGCTTTGATGTGCTAAAAGGATTAGTCAAAGTGTGTTAACTTAAATCTTACGTGCATTGGGTAACGGCATGAAATATAATGGGAACATATGTTTTATGAAAATGTCCCCTTAGTTGATTCGCAAGCATACAAACAGATTCTAGAATCTTTGGCCATAGTATTCCATATGTTTGACATTTAAAATTAAGTACATAAATTATTTCTGTATTATTGAATTGTTCGAGAAGGGCGATTCGAGAACTATGGTAAAAGATGTGAGAAAAATAACGAAGTAGTTAAAATTGTTTTTGTTGATGGATATGTAATAGATACGTTAATCGTTGTAATAAAAGTTATTTGGAAAATTTTTGTGTGAATATATTTAATTCTAGAGTTTTGCAAAACTTATTTAGTGGAATTAAGTTTTACTAAATGGTAATCAATTATTATCATGAGATGATAATAAAATTTGACCCATTTGGAGCTAGAGTTACCTGAGGTCTCTTTGCAAGCATCAATTTAAAAATCATTTGAAAGTATTTAAATTGAATTTATGGGATGAATTATTTAGAATTACTTATATTTTAGTATCCTAACATTTTTGAAAATAATAAAAAGGACCCTAACCTTTTTGAATTATTAAAAAAGCCCCTAGATTTTAGTTGTATTAAAAAAACCCCTTCTCAAGCATAAATACGTCATTTTCCATCAATAGAATTGACGTGGCAACTGCTTTTTATTAATGCTAGAATAAAATGACCTAAAGTGCACTTCAACATCCTTATTCTTACTTTATAAGAATAAAATTCGAGATGTATTAATTAGAAGCTATATATTTTTACTTAATTTATTTCAAAATATTGTTATTAAAGGGCATTTTTGTCATTTTATTATAGTATTAATAAAAATATAGTTGTCACGTCAGTTCTATTGATTAAAAATGACATCATCAAGTCTGAGAGGGGCCTCTTTATTAATGTGACAAAAACTTAAGGGCCTTTTGATTAATATGGCAAAAGCTCAAGGGCTTTTTAATAATTCGAAAACATTAGGGTCCATTTTATTATTTTCAAAAATGTCGTGGTATTAAAATGTAACTAATCCAATAATTTATTCATAAGTTGAATAAATTAATTTTGCTAAATATAATTTATGAGATGAATAAATTAATTTTATCAAATAATATTCATGAGATGAATTTATAGATGTGGGATTTTAAACGAAACAAAACAAAACAAAACAAAACAAAAAAGAGGAAAACAGGCCGAGATCCGCAACCTTTGGCGAGTTCCAATTAGGTGCTAACACTTGTCGCACATCAAAGGCAGCCAGCATCAGCCATTTGTGTCACAAGGCGCAGGCGAATCAATGCATGCTACTTGCCCTATGTTTTACCTATTGAAGTACGGTTTTTGCCGTTGGAAATTAATGATTTTAGGGTTTTGGAACTTAGTTTTGTCTTGCGAAGAAAACCCTAAAATTATTTTAAGGGTTTTCTAAATTATTATTTAGCATAATGTTTCTAAAAAATTATTTTTCGGAAAGATTGAAGGAAAAATTTTGCTCTGAAGTTTTTTATAAGTTAAATATTTTTGGGAGCCCACACCCTTAGTGCTAGAGAAGGTCATTGCGAAAAAGACTTTGAGGTGTCAAGATGTTCTTCTTCTATTTTCAGATCTTCAAGTCGAAATCTAGATTCGCGCTTCAGGTATATCTAAATAAATATATGATATTTAATTTGTTTTCTTTTATTTTGTTTGTTCTACACATATGTCCATACTTGTTTTATACAATGCTTTTCGATTCTCATATTATGAATCTATTATAGTAAGATCTAAATCTATTTAAATAGTTTAATTAGGTAAGGGCTTTAGATTTAAAATTAAGAATTTAAAATTTGTTTTTCCGTTGCGCCCTAGTTGTTTAGAGAAATATTTTTAAAATATGCTCCCAACAAATATAAAAAACAGCCTGAAATCGAAATTGTAAGGAAGTTATATGACATATAGAATTACTTTTCTTACTTTTAGGAAACAATCACAGTACGGAGTTCACAATTTGACTCTTACATATATTGCCTTGGCGACCGAGCCAAACTACCCAACACTTCCCATTGGCAGGGTTGAATCGAGATATCATAAGGGTGAGAACAGTTCTCAATAAATATGTTTTCTTGTAAGCTCTTAATAGACATATTTAATACATCATACTTACCTCAACCTCTAAGGTCATACAACGGAGTTCCTCGGGGAGGCTAGTGTAGCACCCTAGTCAAGTGTACACGCTACCTAGACATCCATACAAGTCCATGAAGTACTCCATAGCAGCGCGTCCGTACCCATTTTTCTACACTTCAATCTATCTTTAAGAAGTCTAATCTTGTATTATAGAAATGAATGCCCTCCTCAGGGATAAGTGCCCACCTAGTATATTGCTAGACCGGTAACGTGGGCCATGAGCATTCGTTTATAGAAGCTCGCTCATATTTGATATTTTGAGTCTTGTGAATATTTTCAATTAAGTTTTAGCAGACAAACAACGCATGGAATCCACCTAACTATTTTCTGTGTGTGCAACAATGAGTTAACCAATTTATCCGGTACTCCCCTAGTAGTGGGGTCACAACAGGTTATCAGTAAAGTGAGAACTATTCTCAATTAATATATCTTCTAAACATAGTTAATATACTATTCTAGTCATGTGTATACCATTGCCTAGATATTGGTATAAGTTGACAAAACACTCTCACGATAGCGTGGTCGCATATGTTTTCCCATATCTCTATTTATCCTTAAAAAAGTCTAATCCTATATTCGGTAAACAAACCCCCTCCTTGGGGAGTAGTGCCAATCCACTATATTATTAGACCAGAGATGGAGGCCGTGAGTATTCAACTCTTGAACCTTGCTCCCACTCAATGTTTTAAATGATGGATCTTTCTTTTATGTTTGATTATCTTATAATCATTATAAATTTTATTTAACTATCAAATATTATCCTAATAGTATTACATTCTTTTAATTATCCAACCAATGTTATCTAATTTCATTAGATATTTTATGAAAATATTTCTTTCACATAATTTAACTATTAAATTTTCTAATCTAATTAGACCTATTTGAGAAAAATTATCATACTCAATGAAATCAAATATTTCACAAAGTTGCTTATTTAAATGGCCTTCTAATTTTATTCATATTATACATAATATTAACTCATTTAAATATTATTAAACATATGAATAAAATTTAATAAGTACCATGTTATGAAACTATTTCAATAACAATACTTAAGACTAGTAGTTTTAATAATAAAAAACTAGTAGTTTTCCATGCGATGCACGTTTGTTACATAGCTGAATTTAGATTGACAATTACATTTTTAAACATTCAATGAAATAATAGGTCATTTATTTTTAGTGCTGTGGGTCGTACGACTGATTCCTACTGTAATAACATCCTTCTTCCGAATGCACAGCTGTTATCAGATTGACGATGGGGTTTAATATATGTCCTGTGCTTTCTGGTGCTTCAACATACAAATCCAAGGCTTGTATAGGAAGTCTTCTAAGTATGCATGCAAAGTATCATAGCCATATTTCTGTAGAATTGTTAAGTATAATGAATTAGAATGCGTAGTAGGTCTTAATTTGTATTGTAGAAGATCAGAATTACACCTCTGATTCAAATTTTTGTAGCTTGCATGGCTTGCTTTGTGTTAGGATTTCTCCTTGTGCTCTGAGCACTTTAACTGCAATCTCGTCTCCATATCGATCCTCAATGATGACATTAAAGCGGAACCTAAAATAGATTGTTGTTAAAAATTGAATGCGAAATTCCACCCAAAAATATGATTGTTATTCATATATAGATAGATTGATTTTGTGAGCATACCTGGGTGTAATTGCAGCATTGATGTTCTTACAGTTCTTGCACAAGAATTGATTGTTGACTGTTTTGATCTCAAACTTGAATTTCCTACAGGCGGGGTAGGTTAAGCCCTTAATGTCAAATTCCTTCACGCTTCTATATATTCTGAAATATTTGACCTGCAATTGTTTGATGTAGTTGGGGATATAAAAATTTGTATGTAATTATATTGTGAATAAGTGAAATTGTAAAGGAATTTAACATATTCAAATTGCAAAGCATATTCGAGACATAATGCAGTCTTTAGCAAAACTGGCAACCCAAATGCCTAAACAATCAAATGCCAAAACAACTTTATTCAATTTCAATTAAAAAATAAATTCATGCAATCCCACCAAAAATAGATTAGTTAAATTTGTTTAGAATTTTATTCTAAATCTCTATTTATCTTGATGGTGTGTTGGGGAAGTGGTGCCGGGCTAGCAGTGGAGGTTGCTATCGAGGTGACGTAAGGAAGGGCTTATTTGCTCTACCTAATATTAATTGGTTTAAAAATAGAAGGGCTTATATGTAGAAATTTAACATATTCAAATTGTAAAGAAATTATAAGGAAATTTAATACATTCAAATTGCAGAACATATTTGAAACATAATATAATCATTAGCAAAACCGGCACCCCAAGCACCAAAACAATCAAATGTCAAAACAATTCAATATTATTAAACAATCTTATTATATTTTCCAATTGTAGCTGAAATTAAATTAAATTAGTCATTCCTCGTGTGATGCACGCATGTGTTTTATATTTTAAACAACATACTTACAGAGCGTTTAATATTATAGTATGTAGTTAAAATATACAAATAGTTAATCTATTTGACATAAAAAATCAAAAGATGAAGGAAATTTAACTTACAATTTGTAACGTGATGAATTAGAATCTCTTACAAGAAACCATAACACGTACAGGATGAAGAAGAGTATGATAGTTTTCGCTATGAATAATTCGATGTTGTTGATAACTGTCTGTTTTTATATATATAGATTTTTTTTCAAGAGAGTATAACGAATTTGATTTGATTTTAATTTTTTTTATTTTTTGATTTCAAGAGATTTCAAGAGAGTATAAGGTGGGATTTGACTTGTTTTGGATAACTATTTATTTTTATATTTTTTAAGAGAGTATAACCTGGGATTTGATTTGGTTTTTATTTGATTTGCTTTTGATAACTGTTTGTTTTAATTTTTTTAAAAATTTTTTCAAGTGAGTATACCGGATTTGATTTGGTTTTAATTTTTTTAAATTTTTTGATTTCAAGAGAATTCAAGAGAGTATAAGGTGAGATTTGACTTATTTTGGAGAACTGTTTATTTTTATATTTTTTGTTTTCTGAAGAGAATATAACCTAGGATTTGATTTGGTTTTTATTTGATTTGTTTTTGATAACTATTTGTTTTAATTTTTTTAAAATTTTTTTCAAGAGAGTATAACTTGAGATTTGATTTTTTTGATAAAAGCTGAGAAATTAAGATTTTAAGGATGGAGAGATTTAGAGTAAGCATATAACTTTTACTTAGATATTGAGGGAGGGTCACATCACCCTTCTATCTTGTGCCTAATCCTAGGGATAAAACTTTAATTTTTATTTATTTTTTAAACTTTATTTATTTAAATAATAAATAAATATTTTAGATCTAAATCTCATTAGATCAAATATTTTTACTTAACTGAACATCTAATCTTATTAGATATTCTACATGATATTATGTTTATCTAAATCTTTCAACTAGTTGAATATCTAACTCTTAGATTATTTAAAATTATATTCCCACTAATCTTAATTGAAATTCATCCTAATTTGAACAATTTAAATTTGATGAATATACAATCACGTTATTAACCTCTTTTAATCAATAATAAGGTATTCTTTCCTTCAACGAACTGAAGATTTCTCTCATTCGTGATTTTGTTCATGACAATTCATTATGCTTAATATTAACCTCATGCCTATTATGAATATAATTAAAGGTAGCTCTGATATCAATAGTGGGGAAAAAAATTAATTTCTAAAACTAAAATTTTCCTAAATTAACTAGATCAGGTGCAGCAAAAATAAAATTTAAAATTCTTTAATTATAAATATAAGAACCTCTATTCTAATCTATACATAACAACATGAAATATCTAAGCATAGTTAACATTAAATTAAAAGCATAAATAGAGGTATGAAACTTAACAGAAAGTTTTAAAAGAAAAAGAATAAGAAATACTAGGATTGTACACTGCAATTGTCGACCAGGAGGAATCATCGAACCACAAGATCATCTTTGCAACGACCCCTTGATGCACGGAGTGTGAGCTCTAAGAATATTTACTAGGAAGAATTTTAAAGAAAAATTCCTCCTTTTAAATTTTTCAAAAAATCAAAATTTTCAGAAAATTATTGAATCCCAAAAGCCTGTATTTATAATAAGCCTGGGATAGAAAAGAACTTTCTATCCTTCATTGATGTGGGATTGGAGAAAAAACCTAACACCATGTTTTAAAAGCATCCAAAACGGCATCATTTCATCGTTCAAAAGCAAAACGAAGAGGGGTGTTAGAGTTGACACGTGTCAACTGCCCATTCGTCCACACCTAATGGTGCAGACTATTGATGCAAGTGCTGGCGTGCGACACATTTGCCGCACGTTGTAGCTGCAGATAATGCCATGCCCTAAGTCGTAAGTTAAGCTGCGTCGCGCAGTTTTCCTTTTTTTGTTTTGTTTTGAAAAAAAAATGTTCCTCTCTTTTATTTTAACTTATTTAAATTCTCACATAAATAAATTCTCTTGAATTTAAGCGTGCTTCGACGAGAGCAGTACTAGGATGGGTAACCTCATGGGAAGTCCTCACCGTCAGGTCAAGGGCACTCGGAAACAGCCTCTCTTTAGGAGTAATACCCTGAAGGGGGAAGACTGCGTATATCCGCCTCCTAGACCCTGCTTAGGCGGGAACTCTTGGGGCACTGGATATGTTGTTGGTAGAAAGTAAATTTATTCATTTTATGAATAGATAATTCATCTAATGAATTTTGTTTAGCAAAATGAATTTATTCATCTCATGAACAAATCATCTCATAAATTCATTTTAAATATTTTCAATCGGTGTACTTCTGGAGGCTTGTACAAGGACCTCAGGAACAATTTAATTCTAGCTCTAAATGGGTCAAATCTAATTATCAACACTTTGAAAACATTGATTATCATTTACTAATATTTAATTCCACTAAATAAATGTTACTGTACTCTATAATTAAAAATAGTTATATAATTCTCAAATAACTTTTATTGTGACAATCAACCCTTCTATTAGATATCCATAAAAAAAATTGCTTTAACTACTATTGTTATTTTTCTCACATCTTTCACCATTGTTCCCGACTTGCCCTTCTTGAATAATTCAATAATATTGAAAACAATTTCTGTAATAATTCTAAAGGTCAAGCATATGAAATACTTTTGCCAAAGATTCTCGAATCTATTCGTATATTTGTAAATCAATTAAGGGGACATCTTTATCTCATAGGCGACTATAGATTCCTAGCAAAATATGTGTTCCCGCTACACTTCATGCCGTTATCCAAAACATGTAAGATTAAAGTCACATATTCCGACCTTTCTCTTTTAGCCCATCAAAGCAACGAACATTCAATGCATGAGTTTAAACTATTTTCTTGATTTAGAGTTATCGTCCTACAGGATTAATTATTTTTTATAACAGTTAAGAAACAAATCATTCAGGTAGTCCAGCTCAATGTTCCAACCTTATTGGCAACAACGGTATAACACTTTTGGATCCCGATTAACATGACCAATGCAAGTCATCTACAGTATCATATTATAATCTTATTCGATAATTTTTCCAAACTCATCACCGAATATGAACATATTTTGACTACATATCACTAATTTGATTTAAGTCCATCTATGGCCCAATTTTATTGACTACTTAAACCGATCCCAACTTGTTATCTTGGACTACGTCCATCTCATGGAAAGTTTTACAAAACAATACCACGTATATTTGACTCGTAAAATATAATCAGACAATAAATAAATAAATAATTTTATTTAATTAATATTTAAAATATGATAATTGGATTTTCAGGATACCGATTCCAACAAGTGCCAAGCAAAGAAATCTTTGGACTCAAGAAACAACCTGATGTAATGACGCCTTTGCTGATAAGAGAGCAATATACTCACACAGGTCGCCCCTGATTGTTCTTTGCTCCAAAGGCTAACCTCAATCAAGTCCTCTATTTTCGTTGGTGTTGACCTCAATTCAATCATTCCGAGCTCCTTCTCTTGTATAGATTGGACCTCACAACCTTACTTAAAGAAATCTAGGTGCTTGCCATAGCTCCGTCTTAGCTCACAAAGACATTAGCTTGGGAATTACTAAGGACTTTTCCCTTTGGGCCTCTACCTTTCCCATGTCTTTTTCTGCTTAACCATACAGGGTTAACATCCCCTTTCTAGAATTTGGCCTTCACGAAGCTAAAACAAGTCATAAATTGCTTGTCATCGTTGTTGGTGGCCTAAATTTCTACAATCATTTTAACTTTCTATGCCTCATCCTAAGCTTTGATGCCACCTTTGAGCATACTTGCCTTGAACGCAATACCGTTTCTACTATTCTTACGCCAGCTTGGTTTGGTAGTAACTTGAGCTAAATTTACAATTGACCCTGTGCCTTATTTACAACATGATTATCTTCTAGAGTTCACTCGTCCATAGTTTCATTATGTTTCTAGATCTCTGCTTTTTTCTTATGCTTTGCTTTTGACCAACTATGGTGTAGTTGACCGGGTTGCACGGGTATACTCTCCATGCCTTGAAATGAGTTGAGGTTGTCTCGTTAACCTTATTCATATTGAGTGGAGTATAGTTGTCCAAACTTGATCCTGTGTAGGCTAGTCCCACACCATCATCAATTAGGGTGCTAAAGGTCCAACCTCTACACGAAACCTCCTTACTCTCAATTAACGGCGAGTTACCCATCTCTCAATTTTCTTATGCCCCTCTGACTTTAGATCCCTAGTTTGGGCATCCTTGTTTCCATCCTTGCTCTTGGGACTATCCAAATTGGTTGGCTTGGGGCTAGCAACTATGCCTTGATTTTCACCTTTACCGTTGTTCGTATGTGCCTGGCGATGTTGAGCTTGTTATTCGGCTACCTTCTTTCTTAGTAGCGTCCTATCAGCTTATCAAGTTCTTTTTAGCTTAATTCTAGAAGAGCTGCAGCCAAAGGTGCTTATGGCTTTTTTAACATCCAGGCTGATCTGGTTATTTTTTCATACACTGATAATACATACCCCATACGGTTTGTGCCTTATTGGCGGGGCCCCATAGCCTTTCAAATCCTTGATGGTGTTGGGTTGTGTTCTAACAACAAAGTACCTAGGGTTTCTTTAGGATAACGCATTATCATAATCACCTAAGCTTTTAGGAAATCATCCCTTGTTTTCTCAATGAACAAGACGTTTGAGGAATAAAGTGGTAGATCCCCATTTCAATTATCAAACACTGGGGGCATCATTTTCACATCACCCTCTTCACACCCTTAAGGTTTTAGATGATGTTCTTATTGAGGTATCAACTGACATGGATTCCCCCTTAGAAACTCTTTACTTCATTGTTCCATTGCTCTTCCTCTCTAGATGATGTTCTTATTGAGGTATCAACTGACATGGATTCCCCCGTAGAAACTCTTTACCTCATTGTTCCATTGCTCTTCCTCTCTTCTTAGTCAAAACCTATTGCCAGCTCCTAAAGATATTTCACATGGATTGTCTCTTTTTGATTCTATCTTGTCAAGAAGTTCTTGAAAATAATGCGTTTATATATGGGGTGCAATTCAATGATGTGCCACTATGTAAATTGTCCTCAAGCTCTGCACTGATAAAAGTGAACCTCAACCCCTCCTTTTTGATCAGCCGCTCAAATAGATGATTTGCAACCTTTACGCATTAATTAGCTAGGTATTCCATCACTAACCTATGAGAAATACCTTTGTGAGTCATTCTTAAGACTTGTTTTTGATGTCAAAAAGCGTTAACTATGTAGATCTCGACCAAAATTGGAAAGAGGTCTTTGTCTACCCCCCTTTTGATCTCTTTCAAGAAAGAAAAACTCCCTAGCCTTAGTGGCATCATAAGCCAGGTTCCTAGAGACTTTGCAATTTTTAGTTGAATGGGTGTAAGAGTTATGCTATTTGCAATAAACCTTCCCTTAAGTGTTTAGGGGTCAAACACTTTATGTTTACTTTTTTAACTTTACCTTGTTGTTTGTCTCAAGCCAATCAGATGTCATCTTTTCTCGAGATAAATCAAATGAGTACGCAATGTAGCTTTTGGGTCTGAATGGATTCCTAGCCTTTACGTCTTGTTTCACTATGGAGTTAAAAACTATGGGGGTTCCTATGACGTATTTCGCTACGTCAATTTCTTAGAGAAGGTTCCATACATATTATGCTTCTTAAAGCTCTCTTCTTTCAAGACAACCGCACACACTCCACTAGCTGAAAAAGACTAGTGAAGTTTGAGCCTTTAAAGTCTTTCCTATAATCTATGTCCACACCTTCCAAGGTATGTTTAGCATAATTCGCTTTAAGTAAAGCCATTGGACACCTCAAACAGGCCCTGTTGAGCTGTTAGATGAAGTCTTCCATATAGGCACCCAACCTTTTTCTCATTCAAGCTAGGTCTAGCATGGATGTTCCTTATTCTAGGGAATTGGGCTTGCAACTGCCTACCATATCGTCCCAAGTGTAGATGGAATAAGATGGTACACTAATATACCAGAGGAGTGCAGTCCTGTCAAGGAACTCTTGAAGAGCTGTATCTTGAGGAAATGATTGTCGGCGACTTCCCTACATAGACAATTAAACCTCGCTAGGTGCTAAAGAGATGACACATTACCTCTCCATACAAGAGGGTATATTCAAGTATTTTGAACCCCCTAGGAAATAGGTAGTCTTTGTATAGTTTGGGTACGACTTACTATGGGTTGTCGTGTTTACTCTTTGCATGCCAGGGCCATAAATCTATTCAATCACATTCACTAGCTGATCTTGGAGAGGAGGTTAGGAACTTGGTCATCAGTAGGTAACTGCCCCCATAGGGCTCACAATTCCTTAAGGGTGATAGGCAACTTTAATTACCCATGACCAATTAATCGGGGAACAGTGCCTGTCACATATTGCGTGGTGCCCCCAAGGCATGGTTGGTCTAGCTAATACATCTAGACTCCTAAGGGGGTTTGCATTACGCTTATGTTTCCCATCCTAGTACTATCTTTAGGGAACTCTTGGGTCCCAACTGCAGTTTGGGTATGGTTTATTACATGGCCATACACCCCAGGGTTTGGATTCGTTACTTCGTTAATCCCTTGGTCAGCACTATTCTCCAATCCTTTAGGATGAACATAGTCCACTTGTCCCCCCAGTCCTATAGACTGGTTTGTGTTGAGGGGACATGTTTAATTTTCTAGTGGGGGGCAAGGGTTGAGCTAGAAGCATGGCCATACCCCCTAATACCTAGGTTCTAGGCCATAGGGGGAGTAGCTATTCTCAAGACACTATCCATTCCTTCAGTGCTAAGCTTCATGTTGGACTAGTTCTACTAGCTTCCGTGAGTCTGAAACGCTCTTAATTGAAGACCATTGGTTGTCCGTGTCCTCGTAAAGGTTGTAGCTGGTGTATGCACTTGGTGGTTTTTCCTACCATTGGGGGGGGGGGGGGGGGGGGGGGGGGGGGGGGGTGTTGTGACTTTAATTATCTTACATGTTCCTTAATTGACTTAATCAAGCCATTTTGAATGTTCAATTGTCTCAAAAAAATGCTCAACCCCCACTACAATTTCTTGTGACATCCTTGGCTATGATGGTTGCAATTGCAGTTGAGCCCAAGTTTAGACTCACATCAACCATGATCCTTTCAACTTCTTTTTGCATTCTCTCACTCATGGAGGCTCCCACGTCATCACGATGCCCCACAGGGTGACTGTTATTTCACGCTTATAATGAAGCTGTTCATGCACTTACAAATTCTATTCATCATTATGTGAACTTGTCTCTTTAGCATGGTTATAAAACTCTTTTGAGAATAGCTATCGAGATCAATTCGCTCGTCCTCTTGGATATTTTCATCCCCACCACTATCAAAGCCATAGCTATGACTACTTTCTTCTTCTTGAAAGTTTTTGGTGTGCTAGAGTTAGTGTTTAGGATTTAACTTGAGTGGAGTGACTTCCTTGATTTGTTCAGCATCAAGGGCAGTTGTTCTCCTAGTTCTTCGCATTTCTAATTTGGCTCCCACTTTGGTCGCCAGAAAATAGTTTTTCTTGTTTCACTAATATGTTTGTATGGTCGTTGTGAATTGAAGGAAATAAACTTGCTTAAGAATTTAATACGACTTGATGGTAAATCAAGTTTGAAATGTATGTGATTGACCTCAACCTATCACACGCTATGTGTTTTGGTGTTTTTGGTTAATCTTGTTTCGATGTGTAACTTTTTGCATGGATTCAACTAATTCTCTAAATAAGAATATATATATATGTATGTATGTATGTATGTATGTATGTGGTGAGAAAAAAATTAAAGACAAGGATGCAGTCAAAGCGACAATTGGGGCAAAGTATCAAACACCTTATTTCGAACTCTTAAGAGTTGAAAACTAAGATGGAGACAAGAGAGCTTGGGGTCAGTCTTTCTTATAGCGTTCCAAATAACCACCTCAAAATCGAGCCTCTTATCTTCGAAGCGTCCACCTCGGGTGCTTGCTCACCTTGAATTGTTTTTCAATTTTGTGCCAAGCACATGCATTATTAAACCCTTGTTTAACGCTTGCGTATGCTTCCAACAATTCTGTTGTGTTTCATTCTGATGAACATATTGGTCAAATTGGATACTTTATGGGCTAGTCAGCACGCTGAACTAAACAAATCAACTAGCATCCATGGCTTACAACTAGGAAAAGGATTTTCGTAACTAGATAGGTGAAGTCTCGAAATAAGGATTGGTATTACTTTATATATAATGAAAGTGAACTATCTTATATTTTTGTAAAATTATGAATCAAGGAAAAACTAGATAAAGACTAAATAGGAATGAATGGAGATCTTATTTGAATGATTAAACAAGAAGAAAATTATAACTTAAATAGAAAAGCTCAAAGAAAGCTAAAAGACATCACACTACACTAGAAAACTAAAAACTAGAGTAAAACAAAAATAATCAAAAACCCCATGAATGTCCGTTATGGGTCAGTTACAAGAGTGGGAGAGGGAGAAGCTCCCTCATCAATACCAAACTACTAAATGAAGGAATCCTAAGAAATATGCCATGTCCAAATGCAAAAGATGCCTAAGTATAAATATAAATAAATACGTACATGTAAAACTATAATAAAAATGTTAGTATTCAACACTCCCCTTAAGTTGGAGCACGAAGATTTATCATGCCCAACTTACGAAGGAGAGGTAAATAGCTCGAGCTTGCTAAGGCTTTAGTGAATATATCGGCGATTTGGCCTGCAGATCGAACAAATAAAATTGCAATCTTCTTGGTAAGCAGTTTCTCTTAAACAAAATGACAATCGATCTTAATGTGCTTGGTCCTTTCATGAAAAACGGATTAGTGGCTAAATGAAGAGCTACTTGATTGTCAAAAAATAACATGGAGGGACCGTTAGTAGCAACGAGAAGATCTGATAATAAACGTATCAACCAAACAATCTCACTCGTTGTGGTGGCCACAGAGTAGTACTCAGCTTCGGTTGAAGAACGAGAAATGACAGTCTGTTTCTTAGACCTCCATGAAATTGGTGCCCTACCTAAAAACACAACATAGCTCATGGTGGAACATTTAGTGGTAGAAAACCTGGCCCAGTCAGCGTCACAAAATCCACGAAGTTTCAAGTCACTATCTGAAGATGAAAACATTCCTTGACCTGACGTGCCCTTTAAATATCATAGAGCTCTCATAATAGCCTCAAAATGATGTTGACGAGGATGCATGAACTGAGTTAAAATGTGAACAAAATGAGTGATGGTGAGATACAACAATCTACCGACCAAACGCCTATACCGACCCGAGTTCGTAAAAACGTCACCTACTCCATCTGCCAACCCATGACTTTGAACAATGGGAGTAGAAACTAGTTGAGCCCCTAACATATCGACCTTATTAAGAATGTCCAAAACATTTATTTTTTGACACAACATAACTCCTTTATATGATCGAGCAACTTCAATCCCCAAAAAATATTGTAGAGGCCCCAAGCTCTTAATACCAAACAAATTGTTCAAAATGCCTTTAACTTTACAAATGGGTTCCATGTCATTGCCGGTGATGACGATGTCATCCAGGTATATAAGAATTGTCATAAACACTTTATCCTGAAAGTAAGTGAAGAGGGAGCAATCCGATTTACAGTGATAAAATCCAATGTAGGTTAACATGGAGGTGAATTTATGAATCAAATTACGAGATGCTTGTTTGAAGCCATAAAGTGACTTACGAAGACAACACACTTTTCCTTCATTTTTTCGCTCAAATCCCAGGTGAAGTTTCATATAAACTTCTTCATATAGGTCTCCATGTAGAAACGGGTTGTTAACGTCCAACTGATGAATAATCCAGTTCTTGGCTACGGTAATGGCTAGGACACAACGAACGGTGACTGACTTAGCGACGGGGGAAAAAGTATCGTGATAGTCTATACCGTCCACTTGTGTGAATCCCTTTTCTACCAATTGGGCCTTATAACGCTCTATCGACCCGTCAGACTTGTACTTCACCTTGTACACCCACTTGGAGTCAATGGCCCTCTTCCCATTGGGCAAGCTCTCCAATGTCCATCTACGATTTTGTTCTAATGTTTGAATTTCCTTCTCCATAGCATCTCTTCAGTGTTGAACTATACGGCATGTTTGAAAAGTTTTTGGCTCATCACAAGAATTGATGGTGTTTAAAGAAGCCACTTGAATATTAGAGAATTGTGCATTAGAAAAAAAAGTTTGGAATAGGATAGAGTATACCTGAGTTAGCTAATGGAGTGGTGGTAAGGGAATGGGCTCTAGAGGAAGGCAAATCACAAATTTAATCTTGATACTTGATGGGTACAAAATGTCTATGACCACTTTTTCTTGTCACAATCTCGGAACTAGGCTCGAGACTAAGTTCCCCCATCTGAACCGGTTGGTGGTCCCCTGGACCACTAGTATCACGTCTGGTTGACTCACTGTCGGCGGGTTCTACAGAATCGGGCTTGGCTGACAGTAAGCCAGCCGGTTCTGCTATAGTAGCAGGGGGAACTAGTTTTGCAGGAATCGGTTCCTCCACGTACAAAAGATCAATTAGAATTTCTCCATTCAATTCATCAATGTGACTAGATTGACTCTCATTTGAATTTAAATAGGGAAAAACATCCTCGTAAAAACGAATAATTTTGGATACAATAATCTTATTATCCTCTAGATTATAAACCTTACATCCCTTTTGTCAATGGGGATATCCAACAAACATGCCCGGGGAAGCTTTACTTTCGAATTAATCATTAGTCTTAGTATAATAGTAACATTGACATCCAAAAACCCGCAAATGTTCATACATGGGACTTTTCCCATCAAAATTTCATAAGGAATCTTGTTTTTGAGCAAAGCGAAAGGAGTTAAATTAATAATGTAGCTGGCTATAAAGACACGCTCACCCAAAAATTTCTTATGTAAGCTGGCTTGAAGACGAAGTGCATGTCCAACTTCTAGTAGGTGCTTGTGTTTGCATTCAATGACTCCGTTTTATTGTGGTGTCCTAGTCAAAGAAGTCTAAGATTGAATCCCATGCTGAGCATAAAATTCCAACAACGTCCCATACTAAAATTCCTGCCCGTTATCACTCCTTACTTACTTCACCTGAAAACTAAATTGAGTTCTAACCATGCGACAAAAATCCATAAGAATTTTATGAGTTTGGGATTTCTCTCTCATCAAAAAAACCCATTTACAAAAACTAAAATCATCAACTATTGTGTGGAAATAACGAGCTCCAGTTAATGACTCAATTTGATGGGATTCCCAAATATCGGAATGTATAATTTCAAAACAAACATGAGTTATTGTCACTGACAAAGGAAAGGGTAAGTGTGCCTGCTTGGAACGATGACACGTATCACAAATAAAATCTATTTTTTCAACATCCAAATGCAGAAAAACTGATAATCTAGTAAAAGGAACATAGCCTAGACAATGATGCCACAAAATAGCCTTCTTATTATTCAGAACAAAAAAAAGCTACGGAAGCCACTGATTGTGCCATTAAGAAGTATAGTCCATCCCTTTTCCTACCCGCTCCAATCAGCTTCCTTAAGCGTAGGTCTTTTATGTAGCAAAAATCAAGATAAAATGTCAACGCACAATTCCCATCTTGGGTTGACTTACTCCCCGACATTAGATTGTAATGAAAACCAGGCACGTATAAAACATTATTAAGGACAAGGTCTTTTGAAATTTGAACCTGTCCCACATGAGTAATAGAAAACTTTGACCCATTCGACAATTTTATTGGTCCAACAGAGTTATTAACAAAAACATCAAACATGATAGACAATGAAGAGACCATGTGATCTGAGGCACCTATGTCAATTATCCAACAGCGGGATGAATGCTTAACCTCATCTGGGAGATTTCTACTAGGAGATCTTGTAACGGGTCCAAGTAATGCTGTGAGTTGCTGATACTGACTTGAGGAGAGGCTGGCAATGTGGTTGTCGGCAGTAGGTCCTTCGATCCTTAGCCACCCCTCGTGCTCCTTCACCCCGTATTCTTGTTTCTCCAACATGGAGGATAATCAACCAACTCGAAACAACATTCCTTGGTGTGCCCCTGCTTCATACAATGTGAGCATACTAAACAATTAGTATGACGAGGAGAATTTCCCAATGTGGGCAATCTGTTACCAACCACGGCTGTTGTTTTTCCTCCTGACATAAAATAGAATATGCATTCCCAATCGAAGTTAAGGGCTTAGTATTCATCAATTGGGACCTAACATTAGAAAACAACACAACATGCCCCATAAGAAAATCAAGTAGGCGCTCCATATCACGTATGGTAAAAAAAAAGCTTGGCCTGACCCACAAGTATGGGGTGGAATTGCAACCAAGGTATAAAGTTCATCCCATAGAGATCTTGGTTTGGTAAAATAATAAAAAAATGGACATATTTGCATGTTTCAATTGCGAAATCTCGCGTTTAATTCATAAACATGGGGACGTTGCCTTGGGCAAATCATTCGCTCAAGTCCAACCAAATATTCCAGGAGGTTTCAGAGTATGCAGAGCTAGCATTTATCTCTTTTCAAACTAACTTTGTAAGCGAAGGGGAGACCATCGAGTCACAAGCACTCCAATTCTCAAAATTCGGAGAATCTTCTTCCGGTTTAACAACAGTTCCATCCAGAAAGCCAATTTTATATTTTGCCTTAAAAACTCTATAAATCGCGCGTCTCCACGCTGGAAAATTTGACCCAGTTAAAACATCTTTAACAAGAATAAGCCCTGGAAGGCCCGACGGGCATAAGTTGTAGGGACAACTAGGATCTAGAATTCCCTAGAAACAGCAACCAGTGCCTTAATTTGATTTGAATTTTATCCCGATATTATGAAAGAAAATCAACAAAATAACACAAATTAAGAACAAGTAAATATGCAAGAAAATTGCTCACAGCGGCCGAGATGATCAGCGGCAGCAAGGGAAGAGGGAACCGGGATTGTAAGATCAAGCTCGCTCTGATATCATGTAAAATTATAAATCAAGGCAAAACTAGATAAAGACCAAATAGGAATGAATGGAGATTTTATTTGAATGATTAAACAAGAAGAAAATTATAACTTGAATAGAAAAGCTCAAGGAAAGCTAAAAGACATCACACTACACTAGAAAACTAAAGCTAGAGTAAAACAAAAACAATCCAAAACCCCATGAATGCCCATTATGGGTCGGTTACAAGAGTGGGAAAGGAAGAAGCTCCCTCATTAATACCAAACTACTAAATAAAGGAATCTTAAGGAATATGTCATGTACAAATACAAAAGATGCCTAAGTATAAATACAAATAAATACGAACATGTAAAAATACCATAGAAATACTAGTGTTCAACAATTTTCATGGCATTTACAGATCTATAGTATCTGTATAGGAGCATGCTCCTTTAATAACTGTTAAATTGCACTGTCCCATATGCTCGATCTAGGTAGTTGACATGTATGAGGTCTATATATAAGCCAAAGTAGGGCTTCATCATAAAACTAATTAAAATTAAATGGAGTAACCCACTGATTTTATATATTAAACATTTCTGTCTCGCAACTCTAATATGGGATTTGACTAGATAGCCTCATATGTGGAGCACATAACAATAACCTTGATCAAAGACATGAACCTTAAACCCATTTCCCGGACTTTAATACCTTTCTTCATGAGGTCTCTAATGTTGACTGTCCTGATGAATTGAGTATTGGATATCTAGCTATCTATCAACCTAATTAACTTTAATATATGAACAACCATATGCTATTTTTCTGCATCAATGAATTACTTCTAGGTTATGTTTGGAAGTATTAACATTTGGAAAGAAAGAAAATATCAAGGAAAGGAAATGAAAGAAAATAAAATATTTTTATTTTCTTTGTTTTATTTGAAGGTAGAGGAAGATTTACGGGGAAAAAAAAATAATTAGATTTTGTAAAAGAAGAAGAGTCTATTATTGTTATGTCCAATACTCGCAGGCCTTTTTTTTTTTTTTTTTTTTTTTTGGAACACAATAAAGTCCAATGCTCACTCCTTGATATGGCCCTTTTTGGCTTTACGCTCCAATCTAATCGATCTTAAAGTAATAACCATATTTAAACGGTAAAATAGGTTTGATAAGATAAAAATTCAATCAAAGACTACTGTTTCGTTTATTTTGTTTGTATGGTTGCCATAAATTTAAGGAAACAACTTTATTCAAGGACTTACCATGTTTAGGGGGCCACGTCAAGTTTGAACTACACATGATTGACCTCAACAATAATCCTTTACGAGTGTTATTATTATTATTATTATTAATTTTTTTTTTGTTAATCTTATCTCCGTTTGCTAATTTCTTGCATGGATTCAATGAATGTTCCAATTAAGGAGATTTACATTGTTTGTTGTTTTTGTGTATATAAGTTGGGAGAAAGTAAAAGATAAAGACGCAACCAAAACTGCTATTGGGGTAGAGAACCACATAATGTCCTCAAATACCTTACCTCGAACCTCTAAGAGTTGGATGGTGATAAGCTGGAGAGATTCATAGCTTATCTTGAGCCGAGTCGATCAGTCATATGCAGGATGACTCGTATGGGTTCAAGCATAACAAGATTTTAATGGAGCGAACAAAATTAGGGTCAACAATCTATGATAAACATTATCAAGCTCAAGGTTTAGCTGTTAAAGTTTAGAGCAGTGGCTCAAGTTTAAATTCACCTAGTGTACCGCACTGAGTCACCAAAAAATAGACCAACGATATCAAGTTCGAGGTTTGACCATTAAAGCCTTTGATTAATTAACTAAGTTAACCCTTTGAAGGGGTGAGGACATTAAACTAAGGCAGTAGGGGATACCCTCTATACATTGGATGTAACACTCTGTTGTACTTGAAAAAAGCAAATGTAGCTACAAGTGCGCATACACCCGGGAAAAAAGCAAAGCAAAAACTCAAGTGTGCTATATTAAATACCATAGAGATTGGCTTGTTGTTGTTGGTACCCTTTTCCTAGCCTCAAATTCCCTTATTTGTAGCCCTGAAAATTACTGCTTCCTAGAGTTATGCCAGCAACTCTCCACATCTCAAGCCTGGAGCCCCGATGATCTACTGGGATCATATTGGAATTTTGATCAAAAGAAACTTGGATATTTATTACTCGAAAAATATTCACGATTTATTCACATATTCAAAAAATAAAAAGATGCAAGGTCCGAAGTTAACAATTCTTCTCCTCAATGTCTTCCTGTTCCGCCATAACGATTGTTGAGGCCTATTTTTGCTTTGGCATCTTAGGTAGTCTCCTTGAGTTGGAGACTATCTGTCTTGCAACATTTTTGGCAACTAACTCGAGCTAGAGTCTTCATTTTCAAATAGCATCCTTGACAACCTCCTCAAGTAATTCCTTCTTATGAGTTGATTTTGACTACACGCTAGGCATGTGCCTTACTGAACGGCATCATTCTCAAGTTCTAAAGTTTACTGGGTAAATAATTGGACTAGATTAGTCATTGTTTTTTGTTTGTTTTTTTTGTTTTTTTTGGTCCTTGGTCTTTGATTTGCAACTTTATCATTATCTAGTTTGGACTACATTGGGAAACTCAATTGAATATTGAACCCACATTGGATTCGTTATTGCTCAGTTTGATCCTTCGTCCTTGACTTGTATCTTGCTTCATATTACAAATGGAAATTAAAATTTTGTCTATGTTAGTATCCAACACAGCTAGTTATTATCCAGTTCAGTCCTAGCCCTTAATTTAAGCCTTTTGTCAATCATCAATTTGGTTTACCTTAGGACTGGAGGAATTGACATGTTTAACACGCCAATCCAAACTAGAGTAGAAAGCTTAATCAAACACTAGATCAGTAAGTATTTAGTCCAATTCATGGATTGTTCTTATGAGCTTTTGGTCCCTAATTAGACCTAATATAATTTTCTTAGAACTTTCCTCTCATTTTCAAGATGAAAGTAAAATTCTCAAAACTAACTAAATTTTTCACAAGATTTTCCTTGATACTTTTTTTTCCATTTCATTCTTTGTAACTCCCAAACACAAAAGAACAGTTAGGTAAAAGACATCAAATCTTGGTTAGAAACATCTTTGTCTAAATCAAGTTGGATCAGTCTTAATTCCTTAATTCCTCTTTTGTTCACGACAAAAGCTAAATTGATCAAAGACCACTCAAAATTTTCGAATTTCAAATGGAGCCTCAAATTTTTGGACATATGAGCATGTTGTAGTTAAAAAGAAAATTTATGGTGGAGGTGTTATTATGGTCAATCATGAGATTGGGTGCATTATAAGACAAAATTATTTCATATAAGGACCTTGGCGAAATTCGTGGAACAATCACTTTGCGCGGGTGCAAGTTGACCCTTGAATTATTGGATTCATCCAACAACTTATTTTTACCTACGTCAAATACATGAAGCAATTATGAGAACTATACTCTCAATTAATTTTTCCACATATTTCGTTTTATATTTTTGGTTATTTTTCACTCCATAGGATAACCTAATCCTTACGGGATTCTTTTACTTTCAGTACAAATTGGTTAGCAGGTGGACGAGGAAAAAGATATATTCTTTTGGTATTGATTGCAAGTGTATTCAACAATCTCTTGTTGAGCCAGTTGATAATAATAACTTATACAAACATCGGAATCAGCCTCTCTTCTGGGTAGCACCCTAGAGGGGAAAGGCTGCGTACATCCACCCCTCAAGACCCTGCTTAGTCGGTAGCCCTTGGGGCACTGAGAATGTTGCTTTTAAACATCGGAATCAGAGGGTTAAATTACTTATCTCGAGTAGGGAATATGAGATAGTACATAACTCAATAAATTCATCCCCAACATGTTTTTTGCTTGTATTATGAACATTCTTATTCCTTAAGATTTTAGATCATAAAATTTTTGTTGTGGCTTCATGACGGATGACAGCTATTTGGTTAAGTCCGGCACTTGGTTTTCCCAAGGCCAGTTTATAGTGTTTCGTTTGTTATTTGTTTGCATGACCGTTGTGAGTTTAACCAAACAAGCTTGGTCAAGGATTTAACAGTACTTTCAGTAAATGGAGTTTGATATGAACATGATTGACCTTAACAAATCATTCATTGTGTGTGTTGATCTTCGGGGTGAATTCGGTTCTGTTTGCTACTTTTGCCTAGATTAAACCCAAACTGATGCTATAATTAAGTACTTTTGCCTAGATTAAACCCAAACTGATGCTATAATTAAGGATGCTTTTATGTTTTTTTTTTTAATTTTTTTATTTTTATATACTAGGCGTGAGAAAATAAAGATATGGACTCAATTGAAGTGGCAGGTGGGAGTGGAGGAGTGTTAAGCATCCTCAAACTGTCGAGAATAAATAACCTAGTTATTAATTAATTCAATTCTGATGCCCATTGTTAGGTTTACAGTTCTTCAACTTTGGTCACAACACACCTATCAGAACACTCAGTGTAGGAGACGCTTCTTGCTACCTAAGTCTCCGGTTGGAGAGTCACGTTTTGTGACAGCTCATGCGCGAGAGTTCCCGGGAATAGGGTTATCTCTACATATCCCTTTGCTCTGGTACCTGTTAATGGGTTGGATTTCAAAAATCTTCACTAATTTAATTAAATTAATGCGGCGGAAGGGTTTAAAATTCTTAATTTTAAACCTAGGTTGATTTAAAATTCCTAATTTAAATCTACCGGCCCCTACTCTAATACATTCATAACAATAACATAAACTTAAACAGGGATAATAAGAAAAATTATAAATAAATAGAAAAGCAAAAACTAAAACAAAATGAAAGAAGAACATACCCAGAATTACTCAAATATAAGAAAACCAGTATAATAAGAACTCCATGAAGCTGAGAAAAACGAGACACAACAATCTTTTATGTAATGACCTTGAATTGCCCGGAGGGTGGGATTCGAAAAATATTAAACTTGAGGAAAGAAAATTCTCAAAAGAAAATTTTCTCTCCCACTAGGTCTTCAAAAGTCAACACTTTCAGAAATATTTAATTTTAAATTGATTAAAATTGAATGTCAAGCCTTTAGAATAGGTACCTCTATTTATAGTAGTATACCGGAGCGAAAAAAAATTTGATTTTTTTTCAATGTGGGATTCGCAGAAAAATAATGAAACACAGTTTTCACGTTAAAAGGCAATTAAAACACAACGTTTTGACTTAATCAAGACCATGTTAATTTTGGGCCTCTTCCCGCATGCCATGTGGTGGGCCGTGATTGGCCCATGGTTACCCAGGGTGGACGTGTCGCACGCTGGTTCGTCAAATGCAGAGCACGCAGATCGCGACCCCTGTACAGAATTTTGCGATTTTTTTGCTTTGTCTCTCACATGTAAAAATTCAACTTATGAATTTAATTTTGTAAAATTATTTTATTTTATAATTGTAACTTTTATTCATCTCATGAATAATGTTTAGCAAAATTGAATTTATTCATCTTATGAATTCTTTAATATTTTTTTCATGGCAATAAATACAGAAGCTTACGCAGGGACCTCAGAGTCAATTTAAATCTAGCTCCAAATGGATTACATTAACCATCTCATGATATAATTTAATTACCATTTAATGAGATTTAATTTCACTAAATAAATCTCACTGCACTCTAAACTTAAACCATTTATTCTATATTTTTCAAATAAACTGTATTGATGACAACAACCCCTCCACCTAGATGCTCGTGATAAAGAATAAATATAACCACTACCATTATCCTTCTTATAGTTTCTCCATTAGTTACCGACTAGCCCTTCACTGAATAATTCATTTATACTTGAACATATTCATAGTATAAATTCCAAATGTCAAATACTTGGAATACTTTAGCGAAAGTTATCGAATTATTCAAATACTTGCAAATCAACTAAGGGGACATTTGTACCTCATAAGAGATTGCAGCTTCCATACTGAATACCTGATCCTTGTCACACTTTACGTTGCTACTTAGTGTACGTGGAAATTTAGTCATACTTTTAGACCTTACTTATAGTATACCAAAGTAACTAATGCTCCATGCACAAGGCCAGAATACTCTCAGGATTTAGAGTTGCCATTCAAACAGTACAACATGAATCACTCATCTCTGATGGCAGTCTAAAAACAAGCAACTCACATGGTCCAACTCAATAATCTTGTTAAACACACCAATCTAACACTTTGGATCACCATTAAGACAAGTCATCTAAAGTGTTAAGTCATGGCCTTAACAAAGAAGTAGCCCAAGCTCATCATGGACCACGAGTTATTCAAATAACATTCCATACCATTTGTTCCAAATCTATCTGTGGCTTAATCTCATTATCCATTTTGAACAAACATGTAAAATATAATCTGAGGACTCTGTCCATCTCATGGACGATACTTAAAAGAAAATTGCATGCAGTATAAATGCTCGTTTACACAAATTTAATAAGAAAACAATTGAACTTCAATTTTAGTCTTTAATAAAATAATATTAACAGAATAAATCTGAAATTTAAGACACTATTCCTAACACAAACACCATACTTTGAACACTTAAAAGTAGAGAACTGGGATGAAACTGAACTTGAGAGCCCGACAATGTATCTTGAGCCCGATTCAATCAAGCTATACTCTGCAACCTTGACTCAAAGTAACTCGTACAAGATCAAGTTTAACATGAGTTTGAGGAAGTAACCAAATTTTGGCCACCACCAATCTAAGATCACTGCATTCAAGCTCAAGGCTTGGATGTCACAGCCATGGACCAATGACACAAGTTTTAATTCATCCGTGATCCAAGTAGGGTGACCAATCTATGACCAATGTTATCAATCTCAAGTCATGGTCTTGTAAACCTTAAACCAATGACATAAATTCTAATCCACTTAAAAGGGTCACAAATTAGACCAAAAGATGTCGAGCTGTATTCTTGGCCATCAAAGCTATAGAATAATGGCGCAAGTCGAAATTCATTTAGTGAACTAAAGTTCGGTTCCCAATCTATGACCAATGCTATCAAGCTTCATGTCTTCGCCATCAAAACCTTAGATTAATGGCACAAGTTTGATCCACTTAAATTGGTGAGGATAGAAACTTTGGTAGAATGGGGTACCTTCTTGTACATCATAACTTGCATTTGGTTGTGTTTTCTACAATTACGTCTACTACTTGGAAGACTTAAAAACAAAAGAAGAACAAGTGTAGTAGAAAAGCTGAAGAGTTTTGTATTGTTGGCAGGATGTTTTTCTAAGCCATAAGTTCCTTTAATAATAGCTTTAAGATCTAACTGTTTCTCTATCGTTTAACTTAAGCAACTCAACACGTAAAAGGCCTTCAACCTCCATTATATGTTGGAACCCTTCTAGTAGAGGGCATGTATTGAAGTGAAAATGTCATCTTCTACATAACCATCCTTGAGGAGTACACTTCTTTAGCATGTTAGGTAACTGCCTCGGGCAGCAACTCAATCTTTTTTGCATTGTTTCAGATAACAACATTAAGCTCTAGTTCCTTGATCTTTAGTTGCATCCCTGATAATTGCCTTGAACACTTATTTTCCTTGAGTTGGATTTTATTATGTGCCAAGAACATGCCTGATTAATTATAATGACATTGTTCCTAGCTCTTAAAGTTTGCTGGGTTAACAAATCCCTCCTTTTTCCATTTGGAATAAATACAAACTCGCCACAAAGGGTTTTGTAGAAAATATTGGGAAAACATCTTTAGGCAACTCGATAGAATATATTCACTAAAATTTCTGATTTGGAAATAAGATGAAATGATTTGACATCCCACCACTAATAGGTCCTCCAGGTGGGAGAACAAAGGAGAATTTTTACCCATTCTTTAAGGGTTGTAAATATGCTAACTATTCCAATTTTAAATTCCACGCTTCAATGTTTAAATCCCTCTTGATCCCATAATACCCTGCCTCTCATTTCTTGAAAACCCTAATGGTTTTGGTTATTTCTCAATCAACTTCTTTGTTTCTCTTGGAGGCATCTTGTTGTAATAACAAAATGACTCAAATTGCTGATTGCATTTATTTCCGAGCCATCCAAAGAGATGGCCCTATCATGTTGCTATAGTGCTTGACTTAGGTGACACTACAACCGTAGTAGGCTGGCTTCAAATTGTGGTTGGGTCAATTCCTTCGAGGTGACTTTCTCATCATATGAAGAGAGGGTTCCCTTTTTGAGTCCTCATAGACCCTCCTTGTAGAGGGGGATTCAACTTTAGTTAGTCCAATTTTTAAACCATGGGAGGAAATCTCTCAATATTCTTTCGTTTTCTTAGATACTACAGAGGATCAGCTAAATCAAGCCTACTTCTCACTCAAAAAGGAGTGGGCTAAAAATTGAATCTATAGAGATTCTGCACCGTTAAAGAGTTGGACATCGTAATGGAGTTACTATGCTAAGTGGTTCACATCCTTTATGCAAAAGCCTGACAAGAAGTTGATGATGCTTAGGATTTATGAGGCCCTCATAGTCTCATCATACCTCATCAACTTTGATTACCCGATGGTAACATCTGGCACTTGTTTTTGGAATCATTTTTATAATGCTTTTGTCTTGTTTGAGGAATTCTTGGGAATCACCCTCGGGGATGTGGCGTCGTTGGTACGTTTTTCTCCACATGTCTTGAGCTTTCTTTGTCATCTTACCTGTTAGAGGAAGAAAAGGACTATCCATATACCATTCTTTTTATAAAGGGCAACCTAAGGAGTTGCTTATTTTGAGGGAAAGTCTTTGTTGGAAGGGTGGTTCACATACCTCCATGGCTGATCTTTGAAAAATGTTTTGACTTGATAACTAGCTCCACCTCCTGTAGGAAAGAATCATTGCGTACCCCCTTTCGTGATTGTTTCTTTAGGACTTTCTAGTTCAAGGAGATCAACTTAGACCATTAAGTGTCAGAAGATATAAGTTATACAATTTGGAAAATAGTACTAAGGCCGCTGGATGTTTGAGTCTACCACCAAGCTATACTTGGTGTGGTGACATGTCAACATAGGCTATTTGTTAGACAATATGGAATATTTAATGCAGTTTCTTTCCCCTCCTTTTGGATATTCAACCTTTGGTGGACTAAAAGGCCCAATGCTAGGCTCTTGTCTTGAGAAACTTATGAAGGCCAACCTAGAAATCAAGAAAATATATGGTCGTCCTACACCACCTAGGTATGCAGCTACGGCCATGCAAGATTCGTTTGCTTGGTACTCTGTTTATTGGCGCTCTTTTGAGAGAATAAGCACCAAATATCTAAGTTTTTATAGCACCACTCACTAAGAAGGCCTCTAAAAGTTTAGTTTGAAGTAAAGAGTCTTGTATATTAATCACCATGTTAGTATCAAAGTCCAAATGCTCAAATAACTTTTGTTTCTTGACCTTATTGTAGGCTCAGCACCACACATTGCTTCTTATAAGGGAGCCACAAAGTTGCTTCCAATTGCTCAAAGTTTGTCAAGGTTGCTTATTATTGTGCAATCCCTCTAAACTTAAACTCTAATGTGCCCGAACATGACACCCCAACCAGCTTGAGGAAGAGGCCTTGAATTGTGATGCCATAACCAACAACTCAAAAACCTCTACTCTTTAACCAATTTTTCCAGCAAAGGAAGAAGAAGAAGAGACAGAGGTGATCTCGCTTTATTCGGGAGGAAGAGGAGAATCTCTCAGATGCAACAACTTGTGAAACTTTCCTTATTGTGTTATTTTACTTCCTTCTTGTTGTTGCTCCATTTAGGAGGCTCAGACTTTGATCGTCCTCTTTGCAGGCTCAAGCTCAACCATCGATTGGAATGTTGACTTGAGGCCTTACTCAAGTCATTGAGATTGAAGAGTCAGTCATAAGGAGCCTCATGCTTTAATTGACGTTGCAGATAGAAATTGATGCATAATAGCATGAGGACTTCATTACCTTAATTCTAAAAGATGTGGCTGGTGACACTTATGTTATCTAGGTTCCTATCATCGAGCCATGTACCAAGGTTCTTATCTAAGTCCTATTCCTATTTCCTTAGAAGGTTGGAGGAACTGTCATAACTCCTGTCCTTGTACAAGAAGCCCACATGGATGTTAATAGAAAAGCATGTTAAAGAACAAACTGGCGTGTTTTGCTCCAAACTTAGCATAGTTTCTATTTTATTTTTTTATTATGTGGACTAATCATTAGCACCTTTCTCGTGTAACCATCGAAGAAAGTCTATTTGGGGAAGCAACACTTTAGCCCCTCAAAGAAGCTAGAGAAGCTGAGTAAAAAGCTCTAGAAATGCCCTAGCCTGACCGAGGCAATCCAATGATGCCACCTGCTCTCCTAAATAGCATTGCTCCAAAGGTAAGGCGTACAACTTTTATCCTCAGATTTGAACTTGACCTGCTCAAGTGTCAATTCTAAAATGCAGTCCTATTTTTGTCAGGAATAATTGTCATACACTTCTTTGGTGTGTTTTCACAGCTAGGGTGCAGCTTGGGGTTGCCGAGAGGCTTTCAATAAATTGGTTAGATCCCAAGTCTTCTCTTAGTTCTATGAAACTTAAGGAGCTCGTGATGCTACCACTCGATGACCTGGCCTTTGCTAGCAAAACTAGCAAGCTTTTGCTGTTGTGAGGGAACTCATGGGTGATTCAAAGACAACCATGTCCATCTTGAGGGAGCTCATGGAGTCTGCGTTTGCACTAGTCAAGATACTTTAGAAAGTCCCGACCTTTTACCATAGTAGGGGGCATGCAAGGGAAAGCTTCGGGTGCTCTGGTGTAACATTCTAGTTATCACTTCCAAGGTGAAGGATCCGAATCCATTTTTAAGGAATTGTAATAGCTTAAGCTATCATGGATTAACACACTCCTTTTGTTCAGACGAAGAGGCATTGCATTGAGGAGCATATACAATAGCTAGGCAGCCTTGAAGATGAAGTCCATTCGCTAGAATATCAAGATTTATTTTTCCCAGATCTCAAAACTTGAAGTGGTAGCTGAAGAGGCTAGCGCACTAGAAAATCTCTTTCATCACTGTTTACACCCAAAGTTCAAGGGATCTGGGACGACGCCGTTTTGAGCAAAGTGCCACGTGCTTACCATGTGAGGTCCTGCTCGAGGAAAATTAGGCCTTTAGGTCTTGAAGTAACGACATCTTGAGCCCAACATCCTGAGAAGATTGTCACCCTCACAAGGGTATCAACCATTCGAGGCTTGAGATGGTTGAAGGGTAAAGGGAGCTCGACCTCAAAGGGCTGCCATGAAGGATGCAAGACAAGTGGTTTTCAAGCTCAACGCAGTTACTCGGAGTGCAATTTTAGATAATTGAGCACTAAGCTTAATCCAAGAGAACTTGGGGATTCTAGAGGGAACTTCAGCTAGAAATTCAGACAGGAGCTTCAAGGAATTCCCTCCAAAATTGAATCATGGACATGTTCATTGATCTTTTTAAAAGCAAGAAGAAGCTTAGTGGCTTGACGTCAGGAGAAAATGCTGAGGAATTAGGGGGCATACATTATTTAGTTTATCTATAAATAAAGGATCTGTTGTAGTCCAAACAAGCACACACACACACACTCAATACAAAACTTCTTCAAGTTTTTTTTAGAGCACCCTTGTGCTCTTTTCTTAGGAGTAGCCTAACATAGCACAGCTTAGCTTAGCATAAAACAACTTGTTGTATTTGCTTATTCAGTAATACAGTCTTTTGGATTTTAGATATGAACTTCTTGTTATAATGTGCTACCAAATTTCGATGAGTTGAGAATTGAGGTTTTAGTTTAAGCCTTTGCCGGCCAAAGCTTGACCTTTATTACGTTGGTCTTAACACTACTGTCACTGCTTGATAAGTCAGGTGAACATAGGGTCGCACCATTGATTTTTGCTTTGATGGCTAAGGCTTGACCTTGATTGCGTTGGTCTTAGTCCAGTGACCTGAATATGGCTTGCTCCATCTTAAGCTTGTCAAACCTAAACTTATTCAAGTTATTATAAGTCAAGGGTGTGAGGGTTAAAAACCTGATTGACTCGAGCTTGTAGGTGGAATGCTGAGCTTTTGGGTTTGTCTCCACCCCAGTTTCTGAGTTTAAGTGTATGAGGAAAGGTTTTTGTGGGCCCTGCTCCGTCACTATAACTTTCACTTAAGTTAGGTCTATATCCCTTTGTTTTGCTGTCGATACATATATTAAAAATTTCACGAAAATATTTAACTAAGTCTTCTTAATTGAAGCATAAGCTGAACTCACGATATAACCAAAGTTAGATACACCAAAACATCACAACCTTTTCTCCAAAAACTGTGAGTGGTTGAAGTCAAAGATGTGCGGTTTGAATTTAGACTCACTTAGTAGTTGCGGCGAAGTAGGGTACCGACACGCAAGCACCGGATCCCATTAGAACTCTAAAGTTAAGCATGCTTGGGCAAGATAGTACTAAGATGGGCGACCTCCTAGGAAGTCCTCGGGTTGCACCCCTCAGGTTGGGGGTTCTCGGAAATAGCCTCCCTTCAGGATAGCACCCTGAAGGGGGAAGGCTGCGTACATCCAACCCCCCGCCCCCCCCCCGCGACACTATTTAGGCGGGAGTCCTTATGGCACTGGGAATGTTGCTGTTTTTTTTTTTTATTTTTTTTTTTCTGTAGTTGCGGTGAGTCCCTTTTGCTCGTTTATTTTGTTTTCATTTTTACAGTGACCACATCACACTTTATTACACACAAAATAAAGCAAACACGCCTTTTGGTGACCAGAGTAGGAGGCTTAAAATGAGATTTTACTATTTTAGCCCATTGTAGATTACTAAAACGTAATTTCAGGCCGTTAACCGATGGTTAGAACTAGGAGGTCCAGGGCTCTTGAGCATGAGGAGCTAGAGGGCCTAGCCTTGATTGGATCCCCACTTGAGCATCCTCTTGAACAAAGCTGTGTAACACAAAGGGATGAACTAAGTCATAGCCATGGTAGTGACACTGGTGGTTATGTGGCATCCTAGAAGATGAACGAATTGAGTTGGATGTCCATTCTCGTAAGAATTTCATTGTTATGCTTAAACATCGTTCAGAAATCATGGACTAAAGAATCCAACAAACAATGAGAGAAGCCTTTGAGAGAGAACGTGCTGAAATAGAGCACAATTTAGCGGCCCAGTGTGAAAGCTCTGCCGCAATGAGAGCTATAACATATAACGTTGGAACCTCAACACATGACAGGCTTCACAAGGAGATTGATAGAGTTTTAGTTGAAATGATCTCAACCTTGTCTTTACTGCTACCCTTACTGGTAAGGACATGGCAAGATAGAGAGGTCGAGTGTGTCTTGGTTAGACAGGCCGAGGTTTATAAGAGCTTGGTTCAAGCCGTTAAAGAGAATATTAGGAAACTTTGGCCTGCACCTCCTTCGTTAGCACCGATTGGATATCTCGTGAGGCTCCTTCGAGCTCACGATTACTAGTGACTCAAGTTTACTATATTGTCCCTTAGGGAACGGAAAACCCAATTATGTCTAACCCAATTGTTATGCACTTAGAATTTGGCCGTAGGAATAATGTGCCACTTGGGGTTGCTAACCCTTCAAATTAGGGTTTTTCTCTAGCCTCGAGGGATCTCAACACCAATGTGCCAGTGTTGCATGTCCCTGAGACAGGGAGGCGAAACTGTTCATACCCTCCTTAGGTAGTAGATGTTACCTCGATGGCTACTCAAGGCCTTGAAGTAGTAATGCAAGGGTAGTACCCACTTTTGGGGGCCAGCCACTCCTTCCTAGATCTCTCCATTCTTATCATACTGGGGAGGCAAGTTAACCACCAACTTCCTCAAGATCATGATTTGGGGACTGATCAAGCAAGGATGAACCTACAGCCTTCTAATGTTGGCGTGATCCAGGCATGCCGTATAACCCTGATCCTACAGGAACACACTTCGTGGCCAAAAAAATGCATGGCCAAATTGATTAGGAGGTTACCCCTTGTTTGTGGGGAAACAACCGTTCCCACACCCGATTGTGATGGGTGTTTAGGGGTATCCTGTAGATTCCCCTTGAGATCCTCATCCACTTGGGAGACAATGGAAGGTGCATAACCTTGTGCCTAATCTACCCCTCTAGGACCAATTGGCTACCCTCATCAAGCAGATGTATGGGCCAGGCCTCATATGGATCAGTAGACCCCTGTACAGTAAACCTTATCCAGACTACATAGGCAGGGACTACCTTTTTTCTCGAGGAAAAAATCCCCTAGTTTACCCTCTTCTTTGGAGAAGGGACTGTGTCTAACCTTGAGCACTTGGCAAGATTCAATTGCTTATGTAAAGAAACGGCTAATAATCAGTGCCTCAAGCTGAGACTGTTCCCCAGTTTTTTTTAACTATAACTGCTTTTCAGTGGTATATTAGTCTGCCACTTAATTCCATCTATTGTTGGGATGACATGGCAAGGCAATTTCAGGCTCAGTACCCAAGAATGGAACTAGGAACTTTTATGTCTGACTTGGCTCGAATGAGACAAAAGCCAGGTAAATCAGTGGAAGATTACATTAACCGAGTTAAGAGAGCTAGGTTAAAATGTGCTGTAGCTCTTCCCAAAGATGAATATGCCGAGTTAGCCTTGAATGGCTTGGATATTGAATTTAGGAAGAAATTCGAAGGCTCTAACTTCATGACACTCTTACAGCTAGTAGAATGTGCTGCTAGATACGAGGACATCTTTAAAGAAGAAAGCCTAAAGAAAAATAGCGTGTATGGGACTTACTTACATGACCTAATCGAAGAGGATGAAGATCCTCTATATGAGATTGATGTTGCTGAATACGTCAAGGGACCTCCTATTTTTTTAAGCCCTTTGATTAAGAAGGATATCAAAGCCAGGAAGTCTTATCAATCCAAGACTTGAGGAAATACTTGTTTGACCTGTCAAGAGCTAACTTAATATTTGATTGGCTTGTGGTAAATAACAAACTCAAGATCAGGGGTAAACATAGAAAGCCTGACCCAAATTCTACTAAGGGGAAGATATATTGTAAATGGCGTGATTCGTTGACCCATTCAATGAAGAACTGCGTCATCATTAGAAATGTGGTTCAGGATGCCATAGACGCAAAGGAATTGATTTTCTCGAGAAAAGGATAGATGGGTGTTGACAAAGATCCCTTCGCTAGTTTTCCCAAGTTAACATAATTAAGGTAGCAAAGCCTTATGATTTCCATGACAGCCAAACTAATCGCTTATCTCTGTGCAAGATGGGTACAAAAAAAGACAGTCTGGTTGTAGCCAACCTTTGTTTGACAGGCTGCTAGAGTCAAGAACACCGAGAGATTACTGCACGTGGCACGTCACTAATGAACATTTGACATGCAATTGTGTTACGTTCGGCAGATTTCTTAAAAAGCAATTACACGAAGGAACAATTCTTCTCTCCAAGGAAGAAGAGTTAGCCATGGGGATTCTTACTGACAACCATTGGCAGAAAGTTTTCACTTCTAAGAAGCAGGCATTAAGGAAGCTCTTGTGCCTTACACGTGACCTCTATTGGGTTGTGGACACAAGTTGGTGTTTGAGATGAAGAGGCTGAGCCTTTACCCAAACAAAAAGCCAGCTCCCTCAACAAGGACATGACTAACGAGACCTCCTTGAGGTCTTACATTAAAGACCCAGATCATTATGAGGACTAGGCATCCATGGATAAATCCAGAATGCCACCTACTAGATGTGGACACTAGTCAAGGACCATGACGGTCTGGGTACAGCCCTCTGGAGTCCGATTCAGTAATGTCTAGAGGACGAGCCACCTCGATCAAGAGGGGGTTAGTCCCTCTAGTCTTACTCGAACCCAGAAGAGAAGGAAACTTTGGAAAAAAGTAGCTCAGCCAAGGACTCTGCTCGACACTTGCTTAACTAGGCTCTTTCAAGAGAAAGCCAGGGTTCACAAGGGCAAGCAACTAAGCCTATTGATCTTGAAGACCTAATAACTGGGTTCAAGTGTGTTGCTGCTACCGAGAAAAGGTAGCCGCACAAGAAGCTTGAGAGATGGACCAGTCTTTCATCTTTTGAAGAACAAGAATCTTGGTGGGACCACCTTGCCAAGAGTTCACTAGCTCAAAAATCAGTTAATGATGAGGAGGAGTATTTCCCTCTTAGCAGCAACATAGTGGAACCTTTAGGCCGTGTTAACCCAACACGGTATGATATCAAGAATGACTTCCACAAAGAGGACTTTGCCCAACCAATGGAGGAGTCTCAAGCCCTAGCAATTGATCCAAAAGACCAACTTCCGATGTAGGACATGCTAACTGATGGCAGTCCTTAAAATCATGATCAGGACGTATTCATGGATGGTAGCCCCGAAAAGGAAACAGATCAACCAGTCGATATACAATATGGGATGCTCCCTTAAAAGGTTGATGTTAGAACGCCTAGCTCCTTCCTTTGGAGTTCATGGCATCTAGCACTCAAGAAGGCCCTGAGGGGGATTTTATAGCAGCAGACGAGGATCCTCATGTGGAACTTGTGGCGGAAGTAGCGGCCACCAAAGGTAACTCCAATCCTTTTCCTTTTAATGTTAATACCAGTACTTTCAAATCGCCTCATAATACACCTGACATAATGAAGATGATGTTTGATGGGCCTAATACCACCAATAAATGCATGAAGCCCCTTTACATCAAGGACAAATTTGATGGCATTTTGGTGAATAGGGTCTTGGTGGATAATGGTGCCATCAACGTCTTGCCTTCTTATATGCTGGGGGTCATTGGTAAATCTCGAGATGATCTAATTAGTTCAGATGTTGCAATTTGTAGCTTTTCCGGAGCTATTACTAAGTTTGAAGGGGTCATCCCAATTGAGTTAACTGGTGGTAGCTCGAGCAAGCTGACAGCTTTCTTTTTGTAGATACTACATCAAGCTACAACGCTTTGCCCAAGAGAGATTGGTTACATGCCAATTATTGTGTCCCATCTTCATTGCACCATTTGATAATTTTCTTGAGCCATGACAAGTATGAGATTGTTATGGCAAATAAAAGGCCATTCATGGCTTGCTTTCACTATGTTGAGGCAAAATTGTATGAAGATGGCGTGGGACTGCTTGACGTCAAAAGGACCACTCCACAGATTTCCCAACAACAAGACATAATGACCGTTCTTGACAGCCCACTCACTGAAGTTGAGGTTGATCAAGTTGAGGTAGAGTATGAAGACTCTGATTTCTGGGGAAGTTTGAGGGGCCTTCTTATGCTGGAGCCATTGTGGCATTGGGACTGTTGTTATCACTGTTTTTGCTGTTGTTTGAGGGCCCTTCTTGACGAATAAAATCTCCATGGCATGCCAGAACTCGTATGCGAAGAAGCCAAGACCTCCCATTAATGGCCCAAGAGGCCATTTCCTTAGTGCTAGCAAAGCTCGTGGCTTGGCATGCTGATAATCAAATTTGGGCTGAACAACAATTCAATGGCTTCGAGGTCTAGATGGTGCAAGAAAAGGAGCTGGAACTCTTTGACTTAAGAGCAGCACCAGCCAAGATGGAGGATTTACGAGTTGAAGTTCAAGACCCCCTTCTCGAGGTTAACTTAGGCTCAACAGAAAACTCAAGACCTATCTATCTAAGCGCTCTGCTTTCTAAGGAGCAGAGAGAGCAGTATTTGACCTTGCTTCACGAGTTCAAAGACTACTTTGCCTGGGGCCATCATGAGATGGCTGTCCCAGACAAGGAGGTGGTTTAGCATAGGCTTCCTATCATGCCAGGCTTGAGGCCTATTATTCTTGCCTAGAAAAGAATGTCCCAACAAGTTATTAATTTGGTTAAGGAAGAGATCGAAAGACGCTTAAAGGCCAAATTTATCAAGACTGCGAGGTATGTTGAATGGTTGGAAAATATTGTTCCTGTCATTAAGAAAAATGGAAAAATTAGGGTCTATATTGACTTTAGAGATCTGAATGTAGCCACCCCAAAATATGAATACCCAATGCCAATTGCTGACATGCTTATTGATTTAGCCTCGAGGCATGAGGTGTTGTCTTTTATGGATGGCTACTGTGGGTACTATCAAGTTATGATTGCTTTAGAAGATATCCATAAGACAATGTTCAAGTGTCCTGGGTCAATAGGAACCTTTCAGTGGGTGGCTATGCCGTTTGGTTTAAAAAATGCTTGCGCCACCTACCAATACGCCATGAACATGATCTTTCATGATCTCATTGGCAAGACTGTGGACGTCTACATTGAAGATATCGTGGTCAAATTAAAGTCCCAAGTCAAACACTTGGAAGACTTTTTTTTTGGGGGGGGGGGGGGGGGGGGGGGGGGGGGGGGTGTGTTGGGGTTCCTTAGAGTGAGGACCACAACCTCAAGATAAATCCTTTAAAGTGTGCCTTTGGCGTACGCAGGCGCATTGAGGTGGACATTAATAAGATTAACGCCATTCAATAGGCCAAACCACCTTCAACGAAAAGGAACTCGAACGCTTCTTGGGGCAAGCTAATTTCCAAAGACGTTTTATCTCAAATGTCGCAGGAAAAACAAAAGTCTTCTCTCCACTATTGAAGCTCAAGACTAGGAAGGACTTTAAGTTGGAGGAGCTGCATCAAGTAGCTTTTGAGGCCATCAAGGAGTATTTGATCAGGCTACTAATTCTCATTTCGTGAAAGCAGGGCAAACCTTTGAAGATTTATGTCTTTGCTTATGAGGAATCTATTGGTTGCTTGCTTGTAAAAGATAATGAGCAAGGGTTTGAACATGCTATGTTCTACCTTAGCTGTTGCTTAAATAAATGTGAAATAAAATATTCCTCAATTGAGAAACTGTATCTATCTTTGTTCTATGCATCAGTTAAATTTAGACATTACTTCGTGGCATTTACCATGTACATGGTTGCTCAGATAGGTGCCCTTAGATATATGCTAGATAGACCCTTGATAAGGGAAAGATTGAATAGGTGGATTATTGCTATACTTCGGTTTGTTAAATAAAATATGACATATGTGTCACAAAAGTCAGTCAAGCCTTAGCAGGCTTTTTAGCTGACCACCCAAATATTCACACTAGCTTAAACTAAGAGCCAAACCAGCTCCTAGTGGTGGAAATGGTCCCTTGGAAACTATACTATGATGGATCAAGGACCAATTCAAGTGATATAGTTGGAGTTGTGGTAGAATCCCCCGCTGGGATCATCATTAAATTAGCTGTTACTTTAGTTGGAAAATGCTCCAACAACGTGGTAGAGTATGAGGCGCTGATAATAGGCCTACAGATTCTCTTGGAAATGCGAGTCCTCAATATCGTTATTAAAGGGGATTCCCAGTTGGTGATTAGCCAAGTAAAATGGGAATTTAATGTTTGAGCAACACCTCGAACATATACTTTTCTATAGTGCAAAAGCTTTTGAATAACTTCGATGGTGTACAGTTTGAGCATATCCCTAGAAAGCAAAACAAAGCAACCAATGACTTGGCTCAATTAGCTTCAAGGTATAAGTTGCCCAGGACTTGGTGCGAAGAAACCATGGCTATCAAGACTAAGGTTTGAGACCAGGACATCAAATTTGCTAAGTCTTCTAGTTTTGAGAGCAGAGTCAAGCCAAGTGAACACTTGGATTGCTTTAAGAACCATCAAACTATCTTAAGTCAACACGAGGACTGGAGGAAGCCTTTAATAGATTAATTCAAGAACCCTCGAGATTACATTAAGTACAAAAAGATAAAAATAAGAGCTCACAGATTCTATCTAGATGATGAATCTAGAGAGTTATACAAAAGGGACGCTAGTGGAGTGCTTCTCAGGTGTCTTGACTTGGAGAAGCAATGCTAGGGATGATAGGAGCCCATGAGGGTATCTGTGGATGCCATCTAGCTGGCAACAAGATGCACTAGCCATCAATGGTAGATGATTGCTTAAAATGCGCCAGGGGTGCAAAGCATGCCAAAGACATGGGCATTTACCAAGAGTCACTGCAGCTGAGATGGATGCTATTATAAAACCGTGGCCCTTCGGAGGCTGGGCGATGGACATCATTGAGAAAATTAAACCCCCTTCTAGCAAGCAATACTCTTACATCCTTGTGGCCATACACTACTTCATAAAATGGGTTGAGGCTAAACCATATTGGAAAATCAATTAGCAAGACGTGATTGATTTTATCAAAGAATGCATCCTGTGTAGGTCTGGCATCCCTGAGACCATAACTGTGGACCAAGCTAGAGTGTTCAGTAGGGCTGAGTTTAAGGAGTTCACCAAGAGTTTTAATATAGAAATCTTGAATTCAACCTTTTACTATGCTCAAGCCAATGGCTAGGCAGAGTCAAGAAACAAGATTCTGAAGGCCAATATTGAAAAGATGATCGTGGACAATTCCAGGAGGTGGCATGAATTTCTACTGGATGCTTTTTGGGCTTATAGAACGTCCAAACGCGACGCAACTGGGACAATTCGCTTCCATTTGACATATGGCCATATGATGCCATGCTCCCAATGGAAGTCATAGTTCAGTCTATTAGGTACGCTCATCAAGGGAAGTTTTCTAAACTTGAGTATGAGCAGGCTATGGTGGACGAACTAACTAACTTAGACCAGGCTACCCTTCACAAATTAGAGAAACAAAAGAAGAGGGTGGCCAAATCATACAACAAAAAGG
Organism: Simmondsia chinensis; assembly: GCA_018398585.1. Taxonomy (NCBI): domain Eukaryota; kingdom Viridiplantae; phylum Streptophyta; class Magnoliopsida; order Caryophyllales; family Simmondsiaceae; genus Simmondsia; species Simmondsia chinensis. Next base: position 36,702,167 of record JAGTTD010000001.1, read on the forward strand.
TCAAACCCAGGTCTTTTGACTTAGGGGATATAGTCTAGAAAGTGGTGTTCGGAACATATTTTAAAAATTTTTTCCTAAATGACTAGAGCGAGCGCAACTGAAAACTAATTTAAACTTCTTAATCTTGAATCTAATGCCCTGGTCTAATTAAACTATTTAATTAGACATAGATCTTACTCGAATAGGCTCATAATATAACAATCAAAACATCCAACAAAATAAATATAAACATGTATAAATATAGTATGTAGAATAAACGAAATAAAGGAAAAACGTAAATTAAATATCAAATACTTAATTTAGACATACCTGAAGAGCAAATCCAAACTCTGACTTTGTAGATATGAAATTGGAAGAAGGAACTTCTTGACACCTCAAGATCTTCTTCCGCAATAACCTCTATTAGTACTAGAGTGTGGGCTCCCAAAATATTTAATTTAGGAAAAATTTCAGAACAAAAGTTTTCATTTTAATCTTTCTGAAAAATAATTTTTCAAAAAAACTATACTAAACATTAATTTAGAAAAACTCTAAAACAATTTTTAGGTTTTTCGTAGTGAGAGAAAACTAGGTACAAAAACATAAAACCAAAAATAATACCTGATTAAATTATATCCCTCGTTGAACAAAATGCCATATAATATATAAATACACACACACATATATTCCAGGCAAAACGACATCGTCTTATCACAAAAAAGGCTGCAGCTTATTTTGCTGCGCGTGCCACGTGTCGCCAGCCTACCCCTTACTGTCCAGCCTATGCTAATAAGTGCTGGACTTCCTGATAATATTTGAGGGGAAGTGATTTTATCTATTTGTCATGTACTGAACCATGTACTTCATATGAAACTTGATAAAACACCTTATGCACTATGGAAAGGCCACGCCCCTAATTTAAAAGACTTTAAAGTATAGGAGTGTCTCGCCAAAGTTAGATTACCCCGATTTCAAAAGGAATAAAATTGGACCTAAGCCTATTGATTCCATATTTATTGGATATGCATACCATAGTGTGGCTTATAGGTTTTTAATCAAAGGTGAAAACGACTCCTATGCATGTGGTAGTATAATGTAATCCAGGGATGCTGAGTTTTTCGAACATATATTTCCTATGAAATCTAATGCTCAATATGTATCTCTAACTCCTATCACTATGCCCTCTAGTGTTGAAAATAATCATGAAACTGATACACCAGAAATAAAAAGGAATAAAAGGGCTAGAAAAGAAAATAGTTTTGGACCAGACTTTATCACTACTTTCTTAACTGAACATAATGAGATAAATAAGGAAATAGTGTGTGTCGATATGCTAGACGAAGACCCAAAAACTTATGAAGAAGCCATGGAAAGAGGTCATTAACAATGAACTAGAGTCAATTCTGAATAACCATACGTGGGGACTAGTAGACATCCTAAGCGGATGCAGATCGATTGCTTGTAGGTGGGTATTCAAAAAGAAACTAAAGGCTGATGGGTTAATAGATAAATTTAAAGCTAGGCTAATGGCTAAGGGATTTACACAAATAAAAGGAGTAGATTATTTTGATACATACTCAGCTGTAACTAAATTGCCACTATCAGGGCCTTGATTGCTATCACTTCTATTCATAATTTATTTAGTCATCAAATGGATGTTAAAACTGCTTTTCTGAATGGTGGCTTAGATGAAGAAATTTATATGGAACAGCTAGAGGGGTTTGTAGTTCCAGGCCAAGAACAGAAAGTGTGTAAACTAATCAAATTGCTATATGGCCTAAAATAAGCACCAAAGTAGTGGCTTGAAAAATTTAATAGCACTTTGATTGCTAACAATTTTTGTGTGAATGATGGAGATTCTTGTGTATACTCTAAGTTTGATTGTCATGGGTGTATTATTATCTGGTTAACATTGATGATATTTTGATTTTTGGCACAACTCTAAGTATTGTCACTGAGACCAAAAACTTTCTAAGTTCTAAATTCGATATGAAAGGCCTAGGTGAGGTGAACATAATTTTAGGAGTTAAAATTTTGAGGACTCTTGAAGGCATTAGCCTTAATCAGTCTCACAATATTGAAAAAAATTCTTGCAAGGTTTGACATGTTTGATGTCAATTCAGTAAGAACACCTTATGATCCTAGTATACACTTGACTAAATATAAAGGTGTTGCAATGTGCCAATCTGAGTATGCTAAGATAATTGGAAGTGTTATATGCTTAATGACCTATACCAAGCCTGACATTGCATATGCAGTAAGCAGACTTAGTAGATATACTTATAACCCAAATGAAGAACATTGGAATACTTTAAAAAGATTGCTTAAATATCTAAAAGGAACTATGGATAGGGGACTTCACTTTACAAGGTTTCCTACTGTACTAGAAGGATATAGCGATGTTAAGTGGGTATCTGATAACGATGAAATTAATTCCGCTAGTGGCTATATTTTTACACTAGTTGGAGGTGCTATATCCTAGAAGTCATCCATGCAATTTTGTACTACCAAGTCTACCATGGAATCAGAATTCATTGCTCTTGAGTTAGCATGACACGAAGCCGAATGGCTGAGAAGTTTACTTGCAGATGTGCCATTGTGGGGGCATCCAGCTCCATTAGTTGCATTGCACTGTGACAATCAGGCAGCCATAGCTTTAGCAAAGAACAAAGTGTACAATGGCAAGAAGAGACATATTCATCTCAGACATAAGATTATAACAGATCTTTTAGAAAGTGGGGTGATATCTGTAGACTATGTGAGGTCGGAAAAGAACCTAGCGGATTTGTTAGCGAAAGACCTTTGTTGAAAAATTATATTAGAAACATCGAGGGGGATGGGATTAAAGTCTATAAAGTGAATTGCCTGTGATGTATCTCAACCTGGTTTTAAAGGTTAAATGAGTAAGTTATAGTTTTGTTCTATTGTGCACTGTAATAAATTATTGTCCCTCCCTATGATGTTGATAGTGTTGGGCAATCAATAGCCATAGTTTTTGGTGGTGTGAGCTGAGTCACACTTATTGGAACCCAAAAATTTTTACTAAGGCGACGAGGATGAGCATTAGCTCTCAATGGACCCATAGCCATTATTTGGTGGTATGAAGCAACACGCACTTGATGGGATCCGCATATGTAGGTGTGGGGGTGTGGCCGCTCCTATGAAGGTTGGAGACTTGCCTTCTAGAGCACCTATGAGAATCTATGACGGACACATGGCCAATGAAAGTGTCAAACTGAAGGATTTGCTAAGATATTTGGAGCTTGGTATGTACTCGGGTGAAAGACTATACAACATCTTGTCATGTTCAAAACAAAAGTTACCTGATAAGTTGTTGGTCTTAAACTTGTAATGTACGACGTGTCGATTCACGTCGCCAGACATTGACATTGAAAAATTAAGCTCGCCCTTTTGCCCATACTAATCTCTTTCCTTTTTACTTTGTCACATTTGTGGGGGACAGTTAGAAATGTGACAAAGTTTAGCCAAATTGAATAATTGAAGTCCTATACTAAAAGCCACATCCCACATGGATAATTTAGAGAAGGGAGGTGTAGTTTATATATGTCCTTGTCATAAGGAATACTTGAACTAAGTAATGGGCAAGAGAATGGTGGGAACCAGACGAGCGCGCGTGCGTTGCCCGCTTGTCGTGCTGTGCTCGGGCAAGGGTGTGGGTGCTCTTTTTATTACGGGTATTTTTATTTTGTCGGAAATTAATTTATTAACTAGGTAGCTTTTTCCTCATTGTAAAACCGCACTGCCTTGTCCTTTTCATTAATGCTTCGATTTTCCAAGGGACATGCCTCCCCACTGCAGCTTAATTACTGATGCACCTCTTCCCAAACTTCATAGGGACGCGTCTCCAGAAGGTGGCTGTTCGAGAGCCCCAATAGTCATATTCTCAGCCTATAAATACATAGCACATAACTCAGTTTCCATCACCGAAAATAAAAAAGCTCTCTCTTCTCCTTCTCTACTATCTTTCCTCACAATTAATCCTAAGTGTAGACAAAAGTTCTCTTGGCATCCCACACGACTCCTAATGAATGCACGTTAAAGGTCGGATTGCGTTAATCTAGGAGGACAGCCGCCGATTGATCTGTGTGCACGCTAACAGCTGCGAAATCGTCTGTTAGGATAATGGCTTATACCACAGTACAGTTAACTGCTTTGTGAGATCTTTCCTTTCTGTATCAATTTCGTTAATGTGTTTGATAACCTATTGTTTAGTACTTGCTACTTATTGTTTTGAACAACAGAGAAAACATTTTTCTTATATCCAATTTTGGTGACATTCACATGAAATAGTATGGACAAAGATTTAGAATTTTCAACACTTGCACATCCACTAAAAGTGCATCTCAATCTTAGGTAGAGTCTACGGATTTTCTATTCCATGTTCATTTCTTCCACTTTCTAAGACATCACTTTTGAGTGTATTAAAGTGATATATACCATACGCACAAGTCCAAGACATTTTAGAATTTAGAGTCATCGTTTAACAACATAATATGAATTATTTACGTCTGATAGTGGTTGAAAAATCGCAACTCAAAAGGTCAAGTTTATTATTCTACGCTCATTGACAAACACTAATATAATATTTTTAGATCTCTATTCTCATGACCAAGACAAATTATCACTTATATTATTTTGTAGTCTTATTAGACAAATAATTCAAACTTATCACCGACTATGAACTTATTTTCCGACAACATACTATTTCTTTTGACTTCAATCTATCTATGGTCTAATTTAATTGTCCACTTAAATAAAATATCAATATGTCGTTCTAGACAACATCATTCTCATGCAACGTTTGGAAAAATAATCACGCATATAGAACTTATAAACACGATCATACAACAAATAATTAAATAAATAAATATTTTCATCAATAATTGGGTTTTCAGGATATTATTTCCCAACATGCAGCATATGAAGTATCTAAAGAGCTTTAAAAAACGGATTAAAACTCATCATCGTTCCACCTCCTCGAGCACCTTTACAGCCATAGGAAGTGAAATCATTTTATTTGTTCTATTTTCTATAATCCCAATTTTAATTAAGGGGGCATTTTTTTGCCCAAGAGAATTAAGGAGCTTGAAACTACACCATTTTAATTAATGAGGTGCACGCCTAGCTTGTGATTAAAATCAATTCAAAGAAAGCAAATGCTTAAGGCAATTATTAGAGTTACTGCAAAAGATTAGGAGCTCGAACTCAAGGTTGTTGTTCAAAATGCTACAAGAAAGACTGACTCCCATCTCAAAGCATAAAGAAGAATGGGCCTCAAGGACAGCTACAGAATAGTTGAAGAGGCGTAGAGAAATTTGACTTCAACACTTCGTGGGAGAATTCTGGCATACCATGAAATTTCGTGGCCTAGTACATGTCGAGATACATGTGTAAATATCACAGGTAGCAGGAGATTTTTTCCTGTATAAGGGAGTCGATAACTTGGTTAAGGTTTTAGCTCCAGTACAAAACTTTCAAATTTTATATTGCAAAACACTTGTGCTATATTTTTTAACTTTTCTTAGGAGTAACAATACTTATGGCTTCCATTTATGTCTGCGAATACAACCGAGTGATGATTACAGTGTTCTCGAAGATAATTCCTTTTCCATGGTTCCCTTCTGCACATCTTTTAATGGGCTAAACGTTTACCATTAATCCAAGATTTCGACAATTAATAATTGAGCTCGATAGCATTAATCTTAGATTGGTGACTCAACTTGCTTCAATAGGTGAATTTAAATTTGTCTATTAGTACATGGCTTTTATGACCAAGCCTTGAGCTTGGTTTTAGACTGCTGATCCAAATTTTGAGCTTGGTTTTACATTGCTGATCCAAATTTGGCTTACTTTATCTGACTCTTGTTATGCTTGATTGCTATGAGTTATCTTGAGTCTTGTTTATCAGACATAGACGTGTATGAATTGGTCTCAAGATACACTATCGAGCTCACAAGCTTGTCTCCACCTTAGTTCTCAACTTCGAAATGTTCAAGGTAAGGTGTTTGAGGGTTCTTTATGCTAGTCCACCCCTATTTTTTCTTGGGTTGGGTCCATATCATTCTTTTGTTGTACTTAGTATATAAATACCTGTAGAGAAAAACTTAAACAAATCTGATATACTATGATACCAAATCTGTAAGGGAAAACTTAATGTGGAAGCGTGGTCCCTGATGACTTGATTCGATTCAAATAATATGACTCACGCAAAATGAGAAGTAAACAAATATGGAGAAAGAAAGAACAAAACCAGAACACACAATAATTACGTGGAAACCCCTCTACAATCGAGAGGGGAGAAAACCACGGGCGGAGATGGAGATTCTTTATTAACTGAATGGAAGAATTACAACGACACTTCCCAGAACAAGATATATGGAAGAATTACAATCACTCCCTCTAAACTCTCGTAACACTCAAAATCTTGGAGGAATTACGAAATCACCTCTTTACTCTCAATGGCGGCGCCTCACACTTTGATTGGATCTGAATTGGAGTAAACACTCACCAAAAGCTGAAACCCTAAGCCCTTATTTATAGAAGACAATTAGGGCTTGCGGAAAATGACTCCCGATCGATCGGCCAATGCCGATCGATCGACCCCTTCACGGCCAAAATCCCGAATCTTTCCTTAAATCACCCGATCGATCGGTGACCCTACGGCAACCCCATAAAATAAAATAAGTAATTTGAGACATAACCTAACAAATCTCCACCTTGGCACAAATTGCATACAAAAAAGAATTTCCTTCACCTTCTCCACTAAATCCCCATACACGGGGTTAACACAACGAAGTACGAAACCTAACCGAGTGAAGCTTGAACTTCCTGCTAGGTAGAAAACATATCTGAGAGGTTATCAGCAATGCCAATCTTCTTCTTCTCTAAATTAGCTCTTAACACTATCTGAAACAGCCACCTGTTGCTGAACTGTGTTACTGAATTGAACTCCCTCTGGCTTACTTACCTAACGTAAATCACAACAAACTGATGACATCTTCTGTGGAGATAATAATGAAGACTCACCAAACGTGACACTTCTACTCGTCAGGAATTGCTTGAAGCGAAAACCTTTCTGCTTCCCATAAAGCCCTTGTTCATATACCACCAGTCCTGTAGACTGACCACACAAAGAGCCTCTCACACTGTGCTCAGACAGACCCCTATCACCTGAATGATCCAATCTCAAACGTCCTAAATTTGTGATTTCTGGTTCTGTCAACAACAAGGATGATGAAGATACTGCAACAAATCTAACAACTGTGGAACCGACAAGCTCATACAACGTACCTAACCGTATGCCCTTCATAACTGTCAATGCACCCTTAACGACCCTCAAAACTCCACCTTCAGCTTTGTACTTGTACCCTTTAGACTCAAGAGTACCTAAAGAGATGAGATTCTTCTTCAAATCAGGAACATGACGAACATCGCCCAAAACCCTGATAGTGCCATCGAACATCCTAAAAAGAATTGTTCCTACACTCAAAACTTTGCATGGATTATCATTGCCATCAAAGCAACTCCACCTTGAATAGACTCGTACGTGGAAATCCAATCCCAATTGGGACGGACATGATAGGAGCAACCCGAATCCAAAATTCAACTATCTTTCAAATTGGACTGAGGTTCAGACACGGACAAAAGAAAATCTTCATTCTCACCATCAACAACATTAGCTGCTATGGATCTCTGGTCAGACCTGTTATCTGCTTCTAATTTTCTTTTAAGCTTGTAACAATCTTTCTTAATGTGCCCTTTCTTATGACAGTAGTTACAGGTTAGGTCTTGATACCTATACTTAGACTTGTTTCCACTATAATCATACTCAGTTCTCCCCCTCACAAATAAACCACTACCTGAGTTATAAACAGAATCAGATAATTCCCTATCTATTCGTTCTTTACTCAGTAGGTTTCTCTTAACTTCATCAACAGATATGTTTTGTCTACCCCCATAAATCATGCTTTCGACAAAACCCTTATATGAAGTAGAGAGAGAACATAACAACAACATTGCCTGATCTTCATCCTTAGGAACATCATCCAATTCTTTCAAATCTTGAATAATTGAATTAAATTCACTGACATAGTTCTTAAGTGACGTACCTTCTGACATACAAAACGTGAATAACAGGCGCTTAACTGCGACTTTGTTGGAGACAGACTTGAAACAGGACATATCTTGCAATTTCTCCCACAACCCCTTAGCGGTCTTCACTTCCAGAACTTCTGTCAAAATGTCATCGGTAAGACACATCTGAATTGCTGTGAGCGCCTTCTCATCCAACTCCTCCCATTGTGTTTCTGTAAGATTCTTTGATTTCTTCTCTTTCCCATCTAAAGCTTTCTTCAAGCCATTCTGAGTCAAGAGGCCCTTCACGCGAACCTGCCATAAACTGAAGCTCCCTTGACCACCAAACTTCTCAATTTCGGATCTAATTGCGGACGTCATATTATCAAATCGAAATAAACAGGGCTCTGATACCAATTTGTAGAGAAAAACTTAAACAAATCTGATATACTATGATACCAAATCTGTTAGGGAAAACTTAATGCGGAAGAGTGGACCCTGATAACTTGATTCGATTCAAATAATATGACTCACGCAAAACGAGAAGTAAACAAATATAGAGAAAGAAAGAACAAAACAAGAATATACAATAATTACGTGGAAACCCCTCTACAATCGAGAGAGGAGAAAAACACGGGCGGAGATGGAGATTCTTTATTAACTGAACGAAAGAATTACAACGACACTTCCCCGAATGAGATATATGGAAGAATTACAATCACTTCCTCTGAACTCTCGTAGCACTCAAAATCTTGGAGGAGTTACTAAATCACCTCCTTTCTCTCAATGGCGGCGCCTCACATTTTGATTGGATCTGAATTGGAGTAAACACTCACCAAAAGCCGAAACCCTAAACCCTTATTTATAGAAAACAATTAGGGCCTGCCGAAAATGACTCCCGATCAATTGACCCCTTCACGGCCAAAATCTCGAATCTTTCCTTAAATCACCCGATCGATCGGATTCCCTCCCGATCGATCAGTGACCCTACGGCAACCCCATGAAATAAAACAAGTAATTTGAGATATAACCTAACAATACCCTTAATTGGTGTATTGGTTTTATCCACGCAAAAGTTAAAAGTCGAAGTATGAGTCCCCAAAAACATCAGGGTACATGTCAAATGATTGTTGAGGTGAACTACGTGTGCTTCAAACATGGTTTACCCTCAAGTCGAAGTAAAAATTTGAACAAGTTTGTTTCCCTAAACCCGTAGTGGCCTTACAAACAAATAGCAAATGAAACACTATGGATCCTCAATGATCTCAATGGGGATGCCCAAAGCCTGATGGGCAGGTCAAATTGACAAAAACAAAATTTAAATTGATAACTTCCCTAACAATATCTCTAAAGTTCATAGCAATAGTAATAATGTTACCAAATCGGTCCTTTGAATGAAGATCTTGGCTAAGAATCATCTAACCCATCATTCCCTCTTCGATTTGAACCTTGTGAAGGTGATGGGCTCAATACCACAATTCCCAACACCTCTTCCTGCTTTAGGTTATTAAGTTCTGTGAGGTTGTATCTCAAATTCCTTGTATTTATGAAGGGGCTTTCCGTGAGTACTCCGATCGATCGGTGGTATTGCCGATCAGTTGGGAAGTACGCAGAAAGTAGACGAATCCAGGGAGCTCGCCGGTCGATCGGGACCCGATCTACGCGTGACCTAATTTCTGCTGAGTATAAATATGACGTCAGGGTTTCATAATTATGTATCCAAAAAGACAGAGCACCTTCATTAAGAGAGAGAGAGAGAGAGAGGAAGTAAATTGTAATTCTTCCATCATTTCGTTCAATAAAGATTCTCCATCTCCGCCCGTGGTTTTTCCCTTCTTGATTGAAGAGGGTTTTCCCTGTAAATCATTGTTTCCTTCATTTGTTATCTTTTACCCTATTATTTACTTCTCATATTTGCTGTAGTATTTGAATTGAATCTAGTTCTTGGTTAGTATTTTCTTCACGAATTTGTATCAGAGCCTTAGTTGTTCGATTTGGTACTATGACGTCCGTTGTGAAATTTGAAGTTGAGAAGTTTGGTGGTCAAGGTAGTTTTAGTTTATGGCAAATTCATATGAAGGGCCTCTTGACTCAGAACGGCTTGAAGAAAGCTTTGGATGGGAAAGAGAAGAAGCCAGAGAGTATGTCAGAAGGACAATGGGAGGAGTTAGACGAAATGGCTCTCACTACTACTCGGATGTGTCTTACCGATGATGTTTTGATAGAAGTTTTGGAAGTGAAAACCGCTAAGGAGTTGTGGGAAAACTTGTAGGAGATGTTCTGCGTTAAGTCTATCTCCAACAAACTTGCAGTCAAGCGATAATTGTTCACCTTTCGTATGTCAGAAGGTACGTCTCTTAAGAATCACATTTATGAATTTAGCTCTATTATTCAAGAGTTAAAGGAGCTTGATGATGCTCCTAAGGATGAAGATCAGGCTATGTTATTGTTGTATTCTCTCTACCTCTTATAAAGGCTTTGTTAAAAGCATGATTTATGGTGGTAGAAAATCTATCACAGTTGATGAGGTTAAGAAAAACTTACTGAGTAAAGAAAGAGTACATAAAAAGTTTTCAGACTTCGTTTATGACTCAGGATGTGGTTTGGTTGTGAGGGGAAGAACTGAAACAAGAGGATTTGATTATGGTGGAAATAAGTCTAAGTCTAGACATAAAGACATATCCTATAATTACTGTCATAAGAAAGGGTATATTAAGAAAAACTGTTATAAGCTTAAGGGAAAACTAAAAGTTGACAACATAAAGGACCAGAAAAGGAATGAAAAATCCATAGAAGCTAGTGCAGTTGAAGATGAGAATGATGTTGATGTTCTGTTAGTGACTGAATCTTAGTCCAGATCTAAAGACAATTGGATTCTAGATTTTGGTTGCTCCTACCACATTTGTCCCAATAGAGACTGGTTCATTACATATGAGCCAATTCAGGGTGGAGTTATTCTTGTGATGTACATCATGTTCCTGATTTAAAGAAGAATCTTATCTCTTTAGATACCCTTGATTCTCATGGGTGCAAGTACACAGCTCAAGGTGGAGTTATGAAGGTTAGTAAGGGTGCTCGAGTTGTGATGAAAGGCCGACAGGTAGGAACTCTTTATGAACTTGTTTGTTCCATAGTGACAAGATTAGTAGCTATTTCTTCATCATCTATGATAGATTCAGATATCACAAAGCTATGGCACATGAGGTTTGGTCATATGGGTGATAAGGGACTGTCTGAGCTCAGTAAAAGGGGCTTGTTTTGTGGTCAGTCTACGAGACTGATGGAATTCTGTGAGCATTGCATTTATGGGAAGTAGAAGAGAGTCAGCTTCAAGCAGGCATTGCATAAGACAAAGGGAATGTTAGATTATATCCATTCAAATTTATATGGACCTTCCAGAGTTGCGTCCAAAGGTGGTTCCAGGTATCTTCTAATGTTTACTAATGATTTCTCCAGGAAATTTTTGGTCTACTTCCTAAAGTAGAAGAATGAAGTGCATGACACTTTCAAAAAATTGAAGGCTTTACTTGAGAAGCAGACAGGGAAGCAGATCAAAAGGTTGAGGACAGACAATGACCTTTAATATGTTGAGGGTAACTTCACCTAATTCTGTGAATATCAAGGTATTATCAGACATAGAACTTGCACAGGTACACCTCAACAGAACGGGGTTATAGAAAGATTGAATATAACAGTGCTAGAGAAAGCTCGTTGTATGCTGTCGAATGCAAGTTTGGGTAGAGAATTTTGGGTAGAGGCAGTGAACATGGCATGTCACTCGGTGAACCGTTCACCTCATTCATTTCTTTAGATGAAGACTCGAGAAAAGGTATGGTAAGGATCCCCTGCAGACTATTCTCATTTAAGAAATTTCGGTTGCCCTACTTATGCTTATGTTAATGAAGGAAAGCTCAAGCCTAGAGCCAAGAATTGCATCTTTCTCGGTTACACTTTAGGTGTGAAGGGATTTCATTTATGGGATTCTAATTCTGATAAATTTCTGACGAGTAGAGATGTCACGTTTGATGAGTCTCCATTACTCCATCCACGGAAGAAGTCTTCTATTATTTGTGATTCTAATCAGGTGCAGATGCCAGAGATAGTTCAGCTACAGTTGGGTAGCATAGTTCAGTAGCAGAATGAATGCACATGAAGTATACAGGCACCTCAGCTACAGTTGGGTAGCATAGTTCAGTAGCAGAATGAATGCACATGAAGTATACAGGCACCTCAAGTATAGATTTTTGAAAGAAATGAAGTGATTAAAACCAATCAGCAGGTGGACCAGTATACTCTAGCTAGTGGAAGACAAAAGAGAAAAACTAAAGCCCCACAGTGTTATGGTTACAAAGAGATGATAGCTTTTTCTCTTACGATGGCTGAGACGATGGAAGACAGTGAGCCTTCCACATATTCAGGAGTTGTGTCTAGAGCTGATTCAGAAAAGTGGTTGATGGCAATGCACGAAGAGATGGAATCTTTGCAGAAGAACCAGACTTGGCAGCTTGTTAAGGCTCAAACGGGGAAGAGGATCATTGGTTGTAAATGGGTCTTTAAAAGAAAGGAAGGCATTTCAGGAGTTGAAGATGCAAGGGATGAGGCTCGAATGGTAGCCAAAGGTTACAGTCAGGTATATGGTATTGATTTTCATGATATTTTTTCACCTGTTGTTAGATATTGTTCCATTTGAGCGATACTTGCCCTAGTAGCCATGCATGATTTAGAATTATAGCAACTTGATGTGAAAATTGCATTCTTGCACTGTGAGCTAGAAGACAGTATTTACATGCATCAGCCTAAAAGCTTTAGTGTTGAAGGAAAGGAAGACCATGTTTGTTGTTGAAGAGGTCTCTTTATGGTTTGAGGCAATTGCCAAGGCAGTGGTACAAGAGATTTGATAAGTTCATGACTAGTCATGGGTTTTTCATGAGCAAATATGATAGTTGTGTCTATTTCAGACAAAATAGTGCAAGTTCATTCATTTATCTTCTGTTATATGTTAATGATATGTTAATTGCAGTTATACATATGTCTGATATCAACAAACTGAAAGCTATGTTGAAGAGTGAATTCAAAATGAAAGATTTAGGAGCAGCCAAGAAGATACTTGGTATGGAAATCAAGAGGGATCGGAAAGCAAGAAAGCTATACTTGTCTCAGGAGAAGTATATTGCGAAGGTTCTGGATCGTTTTCATATGAAAGATGCTAAACTAGTTAGCACTCCTTTGGCAGCTCATTTCAAGCTTTCAGCATTAGCTTCACCATAAATAGAGGAAGACATCAGAAATATGTCACAGGTCCCGTACTCTAGTGCAGTTGGTAGTATCATGTACGCTATGGTGCGCACACGTCCAGATATCGCACATGCCGTTAGCAAGGCGAGCAGATATATGGCGAATCTAGGAAAAGAGCATTGACAAGCTGTTAAATGGATTCTTAGGTATTTACGTGGCACTTTTGATAGATGTTTGGAGTTTGGGAGGAGTAAAAACTGTTTAGTTGGTTTTGTCAATTCAGATTATGGTGGTAACCTTGATAAGTGAAAATCTACCTCAAGTTATGTCTTTAGCCTTGGTTTCTATGCTATCAGTTGGAGAGCTTGTTTATAGTCAGTTACCGCACAATCAACTATAGAGGCAGAGTATATGGCAGTGACAGAAGTGTTTAAAGAAGCTGTGTGGTTGGGGGGCTTAATCAGTGAGCTTAGTGTTGTTCAAGGTGCAGTTGTCGTTTATTGTGATAGTCGGTCAGCAATTCATTTAGCCAAGGATCAGATGACCCATCATGACAAGACAAAGCACATAGATGTTAAACATCGCTTCATTCGGGAATTGATTGAAGAGGGCAAGGTTGAATTGAAGAAGATTGGCACCGCTGATAATCCCGCTGACATGTTCACTAAGGTTCTACCTAGCATCAAGTTTAGTCATTGTTTGGACTTGGTTGGGTTTTCTGTTTTGTTGAGTTAACCCGTTGGGGGGTGTTTTGTGGAGAAGGTGGAGAAGTTCTTTTTGGGAGAAATTTGAATCAAGGTAGAGATTCGTTAGATTGTGTCTCAAATTCATTGTATTTAAGAAAGGGCTTGCCATGAGTACGCCAATTGATCGGGGGTATTGCCGATCAGTCAGGAAGTACGCAAAAAGCAGATGGATCCAGGGAGCTCACCGATTGATCGGGACCCAATCTACACGTGACCTATTTTACGATGCGTATAAATATGACATGAAGGTTTCGTCAATTTGTATCCAAAAAGAGAGAGCGCCGTCATTAAGAGAGAGAGAGGAAGTGAATTGTAATTCTTCCATTATTTCGGTCAATAAAGATTCTCCATCTCCGTACGTGGTTTTTCCCCTCTCGATTGAAGAGGGTTTTCCACATAAAACATTGTCTGCTTCTTTTGTTCTCTTTTACCCTGTTATTTACTTCTCATATTTGTTGCAGTATTTGAATCGAATTCAGTTCTTGGGTAGTATTTTCTTCATAAGTTCCCTTCCACATCCACCGTCACACGATCCAGCTTGGGCTGAGCAAATCAAAGAAAGGAGCACGGGGGATCTCCCGCACCCCGCAGCCCCATCGAGGAACGAAACACATATCTCATAGACTAGAGGCAAAAAAAAATTTGGGAAATTTATTCCAAGTTAGGAATCATGATAGAAAGTGGGATCGAATCCATTATTAAGGTCACGAACCACATGGAACAAGAGGAAGCTAGCGCCTTTAGAAATTTATAGTTTCTGTTCCATATCCCAGCTCCAAGGTCTGAATGTAGATCCTAGTTTGAAATATAAAGGGGCTCAACTCAAGTGAGAAGAAATCAACTATCCTTTAACTAGTCAAAAACCAAACCCCAGATGCTCTCTATGTTCAGGAAACCAAAATGCCATTCTTGAAGCATGTCATGTTAGTCGGTGCCTCCAAGGACTCATTTCTGTTTAAAACTCTGATTCCTTTCTAGTGAATGATATCTAGGTGTCAATTACATGAATTTTCATTTTGGAGGATGGATTTCAGAAGGTTTCAAATGTGAAATTTTCAATGTTTATGCACCAGGCTTCAGATCAGAGAGCATACAATTGTGGGAAAGTATTGCACAACTTAAGCAATCTCTAGGTCTGCCAACCATTCTAGTAGGAGACTTCAATGAGGTTACGTCACCAATTGACTGAAAAGATGGTCTAGTCACAAGCCAAACATGATTTCCTTTCAAATCTTTAATTCATCCTCCGTTTTTCTCGATCTACCTATGTTTCAAAGAAAATACACCCGGTATAGAAACGCTTTAAAGAGTAGAATTGATAGAGCACTTGTTGACTTTTTTTAGTAAATCAGTGAGTTTTTCTTTCCAAAAAGAAAGTACAAGAAAGACAAGGGACATACCCTAAGACAAGTTTAAAGCCTACAAATTAGGCTAGACCAAACAAAGCAAAGCAAAAACCAAAGTGAGAAGCACCAAAACAACAAGGCAAAGCCAAACAAAATGAGAAAGAAAAAAAATACACAAATCCTCCTCCTATAGAGAATAAAAATATGAGAAAAAAAAGAAATAGAGGAATCATCCTCCAGCAGCAGCAGCTTTAACTGCAGCTGTAGACATCCGAGCTTAGCACAGTGCGATTGGCGAGAAGAAGGTGCAACACTAGTCACCTGAGCTGGAGCACTCAAAAGGGCTCGGCAACGCAACAGAAGAAGCGTGAGTCATAACCTGAGAATAAGCCGCCGAGCAATGGAAGACGAGGACGCCATACTATCCGAACCTGTATGTCAGTGCAGTAGAGCAATACTCTGGACATTAGCCTCACTATTTAGAGTACAAGGAATAGGCTAATCTGCCCTAGCTAAAGGAGTCTGAGTCACAACAGTCTTAGCAGGGGTGATAGATGAATCCACCCAAAGCTGAGGCGGAGCACTCGTAGAGATGCGAAAATCAGAAATACCCAAAGGATCTAGACGACCCCTAGCCAAACCCGGAGCAAAATCACCATCATCAATATGAGATGTAGGAGAAAAACCCTGCATGAGAGGCCCAGTGCCACCCGAGCAACAAATGTACTGTGGGCAGCACTCCCTGAGTACAAGACGCTGGGCCCCAGTGAAACCAGGACCTTTAGGCTCGGTAGAGGATGAGAGCGCACCGATAGTGGTGGGCTTAGTTGTTACAAATGCAAGCCCATTAGTAACCACTTTAGAATATCTCATGGGCTTAGTAGCATAGAAGGCAGGACTAGTAACACCAATAGGTATTATTTGCTCTATTTTGTTTGTAATTAAGTGTGATATGGTCTTTGTAAAAATGTAAACAAAACATACGTGCAAAAGGGACTCACCGCGACTAAGGAGTGAGCCTAAATTCGAATCGCACATCTTTGACCTCAACCCCTCACCATTTTTGGAGAAATGGTTATGATACTTTGGTGTATCTGACTTCGGTTATACCTTGAGTTTGGCTTATGCTTCGATTAAAAAGAATTGGTTAAACATTTTGTGAATTTTTTGTATATATATTTACACAAAAATAAGGGGATATGGGCCTAACTCAAGTTGCAGTTACAGTGATGGAGCAAAGCCCACAGACACCTTTCCATATACACTTAAAAATCATGAACTGGGCGAAGACAAACCCAATAGCTCAGCAGTCCACTTACAAGCTTGAGTGAATCAAGTTTTTAAGCCTGGCACCCTTGACTTATAATAACTCGAATGAGTTTAGGTCTGACAAGATTAAGGTGGAGCAAACCGTATTCAGGTAATTGAACTAGGACAAACGCAATCAAAGTCAAGCCTTGGCCATCAGAGCCCTAATCAATGGCGGGCGAACCTAAGTTCACCTGACTTATCAAGTAGTGACAGTAGTGTTAAGACCAATGCAATCTAGGTTATGCCTTGGCCGTCAAAGCCTTAAACTAGAGCCTTAATTCTCAACTCGTCAAAATTTGGGAACAGATTGAAATAGGAAGTTCATACTTGAAGCCTGAAAGACTGTATTATTAAAGAAGCAAGTACAACAAGTTTTATGCTAAGCTAACATAGGATAAATTAAGCTACTCCTAAGAAAAGAGCACAACTGTGTTGTAAAGAAAACTTGAAGAAGTTTTGTATTGAGTGTGTGTACCACTTTGGACTTTTACAAAGTCCCTTATTTATAGAAAAACTAAATAACAGATGCCCCCTGATTCCGTGGCATTTTCTCCCCACGTTAAGCCACTAAGCTCTTTTTTACACATGAATGATCAATGAACATGTCCATGATTCAGTTTTGGGGGGAATTCCTTGGAGCTCACATTCGAATTTCTAGCTGAAGTCCCCTTTAGAAGGCCCACGTTTTCTTGGATTAAGCTTAGTGCCCAAGTATCAAAAATTGCACCCCAAGTAACTTTCTCGAGATTAGAAACCACCTGTCTTCCATCCTTCTTAGCTGCCCCTTGAGCTTGAGCTCCCTTTACCCTTCGACTATCTCGAGCCTTGATTCATTGATACCCTTATTAGGGTGATGGTCTTCTCAGGATGCAGGGCTCAAGACGCCATTATTTCAGCATTAAAGGCCTAATTTCTCAAGGAGGATCTCAAGTGTTAAGCACGTTGATCTTTGATAAAAAATGGCGTCTTCCCAACTCCCTCAAATTTATGGTGTAAACAAATGTCCCCCTTTTAGCCGTTAGTAAATTAAAATTTACAAGGGCTAAAAAAATATGCTGATTTGACCCTCAATGGCTACAGGGAGCTTGAGAGAACACTGTCTGTCGTTTAATCTTCCTTCTCGAGTGTCTATAAGTATGATAGTTCTAGCTTGAAATTCCCACTTCACTGCTTTGTGCTCTCTCTCTTCGCCGTAATCAAGCGCTCTTGAAACACTTCCTTCCGTTGTTCTTGAATCATCAATCCTTAATTCATTCTACTTCCATTCCTTTGCACCTTCTTGAAACCGATCTGATGATGGCCCAAATCTCTTTCGCCATCCCGGCTCCCCTTCCTTAGGCTGATAGCCTTATTAAGCAATTGACGTGTTTGCTCCAATCTAACACATCATTGGTCTCTGATGTGATTTTGAGTCCAATTGATCTCAATATCATTGGGAAGATCTTTCTTGGATACTAGAGAATGACCCTTCATCTTTCTTTTTGTCTTGTGCCCTAGGGCCCATCTTTGACCTATCTCATGACGTCCATAGTCTGCAGGCCATATTTTCAGATACTGACGAATCTCCTTTACTTTGCACAGCCTCTGTAGGTTAATCTGGGGGAGGATGACCATCAGCAAAGAAGCGGCACCTTTTAAAGGACGGATGTTCTTAACAAAGCGGTAAGCCAAATGGGTTGACAGATTGATGCTGACCCTCAGAGAAAAATGGAAGAACCTTCGCATCAATGAAGCCCTTTAGGCAATAAGGGCTTTCCACAATTGCGCTTAGGTATGACTACCCTATTATGACAGCGCTGCCATGCTATTAGCACACCTGTTATAACGCTTTTGTCCTTCTTAAGGGTTTTCTTAGTATTACCTTGGAAGACATAGCGACCTTGACAGTTCTTTCACTCGGACGAGAAGAATTTCCTTTTGATACTTTTACCTCTTCAGAGGCTGAAACCTTTGCCTCTTCTTTCTCTATAATGGATTTGCCTAATTGTTATGAGTCTTTTGTTCTGATTTTAGTCACAGGGGAGCACAATTTTGGGCAAAGTTCCAAAGAAGAAGAGGCATGATTTTTCTTATTTTGGTTAAACAAGTTTTTCTTTCCTAACTCCTCCAACTCGATTCTTGAATTCCTCAAGGCCATGGCTGTTAAGCTGTTCTTTAGCACTGGTCAATTAGCCGTAGGACCATTATTGCTTGCCCAAGTATATGGATGCCTTAGGGACATCATAGTTCAGAACTATGCTGTCCAAACAGGTGGACCCTTGTGCCTGGTCCAACTTTGGGCCCATGCCTACTTTCTTGAGATGAGGCCCCTATGTTCCCACAGGCGAGGAGATCTCTTGCTTTGGAGAGTAATTTGCTCGTTGTAAGGTCTGTTTTCCCCCAAGATGGTCCTTTGACCAATGCCTTGGGAGATGAATGTCTCCTCAAGGTTGGTGAGGGACTTAATGGACCCCTTTAAGGGAGAGGAATCTTGGTCCACGTTCGTTTAGAAAACTAGACCTTTATCATGATGTCTATGTGGACATCAATTCACAGACTTGGCAGGCAGTCTTGTGCCCTCAAGATCTATTTTTCTATCATTGGACTCATCTTGGTGTAGAAACCTACAAGCCTAGGTTATTTGCAAGGAAATTTGGAATAGTCCAAGATGTTCCCTTTCCCAATATAAGAACTAAAACCTTCGGTGGACTAAGAGGGTCTGCATTCAACTCCCTCAGTGTACAGAGCTTTGCGAGTTGAATCAAGAAGTCAAATCCTCTTGTTGTTTGTAAGTACGACCAATGTGCCACACCTCGTTTTATAGCTTGGTTCCGACCCTATTGGTCCTCTTTGGAGGCAAGAGGTGCCAAGCAGTATTTTACACCTTCCTTTGAGCTTGTAGGTTCCAGCTTGAGAGGAGGCCAGCCCATCAGCATCAGGCCAACTCTACAGAAGGCACAATCAGGTAAATATCTGCCCCTGAAGTATGTTTTATTATTATTATATTTTTTTATTTTTTTATTTTTATATAGAAATAGCTGTCCAAGGGACTCCCAGGAGTGCTAGGACCAAGGTTTTCAAAATTGGGATTTTACGTAGAATTGACAAGGGGTCGTTAGGATCGAAATTGTAGAATCGAATTGAGAATTGTAAGATTCTACTTTATGTGTATATAAATTATTTATACTGACAAAATTAGTATAACAATTCTCAAATATATGATAAAGAACATCAAAAAGTTTAGAACCCATTAGTTTTACAATACATTGGAAACCCATAGGTAGGAAAAACTGTAACATCATTCCAACATAAAATATACACTCAAAGTCTCAACTTATAGCATCATCAACAATCATATCCAAAATTGAAGTTATTGTCGCCAATATCATTTGTAGTACTAGTGTTCATATTTCCACCATCATTAAGAGAGTCACCCCCAACTGTAGCATCATCTCCAACCAAACCTTCCAAATCATTTGAGGCAACAATTCCACTAGCATCAACTTCATTATCACCATCACCATCACTGCCACCATCATCATCATCATCACTAAGAGAAAATTCCTCGATATTATCCATCTCTCCACCTTAAAGAAAAGATAGTACAAATGGATTATTAAAAGAAAGTAATGAAGTTACATCAACATAGTATAGAGATAATTAGATGATAAGATAGATATTAGACTTACCCACTTCCCTCAAATTTGATAAATGAACCTGTCCATCAATATCTTCGTTATCAAGTGCTTCTCTGGCCTCTTTCCGAGCAGTCCTATCTAAGACATTTAATCAACTTGCTTCTATTGGAAGGACGGGTTGCTTCCTCTCTGTTGTCCATTCATCATTAGAAGTAATATGATCCAAAGAAATGCCTGTTGGATTGCATTTTCTCTCTTCTTTTGTCTATTTCTTAGCTTCAAGTTGTACATCACAATAATTAAAACATTCATTTTTTGTGTTGATGAAGACGGTTTCTTCTCTTTGTGTGCACCATTTCAAATGCCCTCCAATTTCTTTCACACCCAAAAGAGCTATAAGTCAAACTTAAGATTCTCATAGCAAACTTTTTCATAAGAACTGCACCAATCAGCTGTATTTAATATGCAAAATTTCATAAGTTTTCAATCTGGAAATAAAAACAAATTCAAAGGATGGAATGTACTTAGAGGTGGCAATCAGGTCATTTGGGTTGAGTTCGGGTAAACCCATTCGAGTTTGGGTCATTTCAGGTTTATAATAAACTCGGGTCAGGTCGGGCTCGAGTTGACCCATTCAGGTTCGGGTCACTTTCTGATTTTACCTGGACTCAGATCGGGTTGTGTCTGGGTCAAGTTATTTCAGGTTTGCTTTAATTTTGAGTAGTCTTAGGCTCGGGTCAATCTTAAGTCAGGATGTACAGGTTTCAAGTCTTCATAATCTTACTATTTAGTGCCTTGGTGGTATGAACTAGCTACAAAAGTTTAAATTATACCAAATAATTTATACTTTTACCAATATATTTATTATATTATCAATAAGGTGCTCAATAATAGTTTATGAAGTTCAATTGTACTTCTGACAACTAATAATTTTCGATAAATTTAAAGACCTTGGGTAAATTTAGCTTTTAGGTCAGTTGGGTTTGGGTTCAAGTTAGTTTGGGTCAAGTTGGTTCAGGTCAATGGTGGATCGAGTCAGGGGAAATTGGTATCGGGTTATTTTCAGGTCAGGTAAAGAATGGGTCGGGTTAGTTGCAGGTCAGGTAATTTCAATTTTAGGTTCAATTATTTACGACATATTTTCGGTTCGGGTTGGGTCGGTTTACGGGTTTTTTTTGCCGATGTTTGGGTCGGGTTGAATTTGCCACCTCTAAATGTACCAAGGTTTTTCTTTGTTATTGTCGCCACTGCAATTGGTATTCCGAAAAGTCCCTTTACATTTTTTAAATGCATAAATATGTAAATATGTCTTCACTCTCTCCTCAGGATCAAAAACCTTTCTTTGCAAACAATTGTATAATCCAATTTTTATTTGTGCATTGGGTTTAAAATTGGAACTATATTGAAAATGAGGATTCAAATAGTACACCGTAGCATGCAATGGCCTATGTAGTTGAGATTCCAATCGCTCATCAATAATTTTTCAAATCGGCTCAAAGCTACATAAAAAATAAGGAAGAAGGAGATTCTCAAATCAATAATAAAGAAAATAGAAATATTAAAACCTAATAAAAGTCCAAAGAGCATAAAACATTTAAATTGAGTGAAATAATTAATTCAGTGAGGGAGAAACTCACTGCTTCTAAATGTTATTGAATTTTTTTTTAATTTGCTCCTTTTCCCTATTCATTGCTTCATAAATAAATCCCACAGTAGGGTTTTCATCACAATTAACCATGTGAAGCACCTTAACTAAAGGAAGTGCAGCTCATAAACATACAACAACATTAGGCCAAAACTCACCTGTATCTAAAGCAATTTTTTGAACATTCATCCCTTCAGTTATTTTGGCAAATCTACTGGTCTTCACTTGTTTGATGAAAACATGGTGAGCAAAGCACCCTTTTGCTCATGAAGGCATCGCAATGTCAAGTATGGAGTTGCAAATCGGGTGACAGCAGGCCTAATTAACTCTTTTCCCTGTGTGAACTCTCGCATCCAAGCAAGAAGCATAGTCCTCGAATAAATGAATGTGGTTATCCTTCTAGATTTGCTATTGTTTCAGCATGGACTTTAATTTTCTTGTCAAAATCCTCCAATATTAAGTCTACGCAATGAGTAGCATAAAGAGTCCAAAATAACATATTCCTCTTTTCCATTAATTTTCGACGGTTGCTTTGTAATTTGAAGCATTATCTGTAACAACTTGCATAACATGTTCTTCTCCCACCTTTTCAACAATAGCATCTAACATGGCTAACAAATTATCAATGGTTTTGGATATCAGAAGTATCAATAGATGCCCAAAAAACTATTCCCTTAAGGCTATTGACAAGAAAGTTACATATGGACCTTCGTTTCCCATCAAACCACCCATCTGACATAATAGTACATCCATTTTTTTTCCATTCTAACCTATACTTTTCAAGCATTTCTAAAGTTGATAAAACTTGTTTTTGTAAAAAATTGACTCGGGTTTCATAATAAGAGGGAGGTTTAAGTCCCATGTCATACCTTCAAATTTTATCAACCATAAGTGTGAATTTTGGATTATTCATCGCATTAAAGACAATGGCACTGGTATAGAAAAATTGAGCAATTTGTTGACAAACGTCTTCTCTCTTTTCTCTATTAATCATTTGATTTAGTGTTGCTTGAGCTCTTGGTCTCCATAAATGGGCTTCCATTGCTCCTTTTCCCATTATATCTCTAATCTCATTCTCATTACATGCATCATCTACTATATCATGTAACTTTCTTTTCTTTTTCTCAGTTTCATTTACGACGGTTTGCAAAATATTTAGAAACTTCTTTCTTACATTATCGAGAACTTGAAGACAAGGCTCAATATTATTACGAGTTCTGCCAAGATGATGTTTTCATTGAAAAATGCCACCAAAGTGAACAACTCCACAATATCGACAATTGACCCTTGCTGGAGTGTAACAACCTCAAATCCATGTCCCCAACTTGGATCTGATCTTTGACCTGGAGCATTCTTTTTCTTTGATTTTCCAGATGCAAAAGGTCAGGAAGTTGCATTAGACGCCATATAACTACAATAACAAATTAAATAAAATTTTATATGTGTCTCGTAACTTAATAAAAGAAACCCAAATGTACAACTCTTGAATGTATAAATTGAACATATGAAAGACATAAGTAAAAACCTATGAATTAAGACGAAAATTACATTAGTTTGTACTCTCTATCTCACTACTAAAACATTAAAACCTCCTAAAAATGTACACTTCAAAGTAGATTTTTAATTTAATAGTTAATAGAAATTATCAAATCAATAGATTAGTGTCTAAAGTTAGGGCTTAATATATTATACAACAATTTAGGAAAAAAAAATTAAAATCAAAATTATTTGAGTTTAGACATTGGAACTGACCTTCTAATGAGAGACACGATAAAGGACGTCAGGCGGAGAGCATGAACGAGAGTTGATAGACTTGATAACACGGAAGCCTGGCTAACAAAGATGGTGCGGACCTGCCGAGTGTCCAAACGATGGTGGCGGAGTCAGGGGAGGGAGTGTGCACTCAGCAGCAGAATCAAAGATGGAGAGGGAGGAGGACTATCACTAGAAGAGAAGAGGAAGCGAACGAAGGGCTTTTACAAAGTGGAATTATCTAATTTTGACTTTTTTATAAACAACATGTGATTTGCACATGCTTGCATAAAATATGGGGGTGCAAAGCTGAATCGGTAAAATCGTGTAAAAATCGCGATTTTTGCGATTTTGATGTGATTTTACCAATTTTTACCCGATTTTACTTGAGTACGATTTTTTAAGCGATTTGGATCGATTGGTTAATGTAGAATCAAAGAATCATAAAATTCTACGATCTGAATCACGATTTTAACAACCATGGCTAGGATCAGGAGTTTCACCCAAATGTTGCTAAAGGAATCTCCTCCAGGAATTTCTCCACCAACCCTCGAAGTTGGTAGCTCAATGAAGAAAAAGAAGAATTGATGCTCCCCTAAATCTCCCCACTAGAGCCATTCAGGTAGCAGAGGAGGAAGAAGACGAAGAGATACCTATCTCACAACTAGTGAGGAAAAGAAGAGCCAGGCTCCCTGAACTAGAGTTATTAGCCTGTCTTAATTTTTGTCTCATTCATCTCTGTCAAAGCAGCTTCTAAATTTGGCCTTATACAGCCACATGAAGAACCAGCTGCAGTTATCGTGGAGATACCAAATTCTCCACCTCAGTAAATTTCACCGGAGCACAGTTAGGAGTCTGAACCACTAAGCTCAAGCATTGAAGAAGAAGGTGACGTGGCTACCTCTATTCTGTAGCCAATTTTAAGCTACCCCTATGAAGAGGTTTTCGTCCCCGTTACTCTGAACCAGGGTCTTGTGCAAGCTCCATTCCTCCTTCCAGGGAACTTAATCTCCAGTGAAAAGATCTTTGATGGTAAGATTTTGTCATCTGGCTTCCCAACTCTTGATGTCCTAAGCCATATTTGGTTCTAACGTGTGCGCATTCTTCTCAAGAGGCTCCACTTAAGGAAGGTGTCCCTGCGGTTGAAGAGTTAGCAGAAGATCCATTGGCAGGAATTCTAGTAGAATTTCCTCCTTTACCTTAAGCTGAGGTTTTAGAGGTAACGATAGTTCCTCTAACTTTGGTTATCTTCCAAAGTCAAGATTTAGTCTAACTCTTTTTTATATTCCTTTTACAGGTAACACCTCTCCTTTGGAGAAGCCGGGCGTGAGTGGCAGGATAGCCTTTCAGTAACTAGACCAAGTGTCCCCGGGATTCCAAAGACCAAGAGAACTTGCACACCTCCCTGTTTTTACCGAAGCAGAGAGGGCCACTTTCCATGAGGCTATGTTCCTGGTGAAGGCCTTAAAGGAGGACCCTAAGGTGGCTCCTACCATTGCCAGAGAACTTGAAGCCTAAGAGAAAGTTCTTGTGAAGGTGAACCAAGACGTCCCAACCTTCCTTCAGCAGAACTAATGCTGCCAAGATGCCATAAGGGACTTAGGGCATTCAGCTGACATGGGTGGCCTGCATCTTGTGTTTGAAGAACTCCAAGCAGCTAAGAAGATCTATAGTCAGCAAGCTCAGGAGATCACAGGCCCAAAGGATGAAATTCATTGCTTGGAGGAATGATTGAGTCATCTTAGGGGAGAACTGCTTTACCTGAGACAACAACCTACCTCTTAAGGATCTGTGGTTGGAAGGCTCGAGGAAGCTACGATAGAAGCCCAAAGAAGTAGCCAAGTTCTCGAAGAAGAAGCCCTTTCCTTGGACCATGAGCTGAGCAATGCAACTAGCCAACTATTTGATATAGAGGAATCCTTAGTGAGGATTAGGACTCAACTCTTTTATTTTGCTTTTATAAAGAGATTTTGGCTATACAAGTTATTCTTTTGTGTTACATTTGTATGTAAGCCATATACTCTCCAATAATATTAATAAAATACGCATTTTTGTCAAGTACATCTCTCAGTTTAGTGGTTTCCCTTTTTCTTTAGTTTTTAACTTAAGGATCATGGAGTTGATCTTCAAGACATTGATATTAAAACTAAGCCCATAATTCAGGAAGTCTATACTTAAGGACTTACTTGTTAGAATCTCAAATTGATGGCACATATTTCTATAGGAACCTCCTGTTAATAGCCCTCGGGTGAGTTCTTCCATCTAGGTCTTGTTGCAAGTAAGCATTACCTCAAAATACCTCTATGACTCTAAATGGCCCTCCTAGTTTGGGGACCATTTTCCAAAGATAGGGTCCTTCTGGCCAATGGGTAAAACTAATTTCTAGATTATGTCCAACAACAACAATAATAAAGCGGGGTTCGGGGGGGGGGGGTTTGATGTACGCAGCCTTCCTCCTTCAGGGTATGAAGCTGAAGAGAGGTTGTTTCCCCTAGGTAAAAAGACCCGGTTTGATCTTCTTGTTGTAGGCTTTGGGCACCCTCTTCTTTTATTTCTCTAACTTGTGAAGAGCGTTAAGCCTAACTTGGTCTAAGTTAGTTAGTTCATCCACCATAGCCTGTTCATACTCAAGTTCAGAAAACCTCCCTTGATGAGCCATCCTAATAGACTGAATCTTTACTCCCACTGGGAGCATCACGTCATGGCCATACGTCAAATGGAAGGGAGTGGTCCTGGTTGCGTCGAGTTTGGATGTTCTATAAGCCTAAAGAGCATCTAGCAATAATTTATGCCACCTCCTGGGATTGTCCACAATCTTCTTTTCAATATTGGGGTTCAGAATCTTGTATCTTAACTCTGCCTGACCATTGGCTTGAGCATAGTAAGAGGTTGAGTTCAAGATTTCTACGTTGAAACTCTTGGACAACGCCTCAGCCTCAGCGCCATTGAACACCTTAGCTTAGTCCATAGTTATGGTTTCAAGGATACCAAACCTACATAGCATGTATTCTTTTATAAAATCAATCACGCCTTGCTGATTGATATTAGCACATGGTTTAGCCTCAACCCACTTTGTGAAGTTATCTATGGCCCCAAGAATGTAAGGGCATTGCTTACTAGAAGGGGGTTAAATTCCCGTATGATATCCATTGCCCAACCTTTGGCATGCTATGCACCCCTTGGCGTCCTTTATACAATCATCCATCATTGATGGCCAGTAATAGCCATAAAGTCTAATGAGCCAATGCATCTTGTTGCCATGTATATGAGATCCACGGATACCTTCATGGGCTCCTATCATTACTAGTGTTGCTTTGTTCAAGCCAAGGCACTTGAGAAGTACTCCACTAGCATCCCTTTTATATAACTCTCCAGATTCATTGCCTAGATGGAATCTATGAGCTCTCATTTTCATATTTCTAACCTTTATTTAGTCTTGAGGATTCTTGAATTAATCCATTAAAGGCTTCCTCTAGTCCTCTTGTTGATTTAGGACAACTTGATGGCTTTTAAAGCATTCCAAGCTTTCACTTGTCATGACTTCGCTCTCAGAACGGGAAGACTTAGTGAATTCATTGTCATGGTCTAAAACCTTAGTCTTGATGACCATGGTTTCTTTGCACCAAGTCCTGGGAAACCTATACCCTAAAGCTAATTGAGCCAAGTCAATGGCTGTTTTGTTTTGTTCTCTAGGGATATGCTTAAACTGCATATCATTGAACTTATTCAATAGCTTTTGCACTACTAAAAAGTATCATTTGAGGTGCTGCTCAAACATTGAAACTCCCCTTTAACTTGGAAAATTAATAACTGCAAATCCTCTTTAATGATGACATTGAGGACTTGCATTTCCAAGTGAAACTGTAGGCCTATTATCAATGCCTCATACTTTCCCATGTTGTTGGAATATTTGCAAACTAAAGTAATAGCTAATTTGGGTATGATTCAAGGAGGGGATTCTATCACAATTCCAACTCTAGCACCTGTATTGATCCTTAATCCAGCGAAGTGTAATTTTTAAGGGACCATTTCCACCTCTAGGAGTTGGTCTGGCTCGTAGTCTAAGCCAGTGTGAATGTTTAGGTGGTCAGCTAAAATGTCTGCTAAGGCTTGACCCTTGATTGACTTTTGTGACACATAGACCAACTCAAACTGAAGCAGAAAATACTCCACTTGTTCCATCTCCCCCTCGTCAAGGGTCTATCTAGCATGTATTTAAGGATATCTGTCTGAGCAGTCACGTGTATAGTAAATGCTAAGAAATAATTTCTCAACTTAACTAATGCACAGAACAGAGACAGACATAGTTTCTCAATCAAGGAGTATTTTACTTTACACTCATTTAACCAATGGCTAAGGCAGAACATAGCATGTTCAAACAGTTGCTCATTGTCTTATACAAGCAAACAACCAATGGATTTCTTAGAAGCAGAGACATATATCTTCAAAGGCTTACCCTGCTTTGGTGGAATGAGAAGTGGTGGCTTGATCAAGTATTCCTTGATGGCTTGAAACACTACTTGATGTGGCTCCTCCCATCTGAAGTCCTTCTCTGACTTGAGCCTCAGCAGTAGAGAGAAGACTTTCATTTTTCCTACAACATTCAAGATAAAACGTCGTAAGAAATTAACCTGCCCTAAGAAGCGTTGAAGCTCCTTTTTGAGTGAAGGCGGTTTGGCTTGTTGAATGGCCTTAGTCTTATTAATGTCCACCTCAATGCCTCTAATGGTGTACTTGAAAACTAAGAAAGTTTCCAGTGCATACACAAAAGGCACACTTTAATTGATTCGTCTTTAGGTTATGGGTCCTCATTTTAAGGAATGCCCCCCTCAAGTCTTCCAAGTGCTTGACATGGGAGTTTGATTTGACCACGATAGTGTATATGTAGACTTCCATGATCTTCTTAATGAGGTCGTGAAAGATCATGTTCATGGCCCTCTGATAGGTGGCGCCAGCGTTTTTTAAGCCAAATGGCATAGCCACCCACTCAAAGGTCCTTATTGATGAAGGACACCTGAATGTTGTCATATGGATATCTTTTGAAGCAATCATAACATGGTAGTACCCACAGTAGCCATCCATGAAAGACAAGACTTGATGCCTCGAGGCTGAGGCAATGAGCACATCAGCAATTGGGGGTTGGTAATCATCCTTTGGGGTGGCTGCATTCAGATCTCTAAAGTCAATACAAACCCTGATTTTTCCATTTTTCTTAATGATGAGGACAATATTTTCCAACCATTCAACATACGTTGCAGTCATGATGAATTTGGCATTTAAGAGTCTCTCTATCGTCTCCTTAACCAAATCAATGACTTGTTTGGACATCCTCCTCTGGGCCTGAATGATGAGCCTTGGGCCTGGCTTGATAAGAAGCCTATGCTCAACCGCCTTTTTGTCTAGGCCAAGGATCTTGTGATGGCCCCAAGAAAAGAAGTCCCTGAATTCATGAAGCAACGTCAAATACTGATCTCTCTTCCCCTCAAAAAGCAAAGCACTCATATAGGAAGGTCTTAGGTTTTCTATTGAGCCCAAGTTAACCCTGAGTACAGGGTCTTGAACTTCAGCCCTCAAATCCTCCATCTTAGCTAGTGCTGCTGCTAAGTTAGGGAGTTCTAACTCTTTTTCTTATGTTATCTAGACCTCAAAGCCAATGAATGGCTACTTAGTCTAAAATTAATCCTCAAAATGCCAAGCCACGAGCCTTGCTAGTGCTGAGGAAATGGCCTCGTAGGCCATTAATGGGAGATCTTGGCTCCTCCCCATGAGGGTTCTGGGGTGCCTTGGAGATATCCTTCCTCGAGAAGGGCCCTCATGCATCCCCAAAAATCAGAGTCTTCAGAATCTACATCAACTTGACTAACGTCAGCTTCAGTGCTTGAGCTATCAACACTACAAGAAAAATGACCTTTAGTATCGAAAAATTTAGTATCGGATATGCGAACCGATACAAAAAGACATTAATTGTATCGGATACATGCTACCGATACTAAGGTTATGGACACTTAAAGCAACATGGTGGCGCATTGTAGCGGAAAAATTGTTATTGTATCGGAAAATTTTGTAACCGATACTAAAAATTCTATAGTATCTAAGATTTTTTGATACAATTGAGTTGTTATCCTATTGTATCAAATATTTTCTGATACTAGACTATAAAATATATATTACAGCCGGTTCTCAAAATAATGCTCAAAAATAAAAAAAATCAAAGAAATAACGCTGAAAATAAAATATTTACATAACAAAAACCGCATTTAAAAAAACGCGGTTATGCTCAAATAAAACCGCGTTAACAAAACGAGTTTATCCTGAGACGAACCCGCGTTTACTTAACGCGACTTATAACCAGTGCACAGCAACATTAAAATAAACTTACATAAATAAAACCGCGTCTGGTGAATGCGTTTTATTCCAATTTAAACCGCGTCTACGAGACGCGGTTCATAAAATTACATAAATAAAACCACGTCTGGTGAACGTGTTTTATTCCAATTTAAACCGCGTCTCGTAGACGCGGTTCACCTGTAAACCGCGTCTATGAAACACTGTTCAATTATTTATAAGCCGCGTCTTGTTAACGCAGTTTTCTTTCCTCCCTGCTGCCCTCCCCTTCCCTCTCGATTTTCATCCCACTCTCTCAAATTTCATTCTCCCGCTCCCGCTCAAATTTTATTCTCCAAAATTACTTAAACTGCACGATTTTTTCGTTCTTTTAACTTTCTTCATTCTTCCTTTTCTTCTTCATCTGTTTGCTTATCCACATTTCCATTCTCGTCGCCTTTCTAGTGAGTTAATCTATTTTATTTGTTGTATTTTAGTTTCTTTTTTTGTTAATATATTCTTCAATTTATCCATTTTTTTTGTTAATTTCGTTGGATTTTGATGTAAATTAGGGTTTAGAAGTGAATGAAGCTGTTGAAATTAGGGTTTTAAGTGTGCACGTTTTTTGTGTATTTTAGGGGTTTTGTTAACTATTGAAATTTCTTGTTACCTTTGTATGAATGTTCATTTGCTAGTTGTTGGTGGTAATGTTCACTTATTGTGACAACTAAACGTTCCGAATTTTTCATTTGGATTTTAGTTGAGTTCTCTATTGGGATGCCAATATGTGTGTAGAGAGTGAAAGGAGAAAGTAATTGGAAATTTGTTATGTTGGTGAAGGTATTTCCTTTATAATTAATTTTTAATTATTTTTGGTCAGAAACTAGAGATTGCGAAAAATAAATTTGGAAATTAGAAGTGGAATTTTAATTGAAAAGTGAGCTTGTAATTGATTATACTCATGAAGATGATGTAAATGAGGTTCAAGTTTGTTGAATGTGACATGTTGTTATCCATTATTATTTGATCTGCAATATTTGTGATATTGTTGTACTTCGTTGTGCTAATATATGGTTGATATATTGACACTAATATACGTTTCTATGTAAGAAGATTTTATATTAGGAAACTTTTTGTATTATGAGTATGGACTTTAATATAGTTATAAGAATTAACTAATTTGTGATGCTTCTCAATTTGACTTCTATAGGAGAAGCGATTGATGGATGGTCAAAAAAGTTGGATAAATTTGCCCAAGTTTAGTCAAGAATTTATGAATGGAGTTGAACAATTCATAAGCACTGCAAAAAATACTACATCTTTAAATGGTAGGATCAAGTGCCCATGTAAGATATGTGGTTCTGTGATATTTGTTCAACCAGACATTGTTCGTGAACACTTAGTTTGGAAGGGGGTTCATACAAATTTTTCAATTTTTCATGGAGATGAGTTGTTATCTACCAATGTTAATGATGAGAGTATTGATGATGGAGAGTCAGATGATCCACTTGATGATATGCATGGGTTGTTACATGATGCATTTGGGATGTCAGGCAATGAGAACCCTATGGATGAATATGAAGAAGTAGATAGGACATATGAAACATTAGAAGTCGAAAAATTTTATAAGTTGGTTGATGATGCTGAGAAAGAAGTGTATTCTGGGTGTAAAAAGTTTACAAGGCTTTCTTGCATTATTCGCCTTTATCATATGAAATGTCTTCATCGTTGGAGTGATACATCATTGAGTGATCTGCTAGATTTTCTCATTGAGCTTCTCCTAGAAGGGGCTAACTTGCCAAAAAACTTTCATCAAATGAAAAAAACCATATCTGATTTAGGCTTAGGCTACACCAAGATAGATGCATGCCCTAATGATTGCATGTTGTATTGGAAGGAGAAAGCTAACGATTCTGCATGCTCTGCACGTGGAGCTTCAAGATGGAAAAGAGCTGATGACGGGAAAACTAAGATTCCATCTAAGATTTTACGTCACTTTCCATTAATACCTCGATTAAAAAGGCTTTTTATGTCTTCAAAAACATCAATTTCGATGAGATGGCATGAAAAGGGACCTAGTAAAGATGGGAAAGTAAGACACCCAGTTGATTCAATAGCGTGGCAAGGTTTTGACAGCAAATACCCAGATTTTTCTAAGGATGCTCGGAATATTAGGCTTGGTTTGGCAAGTGATGGCTTCAATCCTTTTAGCACAATCAGTATCACTCATAGTACATGGCCAGTCATGCTTGTGATATACAATTTGCCTCCTTGGTTGTGCATGAAAGATTCCTACTTTATAATGTCCCTCCTGATCTCTGGTCCACAAGCCTCTAGCAATGACATTGATATTTATCTACAACCATTAATAGATGAGTTAAAGGAATTGTGGGTAGATAGGATTGAGACTTATGATGCTTTTACTAAGGGAACCTTCAATATGCATGCTGCTCTTTTATGGACAATAAACGATTTCCCAGCATACGGTAACTTGTCAGGCTGGAAAACTAAAGGCCGATTTGCTTGTCCTCATTGCAACATTGACACTTGTTCTCGTTATTTTAAGAGGGGCAAAAAAATGTGCTTTATGCGCCATCGCATATTTCTTGATCCTACTCATAGGTTTCGAAGAAAAAGAGCATCTTTTGATGGTACAATTGAGAAAAAAACTGCACCCCAGTTCCGCCCTGGATTTGATTTGTTAAAGCAAATGCGTGACATCAATGTTGTCTTTGGGAAGCCAAATGGTGAGACTAAAGGTCAAAAGAAGAAGAGGAAGGCAAGGAGGAAAATTCATAAAAATAGTCCTGAAACAGGATGGAAAAAGAGAAGTATATTCTTTAAGTTACCTTATTGGAGAAACCTTTTAATACGACACAATTTGGATGTAATGCATATTGAGAAAAATGTGTGTGATAGTGTGATTGGGACTTTATTGGATATTGAGGGAAAATCAAAAGACTCTTTGAATGCACGTCTTGATCTTAAAGATATGAGTATCAAAACTCATCTTCATCCAGTTGATCAAGGGGAGGGACAGAAACCTTACTTGCGACCTGCACCGTATTTTATGGATCAAAAGCGGAAAGAAATCTTTTGCAAAGTGTTATCTTTGGTGAGGGTTCCCGATGGTTATGCTTCCAACATATCGCGGCGTGTGGATTTGGAGAAAGGCAAAGTCTTTGGCCTTAAAAGTCACGATTGTCATATTCTAATACAACAATTGCTACCTCTTGCTGTCCGGAAGGCCTTGACTAGGGAAATCAGTCTGATATTAATTGAGCTTAGCAATTTTTTCCGGGGAATGTGCTCTAAAGATGGTTCTGTTAATGACTATGAGTAGTTAGAAGAACGGATCATCT
This sequence comes from Simmondsia chinensis, assembly GCA_018398585.1. Classification (NCBI taxonomy): domain Eukaryota; kingdom Viridiplantae; phylum Streptophyta; class Magnoliopsida; order Caryophyllales; family Simmondsiaceae; genus Simmondsia; species Simmondsia chinensis. The sequence goes on from JAGTTD010000001.1 coordinate 36,735,578, forward strand.
ACATAATTTGCCGTATGGAAGAAATCTTTCCACCGACCTTTTTTGATGTCATGGTGCATTTAACTGTTCATTTACCATTTGAGGCTGCCACTGCAGGATCGGTACACTTTCGCTGGATGTATCCAATAGAGAGGTGAGTTTTACACGAGAAAAATGAGTTTTGATATGAAATTTTGTCCATGCATTAAATAAATGAAACTAATGTAAGGTACTTGTTTGCCAACTATAGGTTCTTGTATCGATGGAAGAAGTGTGTACGCAACAAAGCAAAGCCAGAGGGGTCAATTGCGGAAGCTTACATTGCTGAAGAATGCATGATTTTTTGCTCAAGATATCTAAATGAAATCCAAACCAAGCAAGATAGATCTATAAGGAATTATGACGGCGGTGATCGTGGAATACGAAATGGTCTATCCATCTTTTCCGTATGTGGCCATGCTTTAGGGAAGCAAGATTCAGTGCATTTGAACAATGATACATGGAAGCAAGCACATGAATATGTTTTGTTTAATTGTGATGAAGTGAATATATATGTACAGTAAGTCCTCACAGCTAAATCTACTAAAATATCTTTATAATTTGTTGAACACATCTATTCTTCTTACTAACATATGTATGATGCAGAGAACATAAAGTCGCACTTTGTCTTGAACATAGCAACCTGCGAGAAGAAGATATTGACAACATTCACAAAAAAACGTTTGTTGAGTAGTTTAAAGTGAACGTATGTGGTCAACTTGGAACTTTAGTTGTAATTATGTAAATTAAAATTTTTTATATATTAACTTTTTTTTTTTTTTGGCTCTTTTACCAGGTTGGGAATATAAGTCATGCATATGATAATGAAACTTATAGGGATCTTCAATGGCTTAGTAAAGGACCAAGTAGACTAGTAAGGAGGTTCAAAATGTTTAATTACAATGGCTTCAAGTTCCGCACAAGAGATGTAGAGGCTAATTCTCCCACCCAAAATAGTGGAGTGGCTGTGAATTCAATCATTTCTGATGAAGACCAAGTCACATACTATGGAACTTTGGTAGAAATGTTGGAATTAAATTACTATCAGGGGAGGAAAGTTGTTCTACTTAAGTGTGACTGGGCTGACTTGGGAAAAGGGGTTAAGCAGGATTTACTGGGCTTTACTTTAGTAAATTTTTGACACTTGTTGAAAAGTAATGAGCCATTTGTGTTAGCATCTCAAGCATTCCAAGTATTTTATACACCTGACCTAGTTGAGGCAAATTGGAATGTTGTTACAAAGACAAAACCTAGAGATGTTTTTGACATGGGAGATGAGGATCCCAATGAAGATACCAAGACTTACTTTGATTGTGAGCCCATAATTGATCATAGTTTGCTAAATATAAATGAAGTTGAAGTTTGTCCTGAAGTCATTGAAGAAGAAGATTATGGAAACGATTTAGAATTAGATAACAGTGACAACGACGAAGACTCTGATTATGATTCAGAACGAAAGTGAAGAGGACCCCACTTTACATGATTATGATGATTATACTGATGATGAGAGTTGATTGATTTTTGAGTAATTTGCATTTTTGTTAGTTCATACGGATGAAAGTGAGCATTGCTAGTATTTAATGTAATTGGCTTTGTAAATGACTTTTTAAGTATTGGATTGATCGTTGTTCATTATTTTCTGAAATTATAATGAAAATTATGTTGTTATTGCTTTATGTTTACATGAAATGCAATGTAGAACACAATGATCAGAAACATTAGAAAGAGTCTAGCGAGTGCTAAGGGTGGAGATCCAGAAGTTGTGCTCCAGCCTAATGATCCTTCAGATGATGGAAGTTCTGACAATGTAAGTTCGAGTTTTGAAAGTTTTGGAGATGAGACTTCTGATGACGAATCAATTTACGAAGAACAGAATGTAGAAACTACCTCTAAAACTTCTCAAGCATCCAGTGGCAAGGGTAACATAAGCCTTACTTTGTTATTTTTTCCAAGGTTATCTATATAGAGAAGACTCTGATTATGATTTTACTATTTGTTTATTATTTCTTATGATTGATAGATGGTTCTAAGAAGCCACGTCGAGGACCAAATAAGTGCTCCAACTTTCGAGGTGATGAAAAAATTGTTGTTGAATTGAATAATGATGGACAACCGATTGGTAAATCAGGAAGACGTTTTTCTTCATACCTTGGGATATTGGCTAGAGATCCAAATTTAGTGCCTTTTGATATGAAGAATTGGAAGATATTTTTAAAGGGAACAAAAAAGAAAGAGTTATGGGATATTATTGAGGTAAAATATGTTACTTTATATTTTATCAATGATATAAGATTAGATTATCCAGTTATAGTCTTGTGGTTATATTATTCTGTAATGTTTGGTTGTGATTGAAATATTGTAGTCGAGGTTTACTTTTAGTGCTTCAAGTCCAAAAGAATGGGCATTTGAGAAGATGAATCATTGTATGAGATCGTGGAGAGCGAAGTTGAAAAAGAAACACTATAGAGTTGTAAAGAGTCTTGAATTGAAGTTAAAACCACCAAATGACAGAGTGGATCCACAACAATGGAGGAATATGGTATATCGTTGGGAATCTACTGAGGCGAAGGTACCTTCAAACGTGTTGTTATATACATTTATTTGTCATATGAATTTATTTTCCTATTTAGCCTTTTCATTTCTTTGTTTATGAATTATGTTATAGAAAATAGCAGCTCAAAACACTAAAAATCGTGACTCGAGCAAAATGGTACACCACTTTGGGACTAAATCCTATGCTCAAAAACGAGAAGAAGTAGTAAGTGACATGTTTTATGCATGTACTTTAGTGCTTTTATGTCGTCTTTGATATTTATTTTATTGTATTTGTGTTTTATTTATTGGATCTAGAAAGAGGGCAATGGAGGAAAAGAACCAGATCGAGTGGAACTTTTTCAAGTGGCATATGGACAAGCCAAAAAAGCATTTGTGGATCAGGATTCGCAGACAAAGCTTGTATGTAGCTTATAATTTTTGCAATTAATCAATCTATAATATTGAACATGTTTATTATACAATGTGAATTAACTCAAATGTGGATTCAAATACAGGATGCCATACAAAGAAAGTTAGCTGTAGCCCCGTCAGATTCTGATGTCAATGAGGAGCGAGATAAAATTTATAAAGAAGTTGTGCGAGAAGACAAATACGCATATAAGAAGACATGTGGAATTGGAGTGAAGAGAAGTTGCATTGGTGGGTCAAAACAGAAAAATCACGAGACATTAATGATAGTTGCTGAAGAAGTGCAAAACAGAAGAGCGTTAGAAGAAGAAATAGCTACTGAGAAAGAGAAAAGACAGAAACTTGAGGAAGAATTTTCTATTAAGACAAAAGCTATGGAAGAAAAACAACAGAAATCGGAGGAAGATTTTGTTAATAAGACGAAAGCCATGGAAGAAGAAATACGCATGCTAAAGGAATTATTTTTCAAGTCGAAATCATCAAAGAAAAAGGTATTTTTCTTCCTAATGACATTTTTATTGTACTAATATGATTGTCATATAATTTTCTAATAATGGTCTTATTAAACGTTGGATTGTCATGGACTTGTTTATTTTTCTGTATCTTTCTTAAGTTATACACAAAATTGTTATTGGTTTTTTAATTTTTTGTTGTACTATGGCAAATATTTGGTTGTACTATACTATTGTGCTGATCAATTTATTTTTTATTTTTGCAGAGGTCCAGTTCAAACTAAGGATGCGATCAATGTCATAAGGAAGTTTTTGTGGTCTTGTTACATCGTGTTTATGGATTGGTTTTTTTGTGACGTGTTCAAAGTTGGTTTGTTCGTGATGCTGAAACACATGTTTGGAAATATCTTTTTTGTAGACTTGGTCATTTGTAATATTTTGTACTAGGAATTTAGGAAATTTGATGTAGAAGTTTTAAATACTTTGAACGTAGTTTGCTTGACTTACTATGTATTAAAGTGAATATTTGGATTATAATAGAAATTGGTAGTATTAAATTATAGTTTCATGTGAAGTAATTTCTATTGGTTATTTATATTATGCTTGTATCTAAATTTGGATCCTACTAAACGATACAAGTATCACAAAAAATTAAATAGAATTGAAAAGTTTTCGATTCTATTATAGTGGTCTTTTGCATCAATTATTAATTGATACTAATCATATTAATAGTATTAGAAAATAATTTGATACTATTATGGCTAAGCCAATAGCATCAAAAAGGAGATTTTTGATACTATTGTATTAACCTTTAGCAACGGAAAGACGCCGATACTAATGGCGTCAATAGTATCGGAAATAACCACGAATTGATACTATAGAAAATTCATTTGCATCAATAACCTTCGATACTACATCCGATACTATTGGGACATCCGATACTATTGCTCTAGATTCATTAGTATCGGATAAGTTTTATCTGATACTAGGGCAATAGCCACTCCAGTATTGCAATCGAAAAAATTTTCCGATACTAAAGGTCTATAGTATCGGAAAATAAGCTTTTAGTATCGAAAATTTTCTGATACTAAATTGTCTTTTTCTTGTAGTGCAAGGATGGCTATTGTATCCTATTTTTGGGTAGACTGTGGAGTGGCCTTTTTTACGTCAAGTGGTCCCATGCGATCTTCATAGAATTTTGCTTCAATGTAGTTGGAGCAAGCCATGAATGGCTTGTTATTTGCCATAACAACCTCATACTTGTCTTGATTCCAAAAGATTAACAACAGGTGCCGTGAAGATGGGATATAATAATTGGTATGTAACTAATCTCTGTCAAGCAAAGCATTATAGCTCGATGAAGTATCCACCACAGTGAATGTTGTTAGCTTGCTTAAGTGGCCAACAATTAACTCAATCGGGATGACCCCTCTAAACTTAGTAGTAGCTCCGAAAAAGCAATAGATTACAACATTTGATATAATCAGGTCATCTTGAGATTTACCAATGACCCCAAACATATAAGAAGGAAGGATGTTAATGGCTTCGCTATTATCCTTTAAGACCCTATTCACTAGAATGCAATCAAATTTTGCCCTGGTGTTTTTATTAGCAGTATAAGGCCAATCAAAAATCATCTTCATTATGTCAAGTGTATCATCAAGCAATTTGGATGTTGGGGTATTAACTTTAAAAGACAAAGGATCGGATTTACCTTTGGTGGCTGCTACTTCAGCCGTAAGTTCCACCTGTGAATCCCCCTCTGAATCCTGTAACATGCCCCTTGAGGCCTTCTTGAGTTTTAGTTTCCATGAACTCCAAAGGAAGGAGCAAGGCAGTTCTAATATCAATCTTTTCAGGAAGCGTCCTAAATTTTTTCCAGACCCCTTAATCTGTTTCCTTTTCAGGGCTTCCATCCATGGGCATGTCCTGGTCTTGCTTTTGAGAACTGCCATTGGTTAGCATATCCTACTCCAAAGGTTGGTCTTTTGGATCAACCGCTGGACACTAAGACTCCTCCATAGGTTAGGGGAAGTCCTCCTCGTGGAAGTCATTTTCAATATCAGACCATGTTCGACATGGTCTAGTGGTTCCACCACATTGATGCTAAGAGGGGAGTACTCCTCTTCGTCATCAACTGATCTCCAAGCCAGTGAGCTCTTGGCAAGCTGTTCCCACTAAGATTGTTGTCCTTCAGAAGATGAGAGACTGGTCCATCTATCAAGCTTCTTGTGTGGTTTCCTTGGACTCAATTGTTTTTAAGTAAGTATCGAGTAAAATCCTTTGCTGTGTTGCCTTTTTCTGCAGTTACTCCTCTTATGAGTTCGAGTAACACTATAGGGATTAATTTCCTCTTGATCGATGTGATTCCTCCTCCAACCATTACTGATTTACACCCCAGAAGGCTCGTTTCCTGAATTTCGAAGCCCTTGAGTGGTGTCCATGTCTAGTAGGCGATATGTCAAAATTCTCATTAGATGCCCAATCCTCATGATGATTTGGCCTTTAGGAGGTGGATCATCAGCAGGCTCATATCTACGGGACTTCTCAGATGGCATCTTCAGTTCCAAGAGAGGGTCAGCCGGTGAAATATATTAAGAAAGTAGTTAGAGTTTCCTCACTGCTTCTTGTGTTTTTCGACAACAATGCTGGCATGCCTTATAGGACACCCTCTCTAAATCTCAAGATATTTTCTCTCCGCTTGTAAGGCCTAGAGTGGGCTCTTGGTTACTTCTGATCTTCATAACTAACTCATTAGCCACTATCAGCGTAATGGTAGAGTTATTATGGAGTTTGTTCAGCATGTTCTTAAAAGCTGCACACTTGTTTGTGGGATGAAGTTTGGTAATATGCCAGCATCAGATTCCATCATCCAAGGTGTGCACAAGTCATGGGAAGCCCAATATCCTCTCAATCACCAACCACTCAAATAGGTGATTTACCACCCTTTCCTTCTAAATTTCATTGAAGATCATTTCTCTCTAGTAAAGGGGAAAAGGGTTAGTCTGGTCACAGTAGGGATTATTTTTGGCAATAGTGTCAATAACATTAACTTGAAGAGGACTAGGGAAGGGTTCTTTGACAACAACCATTTGTTCTTGTCGGGAAGATCAATTCCCTCACTTCTACAGCATCCTGAGCCACCGTTCCAAAGATACCGCAGTTCTTCGTTGAATGGTCAACGAATCGTGCATTTATAGTATACCTTCCCTTTAGTAGATTTGGGTCAGACTTTCTATGTTTACCCTTGATCTTAAATTTGTTATTTGCCTTAAGCCAATCAAATATTACGTCTGCTCTTAAGAGGTCAAACGAGTATTTCCTCAAGTCTTGGGATTGATAAGACTTCCTGCCTTTGATATCCTTCTAAATCAAAGGATTGCAAAATAGAGGAGGTCCCTTGACGTATTCAATGACGTTAATCTCATATGGAGGATCTTCATCCTCTTCGATAAGGTCGTGTAAGTAAGTCCCATACATGCTAGTTTTCTTCAGGCTTTCTTCCTGTAAGACGGCCCCATATCTGGTGGTGCATTCTGCCAACTGTATGAGCATTGTGACGTTGGAGCCAACGAATTTCATCCGAAATTCAATATCCAAGCCATTCAAGGGTAGCTTGGCATATTCAACCACAGGAAGGGTTACAACTTTTTTTAACCTATCTCTCTTGAACCGGTTAATGTAAGCTTCCACTAATTGACCTGGCTTTTGTCTTGTTTGAGCTAAGTAAGAAATAGAAGTTCCTAGTTCCATTCTTGGGAATTGAGCCTAAAATTGCTTGGCCATGTCATCACAACAATAAATATAACTAGGAGGTAAGCTAATGTACCACTAAAAAGTGGTACCAGTTAAAGAACTAGGGAACAAACCTTAGCTTAAGATACTGATTATCAGCTGCACTTGTACACATGAAATTGAATCTTGCCAAGTGCTTGAGGGCAGACACAGTCCCTTCTCATGAGAAAAGGGTAAACTCGGCAATTTTGTATTCTCGAGGTAAAGGATAGTCCTTGTCTATGTGGTCAGGCTAAGATTTACTATACAAGGGTCTATTAACCCTTCTAAAACCTAGCCCATACATCTGTTCGGTAAGGGTGGCCAATTGGTCCTGGAGGGATAGGTTAGACACATGGTTATGCGCCTGCCATTGTGCCCCAAGTGGGTTAGGATCTCAAGGGGATCTATAGGCTACCCCTGAGCACCCATCACAATCGGGTGCGGGAATGGTTGTTACCTCAAACTCAAGGTAAACCCCTTGATCAATTTGGCCATGCACTTGGTTGCCCATGAAGTATGTCCCAGCAGGACCTGGGTTATATGTCATGCCTAGAAGCACACAAATATTAATAGGCTATTGGTTCATCCTTGCTTGATCAATCCCCAAATCGTGATCTGGAGGAAGTGGGTGTTTAGCTTGTCCCCCAGTGTGGTAAGCACGAAGAGGTCAAGGAAGGATAGGCTAACTGCCAGAAGTGGGTACCCATCCTTGCACTCCTATATCAAGGCCTTGAGTGAGTCTTAAGGAAACCTCTACTACCTGAAAGGGTATGAATGGTTATGCCCCCATCTCAGGGACTGGTAACACTAGCACATTAGCATTGAGATCCCTCGAAGCCAGAGATAAACCCTTATTCAAAGGCCAAGCAACCCCCTTGCGTTGTCATTCCTATGGTTGGTTTCCAAGCGTGTAACACCTGGGTTAGCCATAACTGGGTTTTTCGTTCTCTTAGAGACAATGTAGTTAACCTGAATAACTGGTAATTGTGAGTTCAAAAGAGCTCTGTGACGATATTTAGTTGCTACTAAAGGAAGAGGTGTAGGCCTAAGTTGCTTGATATCCTTTCTAATCGCTTGAACCAAGCCATTGTGACCCTCAGCCTACCTAACCAAGGTGGGCTCAACCTCAAGTACTGTCTGTCTTGCCATGTCCTTAGCAATAACGGTAGTAGTAGAAGACCAAGGTTCAGTTCATTTAAACTAAGACTCTGTTGGTCTCCTTGTGAAGCCTTTCATTCATTGAGGTTCCAATGTCATTTATTATGGCTCTCGTAATGGCAAAGTTTTCATGTTGGGTCGATAGATTCTGCTCTATTTCATCATGTTGTTTGTCAAAGGCTTCTCTCATTGTTTGTTGGCCTCCTTGGTCCATGATTTCCAAATAAAGTTTGAGCATAGCCATGAAACACTTGCGAGAATAGCCATCTAGCCCAATGTATTCATCTTCCGAGGTGTCATCATCGCTGCTGCTTTCACTGCCATGGCTGTGACTTGGTTCATCCCTTCATGTTATAGGGCTTTGTTCAAGAGGATGCTCAAGTGAGGATCCAATTAGGGCCAAGGCCACTGGTTCCTCATGCCTGGAAGCACTAGATCTCCTAGTTTTGACTATTGCCGAATGGTCTGCATTTATGTCTTGCCAATCCACGGTGGGCTAACGATGATGAAGTCTTATTTTAAGCCTCCCATTGTGGTCACCAAAAGGCGTGTTTTCTCTATTTTCTTTGAAACTAATTGTGATATGGTTGCCGTAAAAATGAAAACAAAACAAATGTGGAAAAAGGACTCACCGTGACTGAGTGAGCCTAAATTCAAACCGCACATCTTTGACCTCAACCATTCAACGTTTTCGAAGAAAAGGTTATGATATTTTGGTGTATCTGACTTCAGTCATGCCTTGAGTTCAGCTTATGTTCCAATTAAGAAGATATGGTTAAATATGTTTGTGGATTTTTTGCATATATATTGATAGAAAAATAAAGGGATATGGACCTAACACAAGTGGCAACTACGGTGACGGAGCAGGGTCCACAAACACCTTTCCTCGTACACTTAAAAGTTAGGAACTAGGGTGGAAAAAAACCCAAGAGCTTAGCAATCCACTTACAAGCTTAAGTCAATCAGGTTTTTAAACCTGGAACCATTGACTTATAATAACATGAATGAGAATAGATCTGACAAGATGAAGGTAGAGCAAACCATATACAGGTCACTAGACTAGGACCAACACAATCATGGTCAAGCCTTAGCCGTCAAAGCCATAATCAATGGCGCGAACCTAAGTTCACTTGACTTATCAAGCAGTGATAATAATGTTAAGACCAATGCAATCAAGGTCAAGCCTTAGTCGTCAAAGCCTTAAACTAGAGACTTAATTCTTAGCTCATCGAAATTTGGGAACAAATTAAAATAGGAAGTTCATACCTGAGGCTTGAAAGATTGTATTAATGAAGAAACAAGTACAGCTAATTTCTATGCTAAGCTAAGCTACGCTACGCTAAGTTTTGCCACTTATAAGGGTACAAGTGTGCTGTAAAAAAAATTGAAGAAGTTTTGTATTGAGTGTGTGTACTACTTTAGACAGTCACAGAGTCTCTTATTTATAGAAAAATCATATAGCAGCTACCACCTGATTCTGCAGGATTTTCTCCCCATGTCAGGCTGCTAAGCTCTTTCTTGCACGTGAATGATCAATGAACATGTCCATGATTTCAGTTTTGAAGGGAGTTCCTTGGATCCCACATCCGAATTTCGAGCTGAAGTCCCCTCTAGAAGCCTTAAGTTCTCTTGGATTAAGCATTGTGCCCAAGTATAAAATTGCACTCTAAGTAACTGTCTCGAGCTCTGAAACCACTTGTCATACAACCTTCTTTGCAGTCCCTTGAGCTCGAGCTCCTTTTACCCTTCAACCATCTCAAGCCTTGAGTAGTTTATACCCTTATTAGGGTGATAGTCTTCTCAGGATGCTAGGCTCGAGATGCCATTCTTTCACCTAAAGGCCTAATTCTCATTGCAGAGGACCTTATGTGTTAAGCACATGGAACTTTGCTCAAAACGGCATCGTCCAAGCCCCCTCAAATTTAGGTTGTAAACAAGTTTAGAAAAAAGAGTAGGACCAGATGAAGAGCAAGCCGGCCCATTTGCCGCTGGCTCAACTTCGTTTGACATTATTGATCTAGAACAAAAATTCATGGGCCTAGAGAATATAGGCCCATTTGAGAGATCGTGGCCATGCCTCAAACCCCCCCATCCCAGTAGTTAGCCCAATGACCCCTAGCCCATCACCAACTTCTCCCGCTACTAGCCCACGTTAGCAACTCCCTTACGCCGGTAACCTCGCCGACGATGCTTAGCTCCAACAATGACATCGAGGGTAGAAGGAGGAGTGGAATCCGGGTCACGACAAGCATTGGCCAAAAAACGAGCACTTCTGGCTGATTTTAGGGAAACCTTTAAATTTAATAAAGACTTGGATGCGAATACAAACAAAGTGGACCACCAGGCTACAAGGAGGAAGGTTACGAGCATCAAGTTCCAAGCATAGCTTGTCGTAGACACATAAAGAGTTGGTTTGTCTATATAAAGGGGTTTTCCGACTCCACTAGTGATAGAGCTAAGGGCCTTGTCCGTTATTAAAGGCACCTTCAGCCTGTGAATCTGGATCCAAATCGAAAGCCGAGAGGGTTTGGAACTAGAGCCAAGATCATCAAGGAGCCAATAATGAAGAGAGAGATAGTGGCCCTAAAAGTACCAAGGGCCACCTCGAAGAACCCTTTCCACATCATTGATAGATTGGAATCGAAAGAAGTAACCCTCGTTTCCAGGGATGACACACTCAAGACCCATCGAGCTCCAAAGGCAGCTAGCAATGGCAATACAATGGGAAAGAGCCACTCGCCCTCCAATGAAGCGACCAATAAGGCAATGACTCCATTTTTCAAACCTCAGGGCAGCATTATCACGAGAGATGGACATAATGACGGTACCATTGTTAGATGTAAGAGGAACATAAGAAAGCTTGCCAACCTGAGGGATACTAATTTGTTCAGACCAAGAGTTTAATGCCTCACCCGAAGACTTATCCCAAAAATCTTCAATTAACCAACCCATAACCGATGCCTCATCAAATCCTCTAATACTTTAGCCACGGAAACCCGAGACATAACTCCCAAGAGAAGAAATGTGACCAAACAAGAAACAAAATTATTTTCCAAACTCATAACAAAAACCCCCTGACAAACTCTAACCAACCACCTAATCATGCCCTAAGTGCACCACCTTCACCCCAGCTAAGAACCACCATGTGGGTGAAAACCATTGCCAATCACCAGCACAAACCACCTCTAGCAGGACCAACAAACCCCGCCCCCCCCCCCCCCCAGGCCACAACCACCACCCTTCACAAACCACCGCCCATGAACCACCACGAAACACCACCACCACCCGCAAGAAGCCCCAAGATAAACCCCCCAAATACAAACACAAGACGAAACACCAAACACACCAACAACCACCACCAAACATAGCCACACTCATCACCAACAAAACCACAAGTCCACCACCAGGTCAATCCAATCCATAAGAAATATGCAAGCAAAGCAAGAAGCTCAAAGCAAACCCACAAAAATGAAGATCACAAAGTAGGACCAAAGAACAACTCTCAATACAATTGAGGATCAAAAGAATCAAAGAAGAGATGAAGAAACACCCCAAGTCATCCCAAGTTACAAAACACACATCCAAATTGCATAAGAGATGAGCAAGATGACAAAAGCACTAAAAGAACAAACAAATAAAGGTGGGGAAAACAGCAAGAACACCCCTGTTTAGGCTGAAATGGGGCACATCAGCCAAACCCAAAAAGGAAAAGAAAAGAATTGCCACAGCTCCATCCAAGATTGATATGGGTAAACACAAAGAGCAATAAGATCAGCAAGTATAAGGATCTCACCAAAAAAAATGCTCTCAAAAAGGAGGACATCACTTCAAGAGCCAAGAGAGAGACACCCAAGTAGGAGAGAGAAAATCACCACCACCATAGCCACCATGGAAGAAGGGTCACGAAATGCAAGATAAGGGAGCCACCAGATGATGCATGGTTAAGAACTACTCGAAAGATCATTAGAAACACATCCTACGCAAATCAACACTATCACCCTCAAACTCCCTCTCTCACCATGTGTTTGACCCTTAAATCGTGATCAAAATGGTAGTTAGATTAGTCTCCATGGAAGAGGAGGTCACGAGGATCACAAAACCATGAAGAGCATGGCTGCCGCAGCCCGCACGTGCTCTCCTGCTCGCCAGAGGATGTGGGCGAAAAATTCATGCGCCAACAGCACTACCCCACACGCATATTTTCTCTCTCTAGACTTGACAAATGATCCTCCCTCTTGCACTTGGTAACACTACTTGATACACTATATTTCCTCTTGTCTAGCTACTTGCACTCGATCATAAGATATTTGACCATCCCCACCTACTATTTGATAGGGATAAAATTGATTGGGGCCTCATGCCTTTCAGGTTCCTAGACTGTTGGTTGCAAGTGAATGACTTTATTGACACAGTCAAAGAAACCTATCCAATAGATCAATACATTTCCATTCTTAAAAAGTTCAAATCGTTAAAGCACGTGTTGAAAATCTAGAACAAGAAATCCTTTGGAAACATCGATGACCAAATAGCTCAGAACTAATCAAACCATGAACGATTATAAAAAACAAGTGCGTCTAGACGACTCAGGCAGTTAGAAAAACTCAGAAATAATTTCCAAGGGGAAATTTCTTTGGTCTTGGTATAGGAAAAAGGAACAATTTTGGAGACATAAACCTAGGGTACGGAATATCGAGGGGATAAAAACATAAAGTACTTCCGTTCCATGGCTAATTACAAATTTATGGGTAACACATTTACTCTCCTTATAGTGAGAGGACCTCCCACAGCTCAAACTAGTATCATTAGGGAAAGGATCATCCAATATTTCAAACACATCCCTTTGAAAGAATTCGGCCTAGAACATACATGACTTCCATAGACCTTCATACCTCATTTGCTGAGGAAGCTACATCTTTAGAATTTGAAATGACAACAGATGAAATAAAATTTATAGTTTGCAGTTGTGATGGTCCTAAGACCCTTGAATTTGATGGATTCAACTTGACTTTCACCAAACATTCTTCACACATTTTAGTACTTCACATGTTGAACTTCATCAAATCTTTTGAACAAACAGGATCAATTACCCAGTCCACAAACATTACTTATGTGAGCTTGAAGCCAAAAGCTTTTGCTGCCACCATCCTCAAGTACTTTTAGCCCAATAGCCTTGTCGGATGCCTCTATAGCATCACATCCGGAATCTTGACAACAGGCTTTGTCGAGCCATCGCGCCCCTAACTGTGGAATCAAAAATGGCCTTTGTCAAGGGGAGACAATATCCTAATGAAGCCTTGATTGCAATTGATGTAGTTAATTAGATCAGAAAGCAAGACAGAGAGAAAGAGAGAGAGAGAGAGAGAAGGCTGCCCTCTACAAAATAGACTTACATAAAGCGTTTGATTTTGTAGATTGGAATTTCCTATACTAGACTCTTGGGGAAATGTGGTTCGACAACAAGTGGGGACAATGGATCAAAAGTTTCATCTTCATGGCCTCAATCTTAACGGTTATAAATAGTTCATCAACAAAAGCTTTCAAAGTGCAGGGATGTCTAGGACAAGAAAACCCAATCTCCCAATTTCTTTTCATCATCATAGCAGAGGCACTCAATAATTTACCGTCACAAACAAAATCACTAAACCTGTTCTCAAGTCTTCAAATTTTACATCTTAACCTATTAATATTTCTCATATTGAATACATTGGTGACCTTATTTTCTTTCTTTCTTTTTTTTTTTTTTTTATAAAGCTGGAGAGGAAGGGGTTTGATACATCAGAAAGGGCCCTTCGAGGTTTCAAATTGCTCTCAGGTCAGGAAATCAACTTCCACAAAAGTTTTTGGGTCGACCTAGAGGCACGACCATCTTGGTCTTCTAACATCGCATCCATTCTTCGCTGCAAATTAAGTCAGTTACTTGTAAAATATTATAGTATTCCATTAAGAGCTAACCCTCTAGCGTTTAGTTCTTGGCAGCAAATCATACAAAACATTCAGTCCAAACTTGTATCTCAGAAATCTAATCTGTTCGCTAGAGGAGGTCACCTCACTTACTAAAATTGTCCCTTCACGTCTCTGTTTATACTATATGTCCATTGTCAAAATGCCAGCCAAAGTTTGTAAGAAAATTGGCAACCTTGAGCAAGATTTCTTTGAGGGTAGATCCACCTAGACTTCAGAACAAGAACTTGTAAGGAGGTCCACTCTAGAGTCCCCAAACACTTGGGTGGACTCTACATCCCAATTTTGCCGACTAGTAGCTCTGCGCTCATTTTTAAATGTGGTGGCAATATAATGTTGAGGATTTCTCCCTTCAAAAATGGAGCAATCCAAAGCCAAATATGGACCTTGCTTTACACTCACACTCAGACCACCTACTGTCAGAAACAAAGGTATTTGGAATGATATTTGCCCCATCTTTGACCATCATCTCTATCATAACTGCAAGGCCGCAACACCAAATTGGCCATGGTAACGAAGCCCTTTTTTGGTTTTATCGGTAGATAGGTAAATGTCCTTCAAAAGAAAAAAAAAAAAAAGAAAAAAAAATCCAAGGCTTCTCTCCATCTCCACTTAAAGATCACTCCATCATAGAGATCATGGGATTGTGGGATAGTATCACTTGGCAATGGAACCTAAGTTTGCATTTTGGCCTTTTTGACTTTGAAATTGAGCTCTAGGTAGCGTTAGACCATGACCTACCATAAGTGAATCCTCGACTTAGCATTGATGATGTCATGACATAGAAACATGACCACAATTGTCCTTTGTCAGCCAATTCCTTCTATAGGACTGCAATCCTTACCTTGGGTAGTCTTCATTGGATTGGTTGGCCATTCTTGAGGACTTAACACAAGAAAGAGACTAGTAAGATTTGGGCTTCTTAACACTAACCGAACTCTTTGTTCATTTTGTTCCAATATCAACGGATTAGTAGACACCTACATGGAGCCTGTGGACTACCATATTGCAATGGCAAGGAGTTACTTTAATTTGCCCAAATAGTCTTAGAGACCTTTTCCAACAATGGAAGTTCTCTTTAGTTAAATGCTCAACTAAGAAAGCATGACTCATTTCATTCTTCCGCATCATCAAGGCCATCTGGGTGACTAAGAATGCATTCATTTTGCAGAACACAAATCCATATTGGGCACACATTCTAAAGACTATAAACTAAGGTTATCACTTGGTTTTAGGCTGTACTTTGATGTCCCGACATTTCTATTCATTATTATATGGAGAGTCTTCATATATTAATATCCGCAGTTGCTTCTAGAGCCAGCAGATCCCAACATCATTTCCACCTTAAGCTAATAGTCTAGTTTCGAACAATCTTACAAAGCTAGGCATTATTTACCTCGGCTTTAATCATGATGCACTTTTAGGCTCATTTTGGTAGATAGTTTCACCTGCAGATCTACCTCCATACAATTACGTCCTCACATATGTCTAGTAAAAAAAGCTCTGTTGTAGACCATTATCAAAGCAAGGCACAATGCTAGTCTCGCTTTGTTCATGATGCAATTGTGCCTCAAGCTAGAGGCCCCTACACTTTTGTCTTTTGTATGTTTTAATTCCCTTCTTTGTATGTTTCTCGACTTTGCAAACACGCTATATTTTTGTTTTATTTATTCTTTATTATAAAAAAAAAGGAAAATTAAATTAATTTTTGAAAAAAACTTGGTTTAGATACCCTGAGGTTTGGTAATATATTTTTCAGGTACCTTGAGGTATTGAAAAGTTTTTGACGTATACTGAACTTTGGTAAAAAAATTTTCTTCATGTACCTCTGCTTAACTCCGTTAGGGTTCTGTTAAAAGAGGATACCTAAGAAAAATAGTTACCGAAGTTTAGGGTACCACAAAAATATTTCAAAATCTTAAGATACTTGAAAATATATAATCAATCTCATGGTGCCTAAATCAAATTTTCTAAAAAAATTTTGATTTTATCATTAATATTTGTTTTAATTATAAATAATATTTTTTCCTTAGTTAAATTTTTTAGGTGTCACATTAGCCTAATTTTAACGAAATCCTAAGAATATTACGGAAAAGAAATTTGGAAAGAAAAGTTATGAAAGTTTAAAATATTGTAGAAATACTTTAAAATCTCCCGACACTTGAAATTTGTATTATTAAATCTCAAGATATTTCAACCAAATTTTCGTTTAATAGTTTTCTGATATCTTTAATAAAATTTTTGAGGTTGGGAGTCAAATTAATTTTAGTTAATAGTTTAGGGGTGTCCTTGTGCAAAATAAAAGTCGAGAGATCATATTGATTTTGATCCATAGTTTAGGGATATCCTTTAATGAAATTAAAAGTTCGAAGAGTCACTTTGATTTTGATTAATAGTTCGGGAAATGTCTATAAATATTCTCTAAATTTCAATTCCAATTTTATCAAATGAACCAAACATTATTAGAATTACATACTTTAATTACAATTAATGCAACCTCAATTACATGCTTCAATTGCATATACCAAGTGAGACCTAATAGTAGATATTGTTTTGAAGTTTTATAATACAAATATGAATGAGAAATTAAATATTTTTTTAATGAGAAGAACTTTCTTCTTAAGGATTTATTTTCATATTCGATTTAAAAGGTTAGTTTTAGAGAAAATTTAGTTCGGGTACCTTGAGATTTGGTAATATATTTTTCAGATACATTGAGGTTAGGTAATAGATTTTTCAGGTACCTTGAGGTTTTGAAATGTTTTTGAGGTACGCTAAAGTTTGGTAACTTTTTCTTGTGTATCCTCCGCTAATGGAACCCTAACAGAGTTAAGTAGAGGGTATCTAAGAAAAAGTTACCAAACTTCAGGTTACCTCAAAAACATGTTAAGAATTAAACTAGAAGGGAGATGGGAAGTAAAATCTAAAAAGAAGAAACTAGCGTACATTATCCATATTTTCTCATGTATGATTGAGGCTTATTTATAGCCCTACTCAAGACTACTAACGACAACTTGAGGAGGTAAGAATGAAATGATTTAGCTACAACAATCATACAACCAACTAACTTCCTCTAGATATTTTTACACTTTGTTATCCATCTCAAGATTTGGATCCACACATGCGTGAGGCACGTACACCTATGCGCCTTCCTCCTCAAGACCGGATGAAGATGTCGGAATGTGGTATACACACATTTGCTCCCTCATCTCGGACGGGTAGCCACAACCTGAATTGACGCCCGTGTCCCCATCCCAGACCTGCACGGGGTCCTGGTCTAGTGTAATACGAGTACAGGCAACCCAACTATCGTGGGGTGTATAGCTGTGATCAACTAGGAGTGTATCAATACTCCCTCCCCCACAAGATCCTTGTCCACAAAGGTTGAATGTCGAGTATTTCTTCCCAAAATCTATTTAAAATTTCCAGGTTTCTTCTTCAATCGGTTTGCCTTGCCACTTAACCATGACTTCGGTAATAGTTTTGTTTCGATACTTAGCCATACATCGCTCCAATATTGTGTCTAGAAAAGACGGGGGTGGCGCTCACGTCCAATCCTCCGGTACTGTGATACTTGACAGAGTGAACCAATAATACTTCTTAAGGAGTGATATATGAAATATGGGATGAATGCTTGTTTCTTTGGGTAAAGCCAACTGATATGCCACATGACCAATTCTAGAAATTATTTTGAAGGGACTGAAATATTTATGGGACAAATTTTGGACTGGACAATGTTCTAACAAACGTTGACTGGTTTAATTTAAGAAACACCAGTCACCCCGTTCGAAACTATGGTCCCTTTAATTTTTATCCGCAAGCTGCTTCATCCGATTTTGAGATCGGTGAAGTGATAATTTAGGACATGAATAGCTTCCTCCCAAGTAGGGGTATAAATGAGCTGAGCCGGCTCGCGAGCCCTCTCGAGTTGGCTGGTCAAAAAGCTCGAAAGGTTCGGCTCGTTTAGCTTATCGAGCCAAGCTCGAGCCTAGTGAAGCTCGAGCTCATAAGCTTGCGAGCCCAAACGAGCCCTAACGAGCTTTTCTTAATATAATATTTTTGATTAAATATGACCCATGAAGCCAAATTTGAGCCTAAATAAGCCGAGCCTGAGCTTAAACGAGTCCAAACGAGCCTAGATTAGGCATAAATAAGCCGAAATATTGCAAGCTTAATTCAAGCTTGCCGAGCTTAGATTGAGCCGAGCTTGAGCTTGAACTTTTCGAGCTCGGAAAGCTTCGATCCGAGCTTAATGCAAACGAGACGAGCCTCGAGCCTGGCAGGCTTGGGCTCTGCTCGGCTCGGCTCGAATACACCCATACTCCCAAGCATTTAAGCCGCGATTAACCTGTTCCACATGGCCATCGTTAGTTAAAAAGAGAATATGTAAGGGAGGGTGTTGTCTATACACCACTTCGTATGGTGTAGTATACATGACTGATTGATAATTGGTTTTATACCACCACTTAGCTAACGGTAGCAAATCAAACCATTTTTTTGGAAATTCAAAGGACAAGCATCAAAGGTAACCCTCGGTTTAAATCCTCGGTTTGGACTATCCATTTGCAGATGATAAGATATAGAGCAAAGGAGATTAACGCCCTATGTGAAATAACTCTTCCCAAAAATGGCGAGTGAATATGGGATCCCAATCCTACACAATTTCCTTGGGTAGCCCATGTAGCCTTTAAACTTATTTCACAAACATGTTAGCAACAGATGAAGCAGTATAGGGATGGAATATCGCTATGAATGACTGTAGTTACTTTAGGGATCCACCACCACTAAAATAACATCTTTCCTGTGGGATTTCGGTAATCCCTCAATAGAGTCCATAGCTATGCTTGACCAAACTGTGTTGGGGATGGGGAGTGGTTGTAACAAGCCAAGGTAAGCCACTTTCCCATTTTTGCATCGTTGACATACCGCATAATGGTAGATAAAGGTCTTAACATCAGTTTTTATGCCTTTCTAATAAAACAGCGTGGACACTATTTTAGTTGTAGCGGTGACCCCCAAATGCCCACCTATGAGAGAGTCATGCATCCATTGTAAAATATCATGTTTCTCGGGGTTAGGTGAACTAGCAACCAACTTACTATTTCACTGTAAGACCCGGTTGTCCCAAGTGTACCACGCATGTGACATGGGGTTGCATGAAGGTCGCTAATGATACGTTGAAGGTTTGGGTCAGTTTCGCATTCTCAAGATATGTGCTCAAACAAATCAGATGAGATTAAGGGGAGTGTGAGCGTGAGCAAAGTGCCACTTGAAGCATGTCGTAGGGCATCTACTACGATATTCTCTTGACCTAGTTTTGTAGGTAGCATGATAACTGAGCCCCATCAATTTCAACAACCACTTATGTTCAAAGGGGTGGGAACTCATTGTTCTAACAAGTATTTCAAACTTTGTTGGTCGGTTTTAGTAAAAAAATGACATCCATTCAAATACCGATGCCACTATTGTACCGCATGGACTATGGCTAAAAGCTCATTTTTGTTGGTTCGTGGAGAAAGACCCTCGCTAAGGTAAGCTAATGGGTAGCCATCTTATAATAGAACATCTTCCAAACTTGACCCTGAAGCATCGGTCTCAATAGTAAACGGTTTGGTGATGTTCGATAGAGCTCGTACCTAGGTGGTGGTCAGTGCAGTTTTTATTGTGTGCAAAGTGTTTTCTGCCCTATTGGTCCATGTAAAGGCATCTTTCTTAAGAAGGTTGGTCAAAGGTTGCACTATTTTGCCATAGTCTCGAATAAATTGCCTATAATACCCCGTGAGGCCCAAAAATCGATACTATTGTTTCAAAGTACTCGATTTGGGCCATTCCACAACAGCCAGAATCTTGTTTGGGTTGGTTGCTACTCCTCCCCCCCGGATTATGTGTCCCCAAGTATTCCATTTCTAACAACCCAAAAGCACACTTACTTTTCTTTGTAAACAATTGATTGTGACGTAAGACTTGAAAAACCATTCGAAAGTGACAGACATGTGTATCCCACATGGGGCTATACGCAAAAATCTCATCAAAAAAGCGAGTACAAATTTTCATAAATGTCCCTAACAATAGAGTCCACCAAACCTTGGAATGTAGATGGAGCATTAGTTAGCCCAAAAGGCATAACACATATTCATAATGCCCCGAGTGAGTACGAAATGTCGTTTCCAAAATATCCATGGGATTCATCCGGATTTGATGATATCTGGAACACAAATCAATTTTGGAAAATATCCTGGCATCTCTTAGTTTGTCAAAAAGTTCCTCAATTAAGGGTATAGGATACTTATCCTTGATCGTGTTGTTATTCAAGGCATGGTAATTGACACAGATGCGCCATGTTCTTCCAACTAGTGAAGCGTAGGGACGATGACTTTCAAGGATAAATTGGTTTTCCAAAAGTTTGTTGACCATTTGTTTGATAATGTCTTCTTGGTGCAAAGGAAATCATTAAGGTTGTTGATCAACCGGGTTCACACTATCCTTTAATGGAATCCAATGGTCATAATCCGATCGAAATGTGGGTAATACCTTCTGTTCCTCAAACAGGAATGAAAACTAGTGTAAAAGCTTTTCCAATTCAATTGGCGGAGTGGAATCTACCTCATTTACATGTAAACGAAACAAATGTGTGGACCTCCCGTAATTATGTAAAGCACAAAACTGAAATTAGAACATATGGAATGACAATTCTTAGCTAGCCTTTTCTCACACAAAGTTTGATGGCGTCCTTTAAAACCAAATGAACCACACAAATTTTTAATATCCAAGCTGATGTGACCTCCGATGGAGAACCACAGGCACCCGAGCACTACATCACAACCCCCTAATGGTATCAAAATCATGTTTGAACAATATGTTTTACCCACTGATTTCCAACAAAAATTTTCACAAGTTGTAGCACTAGTCATGATACCCCTGTTACCTACCGTGATCATACATGGGTTTATGGATGAAATTGGACGACCTAGTTGTCGGGCAACATGACTATCTAAAACATTGTGGGTGGCCCCACAAAAACATGAAGGGGTCGTCCCTTGTGGTACTCAATTACCCGTAATGTTTGGTATGACTATTCACCCACAAAAGCATGGAATGAAATAGTACGAGGCTATCCACACGTAAGTTCGACTCAAACTCAACTTCCTCCCCTATGTCATCGACCTCAATGAGGAATATTGTCCACAGGTTTTTCTATTAGCACAATGGTGTGTCGTAGTTAAAGGCTCATCAAAAAAGAAACATAAACCCTTAGGCCTATGTTGCGCTATCTCATTCCTACTCAAGGTATGATAGGAAGTCTCACCCGTACCCTTGGAAGCCTTGGAATTAAATCCAATAATGGTCGATCGTGGCGCCATTAGTGGCATCCTTAAAGGTGGTTTCACCAAGGTTCACACACGTTGTGAATTAATACTAGTCTCTTGCAATTTAGCCTTACACATGGTTTCATGTAAAGTGCAGGTCTAAAAAAAGAAGAACCGCAGACCCGATATCTGGTCGTAACCCACTTATGTGACAACTCGTGGCTATGTCTTCTCTAAAATTCTATTGATAGTAGAGTTCATCGAAAGCATTTTGATATTCTTGAACCGATCTTACATTTAAGGTTTACGATATCGGCAATGGGATCCTCGTAAAGGTTGCCAAAGTGTTCAACTAATGCATTTCTATATTGTTCCCAAGAAACTAACAAACCATGATTCCTAACATAAGCTAGTGGCCATGCAAGGGCTATTCCATATTCATAGAAGCCAACTCAACCTTCATTGAATTTGGGACATTATCTAAAGGAAAAAACTATTCACACTTGTAAAACCAACTACGAACATCATACCCTAGAGAAACGTGGGAACTCAATTTTCCCCAATCTAAGTTGTAGTTAGTATTGGTTAGTTTGTGACCTAGAACTGACACCTCCATGCCCCTAAAATTGGAGCTCAGACCCGGATGACCTGAACATAGGTGGGCAATCGTAAGGTCCATAATGACTATTTGATGTTGTGTAAGCAGGTTGGGGTGGAATAGGTACACCATAAGCCATTGAAGGGTGGATCATATACGTAGGGTTTCCTGTCAGTATTCCCATAGAGCTTGAACCTAAGGGATGCCTGACTGTACTTCCCAAAAGGCCTCCTAAGAACTTGCACCCTACGCTGCTTCGAGCCTCCGTCACCTGTGATTGCATATCTGGTACAGAAACTGATGCAGCTGCCAAATAGCCTTTGGCGGGTCAGGTGGGTTAAGATGGACGAGCCAAGAATAGGGGGCATTAGGACGCCAAGGTTAGACGAGAAGCAGCATCGCATTCATGATTGGCTCATAGCTTGGCGGGTACATGGTTGGTACGCGGGATGAAGTCATTCATGGCAATTAGAATTCGTTAAGTCTCGGTGTTAGCAAGTTCAGGGGGCTTGGCGTTAGTGAGATTCAAAGTAGGACAGGCGAGATTCATGGCATGAGACGTGGGATTTGAATCCGATTTTGATTTCTTTCCATTGTTAGTTTTTATTTTGATTTTCTTTGTGATTTTCTTTCCTTATTTAGGTCCAACGCCTCCCTCTATATAATGGAAGATGATGCTAGGTTTAAGTTAGCCAATTGTTTTAGATTAATTTATGAATTAAATTTAGCTCTTTGATTCTCAAGTGTGAGAATTAGCATGAATTTTATCTTTTCCCTTGTAAGTTTTATTAGAGTTCAATAAAATTAAAGGGAAGGTTGTTGAATCCTTCTTGTTTCCCTATTTTCCCATTCATATGCTACATCAATTGGTATTAGAGCTCAGAATGACTTCTGAGATGGCCCATGGGAGACCGAGGTATGCCGCTGTCAGAGAAGGATGAGATCCAAAATCTGCACCGGCCTCCGTGATGGATTTCCGGAGATTGAAGAGGAAGGCGCCGTAGTGTTGGCCGAGACTCATGACGATTGGCGTCACATGGCGAGGTGGAGATAGCGGGTTACGAAGGTCGCTTGCTATTGGTCAGGCTGTTGGCTTTCACGCCTGAAGAAGAAGAAGGGGATGATTTGCTACGACTCAACATATTCCAAACGACATGTGCCATTGGTGCAAGAGTATACTGCCTAGTCATTGATTCCGGGAGTTGTGCGAATGCCACCTCCAAAGAAGCTGTTCAGAAGCTAGGGTTGGCGATGGAAGAGCATCTGAACCCTTACAAGTTTTCATGGCTTGAGAGTGAAGACCAGGTAACAGTGTCTAGGCATTGCTTGGTGAAATTTTCAATTAGATCGAAGTACAAGGATGGTGTGTGGTGTGACGTCGTCGCCTTGGACGCTTGCCACCTATTGTTGGGGCGGCCTTGGGAATACATAGGGGTGCCATTCATGACGGGAGGAAGAACACCTATAGCTTCATCTTAGAAGAAATGAGGATCATTTTATTACCCAAGAATGTTGAGGCGCCATGTGTGTCAAAGACCGAGGACCCCTGAGCAGGAAGAGAGAGTCGTGTCCACTAACGAAGGTGGTCAGTCCAAGTTGGCACCTGCACCAATAGGCGTCATCAGGGGAGAGCCTATTTTATGAACCAATCCATGATGAGGGAGGGGAGTCGAATACGATTAGGAGTCCATCACGGGAGGTTTGCCCAGAGCGCTTGGCATATACATTGCCGCTGATAAGACAAGCATACTGCCGGCTGGCGTGGGTTGCCGCAGATGCCTTATCGAGGAGAAAGATTCGATACCGAGTAAACCTTGCGGAACATGTGGGCCCCAGACACCAAGTGTTGAAGCTACTTTCTAGGAGTTACATCCGAGTAAAACAGAAAGGCAGCTCAGCGGTATTGACACTGAAAAAGGATGGAACTTGGCGAGGAAAGGTTGTAGGTGCTTTATGGACGGTAGGGGCACATTTATAGGGGCTGAGTCAGCCGCCGAGAGCTAATTTTTCGACAAAGAGAAGTCTGCAATGGAAGATCCCTTGGAGAATTCGAGGGAGAATTCTCTTCAACAGGGAGAGAATGATTCAGCCATCAAATTGCCTTTGGCAGGTCAGGTGGATCAAGACGGGCGAGCCAAGAATAGGCGGGATTAGCACGACAAGGTTAGACAGGAAACGGCCACGAGTTCATGATTGGCGAATAGCTTGACGGGTACATGGTTGGCGACATGACTGGTACGCGGGCTGAAGTCATTCACGGCAGTTAGAATTCATTAAGGCTTGGCATTAGCGGGTTCAAAGGGGCTTGGAGTTTGCGGGATTCAAAGCAGGGCAGGCAAGATTCAAGGCATGAGACGCAGGATTTGAATCTGATTTTTGTTTCTTTCCGCTATTAGTTTTTATTATGATTTTCTTCGTGTTTTTTTTTCCTTATTTAGGTCCAACCCCTCCCTCTATATAAGGGGAGACGATGCTAGGTTTCAGTCAGCCAACAGTTTTAGATTAATTTATGAGTTGATTTTAGTTATTTTATTCTCAAGTGTGAGAATTAGAATGAATTTTATCTTTCTCTTTGTAAGTTTTATTATAGCTTAATAAAATTAAAGGGAAGGCAGTTAAATCCTTCTTATTTTCCTATTTTCCCATTCACGCTCTGCATTAAAAACTTGGTTCGATGGACCGACCATTGTCATCATCGCGGGCGATGGGCTTCGCGACATTAGAGCCGCTAGGTATGACATCAGCGGCGCCCCCACCGGTGCAGGTGGTTTGGCTAAATGCCCTAAAGGATTGTGATTGAGGGGGTGGGGTTGTACCTGATTCGCAATTTCAAGTGTCAATTCCATGAGATCGTTGTATGATTGTTGTTGTTTTCGATCGGTTAACTGCATTGCCCTCTTGAACTCCTCAGCCAACTTGCTTTCTTGCTGATTTTATTTATCACAAAGCTCTCCCACCAATTTCCTAAGCTCATCCATGTTGGTGGGTAGAGTATGTTGACTACGACGAACAGGAGCCATAGCCATGGGTCAGAGTCTCGTCGGCTCTAATATCAATGTCAAGAATTGAACTAGAAATGTAAAGGGAAGTAAAATTTGAAAAGAAGGAACTAGCATTCATTATCCATATTTTTCTTATACATGATTGAGGCTTATTTATAGCCCTAAGCAAGAATACTAACTACAACTTGAGGAGGTAAGAATGAAATGAGTGAGTTACAACCAATCATACAAACAATTGACTAACCAAAAAAAAAAATCATACAACCAACTGACTTCCTATAAATAATTTTACACTTTGTTATCGATCTCATGATTTGGATCGGTACATGCGTGAGGCGCTCGCACACCGACATGCCTTCCTCCTCAAGATCGGCTGAAGATGTCAGAATGTGGCACACATGTGTTTGATCCCTCACCTCAGACGGGTAGCCACAACTTGAATCGAAGCCTACGTCACTGTTCCAGATCTACGCAAGTTCCTGGTCTAGTGTAATATTCATCTGCTTCTCACGTTCTGTGAATAATCGAGACGGTGAGGAATATCCAGAAAGGTATTTCGGGAATCGGTTTGATTCTATCTCTGTTCCTTCTGTTTCTACCGGCGGCCAAAATATCGTGGGTTATATAACTGTTATCAACTAGAAGCGAATCAAAACATTTTAAAAATTTTAATGTACCTGAAAAATATGTTAACTAAAATTTTCTTAATTTTTTTTTATTATTGTTACTATTATTAATATTCTCTAAATCCATAAAAGGGTTCAACTATTTTGTAAAATTTTAAATAAAAGCAATGTGTATAACTTAAATATAAAACATCATTTATATGGAGAAACAAATCTCTCTTTATTCCAATAGATGCTTCAGAATTTTAGTTTATTGGTTTTTTGGCTACTTGTTTCAAAATGAGTTTAAAAAATAATATTTGTTTCCTTTTGACACACACACAGGTGGAGCCCAGCCTACCTTTCATGTGGCAATTAATTGGAATCCGGGCCCTTGGCCGCGATTATGCAATGGCATTAGCAGACAATTTGTGTCTAAGTCACATGTGTGTAACCCTCTTTATATTCCGAAATAAAAGTAGATAAATTCGCAATATTTTTTTACTCGATTTTGAGGGCCAAATATACTGCTATTGGTCACCAAATCATTGCCACATGCATGCCATGTTTAATATTTGAGTCCTTATTTTGTTATCACTAAAATTAAATTTTCATAATAAGTTATGTTCGTTTAAGATTTAATTTCTATGCTAACTAACCATGAAGTAAAAATTTTTGTTTGGTCGTAATGATGAGAAATATAACTTTCACAGAATTAGAAATTGCCTAGCCTCGTCCTGCCTCTCATGAATTTTCACTTCCTATATTCTATCAATTATTGGGTAATCACAAAGAGGGCAAATACCTACTTCTCCACAATTGCAAACAAGATTGATCATAGGATGAAGTTGGGAAGAGATTTGGGGAGAGGAAGCACTTCTTCAAACTATAGTAGAAGACAAATTTCTGTATTAGTTCCTGATAAACAAACAATCCCTTGATATCCCTCTGCCAACACTTTATACTATTAAATTGTATACTAGGGTTTAGGGCATGTACTAAATTTGTTTTATTTTATAATATTGTAAAATATTATTAAGAATATCAGTAATTTTCATTTTTATATATAGATTAATCGTATAAAACTTAGGTAAAATTTGTATTTTATATTTTTTATGATTTATACTATAGATTAAGGAGGACATTCTATTTTTCAAAAATCTTCCCTAGAAAGTTAATCTCACCACTCAATGATTAATTCAAACTAAAGACCATGTCCTTTCCAATATGAGTATATTAGAGAAAAATTATCACATTTGCTCACAAAAGAATTCGACCTAAAATAACGCTCAATCAAAAAGTTAAAATTTTTCATACTTCAAATTAAAATATTTAAAATTATAAAAGAACAAATTAAATTCGGATTTTCAAAAATTATTTCCTTTAGAACACTTATTTTCATACTTTTAATTGAAAGAAAAAACACAAAAAATTTTAAAAATTCTGCAACTAAATAATAAGTTTTGGTTACTTAAAAGATATATTTTCGTAGTAGTTCGGATGGAAACCCTCATCAGGCGGGTAGACTAGCTAACATAGCTATCCCTCATAACTTGCAGCATTCCTTTGCTAAATTTTCAGGTGTGAAGAAAGATTTTAAATCGAAAGAAGACATGCTTGCTGTTATAAAAATAAAAGAGTTATTTATATTTTAGTACTTCAACTTTTTGAAAATAATAAAAAATGACCATAACATTTTTGAGTTAATAAGAAAGCCCCTAATTTTTTTTCTTTGTTAATAAAAGGGCTCTAAATTTTTATCGTATTAATAAAAGTCTATTATCTAGCATGATAACGTCATCTTGTGTTGATAGCAATTTGAAACTCGAAACCCCCAAAACATCCTCCAAGCAAGAACACATGAATTCAGTAACTACAGGACAGTAAATCAGCTGCCCCATTTCTATATTGCATATATTTGTGTATAATCTTCAATAGTAATTACAAATATAACTATTGGTAAGAAAGGAGAAAAGACATAGACGAACTAAAAGGGAAGAGGGGGAAGAGGGAGAGTTGATACATCATAGAGAGTGAGGAAAACCCTAATCTTATGCATAGTAGAAGAAAATAACTAGGGCGATGATGTGCCCTCCCTTGGTTAGGGGAGCTGGGCACTTGGCGGCATGACTAGGCGAGCTAGGGACTGGGTGGCGTGACTATGCAGATGCATCATTTGCAGTGAAGTGCGGGGATATTTGTATCAATTTTATTTCTAATAACGTAAGAATAAAAGTATTAAAGTGTTCTTTTATTATTTTACTGTAACATTAAAAGAAAAACAGTTGCCCAGTTTGCACTGTTAATGAAAAATGACGTCATCTTGCAGGAGAGAAGCCTTAATATTAATACGAAAAAAAAAAAACATGGGGCCTGTTTATTAATTAAAAAATGTCCTTTTTTTTATTTCGATAAACATTGGGGTACTAAAATATAAAAAATACCAAAATAAAACCAAACATTAGAGAAACATTTTCTTTTCTCAAAAGCCTCTTCCTTTTCAATATTAGCCCCTAGAGAGAAATTCCGAGCACTCCTGGGAACTGTGCAGGGTAATATGTCACTATTAAGAAAGGAAAAGGGAAATGCGTACATACACGAAAAGAAAAGAAAAACCAATCCTACCTAAATTCAAAATTTTGATATCTTGACTAATATATGTATATATTTACATATGTTTATATGTGTGTTATGTTTTCGATAATTAGCAACAAAACCGCAATACATAATTGGTGACTCTAACAAGTGCAGCCTAAGAGAACCCGAAAAACCTCGGGAAATAGAAATTGAAACACATAACAGTATACACCCAAGAAATAAGAAAGCAAGAACAACAAACATTCAAAAAGGAACAGAAACATGCACTACAAGGCTATATCAACATTGGGAGCGATGGGCTTAGTGTAGGAAACCATGGCAGAGTTGGAGATACATGTATATATTTATATATACTTTTTAATATTTCAATGAAACTACAATCTTTGATTTATATGTAATCAAAGATTTGAAATGTAAAGACGATTTTCTCTCCTTTTAGATCAATAGTATTATTTTATTATCGGTAATCTTTACGTTCTAGGACCATTTAAAACGTTTATTTCCTCAACATGTTGGAGTTGATACTATATTCTACAACAATTAAAAAAAAAATGTTTGAAAGGTCCATTAGGGAAAACAATATTACTGCATTAAAAACAAAAATAAGAAGTGTAGGATACCGATATTAAATTGAGAAGGTAGTTGAGTAAAGGGTCAATATGTAAAACTGGTGATAAAACAACTGCTAAATTGTAAAATTATATGTAAAAGTTGACACTAGACATGTTCTACAATGACTAACTAATAAACTCATTGAAACAAAAGCAACTCAAAATTATGATATAGTATATTCTTCGAACACTAGATAACCTCGTCATTTCATTTTAATTAATAAAGGAACATAAGGAACATACCTAGTGCTTCAAGGGCTCCCGCCTAACATATAATTGAAAATTAAATATAACTGTGCGTTACGAAGCAAAGCATAGTTATTAAGGTAAATTACACAGTTAGAGATTAATGTATTGATGTTTTATTCAACAAATTTCATGGAATGATTTTTTAGCAAAGTTATATATACTTATTTAGCGAGTCCAAACGGTGGTGTGTATAGGTGTAAAATAGACTCCTTATCTGACTCTTCTTCATTAGGTGTATTCGAAACATTGTCACGTGTATATGGGATTAGAGGAATAGCGTGAGAATGGCGAGATTACTAACAAATAATTAATAAATTTGAACCCTATTCACTGTGTTATTTGAATTATTTTATCAAATATATTTAACTTTTAAACTAAAAATTTATATCAAATGTTATGAACTAAATGCACTAAATTAAGGATACTAATATATAATTTGTCATATACTAATATATATATATACATATATATATATATATTAGATGTTTGGTCTTATAAAGCAGTCATGTGTTTTTTAGGAACCCTAGACGATGACGTTTATGAAAAAAAGAAAAAGGAAAAAGAGGAAAAGAGAAAAGGAAAGCACAAAGAGAGTGATGATCGCAGCAAAGCATCAGTACTGTGTAGACAAAAGCTACAGCCCATTTCTGACAATCCGAATCTACTTAACACCGCAGCACAACAGCAAATAAACCTAAACAAATGCCATAGCTGATCTATAAAGGAAATGACAAAACAAAACAAAACAAAAGTGGGGCTACTGCGCCTCTAATCTTTGTTTTACATGCTTGCTCTTCAGGTGTCGATTATATCCTTTCTATGTAACATCATTCTCCACCCCTTGATGTATTTTCAAAATATATGTTGAATAATATGTAAATTATTGATTAATATATGTATAAGATGTTTTTGAGATTGTCCCAATATATGTTCAAGTGTTTTAAAGCTTATCGGGGGTGTGTGTCGGCACATGGGCCATGTGTCTCGAGACACAATCCAACGGAACCGTAGGGGAACAGCTGTGTGTCGACGCACATGGCCCGTGTGTTGACACACAGCCCTTTACAGAAGCGCACAGAGAGAAACGGTGTGTGTCGACACACAGGGATTGCGTGTCCATACACAATCTTACAATAATCCCGTGTGTCGATACACAGACCTGTGTGTCGACACACAGGACATAATTTTTACAATTTTGCTTGTGTGTCGACACACAGGACATAATTTTGACAGTTTTGCTTCGCACCTTTTCCTGGGTTTTTGCGGTTCTTCTTGGCTTTGTTCTGAGACATCTCCCTTACATATAAACACATATATTCCCTCTGGTTTACTAACTTGAATGGCACTAAAATAAAAGAGAGAAAAAGTGTTTGAAAAGAACATTATGAGTTCTTGTGATCTTATGTGATTGAATTCAAGTAAAGTTTAACAAAACATCAATCTCTCACCATCTCATTCTATCTCTCCCTTTACACATTTTCGCTTTATCGTTTGGTTGTTGTTGTATCCCCAAGGATATTTCATATACCAAAATAAATTTTAAGGAAAGTGATTACATAGTCTCAACACTTGAGATCTTTCGGTGACCCGGTTGCAAGTATTTTGCAAGGATATTTCGTATACTATCATGTGTAATAATACTTGAGCCTTAGTGGATCTTCCACGTGGCAGTAAGCCCATCGGGTGTAAGTGAATCTTCAAAAAGAAGATGAAAGTCGATGGAACGATTGACAAGTTCAAGGCCCGATTGGTGGCTAAAGGGTTCACCAAAAAATATGGGCTGGACTACTTTGACACGTATGCCTCCGTGGCTAGAATATCGACAATAAGGGTTTTGATAGCCCTTGCCTCAATTTATAAACTAGCAATTCACCAAATGGATGTCAAAACGGCATTCCTGAATGACGAGCTACAGGAAGAAGTGTACATGGAACAACTGGAAGGTTTTGTTGTTCCGGGCAAAGAGAGAAAACTATGTAAACTCATATGTTCTCTGTATGGGCTAAAGCAAGCCTCGAAGCAATGGCACCAGAAATTTGATAAAGTTGTTCTTTGCAACGGATTCGTTATAAACGAATAAGATAAATGTGTCTATAGCAAATTTGATAATGGCAAAGGGGTCATTATATGTTTGTATGTCGATGTCATACTGATATTCGGTACTGATGTGGAACAAGTAGAGAGAACTAAATAGTTTCTCTCTGAAAACTTTGCTATGAAAGATATGAGTGAGGCAAAGGTAATCTTCGGTATAAGGATTGTAAGGAATGGTGATGCCATTTCCTTGACGCGGTCTCACTACGTTAAAAATGTGTTGAAAAAGTTCCATTTCTTTGATTGTGCACCGATATCCATTCCAATGGATTCTAGTGTAAAACTAGCACCGAATGGTGGAGCTCCAGTGTCCTGATTGGAGTATGCACGAGCCATTGGTTGTCTCATGTATGCCATGACGAGCACAAGGCCTGATATCACCTTTGCTATTGGAAAGCTGAGCAGATATACCAGCAATCCGAGTAAGATGGACTGGGATGCAGTGCATTGGGTATTGAAGTATTTGAAGAAGACTATAAACTATGGTCTTGCTTATGTAGGGTACCCTTCTATTTTGGAGGGATACTCTGATGCAATTTGGATCTCCGATGTGGAGGATCATGCATCCACTAGTGGATGGGTATTCCTGATTGGTGGGTGCGATTTCTTGGGGTTCCAAGAAACAAACTTGCATGTCTAACTCTACAATGGCGGCGGAGTTTATACCTCTCGCGTCTGCGGCTAAAGACGCCGAGTGGTTTAAGGATCTCTTGTATGAGATGCCTTTGTGGCCTAAGCTGATCTCACCGATATCTATCCACTGTGATAGTCAAGCTATTTTCTAGAGCGTACAGTGATGTATATAATAGAAAATCCAGACACATTAGTGTAAGACATAGTATAGTGAGGCACCTCATTTGAGAAGGTGTAATCATTGTGGACTTTGTAAGAACCAGTAAGAATCTAGCAGATCCGTTTACAAAAGACCTGGCTAGAGGCTTCATTCTGAAAACAAGTGAAGGGATGGGGTTGAAACCTATCATATTTAGTCGCCAATGACAGGCCCTCAACTCGACGCCTAGTATGATGTTAGGTCTCAGGTTCAATGGGAGAGACTTGTCATCTGTGTGACTGCAAGCACTAATTGAGAATTTTTCCGTCCCTTGTCTAAAGTGCTTGATACCTGCATCAGAGATTCTAAGAGGATGAGCCTATGCTCTCAATGGACTTGATTTTAGAATTTATTGAATGTCGCATCACAGGGACATGATCAAAGAGGTCCACCTTAGCATGTGTTAAAGTTTGGCCGCTTCAAAGAGGGGATTTTTGACAAAGAGTTTGGCCTTGAAACACTCACAAAGGGTAAAAGACACAGGACCACAAATGTATCGATTTGAGATTTGTAGGGCATGTACGGGGAGTACGCATTGTGCGTGATTAGACAGTCGGTTAGTCAAATGGGTTGTATGGTTTAAAGCTTGGTCTACCATTTTCGATCGATTAACTGTACAGTCTTTTCACTAGCTGGGGGTTCAATCGTGAAACACATTCGTTGATGCATAATAAGGCCTCCTTTATCTGAGATGTTATTTTTGACATTGATTGTATTTTAAAAAGGGTCGGGGAATGTTGATGTATTTTCAAAATGTGTGTTGAATAATATGTTAAATATTGATTAATATATGTATAAGATGTATTTGAGTTTGTCCCGATATATGTTGAAGTGTTTTAAAGCTTATTAGGGGCGTGTGTCGACACATGGGCCATGTGTGTCGACACACAATCCAACAAAACTGCAAGGGAATAGCTCTGTGTCGACACACATGGCCCGTGTGTCGACACAGCCCTTTACAGAAGCGCACAGAGAGAAATGGTCTGTGCCGATAGATAGGGACTGTGTATCAACACACAATCTTACAGTAAACCTGTGTGTCGACACACAGGGCAGAAGTTTGATAGTTTTGCTTCGCGCCTTTTCCTGGATAATTGCAGTTCTTCTTGGCTTTGTTTTGGGACATCTCTCTTACATATAAACACATATATTCCCTCTGGTTTACTAACTTGAATGGCACTAAAATGAAAGAGATAGAAAGTGTTTGAAAAGAACATTGTGAGTTCTTGTGATCTTGTGTGATTGAATTCAAGTTTAACGAAACATCAATCTCTCACCATCTCATTCTATCTCTCCCTTTACACATCTTCGCTTCATCGTTTGGTCGCTATTGTATCCCCGAGAATATTTCGTATACCGAAGTAAACTTTAAGGAAAGTGATTACATAACCTCAACACCTGAGATCTTTCGGTTACCCGGTTGCAAGTATTTTGCAAGTATTTAGTAGATTTGTTCTAACATATTTTCTGTCATTTAATATTTATGTTTTGAAAATTTTAATTTATTATAATACTTGTACTGTTGCTGCAACTGCAGAGACAAAAGGGGGCTATGGCTCATGCATGCAGAAATACTTGTTATTTCTCCAAAATTTGAAGTCCCATGATGCCTGTTTGTCACTGATGGCGCTCGACTTCTTTTTTGTAAAGAAAGAAGGAGAATTTAATGGCTTTTCTTTAATTCTAGTTACCCTAATTAAAAAGAATAATTAGAAACATACTCTATCTTGGAACTCACACTAGAAAGCAAGAGAGAAATAATCTATTTGATTGAAATTAAAGGGAAAAAAACAAGTGAACTAAGGTAATTACAACCCTATTTATAGAGCTCAACTCATACTTAAACCACTCTACTCCTAATATAAATTACAAAACTTGACAACTATAAAATTCAAAAAAAAAAAAAAAGAGAAGCTTGCACAAGCTGATAACAAATTAAACTTTGGCTTTCATGTGGAAAGAGCTAGTGCTAGATGCGTATGTACTCGCTATTATCTCATAATCGCCAAATGCCTTACTCACCAAGTATCTTGGCAAGTAGCCCATTAAACCCATAGCTTGGACTGCATCATCCCCTCGGCATGGAGAGAATTTGTCCTCAAATTCATAAGTGGCTTGTCTTGCTTATTTACTACGTAAAAATCAAACTATTGGAACACCAAGCTAGCAACACTTTCAAATAAGTGTCAAAGACTCAAAGGCAATTTAAAGAGAATGAGTTATTGGGTCACTTTTAAGCTTATTTATAGCCTTTATTATACAACCAATTGTGACACTAATAAAACTGCCACTAGGATGGCTAGACACGCTTTTAAGCGTAACAAGAGTTAAAATCTAATGTCAAAATAGACTTTTTTTTTTTTTTTTTTTTGTAATGATTCTTGCCAAGTAAAAAAAAAAAAGAAAAAAAAAGTACGTTGAAGATGCCAAAAGTTCTCATTCCGCTTGACAGCAATAGACGGTAAGCATTAGAGTTGATTTTCCGGTTATTCTCAATGGTACAATCCTCTGAGTTGACAACTTGCTATGCAAGTAAGGTACCTATCCCTCATAGGATTGCCCCGACTTCATAACCTACTTAACTCTACCACACAATGCCTTTTGACTGCTGTCCTCTGGTACTTGGCATTTGCTTGTGGCAAGCTCCCTTGTCTTCATGAATGTAGGTGAAAATGGAAATAAATCCTCTACTTTACCATATGGACAAGTAAGTTGTGGCACTTGGTAAAGATCCAATGGCAATCATGAAACAAGGTCATAGGCAACAAGGAATAGAGAAAAACTAGTACTACGATTGACGGAGCGACTATAGGTGAATTATGCGCGGTGTAACTTCTGGTTCCATCCCGTGCCATTATCAGCGGCAAAAGATCAATTGATGACTTTTGTTTGGTCGTTCGCTTGTGGGTGATTAACATTGATGAAATCAAACAAAGCCCTCGCCATCTGCCATAGGTTCTTCTAAAATTGATTCATGCAATGGACATCCCTATTTGAAACTATGCCAGTGGGGAGCCCATGTAGCCATTACACCGGCAAAAAGTATAACTATGCCATGTAACAGCTTCGATGACCTTCATGCATCCCGAGAAAATTGTCATCTTTGGAAACTGATCTACAACCTCTCAATTTGAGTCGACAACCTACTATGTCCTTGGCAACGTATGGCTGACTAGGAAACAATGAGGTTCAGTAAGGGCTTGCGTTAGTCATATTGCCTTTGGAGATTTGGCAAACTCAGAATTGCTTCACAAACTTTTCAATTCTTTACTCATTGTTAGCCATTAGCACGTACTCACCAACATTTAGATCTTCTTGTCCTGACCCATGTGTCCTTCATTATGCCACTCATGTATGATCCTAAGCCATAGGCTAAACATTTGAATGCATAGCTGATTCCTCTTAAAGAAGAACCCATCATGAATTAATTATCCTACTGCTATCACTAAAGTTGCTTCTTGCAAAATCTCCCCTGATGCATGATCATCTAGATTAGTAAAACTCACCCACATTGCATGCTTGTCGGACAACTTATATTAACTATTGATGTGCTTGAGTGCAACATCGTCCAAGTATAAGACAAACTTCCAACTGGTGAGATTAGACTTCCAATGCCTCAAGACTCGTGCTACAAAATAATACTCCATGTCATAAGTCAAATATTCACCTTACTCCCACTGAGCTCTCATTAATATACGTGATCGATCCTCCCTCGTAGCTAAACATAACACCAATCCCAACATTTTAAGCTTTGGTATGTAACTCAAATGTGTTTTGAAATCCAGTAAAGCAAGCACCGAAGTGGCGGTCAATTTCTGCTTAATCACCTCAAAGGCACTAGATGCCTTTGACGTCCATTTGAAACTCCCGCCCTTCATGTAGTTCATAACAAGAGCCATGATTATGTTGAATATTGGAACAAACCACTGATAAAACAATGCAAGCCAAGGAAACTTTGTACCTTTGTTAACGTACTTGATTTTTGCCCGTCCATGTTGGCATGTACCTTACTTTCATCAGCAACTATTCATCCTTAGATATCATGAAGTCAAGGGCCATTACCTACTTAGTTATGAAGGCACCCTTCTTCAAGGAAACATAGGTGGTGACAATGTCTTTCTCTAGATAAGAAACAAAAAAGTTGTTACCTACAACCCTTTCCTCTACCAGGAAGTTCCACAAAATGAAAACTGACGCCGTTGTGGTATGCTTGAATTTTTTTCCCCTTACTCTTAAGTTCTCTGCTGAGGTCTATCTTGCAGAGGTACCCAAATTGGTTCCATAACCGATATTTATATTTTATCGTAAATGTAACTCAATAGATGAGGGAGAAGAATTTGGCAGCTCCTCTAGAAAGACGTCAGCAAATTCTTCCAACATACACTTCAATTCGTCTTGTTGGAAAATACTATAAAAATAATTCTAGAAATGAATCAAAATAAGTGTAAAAAAAATTAATCTAAATTTAATTTAGGATCTGTAATCTAATATGCTCATAATGAAATAAAAATATATTACCAGATAGAAATAAATTAACATGTAGAAAAACAAAAATTAAAAGAAAAACATTAGAAGAAAAGCTATATAAGGTAAAAAGAAGACCAAAGTCTGCTCAGTCATAAATTCATCATATAAACCAAAGTCTACTCAGTCATAAATTCATCATATACTTAAATTAGAAAAAATTTCAGAAATTTTTTCCATCTGATATTTTGATACCGTAGCTCAAATTACCCCAAATTAGTGATAACACCAGAAATAGAATATGAGGGAGAAAAGAATTGGAAGAATATCGAAGAAGGAAGAATGAAATAAGGAGAAGATAAGTGTGATTTCATTGATGAAAAACCCTAATAACAGCAAAACAAAATTTATATAGCAGATAGATACAAGCAATTGAGAAAAAGAAAAATAAAATAAAATGATAGAATTTGCAGAGTTAGTTACTGCAAATAACTAACAGCACACCCACACACATACCCAGCTGAAAAAGGGAAAAGAGCCCTGCGCCTCACGTGCCTCGCACGTGGCTCGGCTTAAAACTGCTCGTGCTTCTCTCATGACCCGGCAATCTTCAAAAAGCTGTTATTTACCCACCAAAAATATCCTCCTATGATATCTCCTGCATCACTACTTCTCTCTGAAAATTAGCCTTGTCCTCAAGGGTGAAAGTGAGGGAATTTAAGTTGTAGGTCATAGAGAAATTCCCAAGTGGCTTCCTTAATTGGGAAGTCTTTCCATTTCACCAGTACCTTTGTAGCTGCCCGGTTATGATGCTTGACCATCCTCCTCTCCAAAACTTGCTCGGGCTCCTTTACCGGAATTGCATCTAAATCATCTGGAAGGGGCACTGCTTGTGCGGGCAGAGGTCCTTCATGTCATTTCAGCTGGGAAACATGAAAAACATCATGAATTTTTGTGGAAGGAGGCAGCTACAGCCGATAAGCTACCTTACCAACAGCTTCGAGCACCATATATGGGCCAAAGTACATGGGTGATAACTTCTGTTAGCCCCGCTGTGCCACAATGATCTGTCTATAA
Source organism: Simmondsia chinensis (assembly GCA_018398585.1). Classification (NCBI taxonomy): domain Eukaryota; kingdom Viridiplantae; phylum Streptophyta; class Magnoliopsida; order Caryophyllales; family Simmondsiaceae; genus Simmondsia; species Simmondsia chinensis. Next base: position 36,773,345 of record JAGTTD010000001.1, read on the forward strand.
GGATGCAACTTGAGGTAGGCCCATTGTCCAGGTTGAAATTCACGATCTGTCCTTCTCTTGTCAGCTAATTGCTTCATTCTATTATGAGCTTGTTTCTGGTGGTACTTAATAACTTGAATCATGTCCTCTCTTGCCTTCAAGCTTCGGTCTACAGTTTCCACCCGTGTTTCCCCTATTATATAAGGGATGCGAATGGGTGGAGGTTGACCATAGACTATCTTATATGGGGTCTTCTAGGCGGCTGAATGCCAGGTGGTATTGTACCACCATTCTGCTAAAGGCAACCATTTCGACCATAAATGAGGATGACTATTACACATACACCTTAGGTAAGTCTCCAGGCATCGATTAACGACTTCGGTTTGCCCATCCATTTGAGGGTGGTAAGCAGTCGACATGCGGAGCTCTACCCCCTGAATAGTGAACAAGGCCTGCCAGAACTCACTCTGAAAAATGGCATCTCTGTCACTGACTATAGTGCTGGGAAGCCCATGTAGCTTATACACATTTGCCAAGTATACCTGAGCTATGGCAAAAGCAGTGTAAGGATGAGAAAGGGCCATGAAATGTGCTGCCTTACTTAGCCGATCCACCACCACAAAAATGACCTCCTTCCCAAAGGAATTAGGTAGACCCTCTGTGAAATCCATGGAAATAATGGTCCAAACCATGTCCGGGATGGGGAGAGGATGAAGGAGTCCCGGATAGGCTGAATTATCATGCTTACAAGCCTGGCAGATAGGACACTTCTTCACAAAATCGGCTACATCATGATGCAATCCCTTCTAAAAGAATCAGGACTTCACCTTTTGATATGTAGCATCTCGTCCGAAATGACCACCACTAGGAGAAGAATGCATCCATTGGAGGATGATCTGCTGCAGGCCTCTGTCCTTACCAATGACCAACTTTTCTTTCCTTTTCAATTGGCCATCACGCCAACTGAATTTGGGATGGCTCAAAGGGTTTGATTGTAGCCGATGAATCAGGAGTTGCAGGTCTGCATCACTTTGCCAGAGTAGCTGAATTCTGTTGTACAAATCACTGTCTACTGCTGCTAGGAGATGACAAGAAATTTGATGACTTGTGACCCTTGACAAGGCATCAGCTGCAATATTCTCCTTGCCCTTCTTGTAATCTATCACGTAGCTAAACCCCATCAGCTTGGAGAGCCACAAATGCTGGAAATGGGTGTGAATTTTCTGTTCCAGAAGATATTTTAGGCTTCTTTGATCTGTGTGAATAACAAAACTGTTGTTGAGCAGATATTGCTGCCATTGAATCACTGCTGCTACTACTGTAAGTAATTCCCTTTCATAAACTGACAGTTGCTGCTGTTTGGTGCTGAGAGTTTTGCTGAAGTAAGCCAAAGGGTTCCCTTCTTGTGATAAAACAGCTCCCAAGCCTGCTTTGCTTGCATCAAATTCAATCACAAAAGGTTTGGTGAAGTTAGGCAAGGCTAACGCAGGGGCCTTCATGAGTGCCTCCTTTAATTAATCAAAGGCAGATTGAGCCTTGTCACTCCATTGCAGTTTATCCTTTCCCGTGAGCTCAGTTAATGGTCTGGCTAGCACTCCATAACCTTGGATGAACCTTCTATAATACCCAGTTAGGCCTAGGAAACCTCTGAGTTGTTTGAGTGCAGTGGGAGTGGGCCATTCTTGCACGGCTTGGAGCTTTCTTGGATCTGTTGAGACTTTCCCATTTGCAATAATATAACCCAAATATTCAATCTGATATGTTGCAAAAGTACACTTGCTCTTCTTCACAAATAACTGGTGCTACTGCAGCGATTGAAACACTACCTGCAGATGCTCGATGTGATCTTCCAGATTTGAGCTATAAATGAGGATGTCATCAAAGAAGACCAGCACAAATTTTCGAAGGTAGGCAACCAACACAGAGTTCATAAGGGCCTGAAATGTGGAAGGAGCATTGGCGAGACCAAAGGGCATCACCAAGAACTCAAAGTGTCCAAAGTGTGTTCTAAAGGCTGTCTTTTGGACATCATCGGCATCCATCCTGATTTGATCATAACCAGACCTCAAATCAAGCTTTGTATAGTACCTCGCAGCCCCCAGCTCATCAAACAACTCCTACACTAAAGGAATTGGGAATTTATCCTTGATGGTTGCTTGATTAAGGTCACGGTAATTAATGCACGTTCTCCAAGTGCCATCCTTCTTCTTCACAAGGACCACGGCTGATGCAAATGGGTTGTTACTATGCTGGATATACCCCTTTCTAAGCAACTCATGGACAATTTCCTCCATGGCATCCTTTTGGAGTGATGGGTAGCGGTAAGGTCTTTTGTTGATTGGTTAAGTCCCTTCTCTCAAATGGATTCTATGGTAGAAGGGAGGTCTACTAGGAGGCAACAGATGAGGTTCATAAAAAAGGGGATCATACTGATGCAGCAAAGCTGCAACTGCAGCAGATAGCTCAGGTTGAAGATCTATTGTTGTTGCAGCCTGGACCATCTTCAGCTCAATCCCATCACTCTCATTGCACTCTGATGTCATCCACAGCAAGGCTATAACTGGAGCGCCAGCCATAGCTCTAGACAATCCCTTGGCACTCACTAATTTGCATACATTAGTGCCCTCCCCTTTGAGCACCTTGGTCACTCCCTTCATCGAGAAGGTCATGGTTAGGTGCTGAAATTTGCTTTGAATGTCTCCTAATGAGGATAACCACTCAATTCCTAGTACCATGTCACATCCTCCTAAGGGAATGAGAAGGAAATTGGAGGTATAACATGAATCTTGCACCTTCCATTGCAGATCTTGGCACTGCTGGTTGCATTCCAACTTAGAGCCATCTGCTCCTGTCACGGATAGAGCCGATACCTGCCTCACCCTACAGCCAAATTTTTGAGCCAAGTGAACATCGATAAAGTTATGGGTTAAGCCAGAGTCTATTAGGATATGTATTGGCTTCCTCCTGATGGATCCAGTCACTCTTAAAGTCTGATAGGAGGTTGCACCAGCGTGCAGAGAGATGTGTGCAGCAGGATCTGGAAAGCCAGCTTCCTCAAATTCAGGTTGAGGTGCCTCCGCTGCCTCTTCTTCCCATTCATCATCAAGTTCAACTAAAAACAGCTTAGGTCCTTTGTTTTTGCACCTATGTCCTGCCTCAAATTTCCCATTGCAAAAATAACATAATCCCTTGGCTCTCTTGTCCTGCAGCTCAGCTCTCGACAGTGTTCTTTGGGCTCGGTTTATCTATGCAGGGGGTTGAGTTACAATACCAGGTCGATTGGGGATTGGCCTAAAACTGTTAGGATTTGGCCTAGGACCACTCGGGGTGGGCAATAAAGGGGGTCTGCTATGCTTAAGTTGTTTAGCAAGGGCCTCAATTTTTGATTCACCCAATTTAGCCAAACACACCGCATGTTGCAAGGTAGCAGGCTGCCATGCTCTTACTTCCAGAGCTATGTCCTCTCTCAAACCAGCCACAAAACAACTAATAAGCTGTGATTCATTTAAGTCATATCTCACTGATATTTGATCGAATTTTCCCAAGTATTCCCCCACTGTACCCATCTGTTTTAGGCTCATTAAATCAGAAATTAGGTCCTCATATGCCTTGCCAGACCTTCCCTTCACTGCTCTAGCATACTCAGACCATCTCATAGCAAGAAAATCAAGATTGGTAGTGACACATCGCCTATGCCATTGTTGAGGAATTCCTCTTAAATGGATCGAGGCAACTCTAATTTTATCGTATTTGGGGGTATTATCAATTATAAAAAATTGTTCACAAGTGAATATCCAGCCATTAACGTCTTCACCATCAAAAAGTGGGAAGTCCATTCTACCTAATCGAGTAGCAAAGGAGTTATTACCACCCTGAAGCTCTTGTTGAGGGGTTCTTTGGGTTGGATTTGCAGCTGAAGAGTTGGAAGCTCCTGCCCTCACTTCTGGTCCTGGAGGTTTTTCATTTGCGCAGCAAGGGTCTCAACAGCAGCCTTGATCTCATCCCGAACTTCGCCTATGGAATGATCGAGTTTTTCTTCCACACGCCTAACTTCAGCTATTGCTCGAGTATTATCCGCCATGATTGCTTGCACACACCACTGCCGAGGATTAGAGCTCTGATACCAGTGATACCGTAGCTCAAATTACCCCAAATTAGTGATAAAACCAGAAATAGAATATGAGGGAGAAAAGAATTAGAAGAATATTGAAGAAGGAAGTAGGAAATAAGGAGAAGATAAGTATGATTTCATTGATGAAAAACCCTAATAACAGCAAAACAAAATATATATATATATAGCAGCTAGATACAAGCAATTGAGAAAAAGAAAAATAAAATAAAATGATAGAATTTGCAGAGTTAGTTACTGCAAATAACTAACAGCACACACACACACACATACCCAGCTGAAAAAGGGAAAAGAGCCCTGCGCCTCACGTGCCTCACGCGTGGCTCGGCTTAAAACTGCTCGTGCTTCTCTCGTGACCCGGCAATCTTCAAAAAGCTGTTATTTACCCGCCAAAAACTTCCTCCTAAGATATCTCCTACATCATATTTTTCTCAATAATAGTCATAATTGCAGAAAACTAAATACCCAATACCGTTATTTATAACAATGCGTTTTAGGTAGTAGCTAATTAAGTATTTGTTTGGCATTATTTAATTCTTGGAAATAAGTACCTTTTTCTTAACAAGAACTTTTCTGAAATTTCAAGGGTGTTTGACAAATATGAATAAGCGCTTTTTATTAAAAGTATAAGCAGTTTTTCTGCTTATAATTAGAAGTAGAAATTTGATGCTTATTTTTTTAAACAGAAGCAAATGCAAAAACTAAATAATTGAGAAAAAGTTTATTTTAGGTACCTTGAAAATTTATTAATATATTTCAAAAATAATTTATATATTTCAAAAAATATATTAAATATGAAAAAATATTTTAATAATTAATAATATGTTTATGATATTTAGAAGATATTTTAAATATTTAAAAAATATATTAAATATTTAGAATAGTATGTGTGATTTTTTCAACTATAAAAGACTTACGTTAGTGTCCTTTCTGGTAATTTGTAAAAAAAAGCATTTTTTTAACATTGGTCAAGCACTCACAATAATACCATAAGTGCTTATTTACTAATTGGCTAAACATAAACTGCTTATTTGAAATAATATTTTTTACAAAATTATTTTCATTAAAAATATTTCTAAAAAAAATAGTTTTTTTTATAGTAATTTCAAACTAGCCCTAATTCATGATACCAATGAGATTTTTAGAAATATTTTGCGAGCAGCATATTGCCGGTGGCCTATGGCCAGTGCATGGTCAACAAGGGTAGGATTTAGCATTGCATTACGGCTTTGCGCACGACCCACACAATTTTCGAATTTTTTTTTTTTCACATGTATAATCATCTAATAAATATTTTTTGGCAGAAAATTTGTTCATGCGAGAATAAATAATTTAGCTCATGAATTTAAACTTGAATATTCTCAAATACAACAGCAACAAACCCAGTGCCTCATGGGCTCCCGCAGAAGCGGGGTTGGAGGGGGGTGATGTATGCAGCCTTCCCCCTTCAGGGTGTTAAACCTGAAGAGATGCTGTTTTCGAGGACCCCAACCTGAGAGACATGTCGTCATCGCATTATAGCAACCTGGGCCGGTCTGCTGGCTGCAGTTGCCTTGCGGTGAGGCGAGGTGTTCGGTGGTGGGGTGGGGTGGGGTGAGCGTTCTAAGGAGGATGGGGTTGTGGGTCGGGTTGCTGGTTTGGGGGGGGGGGGGGGGGGAGGTCAGGTGATGGCATCGGGTGGAGGGGGGGAGGTCAGGTGGGGTGGTGTGTGCGGTGTCGTCTAGAGGTCGGGGGAGTGCATGTGGTTGGTGGTGGTGGTGGTGTTGTGTTGGTGGCCGATGGTGGTAAGGCTGTGGGAGGAGAAATGGGGGGGCGGGGGGGGGGGGGGGGGCGGGGGAAGAGAGATATTGCGAGGGAGAAAGAGGGAGATGGGTTGGTAGAGGAGAAATGATATACTTTATTAAGGCTTACAAAAGGATCTCATAGAAAACTTAATTCCACCTTCAAATGAGTCAAATTGAATTATCATGATATGGTAACATTTGATTACTATTTAGAAATATTTAATTCCCCTAAATGAATATCAATGCATTTTATAATTAAATATATTTATTCAAAAATTTCCATATTACTTATTGAATGAACGACTTACCATTATATTAGATATCAATGAGAAATGTAACTTTAAGTACTATCATTATATTATTCACGTCTTTTTCTTAAGTTCTCAATTTTCCCTGTTTGAAAATTCTATGATACAAAAACATATTTCTCGTATCAATTTCACTAAAATATACTTATAATAAAACTAGCAAATGTGTCGTGTTGTGCTATATTTGTGTTATATTGTGCAAGGGGTCTTAGAAATGAAGTCAAGTCAAGCCTAACCCAATTATTGAACGGGTTAGGAACTCTCAATTCTTAGCCAACCTAACTATTAAATGAGTAAACCCTGGGTTGCCCATTTAATTATATTGGGGATTCTTTGCATTAAATATAAGTTTGTCAACTTATAAATATGTCAATAATATGCCTCTTAATTGATACTGGCAATGAATACATGCTATATTTCTTCGAATAAACTAGTAAATTAATATTGGTGAAGATAGTTTAACTTATCTTATGTGGAATATGCTTCCAAAAATCTATGTATATTAATACTAGTTTACCATTTAAATGACTAATATAACTCTACATGAACAGGCCAAGTGTGTTGAAAACGGGTTAAACTAAAATTCAACCCAATTACTTAAAAGGGTAAAATTGATCAACCCAATTTCAACCCAACTTGAAAACCCCCAAGCTTAACCGATATCTCCCTATCACGTCAAATTTGCCAAGCCCAATTTAAAAACATTGGCCAAAGATCTTGATTTTTTGAACAATTGCAAATCCACTTAAGTGGATATCTATAATTACTACGAGATTTAATGTGTCTTACATTTTGTATCTTTTATAACCCATTCCTATGATGTAATCAGGTTTTACATGCGTACTTTAACGAATTTATGGATATTTAGCTTTGGAACTCATTGGAGCAAAGACAATATTAAAATTGGTAAAAAAAGAGCAAAAATTGGACATATTTGAAGGCTATGTTGAGAAACCTAACTACGTGTGAAAAAAGAGACCCATTAGATCAATATTCAATGACCCAAATAAAATTATAAGGTCTTGGGAAGAGATTGACCAATCAGCAAGCAGCACCGATGAATCGGCAGCCGACAAAATATTCCTATTGGCTGCCGATCGATCGGCCAACAATGCCGATCAATCGGTTGTCACCTGTAGCGTGCCTGAGATCATTTTGTGGATCCTTCACATTTTCCTTCTCGTTCCTCCCTTCCTAAGATGCCCTGAGAGATCGAAGAACTCATGAAGGCTGAAGGGCAAGTAGTTGGAGTACCAGGGATCGAGACTAGAGTCAATTCAACATCAATCAAGGGAGTCTTCTGTCATGACCTAGGATTTTGGAGTTAAGTACTAGGGAGTCATTGATAGTAATGAAGTAGTTTAAGTTCTTAGTATTAGTTTAATTAGTACTTCATTTAGGGGGAATTAGCCAATTAGCCTAATGAATCCTCTTTAGTTCACTTGTATAAGTCAAGGTTAGTCAAGTGTTAGCTAACAAGTCAAGTTTGGAAACTAAGAGGGAGGATGTCGGCTAGGATATGAAGTCCAAATATAATGTATTCTCAAGTCATAAGAAGTAGTATAAATAGAGTGATTCATCATGTAATGAGGATTATTGAATGATAACGAATTGATTTTCTCTCTCTCATCTTAAATCTCTCTCTATTTCTCATCTCTTTTTACTTCTTTCTCATCTTATACTCTATTATCCCTAGGTTATGATCAAGATTTATCTTGAATCATAATAATTGGTATCAGAGTTTGTCAAATTACTTCCGATTAAGTTGAATTAAGCTCAATTTGAATGCAAAGCATTATATCAAGTTTATTGATACTAAACTCTTGATCAAGTTGTGTTGATCAAGAAGTCGTGCTTAATTGTCCAAAATTTCAGATTATGCTGTCAAGATTCAGGTCTTGCTGAGTCATATTGCATTGGATCAAGATTTCAGTTCATGGCTTACCATTATTGATCAGTAGCCGATTTTCTGTGATCTTGCATCATCGATCAAGCTGGAATTGGCTTAAATTCAGCTGTTGCATATTACACCTCCTGAATTAATATCGAATTAAGCTGTTGATCTTGTTCTCTTGTGATTTGGTGCAAAAGCTTGAAGTTCCAGCTAACATTACATTTGATCCAGCTGAACCATAACAATTAACCTTGAATCAAGCTTATAATGGAACTTGCTAAAATTAACCTCGAATCAATTTTCAGAACTTCATTAGCTGAAGTTGCTCTCGGTTAGCTGAATTGAGTTGAATTGTGTTAGATTGTTTTTGTCTACAAAGTTCTGAAGTTCCTGAGGTTGTTGAATTATGTTAGATAGAAATGGATGTTGATGCATTCACTAATTCAATTTAGGAAATTGAAGGATAATGAAAATCGAGTTGTATTGGTGCCAATTTTGTAGTTCAGACTAAATTGATCAAGAATTCGGTTCAAAAGCTTGCTTTTAGTGCGATCTTGTAGCTGACTTTTGTGATCTTGTGAGGAGTTTTGACAAAATGTTACAATATGCAATGCCGCGTTGGCTCGATCCACCTTCGGTTCAAGACAAATCTTTCAATGATATTAGACTTTTTATCAAAGTCTTACAGCCTCTTTACCATTTAGATGAGGATATTCTTTATCAAGTATTTTGGCCTTATGGTCCTCTTAAAAGTATCGAGATGGTCTCATCTTCCATTATTGAGGTTACGGCTCACATTATCTACTATACAAGAAGGAGTGCCAACTTAGCCTTCAATCATTACATAGGAGAAATATATACGATGGATGTTTTGTTTTAGAAATTAACTACCTCAAGATGTGTAATGATAGGGAAGGAGAGCTTGAGATGATAGGACCTACTAATTGTCAAGCTAAAGAGGAGTTTACTGGTAGTGCTGGAAGCTTGAATCTAGAACGTGCAGCAACAAATCAGACTAATAAGGCAGCATTGTACTCAATGGATCATATTTAATTCGTATAGCAACAACATTTGCACTCATTACATCAAGTAGAAGTGGTATCGCAGCAACATTTGCACCCATTGGATCAGGTAGAATTGATACAACAGCAACATGGTTTGAAAATACAAGATGGGATTGATGCAGCAGCAGTACAACAGGTGCTTGATCCTTCATTACTACAAGTAAATGATGTAACAACAAGTCCCAAAGTTGATTTCACAGTTATAAATCCTTGGGTGCAATCGAGTGTTGCATTGGTGGAATCAAAGGTTAATATGGAAACTCAGCTCAAGGAAGTGATTGAGCCTTTAACAAGGCAAGATCAACATCATAAGGAGAAGGAGAAAACATCTCCTCGAGTGGAACCAAAGCAAATTAAAATGGTAGCAGTGGAGTTTGTAACCATTCAGCAGCCTAAATTGCAAACTCAGGTAGTTGATTTGGAAGCTCAAGTTCACAACATTCAAATGGTTAATTGAGGGACAAAATAAGTATACTTGAGATCTTTTCATCTGGGAAAAGAGGAACTAAATGTCTCTTGGAATGAATAATTAAGTAGGATGGGATTCTAATAAAGATTATATGATATCTTTTCTTAAGGCATTTAGAAAAAAATTTGATTGTTCCTTAAGTGTTTTTATTTAAATTGTTTGATAACTGGACATTTATTAAATTTTACTTCACATGCTCTATATTATTTAAATGAGTTAAATGTTACGTTTGATGTGAATGAAGTTATAAGGCCTTATAACCTTGTGAAATATTTGATTTCATCGAGTGGAAGAATTCTTTCAAATAGATATAATATGATTAGAAATGCAATAGTTCAATTATTTGAAACAAAAATTGTCATAACGTATCTAATGAGATTAAATTGTATGGGTTGGATAATTAAATGAACCAAATTGGATAGGGTTTTATTTAATTGTTAAATCAAACTTAAAATGTGATTCTACTATTAATTATGAGATAATCAAACTTAAAAGAAAGATTCACCATTTAAAATTTCAAGTGGGAGCAAGAATCAGGAGTTGATTCCTCACGGTCTCCACTACTACTCTAATAGTATAGTGGATATGCGCTATTACCCGAGGAGGGCATTTGTTCTCAGAGCACAAGATTATACATCTTTTTGATAGATCGAAGGATAGGAAGGCAGATGCGGCGACGCTGACATGGAGTATAGTGTTTACTTGTAGTAATGTCTAGGTAATAGAAATACAAGAAAGAAAAATACAGGGTTGGATCTCTTATGATAGACTGAAGTACAGGAAAAGCTGGTCGGCTACGACGACGTGGAGTACTTCGTGGACTTGTATGGATGTCGAGCTAGTGGTGTACACTTGACTAGGGTCTACATTAGCTGCCTGAAGAGCTATATCGTATGACCTTAGAGACTGAAGGTAGAGTGGTGTGTTAAATATGTTCAATAAAGTGTTTACAAGACAACATATTTATTGACGAATGTTCTTACCCTTTTGATATCTCAATTTAGCCTCGTTAGTGGGGAGTTTTGGGTAGTTTGGTTGGGTTGCCAGAACAAGCATGTAAGTGTCGTATTGTGAACTCTGAACTCTAAACTTTGATTGTTTGCTAAAAGTAAGAAAAGTAATCTTGCATGTTGTATGACTTGTTTACAGTTTTGTATTTCAAACTGATTGTTATATTTTACTTTGTGATCAATATTGATATGTCTTACTTGTCCATTCTATTACGCTTGCTATGGTATAATATGTCTTGGAACATGTGGAGCAATCGTAGATGCTCACAGTTCTCTAATTTGCTGCCAGTAGATCTACTAAGTGAAAAGAATGTTGGGAATGTTAAACTAGACTAATGAGTTAGTTGGATGCAACATTCAACATTAGTTGACGAATGCTTTTTAATATGAGATACTTGACTTGTTGACTATAGTAGAGATGATCAGATATCTGAAAGAAGTGTTTGATTAGAGAACTATTAGCATGGGAATAGTTTATGAGAAAGATGATAGACACAAGATTATGTTAATAAAGTTCAGTTCAAGAGCGTGTCATATAATGATGGCTTATTGAATTGAGCAGGAATTCTTGATGCAAATATTGATAGCCAATCTCAAAAGGATAATACTCCTGACTTGTCTATCGAGGTCTTTCAATCAGATTAGGCTGGATACATTGAGTAGTAGAGATTTCTCATTGTCTGAACTGATGAAAGTACAGTTTGAGAGAAAAGGTGTCGTGAGAACTAGTGGAAGAGTTCACTTGATGTGAGCATTTATCTCAAGAATTAGGAACCACTAGAGGTTAGAATAAAACACGAGTCGAAATAGTTTTATCTCTTTAATAAAAGTTCTGAACCTTAGTATTTAAAAGGAATTACGTAGGCACTTAGGTACTATTGCTACCAAGAATGGAAAGCCTACATGATAAGGTATTCAATATCTTGTGTCCTCTAGTTGTGACTGGTCCGTAGTTCACTATTGATTTGGTTAATGGGTTTTTAATATGGATGCCAGGAGATGGTAGTTGAAGTGAAGAAAAGTAGTTTTGTATTTGAGTAACTATCTTAATGTACTTCAGAAATTTGATTACTAGTTGCTATTTGTTTCAACATAATCTTTCAGTTGTTTTTCTGAAAAATAGACTGATGGTTAAGTAAATAAATTATTTATTACAAATGATACACGGGTAGATAGTTGACTTGTTTTGATCAAAACTATGTTAATGGGAATTTATTCTTTTAATACAAGCTAAGCTCTGTAACTATATAAAAGAAGAATTTTCTGCGGCCAATAAAGCTTTTAAGTTGCACTAGATCTTCGGTCACATTAATCTAATATGATTCAAAACTGGTTTGATTTATCTTATGGGATCATTAAACACTAAAATGATAGCAAGCATGGAATCATGTTCGAATTAATTATGACTGAAAGAGCTTTTAAGCATAAAGGTTGTAGAGCTACTAAGCTGCTAGAACTTGTTCCTAAAATGTTTATGGACTGCAAAAAGTTCAAGTCAGCAGAAGCAAATAGTATTTCATAAAGGGTTTATGAATAACTACTCAATTAGTTGATATATGGATATGCCTATAATGATTAAAGTCTTGAATCCTTTGCAAAGTTCAATGAATTAAAGACTAAAGTTGGAATTAGTTAGGAATTTATATCAGGTCACTTTGATTAGATCGAAGTGGATGATTTTAAGCGAATTCTTATTTTTCATTACTACAAAGAGTTGTAGAAAGAATCAATAATGTGTTATTGAATATGGTAAAATTTATATGATGAGTCACATATACATAAAAAAAGGTTTGTTATGTAAGAGGGTTTAGAAAGTGTTCGAAAAGTACAGTAGATAGCTTCTGTTGGATAAATTGACAGTATGAGATATTGTGTCTCAACAGTATGATACAACATATAGTGTAGATGATGTATTAGATATATCTTCAACTAGGTTATTGTCACACTAAGTACATGAGAGCTTTGGTGTAGTGGGAGGATAGTTAAAGTCATCTGATGGATTCATGTCTTCAATTTTAACGGTTAAGTATGATGGTGAATATGATCCTTTAGACTACAATAAAACTCTTACTTATAACGATGTAGACCAATTGGTCAAGGCAATAAAACTTAAGTTAAAGTAATTGTACTTTAACTTAGTCTGGGAACTCATAGAGGTGTTGAAAGAATATAAATCAATTAGATTGGATCTAAATGGATCTACAAGTATAAAGAGTTTAGTGGATAGCAAGGTTAAGACCTCTAAGGCTTGATTAATGGCAATGGGTTATACTCTAAAGGAATTGTCTTTGATAAAATCTTATAACCGAGTCCATAGGGATGCTCTTATTCGTTGTATCTCATTGTGATGACATATGAAATTGGAAGTTAAGATTGTAAAAGAATTTACCAAACGGGTGTAGTGAAAAAACCAATTTAAAATTCTTAATTTTAATTCTAAATCCCTGACCTAATTAAACTATTTAGTTAGATCTAGAACTTACTCTAGTAGATTCATAATATGACAAAAAAAAATATCGAATAAAATAAATATAAATATAGTATGTAGAATAAACAAAATAAAGGAAAATAAATTAAATCTCATATATTTAATTGGAGATACCTAAAGTGCGAATCTTGATTCCAACTTAAAGATTTGAAATCAGTAGAAGATTTCTTAACACCTCAAGTCTTCTTTGCAACAACCTCTTTCGGCACCGGGAGAGTGGGCTCTCAAAAATGTTTGACTTAGGAAAAATTTTGAAACAAAATCTTTCCTTCAATAATTCTAAAGAACAATTTTTTAAAAACATTATGCTAAATAATAATTTAGAAAACCCCTAAAACAATTTTAGGACTTTTGTCATTGGAGACAATTAGGCTCCAAAACCCTAAAACTTAATTCAATACGATAAAATATCACACATTACCAAAAACCCCACCGCTGTGCATCATGTCTATTACCCAATCTAACTCCAAATATCAAACATGTGGAATACTTTGGTTAAAGATTCTAGAATTAGTTTGTATGCTTGCAAATCGACCAAGGGGACATCTTTATCTCTTTAGAGACTATATATCGACATAAAACAACTGTTCCTACTGCACTTCATGTTGTTACCCAACGCACATAAGATTCAAGTCAACGCACTTTGACTAATCCTTTTAGCACATCCAAGCAACGAACAATCCATGCCCGAGTTTAGACTATTCTCTAGATTTAGTTAGAGTTCTTTTCTTATAGAATTAATTTTTTCTGATAGCGGTTAAGAAATAAATAATTTAGGTGGTCCTATTCAGTATTCAAATCCTATTGATGACACCAACATAAATGGAGGATTCATTTTTACAACACAAATTTAGGTGGTTCACGAACCATTGATTCAAATCACTCAAACTTGACAACCGTCATCGAATCTACTATACAATGAACAAGATGCTTATTTAAGTCTACAAAAAGGCTACCTCAATTTGCATAATATATCGACCTGACTCTTAGAAACAAACTTGTCTAGTTGTATCGTATACATAACGTTTTCAAGATGACCATTCAGAAAAAATGTCGTTTTGACTTCCGTTTCTATATCTCATCACAATAGAATGGATAAGAGCATCCTTATGGACTTAAGCTTAGCATCTGGCTAGAAGGTTTTTACCAAAGATGATTCCTTCCTATAGGGTATAACCCATTGCCTTTAATCCAGCCTTGAAGGTCTCATCTATTAAACTCTTTATACTTGTAGATCCATCCAGTTTAATGGACTTATTGTCTTTAAGCACCTCTACAAGTTCCCAGACTTAGTTAAAACACAATTACTTTAACTTAAGTATTGTTGCTCTGACCAATTGGTCTACATCTTTATACTTAAGAGTTTCATTCTAGTCTAAAGGATCAGATTCACCATGATGCTTAACCGTGAAGACTGAAGACATGAATATGTCAAGGGACCTTGACCATTCTCCCACTGCACCAAAGCTCTCATGTACTTAGTGTGACAATAACTTGGTTGAATATGTATCTAATACTTCATCTACACTTTAAATTTTATTATGCCGTTGGGACACAGTATCTCATACTGTCAATCTATCTAACACAAGCTATCTGTTGTAATTTTAGAACACTTTCTAAAATCTCTTACATCACAAACTTCTTGATATGTATATGTGACTCATCATATGAATCTTACCACATTCAATAACACATTATTAATCATTTCTACAACTCTGTGTAGTAAGGAAAAATAAGAATTCTCCTGAAATCTTCCACTTCAAAGGATTCAAGACTTCAGTCTTCATAAGTATCTCCATATATCAACTAATCGAGTAGTCATTCATAAATATTTTATGAAATAGTATTTGCTTCCGCTCCGTTGAAGTTTTAGCAGTCCATAAACCCTTTGGACATGTTCTAGCAATGTAGTGATTTTATTGCCTTTACTGTTAAAAGCTCTTTTGATCATCATTAATTCGAACATGATTCACATATTGATTATCATTTTAGTACTTAATGATCACGTAAGCCAATCAAACCAGTTTTGAATCATGCAAGATTAGTGTGACCTAAGATCAAGTGCCATTTAAAAGCTATATAGCTTCTAAAAATTACCAAAGAGGGTACCAACACGCCGTCACTGAATCCCATTAGAACTCCGAAATTAAGCGTGCTTGGGTGAGAGCAGTACTGGGATGGGTGAGCTCCTGAAAAGTCCTCACCCTTAGGTTGGGGGCACTTGGAAACAGCCTCTCTTCAAGGGTAACACCCTGAATGTTTTGTTTGGCAACAGAGTAAAGGAGGGTAAAGAGGGGTAAATGAGGGTAAAGGTCAAGAGGGGTCGGGGGGGGGGGGGGGGGGGGGGGGTAAGGTAAGGTAATATTTTACCCTTGTTTGGATATATCAAATTAAGAGGGGTAAGGATAAAGAGGGGTAAATGAGTTATCCTTATTTGGCAATTGGATAAAGGGGTAAGGGTCAAGAGAGTTATAGTTAAAATAAGGGTAAAAGTGTCAAATTTGTTTTTTAAATTACCCTTACCCCCCTTTACCTTTCGAATAACTTTGCCAAATAGGGGTAAAAAATTACCCCTCTTTACCCTTATCCCCCTTTACCCCTCTTTATCCCATTGCCAAATAGGAGGGAAGGAGGAAGGCTGCGTACATCCACTCCCTGACCCTGCTTAGGCAAAAGCCCTTGGGGCACTGGATATGTTGCTTTTTTTATAGCTTTCGAAAATTCTTCTTTTATATGGTTACATAGCCTAGCTTGTATTAGACTAATAAATTGTCATTAACGTAGTTTTTTATTACAATAAGTCAACTATCTACCAATACACCTTTTAAAATTTTATTTATATAATATTCAGTTTATTTTTCTGAAAAATAATTGTAAAAAAAATTATTTAAAAACAAATAGTGGGTAGAATTTAAATTTCTAAAGTACATTAATATAGTTAATCAAACACAAAAACTACATTCATTGACTTAAACTACTATCTCTTAATGTCCTTCCTTAAAATCCATTCACCAGAACTAGCGAACTACCTACCTATCACAACTAGTGGAGACAGGACATTAAATACCTTGTTATGTTGTCTTTCCACCTTGCCAACAATAGTATCTAAGTACCTGGGCAACGCCTTTTAAAACTAACATCACGTGCTTTTATAAAAGAGACAAAACTATTTTGACTCAGGCAACAACGAGATTGAAGGTTCATTAAAATTTTAAATTGTTTGAAATTTTAGATGAGCCGTGATTCAGTCAAAAAGCATAATTCCAAATGTGATCTAATAATATTAGATAATCAGGGAGTTGAATGATTTAGATTATTGACCTAATGTGATTAGATTTTCAACCAAGATGTGAAATATTCAGTTGTTGAATATTTTATGATAATCCAAAACAAAGAATATCTAATAGAATTAGATATTCGGTTTATGATCTAATGAGATTAAGATCGAACTTATATATTTATTTATTTTAATAATAATAAAAATACAAAATAAAAAAATTAAATGTGGGAAGGAGTCCAGAGCTAAGAGCTGGGCGCTGGCTGCCATTTTCAATTAAATATTTTTAATTTTATATTTTTTGTATATTTAAATAAATAAGTAATTAATTAATTTGGATGAGATTCTAATTAAGATTCTAATTAATAAATACATAATCTTTAGTTTTTCCAACCTTTAAGCCTTAAGTGTTGTTATTCAAATTGTTTGATAACACATTTATTAAATTTCACTTCACGTGGTCAATATTATTTAAATAAATTAAATATTTTGTACGATATGAATGAATTTATAAGGCAATAAAACTTTGAGAAATATTTGATTTCGTCAAGTGGAAGAATTTTTTCAAATAGATATAATATGATTAGCTAATTCAGTAGTTGAATTATTTAAAAGGAAAATTCTCATAATGTATCTAATGAGATTAGATTTCATAAGTTGGATAATTAAATGAACCTAATTGGATTAAGGTTTTGTTTAATGGTTAAATAAAATTTAGAATGTGATTCTTATATCGATTATGAGGTAATTAAACCTAAAAGAAAGATTCATTTTTTAAAATTTCAAGTGGGACCGAGGTACAAGAGTTGTTTCCTCACGGTCTCCATTACCAGTCTAATAGTATAGTGGATAGACAGTACTCCTTGACGATGGCGTTCATTCGTAGAATACAGGGTTAGACTTCTTAAGGATAGATGAAGGTATAGGAAAACAGATATGGCTGTGTATCCGAGGTGTATCTTGTTCACTTGTACTAACATTTAGGCGATGGTATGCACTTGACTAGGATAGTATGTTAGTCTCTTAGGGACCATTGTGATACTAGTTAGAGACCAAGGAAGAAACAATTAGTTGATTTTGTTTAGGAAACACATCAATTGAGAATAGTTCTCACTTTACTGAATGTTTGTTACGGCCCTCTCCCATAGAGTAACGGGTAGATTGGTTAGCTCATCATTACATAGATACAAAGAATAGTTAGGTGGATTCCATGCTTTAATTATTTAAAGTTCAAATGGCTCAAAATATCAAGTGGTAGCGAGCTACTAAATGAATGCTCATGGCCTCTATTACCGGTCTAACAGTATAGTAGGTGGGCATGACTCCTTGAGGAGAGTGCTCATTTGCAGAATACAAGGTCAGATCTCTTATGATAGACTGAAGAGTAGGAAAAGTGGGTGCGGCCATGCCGACATGGAGTACTTCGCGAACTTGTTTGGATGTCGAGGCAGCGGTGTACACTTGACTAGGGTCTACATTAGCCTCCCCGAGGAGCTCTATTGTATGACCTTAGAGGCTGAGAGTAGAGCAGTGTGTTAAATATGTTTAGTAAAGAGTTTATAAGAAAATATGTTTATTCTGATGTCTCAATTCTGCCTCATCGATTGGGAGTTTTGTGTAGCTTGGTTGGGTCGCCATGGCATACATGTAAGCGTCGAATTGTGAACTCCTATCTTTGATTCTTTGCTAGAAGTAAGAAAAGTAATTTCACAAGTTATATGACTTGTTTTACAGTTTTTAATTTTAGACTGGTTGTTATCTTATGCATTGCGGGTTAATACTAGCTTGTATGTTACTTGTCTAAGCTGTTATGCTTACTGAAATTTAATATGTTTTAATACATGTGAAGCACTAGTAGTGGCTCAGAGTTCTCTAGTTTGCTGCTAGTTTATCTACTAAGTTGAAAAGAACGTTAGGAACGTGAGATTAGTCTAAAGAGTTAGTCAGTTGCAAGATTCGGACATTAGATGTCGAACATTTTTCTAGTATTAGATACTTTAAAATTCAACGGTAGTAGAATGATCAGATGTTTGAAAGAAGTGTTTGATCAGAGAGCTAGTAGCATAAAAATAGCTAATGAGAAAGATGATAGGCACAAGATTGCATTTGCAAAGTTTAGTTCAATAGCGTGTCATATGATGATGACTTATTTAATTGAATTGAAATTATTTATGCAAACATTGATGGTCAATCTCAACAGGATATGATCCTGACTTGCCTATCAAGATCTTTCAATCGGATTAGGCTGGATATATTAAGTAATAGAGATTGCTCATTATGTAAACTGAGAACTAAGGAAAGAGTTCACTTAGTGTGAACATCTATCGCAAAATTAGGAACCTAATAACAACAATCTTCATGATTGCCTTTTTCCTTTAATGAAATTATCCATTCATATTTTCCTAATTCTACACGCCTATGTTTTATCAAACCTGATGCTTTAAATGTCAATCATTAACATATTCAAAGTTGGCGCTGATACCAATTGTTGGAAACATATTTTAAAAAAAAAAATATATTTCCCTAAACGGATGCAACGGAAAAGCAATTCAAAATTCTTAATTTTTAATCTAAAGCCCTTACCTAATTAAACTATTTAATTAGGACTAGATCTTACTCTAATAGGTACATAATATAACAAACAAAAACATCGAAAAAATAAATATAAACATAGTATGTAGAATAAATGAAAACAAATTAAATATCATATATTTAGTTAGACATACCTGAAGCGCAAATCTCGATTCCAACTTGAAGTTCTGAAATTGGTAGAAGATTTCTTGACACCTCAAAGATCTTTTTCGCAATGACCTCTTCTAGTACCAGAAGTGTAGGCTTCCAAAAAAAGTTCACTGTCTCGTACTAAGATGTATGTCGTGGTGACCCAACCAAACTATCCATTACTCCCAAACAAAGGGGTCGCAAGATTAGTAAGGTGAGAACTATTCTCAATTAATTCGTTTTCTTGTAACTCTTACTGTACATAATTAACACACCACACTTCCCTGAGCCTCTAAGGTCATACGAGAAAACTCCTTCGGGAGGCTAATATAGTACACTAGTCAAGTGTACACTATATCTAGTGTTGGAATTGGTGTCCTAGAAAACCAAGTTAGTTAGTTTTAAATATTAAATAAATAAAATTATTTTATTTATTTATTGTCTGATTATGTTTTATGAGTCAAACATGCACTTGTTTTCCAAAATGCTCCATGAGATGGACGTAGTCCAAGATGGCATGTCGAGTTTGGTCTAAATGGTCAATAAGATTGAGCCACAGAGAGACTTAAATCAACTAAGTGATATGTTGTCAAAATATAAGTTTGTAGTCGGTGATGATTTTGGACAACTTTTCAGATAAGGCTATAATATAACACTTTAGACGGCCTAAGTTGGTCATGTGGATAGAGATCCAAAAGCATTATATTGGTGTTATCTATATGATTGGAACACTGAATAGGATCACCTGAATTCGTTGTTTCTTTACTTCTATCAGAAATAATTAATTCTATAATACCATAACTCTAAATCTAGAAAATAGTCAAAACTTATCCATGAATTGTTCATTGCTTTGATGTGCTAAAAGGATTAGTCACATCATGTTGACTTAAATCAGATGTATTTTGGGCAACTGCATGAAGAGTAGCTTGAACAGTTGTTTTACATAGAATCTACAAACACTAATGAGATAAAGACGTCCCATTCATTGATTTGCGAGCATATGAACATATTCTAGAATCTTGGGCCAAAGTATTCCATATGTTTGACATTTGGAATTAATATAGAAATTGTTTTTGTATTATTGAATTGTTCGAGAAGGGCGAGTCGAGAACTACGGTAGAAGATATAAGAAAAATAACGATAGTAGTTAAAGTTGTTTTTGCTCGCGGATATTTAATAGAGGGGTTGATTGTCGTAATAATTGTTATTTCGAAAATTCTTGAATGAATATATTTAGTTCTAAAGCGCAGTAAAAATTATTTAGTGGAATTAAGTTTTATTGAATAGTAATCAATTGTAATCATGAGATGATAATTGGATTTCACCCATTTTAAGCTACAGTTAAATTGTCCCTATGGTCCCTTCGCAAGCCTCAACTGAAAGATTTTTTGAAAATATTTAAAAAATAAATTCATGAGATCAATTTTTTATTTATGAGCTAAATAATTTTTTTGCTAAACAAATATTCATGACATGAATATATAATACAATAAATATGGTGTTTTAAAATTAAAAAAAAAAGGAAAAAAGCGTGTCACAAAAGGGATACGTGCATTGCAAAATCTCTAGTAAAAAAAGGGAAAAGGTTCACTGACATCATGGTGACATCTATGGAAGGGGTCTATTCGCGTGTGTTACGCATTTTGCAGTTGGGCTTTCTTTGCTTATTTAAACACGTATTTTATCCTGTAGAATTAAGAAGGGTTTTGGAACTTGGTTTTCTCGCATGACTAAAACCCTAAAAATTGTTTTTAGGGGTTTTTTAAATTTATTTTTTAGTATAATTTTTCTAAAAGATTGAATATTTTTGGGAGCCCACACTCCTAAAGCTAGAAAAGGTCATTGCGAAGAAGACCTTGAGGTGTCAAGATATCTTCTTCTAATTTCAGATCTTCAAATTGAAGTTGGGATTTGCGTTTCAGGTATGTCTAATTAAATATGTGATATTTAATTTATTTTTCGTTATTTCATTTATTCCACATACTATGCTTCTACTTGTTTTATTCAAAGTTTTTTATTTGTCATATTCTGAACTTATTAAAGTAAGATCTAGATCTAATTAAATAGGTTAATTAGACCAGGGCTTTAGATTTAAAATTAAGAGTTTTAAATTTGTTTTCCACAAAGTACTCTACGGCAGCGTGGTTGTAGTTACTTTACTACACTTCAGTCTATCATGAAAAATTATAACTTTGTACACTGCACAGGAATGCCCTCTCAGGGTGTAGCGCTACCTACGATGCTACTAGACAAGTAATGGAGGCTAGATGCTCGCTTCCACTTGATATTTTGAGTTAGTGAAACTTTGAATTATTCTAGTAGACAAAACAAAGCATGGAATCAACCTAACCATTGAATGATGTGTGCAATAAAGCCCTATCTAATATACCCGTTACTACTCGGTTGCAGGGTCGTACGGAGTTATTAGTAGCATTAGAACTAATCTCAATTAATATGTTTCCTAAACATAATTGACTCTTCACTTTCTACCTTGGCCTCCAAGATAATATCAAAGTGCTCACTAGGAGACTAACATACCATCCTAGTCAAGTGTATACTAATACCTATACATTGGTACTAGTCGAGAAGATACTCCAAGGTGACGAGATCGTGATTGTTTTCCAATACCTCAATGTACCTTAAGAAGTCTAACCCTATACGCCATAGACAAACTTAGATTAGATGGGTTGGATAATTAAAGGAACCTAATATGATTAGGGTTTTATTGAATGGTTAAATAAAATTTAGAACATGATTCTAATATGATTATGTGGTAATCAAACTTAAATGAAAGAATAGCTATGTAAATTTCAAGTGGGAGCGAGGTTCAGGAATTGATTCCTCAAGGTCTCCATTGCCGTTCTAATAATATAGAGTATAGGCGCTACTCCCTTAGGAGGATGTTTGTTCACGGTATACATGGTTATACTTCTTTAGGATCGATTTAGGTATGAGAAAACAAATGTGATTGCACCAAAGAGGGCTCCAACACGCTGTCACCGGATCCCATGAGAACTCCGAAGTTAAGCGTGCTTGGGCGAGAGTAGTACCAGGATGGGTGACCTCCTGGGAAGTCCTCACCCTCAGGTTGGGGGCACTAGAAAACAGCCTCTCTTCAGGTTAACACCCTGAAGGGGGAAGGCTGCGTACATCCGGCCCCCCCCCCCCAGACCCTGCGTAGGCGGGAGCCCTTGTGGCACTGGGTATGTTCCTTTGTTCCTTTTAAAACAGATGTGATTGCATGTCCATGGAATATCTTTTTTACTTGTACTGGTGTCTAGACAATAATATACACTTGACTAGGATAGTATGTTATTATCCTAGAGAGCATTGTGATACTGATTTAAAGCCCAAAGTAGAAACGATGAGTTAATTATGTTTATAAAACATATTAGTTGAGAATAGTTCTCACTTTACTGATAACTCGTTACGCCCCTCTCCTATGGAGTAATAGGTAGATTGGTTACCTCATCACTGCACACACTCAGAGAATGGTTAGGTGGATTCAATGCTTTATTTATTTTTCAAATTTATTGAAAAGTTCACAATACTCAAAATATCAAGTGGGAGCGAGAGTTTAAATGAATGTTCCTGGTCTTCGTTACTGGTCCAGTAGTATAGTAGGTGGATGCTACTCCCCGAGGAGGGTGTTCATTTGCAGAGTATGAGGTAAGATCTCTAGGATATAGACTAAAGTGAAGGAAAAACGGGTATGGCCACGCCCATGTGGAGTACTTCGTTGACTTGTATAAATGTCAAGGTAGCAATATACACTTGACTAGGATGCTACATTAGACTTCTCGATGAGCTTTGTTGCATGACCTTAGAGGATGAAGCAAGAGCGGTGTGTTTAATATGTTTGGTAAGAGCTTACAAGAAAACATAGTTACTGAGAAGAGTTCTCACCCTTCTAATATCTCGCCGATGGGGAGTTTAAGGATACACGTAAGTTTTGGATTGTGAACTCTGAACTTTGATTGTTTGCTAAAAGTAATAAAAGTAATCATGTATGTTATATGACTTGTTTACAGTTTTTAATTTCAGATCGGTGTTTGTGTTTATACATTACGATCAATATTGGTATCTATGTTACTTGTCTATTCTATTATGCTCACTGAAATTTAACATGTTTTACGACACTAGTTTGTTGCTAGTAAATCAAACTAAGTTGAAAAGAATGTTAGGAACATTAAACTAGACTAATGAGTTAGTCAGATGCAAGATTCAGACATTAAATGGCTAATGTGGTCTAGTATAAGACACTTGACTTATCAACTATAGTAGAGATGGTACAATACTTGAAAGAATTGTTTGATAGAAAACTGGCTGCATGAGAATGGCTTATGGGAGAGATGATGGACACACAATTGTGTTAAGAAAGGCCAGTTCAAAAGCATGTCATATGATAATGGCTTATTTAATTGAACTAGAATTCTTTGATGCAAATATTGAAAGCCAATTGCAACGGGATATAATCCTAACTTGCCTATCAAAGGTCTTTCAATCAGCTTAGACTGGATACATCTAGTAATAGAGATTACTCATTCTCTGAACATATGAAAGTACAGTTAAAAAGAAAATGCGTCATGAGTACTAAGGGAAGAGTCCACCTGAATTAGTTTTGTCTCTATTATAAAAGCACAGGACGCTAGTTTTTAAAAGAAATTGCCTAGGTAATTAGATACTATTGTTTCCAAGATAGAAAGCCAACATGGTAGGGTATTCGATATTCTATCTTTTCTAGTTGTGACCAGCAAGTAGTTCACTAGTGTTCTGGTGAGTGGGTTTTTTTAGTGAGGGCACCACGAGATAGTAGTTTAAGTCAAGAAATGTAGTTTTGTATTTGAGTAACTATCTTGATGTACTTTAGAAATTTGATTTCTATCTATTATTTATTTTAAAATAATTTTTTTAGTTATTTTTTAGAAAAATAGACTGAATGTTAAGTAAATATAGTGTTTATTTCAATGGTACATTGGTAGATAGTTGATTTATTTTAATCAAAGTTGCATTAATGGCAATTTATTAGTTTAATACGAGTTAGGCTGTGTAACCAAATAAAAGAAGAATTTTCGAAAGCCATATAGCTTTTAAGTGGTACTTAATCTTAGGTCACATCAATCTAGTATGATTCCAAAACTTCTTTGATTTATCTTATGCAGTCATTAAGTACTAAAATGTTAACCACTATGTGAATCATGTTCGAATTAATGGTGATCTAAAGAGCCTTTAACAGTAGAGGGAATAGAGCCGCTAAGCTGCTAAAACTTGTTTATAAAAGGTTTATGAACTGCTAAAAATTCAACTGAGCTGAACCACATAGTATTTCATAAAATGTTTATGAACAACTACTCAATTATTTGATATATGGATATACCTGTGAGACTAGTTCAAAGAATTAAAGACTAAAATTAGGATTAGTTAGTTAAATATATCAAGTTACTTTGATTAGATCAAAGTTGTGATTTTAGGAGAATTCTTATTTTCCTTACTTCAAAATTTTGTAAAAAGGATCAATAATGTATTATTAAATATGGTAAGATTCATACAATAAATCACATCTGCATATCAAAAGGTTTTTTATGTAAGAGTTTTTGAGAAAGTGTTCTAAAAGTATAGCAGATAGATTGTGCTGGATCGATTAATAGTATGAGCTACTATGTCTCTACAGCTTCATACAACTTGTAGTGTAGGTGATATATTTGATGTATATTTTCCTAGATTATTGTCACACTAAGTACATGAAAGCTTTGGTGTAGTGGGTGGATGATCAGAGTCACCTGACGGATTTATGTCTTCAGTCTTAACGGTTAAGCATGATGGTGAATTCAATCCTTTAGACTACAATGACACTCTTAAGTATAAAGATGCAGACCAATTGGTCAGGGCAATAAAAGTTAAAGTAATTATATTTTAACTATATCTGGGAACTTCTAGAGGCATCAAAGGACTTTAAGTCCATTAGATTGGATTTAAATGGATCTACAAGTATACAGAGTTGAGTGGACGCGAAGGTTGAGACCTTCAAAGCTAGATTGATGACAGTGGGTTATACCCTATAAGAAGGAATCATCTATGATGAGACCTTTTAGCCAGATGCTATGCTTAAGTCCATAATGATGCTCTTATTTATTGTATCTCATTGTGCTGAGATATGGGAAATGGAAGTCAAGAGGACATTTTCTGAATAGTCATCTTGAAAATGTTATGCATATGATAAAACGAGACAAGTTCATTATCAAGAGTCTAGAGCATATAGTATGCAAATTCAAATAGTCTATTTCTATACTTATATAAGCATCTTGTTCATTGAATAGTAGATTACATGATGGTTATCAAGTCCTAGGGATTTAATGAATGGTTAGTGAACCATGAGTTATAAAAGGTAGTGACTTTCAATGTGTTGTATGTAGGGGGTGACATTCTTCTTATTGAGAATAGTGTAGAATTGTTTTGACCTCTTAAGATTTAATTGTCCAGTTAGTTTAAAATGAAAGCACTAAGATGAGCACACTATGCTCTTAAGGTCAAGCTTTAGGGAAATTCTAAGAAAGAACCTTTAATTTACCATGGGTCAATTGTTTTAAAAGGGAGTTTAGACATTTGACGTCATAAATCCATTTTACCCTTATAGTGGGAGTCATTAGATGGTGATGAGTAAAGCAGTCTTGTATTGCTTAGTTCACAATGGAAGTCAGGTATTTAACAGCTATGAAGTTGTTGAGTAGACTAGTTGACTCAGAAGATTCCTAGTAGATCAAAGTTTGTGAGAAAAGGAGCGAGACAGTGACAGATCGGTATTGGTTAAAGTTTACAGTCAAAGAGTTGACAGATCCCTAGAGGACAATTTTGCAATGCAAGGCAAATTGGGTTTATGTCAATTGGGAGATTGTGGGAATTGGTGTCCTAGAGAACCCAATTAGTTAGTTTTAAATATTAAATAAATAAAATTATTTTATTTATTTTTTTTCTGAACATGTTCTACAAGTCAAGCATGAATGTGATTGTTTTCTAAAACGTTCCATGAGATGAACTTAGTCTAAGATGACATGACCGCTTGGTTTAAGTGGTCAATGCGATTAAGCCACAGATAGATTTAAATCAAATAAGTGATATGCTATCAAAATTTATGTTTGTAGTCAGTGATGAGATTGGACAATTGGTTTGATTGGCCTATAATATGGCACTTTAGATAGGTTGTCTTGGTCATGTGGTTAGAGATCCAAAAGTTTTATGTTGGTGTTGTCTATATGATTGAAACACTGAGCAAAATCACCTAAATTAATTTTTTCTTTACAGCTATCAGAAATAGTTAATTTTGTAAGACGATAACTCTAAATCTAGAAAATAATATGAACTCATGCATGGTTTGTTCATCGCTTTATGTGCCAAAGGGATTAGTCACATCGCATTGACATAAATTTTTCGTGCATTGCGTAACGGCATGAAGTGTAGCGGGAACAATTGTTTTACTTAGAATATATAGTCTCTCGTGAGATAAAAATGTCCCTTTAGTTGATTCGCAAGCATACGAACAGATTTTAGAATTATTTGCCAAAATATTCCATATGTTTGACATTTGGAATTATTATGAAAATTGCTTCTATATTGTTGAATTGTTCACGAAGGGCGAGTCAGGAACTATAGTAAAAGATGTGAGAAAAATAACGACAGTAGTTAAAGTTGTTTTTACTCACAGATAATTAATAGAGGGGTTAATTGTCGCAATAAAGTTACTAGAAAAATTTTTGAGTGAATATATTTAATTCTAGAGTAAAGTGGAATTAAGTTTTAATAAATAGTAATTAATTGTTATCATGAGATAATAATTATATTTGACCCATATAGAGCGAGAGTTAGATTGTCTCTAAGGTCCTTTCACAAGCCTAATTTTAAGCATCATTTGGAAACATTAAAAAAAATGAATTCGTGAGATGAATTATTTATTTACTATATAAATAAATTTTTTATGCTAAACAAATATTTATGACATGAATATATAATACGATAAATATCAAGCTTTAAAATAAAAAAGGAAAAAGAGTGTCACGAAAGGGACTAGTGCACTACAAAAACTCTAATAAAAAAAGGGGAAAAGGCTTGCTAATGTCATGGTTATTTCAGCGGGAGGGGTCTATACGTATGCGTTACGTGTTTTGTAGTTGGGCTCCGTTTGGTTATTTAAATAGATTCTTTATCAGATTGAACTAATAAAGGTCTTGAAACTTGATTTTCTTCTATGATGAAAACCCTAAAAATTATTTTTAGAAGTTTTATAAGTTTATTGTTTAGCATAATTTTTCTGAAAATTATTTTTCGTAAAGATAGAATATTTTTGGGAGCCCACACTTCCGGGGCAAGAAGAGGTCATTGCGAAGAAGTTCTTCAGGTGTCAAGATATCTTCTTCTAATTTCAGATCTTCAAGACAGAGTTGGGATTCGCGCTTCAGGTATGTCTAATTAAATATATGATACTTAATTGTTTTTAATATTTTATTTGTTCTACATACTACGTTTATACTTGTTTTATTCGATATTTTTCATTTGTCGTATTATGAACCTATTAGAGTAAGATCGAAATCTAAATAAATAGTTTAATTAGGTTAATGCTTTAGATTTAAAATTAAGAATTTAAATTCATTTTTCGCTACGCCCAATTTAGGAAATGTTTTTGAAAATATGTTCCCAACACCTAGACATCCCTACAAGTCCACAAAGTACTCCACGGTAGTGTGGTCACACTTGATTCCCTACAGTTTAGTCTATCTTAAAAATTATAACCTTTTACACTGCAAAGGAATTCCCTCTTCTTAGAGTATCGCTACCTACGATACTGCTAGACAAGTAATGGAGACCAGATGCTCGCTTACACTTAATATTTTGAATTAGTGAACCTTTAAATTCTTTTAGTAGACAAAATAGAGCATGGAATCAACCTAACCATTGAATTATTTGTGCAATAAAGACCTATCTAATCTACCCAGTACTACTCGGTGGCAAGGTCGTACTAAGTTATTTGTAACGTTTAAACTAATCTTAATTAATATGTTTCCTAATCATAATTAACTCTCCTCTTTATACCTTGGCCTCTAAGATAATGTGAAAGTGCTCACCAAGAGACTAACATACCATCCGAGTCAAGTGTATACCAATACCTAGACATTGGAACAAGTCAATGAGATACTCCTCGGAGACGTGGTCGCGTTTGTCTTCCTACACCTCAATTTATCCTAAAGAAGTCTAACCCTATATTCCGTAAACAAGCGTGCTTCTTATGAAGTAGCACATATCTACCATACTGTCAAACTGACATCGAAGACCGAGAGGATTCAACTCCCGAGCCTTGCCCTCACATGAAATTTTAAATGGTAACTAAATCTTTCTTTTCAAACCGATTATCTCATAATCTTTATTAGAATCACATTACTTATTGCATTACGCTCCTTAATTATGTCATAGTCTTATTAGATACTTTATGAATCTTTTCTTTCCAAATAATTCAAATATTGAATTTATAATCATATTAGACTTATTTCGTAATTCGTGACTCAACAAAATAATTTTTTATATGGTTGGAATAATAAAATGGGCTTCTCAAAACATTTAAAAATGATTGTCATATAATCTTCATTAGAATCACATTCTAGTAAATTATTTATTATTATTGTTTTTTAAAAAAACTAAAAATAAAGTTTTAGTTTTAAAAAAAATTTTATGCTGATGCCAGTGTAATAGAAAAAAAACATAAAAATAAATAAATAAATTTGATCTCAATCTTGTTAGACCGTAATATTATAGATTAACCGAACGTCTAATTTTATTAGAGGTTCATCATGAAATTTTATATTTCTTTAGTAATTTGATTATGTAAATTGAATTCATCTTAATTTCAAATAATTAAAATTTTTATTAATAGACAATATTGTTATAAAACTGTTCTAACAATGCTATTTAGATCGTGTCTTCTTTTAATCAAATTCTCAATTTCACTCATTTGTTATTCAATTTATCACCTTTTATTATTCTTGTTATTAAACTCATACCAATTTGGAATATAATTAGGGCTAGCTCTATAACCAATTTTTGGAAAATATTTCAACAAATATTTTCTAAATTAGCTAGAGTAGCTCAATGAAAAATTTTGAAACTCTTAATTCTAAATATAAGGACATTTAATATAATATATTCATAATGACATAGAATATAAAATATTATAAATGAGAAATAAATAAATAAATAGAAATGAAAATTTAAAGGAAAGCTTAATAGAAATTACGAATACCTAATTTGAAAAGCGGCAAAACACCTCTTGAAAAGAATTATTGAGAGCGCGACACCCTCTCCATAATCACCTCTTGCACACTCGGATTGTGGGCTTCGAAAACATTTAACTTGCGGAAAAATATCAAAGAGAAAAATTTCCTTTTTGTTATCCTCAAAGAATAAATCTTCAAAATATTTTTCGATGCTAAACTTAATTTCTAAGACCCCTATTTATGATAGAGTTTTGGATAAAATTTAACGTAGAATGGTGATATGGGATGCAAAAAGCAAACAAAAAGTGACATCATATCGAATATACCGTGCCCCTAGGATATACCATGTTCAAATGGACACGTGGCAGCTTCCTATTGGTCCCCGTCTATTAAAGACGATGGCTATCCCAGCGATCCACGCGATGTCATGTGTGGCCTGTGTGTATGGTCTAGATGATTAGACAATAATTGGTGGATCAATGATCTGCGCAACTCGTTTCATGCTGTGATTTGCTCCACAGTTTTTCATGGACATTACCATTCCCCCCCCCCCCCCCCCCCCCCCCCAAAAAAAAACACCGCACATGCTGGGTCGGTTGTCAGTTTTAAGCCGGTCGCGTGACATAGCTTAATTGTAGTTTGTTTCCTTTTTTTTTTTTTTTTGTTCCCTTCTTTAGAAGTTTAAATTTAATTGAAACTCCCACATGTATAAATTTATCTTATGAATTTCATTTTAAATTATATGGTTGTGCTACTCTAGTCAATTTTAGGGAATATTTTAAAAAATAATTCCGAATTATAGTTTCTCAAAGATCACATTCTCACAGTCGCTAGAATAAATTACTTGGTAGCATGGCTTTTGCACTATTCATACAAGTTATTTGGAAAATGATGTTTCTCAACCACCCATCTCATTCTGTCTCACGATGAACAAGGAAAACACACTTTACCACCAACAGATGTTTCACATGTACAGTTACTTCCTCCTCACTAGATGGTTCCTCCACAACCTTTACCTCATCAATGGCGGACTTGTCATCACAAGCTTTGGCACCCTCAATGTACAACAACTACTTTTCACCTTTATGACAATCATAAGAATGATATTCCATCTTGCCACACTTGAAGCATCTTATCCTAAAAATATAGGCTTGATCCTTGGTGTTTAGTTGTTCTCCTAGATTGCCCCTATACAATGGTATTGCTAAGTGGTCTCATATGACAGGCATCTTAGCTACATAGCTGGTTACTCCATAGACTATTTGTTTCATGTTGACTCTGCTACCTCTAAACCTTGAGGGTCCATTGGTAAGCCTTGAAAAAGAAAAATATGTCAAATATATTCAACACCTCCTAATATTACTCCCTTAATTAACAAATACATTTACTGTTAATTGCTTCTTAGTTTCGACCAAGTCATTTCTCACCACTAATGAATAAAACTCTGTGGTATAATCTTCAAAGGACCATGATCCTTGACACAAATTCTAAAACTTTTGGTACTTTGGCTTGGCATGGTTGTGGGGTGAGAAAGTGCTTCTCCTATACTTCTTAATCTTCTCCCAAGTTTTATTTTTATTCTTGCCCAGCATCAAATGTGACTACTTCAGTTGCATTCACTAGGCGGCACCCCTATCATGTAGCCTTGTCACCACCATCGGAACCCACTTGTTCTCTTCTGAGCCTCCTTAAACTTGAGTACTTCTTCAATGGACAACACTCAATCAAGGAACTCTTCGTGTTGCCTTAAACCTTGGAATTCTGGGGTCAATACTGATTTTGGACTCCTAATGTCTATCTTCAAATTACTCAGATATGTCATAGAAGAGCCTGTCTAGGCTGCAATTCTAGCCATGAACGCCAAATTCGTTCAAAGCAGTGTTGAAACTCACCTCTAGCCTTCCTAATCACCCGTGCTTGGGGGATGTTGAGATAGAGTTGATTGGCGGAACGCCATTGTCAACTGCTCCATACCCAACTCAATAAATTGGAATCTAGCCTCTTTCTCTCTAGATCTACTTTCAAATTCATGGAGCATGGTCCGTCTCATATACGTCCCTAACGGGCACGATCTCCACTACACTCGGGCCATGGAGGAAAGTTTTGGCTCTGGTTACTAACTGATCTAGTCATCTACATGGAAATAGATAGAGAGGAAGGATTCAGCGACCTTTTTTATTCAACTTTTAAGCCCAAAAAAAAAATTAAATAAATAATAATAATAATAA
Source organism: Simmondsia chinensis (assembly GCA_018398585.1). Classification (NCBI taxonomy): domain Eukaryota; kingdom Viridiplantae; phylum Streptophyta; class Magnoliopsida; order Caryophyllales; family Simmondsiaceae; genus Simmondsia; species Simmondsia chinensis. The sequence goes on from JAGTTD010000001.1 coordinate 36,804,952, forward strand.
TAATAATAATAATAATAATAATAATGATAATAATAATAATAATAATAAGGGGAAGAACGCAACTTGAAACACTTGGAAAAAACAAAAACGCAGGAGAGAACTAAGATAATTTGTTTTCAAAAGGAAGAAATTGCCAGATCAAAGAATTATAAGCCTATTTATGGGCGGCTACTCTTCTAAACCGATATAACTTCACTCCTAAACAAATTATAAGGCTTATAGGCTTGAATTTCAATCCTACTCGAACTAGTATCATAGATTCTACATGACAAAACAAGAAAAACATGCAAACATGATGATATTTGATCTTTAGCTAGACATTGAGCATATGGATTATGTCATCTCCTGTTAGCCTACTTCTCTTAAGTGATTAAAGGATAGGGCGACGTCATCATTTTCCCATCCAAATTAAAGTGAGAGAGAGGGAGATAGAGAATTCATTGAAAACGCTCGTGAAGAAGCAGGTGGCGGGGGATGTGCATCTCCGTGGGAGTGTCTAGTGGCTAGGCAGTAGCCACAAATAATGATATAATCATCTCTTTTATTTCTGATGTGCATTTATTTCCTCACTCTCACTGCACGTACACGTTCTTTTTAGATGGAGGGACGCCTCGTGTTCTCTTGTTACGCGTTTGCCCTCATCATTTAATGCCTCTGCGGTGATGGCGTGTGCGGCAAGCCTATGCCTGGGAGCAACAGCGTTTATTATGTGTAGATTCTTTTTAAGTTTGGTAAATTTTTGGCATGAAAAATATTAAATATACCTAATTGTAAAATTTAGTTATATATTAAATAGCATTGATATAATATTTTGTTAGAAAAATAATGGAAATGAGTAATCAAAGATTGAATTTGAGATAGACGAAACTACTCGATATTGATAAATTGAATCTCAAACTAACTGACTAGGAGTCTTCAAACAAAAAAAAACTCAAACTAAACCAACTCAACCTCAAATTAGGTAATCTTGAAATGAAACTGTAAGACTATATGTATAGGTGGCTATGATAACATGTATATAAGTCCGTTGGCCTTGGACTTTTATTTATATAAGTCTGTATTCATGTATTAAAAATATACAAGAGGACACCATCAATTGTTGGGTTGCTTGCAATTTTCTCTTTTCCAAAGGCAAACCTTAGCCACTCCAACCCTAAACCACAGCTCCAACCCTTGGCATAATCAAGCATAAATACTTCAGTAATTACAGTCCTTAGCAATGAAATCACCATCAATAGAGCTTCAGATCGATCTACGAACTGTTGGGACAATTGGGCAAATGGGTAATCGAATTCTCAAGCTCGAGAGGATGAGGCTAACTTGAGATGGGGGCAAATATAACTTAAACCAACTCAAAGATGAAACTAAACACTAAATACCTCGAAGTACAGCAAATGGACTTAAGACAAGACAATTAAATGACCGAAAATAAAAGATTCAGAGAAGAAAGATTGAACAAAAGAAAGTCGATGTGCCATGGAGTTCACCACTGCCCTAAGTCGTTTATGCCCCCGCTACAGTACAAACATGGTCCTTAGGCACTCCGACTCCCAGGGTTAACATGGCACCCAACACAAGAGTGTACTCACATGTGAGGGGCTCGAGTATACCATAACTTGCTCTGTAACTAGAGTAACAGAGAAGAACTTAGAGAATATTAGAGAGAATAAAAGAAGGAAGAAATCTATATTTTTTTGTTTCAGTCTGTTGAACAATTCCTCAAAACGTTGTATTTGTAGGAAAAATACTTGGCGAACGAGTAATTGGCAGTTATGGAAAGTGGACAAGAAATATAGCCTTAATTAGAAGGTGGGATTTGGAGGAGCAGAAAAGCTAGCAACAACTAAGGCAACAATGGGAAAGAAATGAAGTGGGCAGTTACGCGGTCAAAACACATTCTCGAGCTCGATCTTGTAGCCTTCAGCTCGAACCCGGAACAACAAACAGGTCCTCGAGCATAGCAACCTCTAGGTGGTCAAGAGAGGACATCTTGAGCTCGAGCACATCCCCTCACGCTTAGTCTAGAGAACCGCCTTGAGTTCGTTCAACGATAATTCAAAAGAAAAAATCCATAAAAATAAAGGTCCGAATTAGAAAAAGTCCACGCCGCAAAGCGACACGACGACCGGCCTAGCGCTGTGGGGTGCATGCATGCTTGTGGCCCACTAAGTCCACTCTAGGCCCACAAGATTTTAAAAAGAACAAAGAGAGGGAGGTATTTGAGCTAGACCTCACTCCAATATTCATTCCACGAGAGATTGAGTCAAATTACAAGAGAAGAAAAATTGAAGCACTCTACCTCCAAATTCCAATATAAACATCAAAGCAAGAATCTGCATCATCTATGTGCATCTAAGATCAACACCTAGCACGTTAAATCCTTCAATTTTCTTAGATCAAGTAATCATAGTCCTTAAATCCTCTACTAATCATAGTACTAAAATCATTCAATTTTCTTGAACCTAGCATGGTATTTCTTTAATCTCCTTCGTCATCCCCTCATCGACGTATATTTAGCCTCAGCACCATCGCCTCAGCTACACCACGACTGCCTCTTTCGTTAGAAATTGGTTATGGAAATTAGGGATCTCAGATTGTTTTGGGAAGTAATTATCAAGGTTCATAGTCTATTGCTTCGGTGTTTCGTCCTGCATCACAACCCTGGAAATCCTATTTTTGTGTACATCTTCATGTCAGTAATATTTTTTCTAGTCCACAATTTCGTCCTACAACTAATATTCGTGCTACTAGCTATAGTTTCTATTAAAATTTTGCATCAATCTTTTCCTTAATCCTTTATTGTCTACTCGACTCATTTGCATGATTCCCCTTGGATAATGCGTTTACACCCCAAACTCAAGGGAGTTAGGATAATGCCATTTTTAGACTGAAGTTCACTTGTTTGTCACATGAAGCCATCCTGAAGGGATGATAGGCCATTAAATACTAAGATAACAGGGTCTCAAACCCAATTTCTCAAAGAGTTAAATCCCTAATAGAATGTCGAACTCTCAAGACAATATATGGGGTAAAAGCCTCGAGCTTAAGGAACTTACCAGAAGGATGCAAGACATGCTGTTTTAAAGTTCGAGGCAGTTAACTGAAGTGCATTTCCAGGTCCATGGACCTCATGTATATCCAAAGAAACATGTGGCATATAGAAGGGACTCTGGTGAATTATATGGATGTGGAACTTCCAGAAAGACGCTTGACCACACGTTTTCCAGGCACGATAAACATCCATTCAACGAGCCAAAGAAGCATTAAGGCAGATGTTGGAAGGAGATGCTAGGATTGTATGATGCAATGATTATTTTTCTTTTATATATATAAGCTGAACTATTGTAGTTGTAAGGTGTCCAGTAGCACCAATAAAACTTTTTCAAGTTTCTTTATAGCACACTTGTGTTTCTTACCTAGGAATAGCCAACTTAGCCTCGTTTAGCAAAGATTAGTTTACTTTGTACTTGCTTTCTCCTAAGGCAATACAGCATTTCAGGTTACAAGTATGAACTCTTCGTTTTACTCTATTTCCAACAATCGACAAGTTAATAATTGAGGCATTGCTTTAAGGCTTTGACAGCCACGGGTTGACCTTGATTGCGTTGATTCTTATCCAGTAACTTAGATACGATTTGCTTTATCGTAATCTTGTCAAACTCTAACTCATTCGAGTTATTAAAAGTCAAGGGTACAAGGCCTAAAAATGTGATTGACTTAGCCTTGTAAGTGGATTGTTGAGTTCTTGAGTTTTCCTCCACTCCAATTCCCAGTTCTTAAGTGTTCCAAGAAAAGTGTCTACGCGCATAGCTCCGTCACCTTAACTGCCACTTGAGCAGGGCCCATATCCCTTTAATTTTCTTTCAACTATTAACCCAAAAATCCACAAAAAATATAAGTCTTTTTAACTAGAGTAAGAGTCGAATCCACATTAAAATTGCAAACCAAAATTTGATTCACCAAAAGCACCATCCCTTTTCCTAAAAAGGTCATTGGTCGTGGTCAAACACAATGGTCCTCAATTTAGACTTGCTCCCATGTCGCTGTGAGTCCCATTTTGCATATTTGTTTCATTTGTATTTACAGTGACCACATACACATTAAGCAAAAGAAAGGAGTAAACATACCATTTGGCGACCACAGTGGGAGGCTTTATATAAGACCTAACTATCTTTAACCTCATCGTGGATTATCAAAACATAATCTTGGACCATTAACAAATGGACAAAACTTGGAGATCCAGTGCTTTCGAATATGAAGAACCCAAAGGGTTGGCCTTGATAGGGCCACCCCTCGAGCACCTCTAAGAACAAAGCCCTGTATCACAAGGGGATGAAATGAGTCGCAATCGTGATAACAAAAATGGAGGTGATGAAGACATCTAAGAAGACGAGTGTATTTGGCTTGATGGCTATTCTCGAAAGAGTTCTATGGCCATGCTCAAACACCGGATGGAACTCGTTCATGAAAGACTTGAGCAGGCTTTGAAAGAAGTCTAAAAAAAATAACGTGCTGAGGCAAAGTGTACTCTAATAGTGCATTGCGAAAATGCAGCCGCATTGAGAACCATTGTCAATGACGTTAGGACCTCAGTCAATGGGAGACTTCACAAATAACCTAATACAGTCTTGGTTGAAATGTATTCAACTTGTCTTCCACTACTAGCCATATAGCTAAGGACGTGGCAAGACAGATGGTAGTTAAAGTCAAGCCTATCTTGGTAAGGTAGGCTAAGACTCACAATGGCTTATTTCAAGCCGATAGAGAGGATATTAGGTAATTAGGGCCTGTTCTTCCTCCCAGTGTTACCACTGGGTACCCCTGTGATGTTCCTTCAAGCTCACTGATGCCAGAAGTCCAAGGCACTAACACTGTCAGTAAGAAAACCTAGAAACCAATTGTGGTTAATCCAAGTGTTATCCATTTGGACTGAAGTCACAGAAATGAAAACACAACCTATAGGGTTGCTGGTGCGTTGAGTCAAGGTTGTACCTTGACCTCAAGGGACCTCAACACCAATGTTCAAGCCGTACCTACCCTTGAGACTGAGGGGCAGGGCCATGCATACCCTTCTCGTGTTGGAGAGGACATTTCAAGGCTTAATCAGAGCCTCGAGGCAGGTGTGCGAGGAAAAATTCCCAATACTGGGGATCAGTGTCGTCCCCTTGGGCCTCCTTCCACGTATGACATTTGGGGGCAACCCAATGTTCTGTGTCCTCAAGATTATACCTTGGGGCTTGATTAGGCTTTGATGGCCTAACATCCTGTCAATGTTGGTATGTCCTCAGGCATGTCTCAGAGCAAAGGATCTGTTGGTCCATACATTGTGGCCAATCAACCAACTGGCCATAATGATCAAGGAGGATAAGATCCTATGTATGTAGGACAGCATTCGTTCCCCTATCCAAATGTCATGAGAGCTTAGGGGTATCCTGTTGATCTTCCTCGAGGTGCTCAACCCCTTAGGCGCAATGGAAGGTGCGTAATCAAGCACTGAATCTACCCCTCCAAGATCAATTAGTGGCCCTTATTGAGCAAATGTGTGGGCCAGGCCTCTGAAGGGTCAATCGACCCCTCTAAGCATTACCCTAACTTTATTGACAGGGACTATCTATCCCCTCAAGGATATAAGATACCCAAATTTACTCTCTTCTCAAGAGAGGCGAGCATATCACTCTTGAGCATTCGGCAATGTTTAATTGCCAATGCAAAGATGCAGATAATAACCCATATCTAAAATTTATGTTGTTCCCTAGTTATGTGACAGGGACTGCCTTTGAATGGTTCATAACTTTACCATCTCACTCCATCTATAGTTATGGTGGCATGGCCAGACAATTTCAGACCCAATTCCCAATTGATGGAATTAGGGACTCGAACGAGATGGAAGCCAAGCGATGCCATAGAGGATTATATTAACCGGTTCAAGAGAGCTGGGTTAAAATATAAATTGGCTCTTTCCGTAGTTGAATATGCCTAATTAGTAATGAATGGCTTGGATATCGAATTCAAGACGAAATTTGCGGGTCTAAATTTCACCACTCTCCTTTAGTTGGCAAGGTGTGTCGCAAGATACTAGGCTGTCTTGAAAGAAGAAAGCATAAAAAAAAAATAGCATGTATGGAACCCACATGCATGAGCTGATTGTCAAGTAAGAAATTCCTCCTTATGAAATTGACGTGGTTGAGTACGTCCAAGGACCATAGTTAGTAATCCTTTGGTAAAAAAGGATATCAAAGCCAGGAAGTCAATCCAATCCTAAGACTTGAGAAAATACTCGTTTGACCTCTCAAGAGAGCTGACATTATATTTGATTGGCTTGAGGAAAAAAATAAACTCGGGGTCAGAGAGAAACACAGAAAACCTGAATTCATTGAAAGGGAAGGTGTAATGTAAGTAGCATAATTCATTCATCAACTCAACCAAGAACTATGTGATCCTTAGAAACGTAGTCCAAGATGCCATTGAGGTGAGGGAACTCATCTTCCCTTAAGAAGGGATATTGGTTGTTGATAAAAACGCATTCCCAAGCTTTGCCCTTGTTAACGTGATTGATACTATTACCTGCAATGATCAAAGCCTTGCTCCTACTAATCACATGCACTGTAGTAGGAAAGCAATGGTCTTGAATGACATTTAAAAGGCAAGGGTCACAAACAGCTAGTTTAAAGGGCTAGTTCTTAGTGAGATATTGAGGTTCCCAGCACTCGGGTATGCTTTAGACAATGAGATATGTCACTGGCATATCACAAAACTTCACATCACCAACAAATGTTCGATCTTTGGGAACTAGTAGATTAATCCCAGTGCGAATCAGCCCTCTTGTTATCAGTGGCTTAAGAATTAGCCATGGAAATCTTCCGGATGAACTGCAAGCCTAATAGACCATAAGAAAATATCTCGAGATCAAGATAGAGTCTGTGTCATGATTGTTTTGGGAAGATACAAGGCATAATGAGGAAACTCTATATCCTCTCAGGTTACATATCACCTATGGATCCTCTTATGGAAGTTAAGATGCCATTTGAGAAGCCCTTAGTTAATGAGCCAACTGAAGATTCTTCAACTAAGGCTAAGTTGATCATGAGGACTAGGAAACCTAAGAGACTAGAAGTATCACCCGATTGAAGTGGATACCAACCAGGTACCCCTACAACTAGAACAGCAACCCTCAAGGGTTTGTTATAGCAATGTTTGGAGGAAAGGCCAGCTTGAGCAACAAAATGGTCGCTCATCCAAAATTACTTGAACTCAAAGGGGAAGCTGCTTCACAAGAAGGAAGCTAAAAGAATAGCTCAACTTGATACTCGTTTATCCAAGGACCCTGCTTAGGGGGATACAACCACTGGGATAAGAATGCCGAACCAATGGATCTCGAAGATCCAAAAGGAAATGCATAATCAATATCCATTAAGGCTAAGACCAAGCCATGAAAGAAGCTTTAGAGATGGGCTAGTGTCTCGTCTTTAGAAGAAAGTGAATCTTAGTGGGAACAACTTGCCATGAATTCATGGGCTTGAAGGGATGATAAGGAGGATTGTAGTCCCCTCAGCATCAACTTAGTAGAGCCCCTAGAGCATGTCAACTCAATATGGTCTGATATTGAGAATGAATTCCACGAGGAAGACTTGCCCAAGCCAATGGAGAAGTCTAAAACTCCTGAGGTTGAATCCTAAGATCAGCCTCAAGACCAGGATATGCAAGTTAATGATAATACTTGAAAAAAGATAGACCAAGCGATGCGCATCCAAGTTGGATCACTCCTTGAGCAAGCGGACATGAGGACTGCGTTATGTCTCCCTCCAGAGTTTATGGCAACAGAGGAGCAAGGTAGCCTTGAAGGGGATGAAATAGTAGGAGACGGAGATCCCTAGGTGGAGCTCATGGCTGAAGTAGCATCCCCCAAGGGTATTTTTGGTCCTTTGTCTTTCAAAATTAAGTCTCCAACATCCAAGTCAACTAATGATTTACCTGTCATAATGAAGATGATGTTAAATAGGCCTACTAAAACCAACAAACACATTAAGCCTCTATACATCATGGCCAAATTCGATGGCATTTTTATGAATAAAATCCTGGTGGATAATGGGACATCCATCGACACCTTACCTTCTTACATGTTAGGGGTTATTGGTAAATTTCAAGATGACTTGATAACTTCTGACAATAGTAGTTTGTGGCTTCTCTACGACACCAACAAGTCTGAAGGGCTCATCTCGATTGAGTTATCTGTTGGCACTCTGAGCAAGCTAACAGCTTTCTTTGTAGTGGATACCACCTCAGCTATAACGTGTTGCTTGGGAGAGATTGGCTGTGCAACAACTATTGTATCTCATCTTCACTTCACCGGTTGTTAATCTTCTAGAAATATGACAAATATGAGGTTGTTATGACAAATGACAAGCCATTCATAGCTTACTCCAACTTCATTGAGACAAAGTTCTAGAAGGACAGTGTAGGACCACTAAAATAAGAAGGACCACTCCTCAAGATGCCCAATGAAAGATGTGATAGCCATCCTAGCGAGCCAACTCACTGAAACTGAGGCTGATCAAACTGAGGTGGAGTTAGATGGCTCTAACTTTTAAGGATGCAAGAGAGCCCTTCTTGATGAGGAGTACCTAAAAGGCACGCAAGATGCCTTATGAAGGAAAAAGCCAAGCCTTGCAAGTAAAGACCAAAGGGCCGTCTACTCAGCCATTGCAAAGCTAGTGGCCTAGCATATTGAGGACCAACTATGGGCTAAGCAGCTATTTATCTCTAGAAATGGCTTCAAAGTCCAAATGCTATGACAAAAAGAGCTGGAGTTGTCTAACTTAAAAGCAGCACCAGCCAAAATGGAGAACTCTAGAGCTATAATAACTCTAAATCTAGAAAATAGTTTGAACCCTGTGCATAGAATGTTAGTTGCTTTGATGTGCTAAAAGGAGTCAGTCACAACACGCAACTAAAATCTTACATATGTTGGGTAACGGCATGAAGTGTAGAGGGAACATATATTTTACTAGAAATCTATAATATAAGGATGTCCCCTTAGTTGATTCACAAGAATATGAATTGATTCGAGACATGTTAGCCAAAACATTCCATATGTTTGACATTTGAGATTAGTACATAAATTATTTTTTGTATTAATGAATTATTTGAGAAGGCAAGTCAGGAACTAAGGTGGTACATGTAAGAAAAATAATAATAGTGGTTAAAACTATTTTTCTCGTGTATATTTTTTAGAGGGGTTAATTGTGAGTAAACAATAATGTGGAAGTTAATGAATAAATACCTTTATTTCTTGACTGTAGTAAATCTTATTTAGTGGAATTCAGTTTTACTAAATGATAATCAATGTTATCATGAGATGATAATAGGAATTGACCCATTTGGAGTTAGAATTAAACTGTCCCTAATGTCCCTGCACCAGCTTGTATAATACACACCTTTTAGAAAATCAAGAGAATTTGTGCAATTAATTATTTACTCATGAGATGAATAAATTATTTTTTGCTAAAGTTATAATTCATGAGATGAATTTATAATATAAAACTAAAAAAATTGGAAAAATAGATTTTATAGTGCTGGCTAAGTCACGGGCTAACTGGCCAAGTCACGAGACATGAACGAATCAGGTGCTGCCACTTGGCAGTTGTGATGCAGCACTGAAGCAGAAGATTTTAACACATTTTTGGGTTTTTTTGGGATAGGTTTTTGGTTTTTGACTTATCAAAAATCTTACTTTTATTTTTATTTAAGTTATTATATTTGGGTTATTTTGTTCCATATAATATCTCAGCAAGAGTTTAGCAATATACAATTCTATTTATTATTTCTTCAAAAGAGAAAGTACCCTCCCTAATTCTCTGAGACAAAGTTTCTAAGAGAACTTGTTGTACGATGCCCACTCACTCGGTGTGAAAAGGAATTGTGGAGAAGATCTTGGTGCTCTCAGTTTTTGTTTGGAAAGCTACGCTGTGGCCTACATTGAGGTATGTATTTCCTGCCCATTCTTTTAAATTTGTATTTAATTCATGCTTCATGTTATGTCTATATATGATGTGCATTGTCATGCTTAAATTAGAGTACATACTATATTATATTTAAATTTTGTATTTTAAATTGTGACTCTATTGCATTTGATCTATTAATTTAGGAAATTTTATTTTACAAATTTAAAGTTCTGCAAAAATTGGTATCAGAGTAGGTGTTTGATATCCATGAAGACATCAATAGGCATGGTTGAGAAATTGTATGAGAAGAAGAATTTATGACTAGCCCATGTTAAAAGAAAGATCAAATTCGTTGTTGAATGTATTAATATAAATTTGTTATATGATTAATTGATTTTTTTAAATAGTTTAAAGTCTCGATTAATTGAACGTATTCACCAACAATTGAATGAGACAATATTTAATTATGATTTTCACTCCTAGTTAAACAACTCCAAAAATTATCTCATTAGGTTGGATAATTTAATTGATCAACTATGATTATGATCAATAAAACAATTAATTATTTTTCAAAAAAAAAAAAACCAGATGTCTGCTGACGTCATAGGATGACATCAGCGGCTGATGTTAGACAATTCAAAAATAATTTTTTATTTGGAATTTGATTTTAAAAGACCTTATTTTATAATCAATTTTCTAAAAGTGTTTAGAAATAATTTCTATCTTCTAAAGATCTATGGTGAAGTTATTAAAAGTAGTTTAATAAAATGTTTAAAAAGGTGAATAATTTGAATGGTTCTAATTATATTAGGCTGGTAATATAATTATTCTAAATAGAATATAATATCGATTATGCGATAGTCACAGACAATACACAATCCACCAATGTATAAAAATCAAGTGAGAGCAAGGTTCAAAAGTTGAATACTCGTGGCCTCCATTACTGAACTAACATTATAGTGGGTGGGAATTATTCCCTAAGGAGGATGTCAATTTGTGAAATACAAGGTTGGACTTCCAAAGGGATGAATTGAAGCGTAAGAAAACGGATGAAACCACACTACCATGGAGTATTTCACAGACTTGCATGAATATTCAGGTAAATGTTTACACTTTACTAGAATGATGCATTAGCCTCACTGAGAAGCGCTATTCTATTGTTTTAGAAACTAAGGAAAGAATAGAGAGTTACTAATATTTACTAAGAGTTTACAAGAGTGTTGCCCCTAAAGCCATTTATATTGTAATTTTGATGATAACAACCATTTAGTGAGTCATAGTGTTTAAATGGTTCTAATCTTGAGTCTAAGTGACTCATAAGAAAATTAGAAAAATCAAGGTTAATCAAGTTGATATGAAGCTTTCTAAGATGATGAATCAAGAGGAAAAGAGATCAAAGTTGAAGAGAAGAATCATCCAAATTGAAGAGAATGTGATTCAAGCCCAAGCGCCTCAAAGTTATTCATTTTTGTTGTTTAGGACTTAGAATCGGGATATATCAATTGTGTCCAAGTCTCAATATTGATATGTGATGCTCTAACAAAAATGTTTTTGAAATATTTTTGAAAATTGATTTTCAAATTTTATTTGAAAAATATTCAAGTCAAAATTAAGCCAATCTAGCTTATCGTGAAAATATTTTTCAAGATTGGTATTTTTGAAAAGCATGATCAAATCAAACAAGATAAATTTTAAATGGGTGATAATTTTGCTTGATTTTTGCAATCAATTGTCTTTATGATCAAAGCAAAGTAGGAAATTAATTTAAAAATTTAAGCTAATATAGCAATCAATTAATTAATCAATCAACTTAGCTAATATGGTAAAATTATCCCATCAATCAAGCTAAATGTTCAAAAACGTCAAAATCCACCCAGGTATGGTGAGTGTCGACACACAAAACGCATTTGTCGACATACAAACATGCAGTAGCCCTCTAGAGCTATTGTGTGTCGACACACAACCCCTGTGTGTCGACACATAGCCCCGACAGGCTCTAACGACTACATTTTGTGCCCGATTTCTTTCCAATTTTTTTTGAAATGCTCCCAATGTCTTCTAGGCCTTTCTTGGCCTATATATAGAGGTTAAATGCATTGTTTTTAAATCAAGAAACAATACTTCCAACACTCTCTAAGAAATCTCTCAAAAAGGGCTCTTACTTGCACTTTAACAGTTTGTTTTCTAATTCTTGTTTAAAGTTTTCTTGAGTATGACCAGTTCTCTTTATTGTTGATCATTGGGCTTAATTATCATATCTTTAGCTTTGGCTAAGCTTGATAAAATGTCAATTCACTCTTGAAAGAGTGAAGAAGTTGAGTTCTTTAATTCTTTCAATACTTAAATTCGCTTTACTGTAAAAAGTTTGTTCTTTGGCCTACGTATAAAAAGATCAGTTGTAAAAGATTGGTTTTGAGCCTACATACAAAAAGACCAGTTGTAAAAGTTGGATCCTGAGCCTGTTTTTAAAAAGGATCATCAAGCTTAGTTAAAAGGTTCAAGTGACTAAGAGTAGTCACTTGAGGAGTGGACTAGCCTCTGGATTAGAAGTGAACCACTATAAAAATCTCTGTGCATTATTTTTCATGGCTTCAATTTCTGCATTTCATATTCATTGATTCAACTATTAATTGATTTTTTGGTTCTTAAAGTTTAAATTTTCATTTATCAGGAAAGAACCTAATTCATCCCCCCCCCCCCCCCCCCCCCTAGGTTGCTTTTTGGGCCTTCAATTGGTATCAGAGCTAGTACTCTTATTTTTTGGTCTAACAACCTTAGAGTGATCCTTATAGCAACCTTTGCACCTTTTATGGTCGATGGTCAATCCACCGAGAAACCTCCACTTTTTGACGGAAAAATTTTTTTTTTTGGAAACTTAAAATGGGAATTGTTATTAGCTCAGTTTATTTTGATTTGTGGCTAATCACACAAAATGGTGATTTTGCTCATTCAATGAATAAAGAAAATGCAATTCTTAATGAATTTGAAAATGAGCTCATTCAAAATGATAAAACAAAGCTTGAGAAAAATGCTAAAGCTCACTTCCAATTATTATGCGCTATTACTCCCAATGTATTTAATCATGTCAAAAGTTGTAAGAATGCAAAGAAGATTTAGGACAAACTTGAAGCCATATTTGGAAGAGAGTCCAATGAAGAATCCCCTCATACAAGTGAAGAGAAGCAAGTAGATTCGTGTCACATGGCCATCGAATCTGAAGAAGAAGGAGAACTTGAAGAAGATGAGGTAAATGATTTATCTTATAATGAGCTCATGGATAGTTTTCATGAATTATATAGTGCATTTGAAGAATTAAGAAGCAAATACTCTTCAAAAAAAAATGATCTACAAAAAGAGTCAAAACAATGTGTAGCGTTTAAGCTTGAACATGAATTTTTGAAAGCAAAAATAGTCATTAAATGATCAAGTTGAAGCATTGATAAACAAAAAGCAATTCTTGGAAGAAAGGCTCATTTCGAACAAAAGTAAAAATGAAGAATCTAAGGAAGATCAATTATTGGTTAAAGAGAATTAGTCTATCAAAGAACAAGTGAAAGAACTCTCAAAAATTTCAAGTAAGTTTCTCAAGGGAGAAGAAACACTTGAAAAAATACTCACTTCTCAAATACCCACTTATAGTCAAGAGGGAATCGGCTATAATGGAAATGTTCAAAAGAAAAAATTGAACACACTTTTTGTCAAAGCCTCCTCACCACCGATAAATTCTATAAGATGTCATTATTGTGGTGATCATGGGCATCTTGTGCATCAATGTCCATTGAAAAAGAATTTGATACAAATTAAGATGGTTTGGGTTCCAAAGGGATATTGACCTCCAAATGTCAAGACTAACAATGAAGGACTACGAAAATTTGGGTACCAAAAATCCGTTAAATTGTATAGATGTGCTTGAAGATTGACAACAAAAATCACAAGTAGTAGTTCGGTAGTAGTTTCACAAGTCATATGACAAGAGATGAATGCAAATCCACTTTTATCAAACCAAGGGAAGGAAAAATCTCACTTTCAACACAAAGAATAGAAAATTATCGGTATTGGTAACATTACTTCTAACTCTTCTCCTTGCATATATGATGGTTTACTTGTTGATGATCTTATGCATAATTATCTTAACTTTAGTATACTAGGTGAGAGAGTTTATTGTGTGCAATCTTGAGTCATTTAAATACCAAGTGTCGCATGCTTAAATGAATGAATTATTACTTGATCAATTAGAATGTGATAATGTCTATATAATTGATCTTGTATGAATGAACCTTGTGAAATGTTCTAGTTTCTCGAATGAAAATGATCATTGGATTTGAAATAGGAGATTCGAACATGCCAATATGGAACTAGATTCAAAACCTTTGAAAAATGATCTTACTTGATGACCACCCAAGCTTAATTCGAAAAAGATCATATCCATGATGCACTTCAATATGGAAAACAAACAAGATCTTCATTCACACCCAATGATGTAGTTTCTATCACAAGGCATCTTGAGCTTTTTGCATAGACTTGTTTTATCGTACTAGACATTTGAGCCTTGGTGGAAAGCGATATGGACTTGTAATTGTTGATGACTACTCCCACTTTACTTGGGTCCTATTCCTTTCTCATAAGAGTGAAGCATTTGATAAATATGAAAAATTTTGTAAAAAAGGAACAAAATGAAAACGATTTGAAAATTGTTTCGATTAGAAGCGATCATGGAAGGGAATTTGAAAATGATGATTTTGAAATTTATTGTGATTACTTTGGAATTGATCACAATTTTTTGGCACCTCGAACTCCTCAACAAAATGGAAAAGAAAGGAACATACCCAGTGCCTCAAGGGCTCCCGCTTACGCAGGGTCCGGGAGGGTGGATGTACGCAGCCTTCCCCCTTCAGGGTGTTAACCTAAAGAGAGGTTGTTCTTTAGCCTATGTATAAAAAGATCAGTTGTAAAAGGTTGGATCCTAAGCCTACCGTTACAAAAGGATCAGTTGTAAAAGGTTGGTCTTGAGCCTACATACAAAAAGACCAGTTGTAAAGGTTGGATCCTAAGCCTGTTTTTAAAAAGGATCATCAAGCTTAGTTAAAAGGCTCAAGTGACTAAGAGTAGTCAATTGAGGAGTGGACTAGCTTTCGAGTTGGAAGTGAACCACTCTAAAAATCTTTGTGCATTATTTTTCTTGGCTTTAATTTCTGCATTTCATATTCA
Organism: Simmondsia chinensis; assembly: GCA_018398585.1. Classification (NCBI taxonomy): domain Eukaryota; kingdom Viridiplantae; phylum Streptophyta; class Magnoliopsida; order Caryophyllales; family Simmondsiaceae; genus Simmondsia; species Simmondsia chinensis. Next base: position 36,820,101 of record JAGTTD010000001.1, read on the forward strand.
TTGATTCAACTATTAATTGATTTTTTGGTTCTTAAAGTTTAAATTTTCATTTATCAGGAAAGAACCTAATTCATCCCCCCCCCCCCCCCCCCCCCCCTAGGTTGCTTTTTGGGCCTTCAAAGAAAATACAATAACAAAGAATAGTTCTCAACTAACCTAAGTTGTTCATGGCCCCGCAGACTGGGAGTAATGAGTGGTTATTTTGGATCATCATTGCATATTGTATTTTGGTTTAGTGGATACTTGATTCATAGTGATTACTAAATTTGAAAGAAAAATATCATAGATTAATGCATGACTTGTAATAGTTTATCTTACATCCTTACATTGTAATTATGATGACAACTGGTGATGCATTCTATACTTAAAGACAATGCCCTTACTGGACCAAGTTACCCTAACTAGAAAATAAACTTAGATATTGTGTTAATACATGAGGAACATAAATTTGTTTTGTCTGAACCCTATCCTACTGTGCCTTGTAACAACGCAACCACTGTAGTTAAGGAGCACTATGAAATCTGGACCAAAGCCATTGATTTAAGAAGGCGCTATATCTTACCTTCTGTGTTGAGATGAAGATAGCAGCTGAGATGATGGAATATCTTAAGAAGATGTTTAGTGGTTAAGATTAGAGGTGCTCAAAGAAATCCATAACCGAAATATGAACCGAAATTCCGAAATACAAACCCAAAAATGCTGTTAACAATACCGAATTTCCATTTAGTTGACCAAACAAAAAAAAATTGATGTATTTCAGGACGGTAATAGTTAGTGATTTTGTCCATTTTAGTTATCCAATTTACTGAAATAATATATATCATGTCTATACTTCCCCATGTTCATAATATTATGTTGTTTACTAATTATGTTTTTCTACCATATAAATGAGTCTTCTACAATAAATGATTTAACTTTATCTCTTTTTTTTTTTTTTCCTAGTTCATCTCCTATCATGGAGTATTTGTGCCACATTTTAATATCCCAAATACTAATGAAGCCCTATGTTGCAACAATTTAGTGCTACTCGATTGTCCACATATTGGTTAAAATAAGATATTATGGGTTTAATTTTTTTAGAATTGTATTATAAACTCATAATTTGTTAAATATTATCATGTTTAATGTATAGTTTTGATATTTACAAACCATTAAAGTGATAGATTGTATAACATAAAAGAGGCATTGTGTTACTTTTTCGATTACCGATTAACTGACATAACCGAACAGAATTACCAAATTATCTAAAGTTGGTTAACTGGTGGTTTCTGTTATGGTAACAATTAGAGATTTTTGAGTATTGTTGTTGCAGTTAACCAGATCGAAATACTTTTATGTACGGTTAATCAAACTACGAACACCCCTAGTTGAGATAGAGCAACCCGACGGGAACTTATGAGAAAGCTACTTTTTACGGGAACGTCAGAAGGAATCCCGGTTCAGGAACATGGTGTTGGCCCGAAAGCAAATATTATTGTACTTTTGATGCTAACAACCATTTAGTGAGTCATGAGATTTAAATTGTTATAATCTTGTTTTTAAGTGACTTATAAGAAAACTAGGAACATCAAGATTAATCATGGAAACGAAGCTTTCCAAAAGATGATAAATGAAGAGGAAAAGAGATAAAAGCTGAAGAGAAGATTCATCCAGATTGAAGAGAACGTGATCCTAGTCCGAGCATCCTAAAGTCATTTATTTTTATTCTCTAGGACTTAGGATCGGGATATATCAATTGAGTCCAAGTCTCAATATTGATATGTGATGCTCTTACAAAAACTTTTTTGAAAAATATTTGATAAATTTGATTTATGAAATTTTATTTAAAAAATATTCATGTCAAAATTAA